>OX421978.1:57861432-59061432 GCA_949128135.1 Parasteatoda lunata | reverse complement strand
GCGATTTCAATTTTTTATATTTTTTATGTTGCATTACTTTTCAAATGCTTTTCTTCAATTTTCGTGTCAAAGCAATTTTTCTTTTTTTATCGCTGCTTAGTATATTTTTTTTTATTTAGGAATTTTTAAGTATAAGTTGCGCAGCCCAAAAAATATTTAGACAAATGTCAAGTCAACATGGTTGTCACTATTACAAAATCTAGCTACTTAAAAAAAAAATTTTTTTATTTGGGTTCTTAAGTACAAAAAAGCTTACTGTTTTTAATGTAAAAGAAATATTTTATTCAGACTTAGTAGGAAACGGGATTTGATTAATATTTTATAAAATTTTCATCAAAAAAATTTGAATATTTGAGCAGCTAAGAACTGATTTTGAAACCCCATAGGAAAAAATTGTCCACCAGGTGGATACGATTTCTATAAATCTTATGGATTTCTAATAGGACTGTTGACATATTTTACTCACTTATTCTAGGTAGACCTGACTAGATATTGAAGGAAAGATTTAAGTTATAGGTTAAGTAATTATGAATTAAAATTTTCTATGTCTAAATTTTCTGAATTCTATGAAAAAAAGGAATTATTAGTGAGATTTTGTATCTATTACATAAGTTGCATTCAAAAGAATCTTTTCGTGTTATATGAAGTAAACTCTGTCTACTGAAAGTATGCTAAATTTCAATAATATTGGTGCATTTGAGAAATCGTGTCTTCTGACTTCAAATATGGAGTTCCAAAATACTCTATTATAGCCCAGTTTATAAATGAAGACGAAACCGCACTTGATTGTCAATGAAATCTACAGATCACGTTGGCAGCGCCTCTGAAAGATCTGTAACTTTAAATTCGATATTCAATTTTATTAATTAATCGGATATCTTGTTTCTTTATTTATAAATGCACATGACGATTCCGGTTGACTGTTCCCTAAATTTAAGTCAATTGTGAGTAGCCAAAATCGCCAGACGAAACAAGGCTTGGTACCTCGTGGCTCCCCCCTCCCCTTTGCCAATTTTTTTTCTAATTTTATTATTTTTCGTTTTCAAATATCTCTACTTCCAAAACCAAGGAATCAGTTAGTACCGCCTTTGGCAGCAGACGCTGAGTGAATATACATTGTAAACTCGATCTTGACTGATCAGTCTATGGAACTATTCTGTACGTAGACTGATGAAAGCTGTTTTGCTTGAAACTTCGGCCATTATATTAAAACCCATTCAGCTATGTTCAAATCCATAGTCTGTTTATGGAAAGAACGCACTCCCCTTTCGTTTGAAGCAGTGGCGGGGAGTATGGTTACGAGGTTTAACTATTTCAAGTAGGGTCAATATTTACGACAGGATCTGATCAGCTAGAGAAAGGAAATCAGGGGAGGGAGAAGCTTCCCTTTTTTGAAATTCGCTATTCTTGTTTCCATAGCGACAGACAGCCTTAGACTATATAGACAAATAGACTATATAGACAGCCTTAAACGAACCATAATAGTGTTATTATTTTCTATTAAAATCTTGCTATTAAATTTAAATTCCTCTTCTTTAATAAACCAAAACCACTGAACTATCAATTTGGGATTATGAACTTCAATAATACAAATGTCTACAAAGACTCTATGTTCTAGAGTTTTTCCCTCCTTGGTTTAAAAACTTTGGTAAAAAACTTTCTCATGTTGTGTAATTGAATAGAAACGTTTTTTTAAATAAGAATTTGTTTGAAACTTTAAATCAGTAGTAACTTATTAAAAATAATTGTGCATTTTAGAAAAAAAAAATTTTTTTTTTATTTTATATTTTTTTCGTTTCTTTTTTTTTTAGGTATGCATTTTATTGAATTGAATCATTCTAATTCTGTTTTTTGTTTTGCTTGAACAATGGTAAAATACAAAATGTTTTTATAAGAGTTTATTTAACGAAAAACTAGTTTTCGTCAATCTATTTTATCCCCAATTATAGAGCTTTCAATTATTCAAACAAACCCAATTTGAAAAGAGCTTCATAAATTTCAGTTTAAAAACTAATTAGATGCTTTAAAAGAAAATCAATATTTAGAAAATTATTTGACTTATAACGTAGAATATGTAAGAATTGAAAAACACATACGTTAATGGATGCTAAATTTATATATTATCCGTTTTACTTATCGATTATCTATAGAATAATAGATAAATTAAGTTAGGCGATCAAGTTAAACTATTTACGCGTTCACAGTTCTACAGAGAGGACATTTTTGAAAAACGAAATGGTCTTTAACTTCTGTAACCTATTTTATATCAAGAGTTTTGCTTATTATATTAAAACCGGACACGACAATTTATCTTTTAGCCTCTTTCCTTGCTAATTTTAAACTTTAAATGTTCTCCCTATAAATATTATTTTCTCGTGGAAAAATTATTTGCAATATAGTATACGAACGCGAAGTAACTTGAAATAATCAGAAAAGCACATAAATTAATGTAGTTACAGTAGCTTAAATTAACGCTGTTTTCCGAAGCTTTGCCGCCAAGGGAAATAAAAAAGCAATAGTTTAAGTACCTTACATTTTTACACTTGAAGCAATGCGATGGTTTTCAACTATACATATAATCTTGCCGTGAAAAATTATCGGGGCTTTAAAACAGACAAATAACTTAAATATTTTAAAAGTTATTAATCTTTTTTAAAAATCACTAATTCGAAGAAATTTTTCTACCTAGATGAAAATTATCAAAATCACTGCCTTATTCTCATTTTTTGCAAATTTTTGTGAGCCCAAATAATGCAGCACTGAAGTAATCTTTTAAATATTAAAAAAATTAGACCACAAAAACTTTTCATTATCACAAAACTGTGGCTTTTCTCCATATTGACGTTTTTCGCTATTTTCAAAATAAGCGTAGATAGTACTAGCTTTAGATAGGCTAAACTTGACCTTTCAGTCATAATTAACAAACTCACATCAGTTATAAAAACAGCATATTATTCGCAAAAAAGCATCATTTAATATTACGACGGAGCCTTCGAAAAACAACCTCAATAATAGTACTATTATTTTTGAAATTTGAATAAATATATATAAAGCTGTATAAATAAGAATCTTGTAAAGTTTCGTGGTTGAATGAATTTAAAAATATTTGATAAAGGTTAAATAATTTCGGTGATGTTTTTAATTCTATAATTAAATGTAAAAGCAAAGATTATTAAATACGGAAGAAAAATGAAAAACAACCTCATTTTAAACTCTAAATGCATTTATTTCACTTTTAAAAATAAAGGCTCATCAATAAATTGTAATCTATATATATATTTCTTTTACACGGCACCAAAAAAATGCCTCATTACAACTTACCGAATGGCAACGTTAGAAAATCGACCAATGATTGCATCTAAAAATGTCACATGCCAAATCTAGCTGAGGTGGCTCACCATACAGCTGCGGCAAAAATAAAAATAAACAACTTAAAAATTAAAAATGCTGTTGCCAGCCATAGAATTTTTCTAAAGTTAACTTAGCAACATAAATCAAAATTATGATACCTGAGCGCTTGACGTAACAAATCCTTCAATTCTATTAAGTGTTGTATCGCCAAATGCCCAAATTAACAATTGCAATTTACAAATTAATATTGAAATCTACAGGTTTAGAATTTTCTACAGTGAAAAGTTTTCGGAACTTCAGTATTCAAAAAAGTATACAAAAGCTAGACGTTAAGAACGTATCCAATGAGCGAGCAAAGCAATCCGAACTGAACTGCGAAAGCAGTTCCGGGGGTTGGTGAGCGCCAGCGATCAGGGGGCGAAGCCTCCTAGTGAGAAATAATCTACGAAGACCCAAGCTTTAAATAATTTCAAAAAAATGCTACTTATACTCAAAAATGTGTATAGTTAAGAAAAAAATTAACATTATTAATACAATAAAATATATATATTTTTTTTAAATTAATGAACTTTTTTTATTTACTTTTAAATAAAAGATGTACACATTTTAATTTTCAGCGTTTTTTTTTTTATATTGTAGGATATTTTTGTAGTGCATTTCTTCATATTTTGGACGTGAAACAAAATCCGCTGGACTTAAGTAATAAGATATTTATATGCCATAAAACTATTCAAAAGATTACTTGTACCAAACTTTATTAGTTTTCTTAATTTTTTTTTATTGTAATTAAAAATTTCCCCCCATTAGGGAGATTCCAATTATTTTTTCACAAAGACAATCGCTTTTTTTAAGCTTATAAACAAAAAAAAAATCTTAAAATATTTTAAGTGATTAAATTGTGCCAAGTGTTGTCCAGTATCTGAATCTCGGAGGTAACAAGTTTTCCTTAGAAATAAATTATCCATACAATTTATTTGAAAAATATACGTGTTTAAGAAAATATACGTTTAAAAATATGCGATAATGAGTTGATAGATGCAGGTTAATATAAACGAAAATGTCAAACAAAATAAAAGTTTTTGTTCATTTTATCATTGATATTTTCATGAATTATTAATTTGTTACCATGGCAAGGCCCGACATAAACATAGAAAATACTTTACACCCTTAAGTTTTGTAAGCTTACTTATTACATTAAACTAAACTCGATTATTCAACAAAAGTTGACTTGTTTAACATGAAATATTTACTATTAAATATTTTTTATTATTTAATATTTTCTACTATTAAAGATTAGTTTTTTTAACTAAATTTCTATATAATGCTAAGTACAAAAAATTCATATTGTTCTTGCATTTAATGCACGGAGAAAAATATTTTGATAAAATGACCGCTCTGTATAGTAGTGACATTTCTAGTAAAAATGAATAAAAAAAACATAATTTTCGTTGGGAAAAACTAAAATATACTGAAAAAATATACCAAAATAATTTATTCTAGTAATTTTTCCGTTCAAATGGTAACGGTTTATCCGAAAAATACTGGTTTTCAAAATTATATTTCTTATTAACACATATTTAGTTAAAAAAAAAATACAAAAATTAAAAGTAAATTTAACCGAATAAATGGTTCTTATGCCATGCTCTAAGGTATCATGATAAAATTACCAAATTTTATAACATATTATAAAATCTTATTTTATTGGGAATTTTATCAACGCGGCAAATTTTATTTTATTCTGCAAGTTTTGATTATAATTTTTTTCCAGCGTATAACTAACATTTTTGCATCAAATTTTTATATAGCTTGTTTAAAGAATTTATTTTAATTCGATCAAGATTTGGAACATTTAATAGAAATAATATTTTTTGAAGGTGGCTAATTTTTATACATGTTTTCTAATGGAACAACATTTATGGATTGTTAGTTTAACCCTTTCTTTGACAGTGGTATTTTAGTTTGTTCGGATCTGATGCATGCCAAGGATTTCAAAGATGTGGAAAATTATTTATGCGGTAGTTGAAGGGACTTATGCTTAATTTAAAATCGCGACGAAACTAAAAGGAAGAATACGGGAGTCGGATCTACTAAGGTTATATCCTAGAAGATAAAAAAATTTAACAAAAGTATTTTCTCATTAAAAAAAAAAAATTAAACTCACTATTGTAATAACCAGGGTTTCTACTTCCCTACCTTCCTACAATTTCCCAACTTTCCTACAATATCCCTACTTTCCTACAATATCCCTACTTTCCTACAATATCCCTACTTTCCTACAATTTCCTTACTTTCCTACAATTTCCCTACTTTCCTACAATATCCCTACTTTCCTACAATATCCCTACTTTCCTACAATTTCCCTACTTTCCTACAATTTCCCTACTTTCTTACAATTTCCCTACTTTCCTACAATTTCCCTACTTTCCTACAATTTCCCTACTTTCCTACAATTTCCCTACTTTCCTACAATTTCCCTACTTTCTTACAATTTCCCTACTTTCCTACAATTTCCCTACTTTCCTACAATTTCCCTACTTTCCTACAATTTCCCTACTTTCCTACAATATCCCTACTTTCCTACAATTTCCCTACTTTCCTACAATTTCCCTACTTTCTTACAATATCCCTACTTTCCTACAATTTCCCTACTTTCCTACAATTTCCCTACTTTCTTACAATTTCCCTACTTTCTTACAATTTCCCTACTTTCTTACAATTTCCCTACTTTCCTACAATTTCCCTACTTTCCTTAGGTAACAAATATGACATTAAGGTACAATAAAATTACTCGTTTTAATGTTTCTTTAAAATTTAAAGCATCATACCGATTTAATTCAGTATTATAAATCTGTTATTGTAAAGATAATGGTAAAGAGTATATAATTTTACTTCTCACAAAAACAGGTAAATGAGGAAGCAATTTCAATATAACTTTTTATTATATAATACCTGTTATTTGTACGAACAAATTATAATCCCCCTGCTTTTTAGCAGCGTTTTTTTTTGTTTTTAAAACTTCCTTCCTCTATAGTCAATAGCTAGACTTGAATAATATTTTTGTTCTTTCTTCGCTTGAATACTAAAAAAATTAGAATGTGATCATAAATTTTAGGCTCAAATTTGTTAAATTAAACTTGCGTATGTCAAAATTAGTACAGTCTCTAATTTTTGTTCTAATTTTTGTATGATTCTTAGTTCAGTAAATTTGGTTTGAAATTATTTTCCTTACCACTGCAAGTGAATGATTCTTAAATTCATCTAAAATACCACTTCATTATAATTCTCTGTCAGTGAAGACTTTAAAATCTTAACAAAATCAACCAAAATTCTGAAAACTTTAGTTTTCGTTTATCACTCCATAAAATATCTCTCAAAAAGTGGAGAAGTTGTCAGTTGTATGTACATTAGTGGACGGAAATTTTTTTTAATTATTCTTTGTTTTCTCTGGCAATCAAAAGAGGTTCAACTGGAAAGAATAGTAATTCCATTACTGTTAACGCATTTTGAGCAGCAATAACATAACTGTCCTTAATCTGGCCGGACATAATTACTTTATTAAAAATATTTATTTAAATTTTGAAATTAAATGAAGTTTTTCATTTTGTTTTATTTTACCACCAGTAATAAATGGCTACCTATCATTCATAAACTAACAGTGAAGATAAAGTTTAGATTCCTTTATTCTTAAAAATAAATAAATTTAAATATAGTTTTAAACTAAATATTATAACATTTTTTTTTCCACAGATTAAAAATGAAGGTTCATCAGATGAAGAACCATTGGAACTTGAATCAATAAGCTTCTATATGTTGGAATTTGAAGAAAATAAAAGTGCACTTCGTTTTATTGCAACGTCAAAAGGACATCTAGGTAACTTTATTAAAATTTATATGTTTAGTTGAAAACAAGACCCTCTGTTAAGTTTGTTTTAAAAAAAGTAAATCATTTAATCTGAATGCTATTAAATAATACCACCTATACAATGATATCAACTTATACCAACAAATTAATAATATCAATTATTACCAACTAAGTAATAGGATCAACTAACACCAAGTAAGCACTAACAGAGCCTGACTAAGGCAGGGGCATACGAGGCAGCCGCCCCGGGCCCCCACATCTAAGGGGGCTCCCGAACCGAAGAGTTTATATTACATTTCCTTCTTTAATGAACTTTTTCTAAACAAAATATCAGTACAGTGTAAAATCCGTCAGTTTTATGTTAGCTTCTTCATTAATCTATCGTATGAACACAATCTATACTTCGTAAATCCATGGCTTTCTAGGGCAGAATGCAGCTTAAATTTCACAACTATGATAGACAAATTTGACCCATCAAAAGCCTGTATTTTTACATTTCGCAAAATGCTATATGCTTACAAAAATACAGGCTTCTGATTGGCTTAATTGAGCCATCGTAATTATAAATTTTTGCTGAATTCTGCCCTAATGTCAGCAAGGATATGAATTTTTTCACAGCTAGATGAGAAAGTTAACAATCAGAAAACTACATTTAGCATGATGGACATAGAATAGTAAGAAAATCAATAACAAGGACAGAATGATATTTCGTCTGACCATTGGAGGGGGGTGGACTTTATAGCTATTTTAGGTTCCGGTCATTTTACTTGTTATTTTTAATGAGGGGAAAAATTTAAATATCTCCATAAAATTAGGTTCTTCATTACTGAAATAGTGAAAACAGAGGGGGGCCCCCAAAGAGATTTTTGCTCCGGGCCCCAATTAGGCTAAGTTGGGCCCTGAGCACTAACATAAACTAACACCAACTAAACAATACATCAACTAATACCGACTAAGCAATAATACCAACTAAGCAATAATATCAACCGAAATACATGCTATAAAACAAAAAGGTGAAAAAGTTCATATCAAAACTACTTCAATTGCAATTTTTTGCGCATCAGTATGTTTTCATAAACTTTTTAATTAAAAAAAAAATTCTTTAACAGCATCAAGCTTAAGCCAGATATCCAAAGGTATTTCTAACTTACTGTTGGCTAGTTCCGACACCAACGGAAATGTTATTCTAGATCGATTCATCGTCCAGAACAAAGATCCGGAGAGGAGTTGGTGTCAAGACGAACAGAACTCAAACACTACTGTCATGATGTTCCTTGAATAATGATTTCTTGTTGTCATTTTCTGAAAGATTCTAATCCCTATTTTATAACAAAATCGCTTCGTATGTTTTGTAGATGAAATTTAAAATTTCACGTCTACATTTTAATGAGCTTGTTCTTTACTAAATGTGTTTATAAATTTTAACTTATTGATTAGTTTTCTAAAAATTTTCAAGCGTATGTAACATAATTTTAAATTTGGATTAAACAAGGTTTAAAGTATCTTAGCATATATTTTAAGCATTTTTTATAAATCCTCCGCAAATCTTCCAATTTATAAATCTTCCACTTTTGGCGTCGACAAGACAAAATTTCTTTTTCGTTAATGTTCGATTTACGTAAAGATTAAAGTTGTGATTTAACAAACATTCTTTTTTTTTTTTAAGTGATATCTTAACTTGAAAAAAGTACTGTTAATTAGTTTTATGGAAACATTTTTAATATTTATCAGCTGATATCGTACAAACTCTAATTAATAAATCGTGTAAATTATTTTTGCACATTATGATATTCTAAAAACTTACTTGAATATCTAAATCTAGAACTTTTTAAAGCTATAAAAAATGATTTAAAGAAAATTAACGGAAAAGGGAACAACTAAAAATATTTAGGTAGTGGAATAAATGCTATTTCAAACAGTGGTGTAAATACTATTTCCAATTTCCTACCTTTTTTTTAAAAAAATAAATAGCTTTTTAGACCTGAAAATTCATTTTATAATTTATTTAAAATGAGATTATTTTCAAACTTATAACTGTTCGTTTTGTAAGCATTTTTTTCACCTCAATAATTAATCAGCTTTCTATAATGAAATAAATAATATATACTTACAATAAAAAATATATTATGTGGTATTATTTTACCGCATAAAATTTCTGTATGATTGTAGCGAATTATGAATGAATAACTGTATATTATACTGAACATTAATAATAAAAATTATAAGTGAAAATTGTGTTTGAGTTAGTGAAAGATAACTAATATCTAAAATTACTAATTATATTTAAATTAAGAAATAGATATGAATTCTTACATTCGGGAAAGAATGAATAAAATGATGAAATTATGGAAAAGAAATACAAACTTAAAAATCATTTTGCTTAAATTTGATTGGAAGTTAATATACTATAGTCAATAAAAGAGCTTATTATTTACGAAATAATTCCCCCCCCCCCTGCTAATTATAGAAAACTCATTGTATTTTGCATTTAAATGTGATTTAATTTTGTAAGAATTTATTAGATCGTAGTGTTGATGACTGTACAACATTTTTGCTTTTATAAATATTGCTTTATCTGGTTTGTACAAAGAGAAATGGAACTGTGATAATCATCTATTGGTAAAACTATTACATTTAAATCTTGTTGAATTTGTTGTTTATCTAACAATTTGTTTTGTGCATTTCATGTATTCGGAGTTAGCTATTTTGTCATGTATTTAGTCATATTATCGTTTTATTTTACGTGTATGTTAATAAAGTTTACAGCTGAAGTAAGATTCTGCTTTCATTTCTTATTGATCAGGTGGCTAATTTACAATCCAGTGGCTTTTAACGACTCACTCCATTTTTTAAGGATTTTTCTTTTGGTTGTAGTTGGCTTGTTTGTAGACTGAATTATAATGAGCTTTTATTTCTATTAAAATTTGTAACTTGAAATAAAAAAGGCCCAAATTAATTTCTTTTTAAAAAAAATTCTAAACAGAAGAGCGGGATGTTAAACGCCACTGGATTGGAAAATCGCGACCCAAAAAGCTTTTTATTGTGTATAAAAAATACTCAATAAAAAAATATCCAAGTATAATAAATTTACTAATAAATATACAATTTTAAATTTCGTCTGGAAATATTTAAAGCCTCCAAGCGCCTTTGGTATAATACAATTTTCGAATTGACCTTAAACCTCAGCAAATTTTAACTTCAAAAATGAAAACGCTGTGACGCCATCAGTTAAAACTAGTTTAATGGGTTCATAGATTTTGTAGTCTGAAAACTTGCAGGAAGAAATAAAGGCAAAAAAAAAATAAATATATATATTTTCACTTGGAAACAAACAGTAGACAGCAACCTTAAAAAACCTCTCTTTTGGCGGCATAATTAGAAAGATAATAAGATAACTCATTAATAATATAATAACTCATAAGATTATGATGCTCATTATATAAGATAATTTGTAAAATAACATCTCTACGTTTTAACGGGAAAAAAGCACTAAAACGTAAATAGTGCAAATGAGTTTTGACGATTTATAGCAGTGTTTCCCAACGTGGGGCCTACGCCGCACTGGGGGGCAATTCGAAAATGGAGTTGACACGAGTTTAACCCTTTTGATCCGGGCTATTTAAATGCAATGCTAAATTTCGGTGCCAAAATTGAAAGAAAAAAGCAAATTCTTAAATAATTGCGGCCAATAAATATTATAAATTCGTTTGACGAGACCAAAATATCAACTGGGTTTTTGGCGTCATCAAGTTAACTTCCCTTGGGCAGACTGCAGGCTCCGCGTTGGGCAGACGCTTTAAAATCTCGCTAAACGATGCAGTTGTTCACATCTGAAGAATAGACGAAATGAGTGAAGATATTGAAAAAACAACTTGCTGAAAACAAGAAAATTCTCAAGCCAAATGAATGAATCAACTTGTGCCATAAACAGTGTGGCAGTATTGATAACTTGCGAAAGATATATTGATAAAGGGCATTTTGCTGAAGAAATGTTGTTCTGTAAAACATTAAAAAGCACCACTACCTCCAAAGATATATATAATAAGCTAAAAAAACTACTTAGATGTCACTAATATACCAATGAAAAATATAACATCTTGTGCTGCTGACGGTGCTCCTAATATGATGGGCAAGAAAAATGGCTGCTTAAAACTGATGAAAGATGAGTATCCAGAAGAGATTCTTGTGCATTGTGTTATTCAAAGGGAAAACTTGGCAGCTAAAAACATCTCGCCTGGTCTAAATGAAGTATTACATTCAGCAATAAAGGGTATCAATGCTAATAAAGCTAATGCCAAATGTGAGCGTCTTTTCAAGCTATTTTGTGAAGAACAAAAGGCAGACCATATGAGACTTTTACTTCACACTGAAGTAAGATGGCTCTCTAAAGGGAACTACCCGAAAAGATTTATGGAACTGTTTGATACTCTTAGTGATTTTTTAAGCGACAAACCTGAAATGAAGTATCTGCTAACAGTCGATGGTAAAGCATTTGTGAGTTATTTAGAAGTTATTTAGTCTTTGAAAAACTAAATATATTAAATAAGCGACTTCAGGGAACAAATAAAACTCTTGCTGGTGCAAAAAGCAAAGATATTTGGTTTCATTACCCTTATTGAGTTATGTCAGAAATATATTAACAACAAAAATTTTTGAACAGTTTCATTGCCTCCAAAAATGTGAAGTAAATGATACCGCTTTACTTGTTATTGTCATCTGAGAATTCTATAGACTGATTTAAAAGAAAGATTTTCTGATTTAAAATAAATTGACTTTCAAACATGGATGATGCAGCCAATGTTATGTTTGATATATCAAATATGCAGTATCAAGAAGAACTCGCAGAAATGCAAAATGATGAGTCAGTTAAAACTTAATTTAATATAAAACGAGTGATGGCATGTCTTTGCGAGGAAACAGAAATCAAATACGCAAATTCAACCAAATGTGCAAGAAAACTATTGTTAATGCTTCCATCTTCATATATAGCTGAATGTGGATTTAGTGCTGCAAATGATTTTTTGGTAAAAAAAGAAATTGTGTGGATATAACACAATAGGGAGACTGAAGCTAACCAAATTGGAACCTAACATAAAATCTCTGTTCAGCAAGCGCAAGGATCTCACTAAATTAAAATATTAAATTATTATAGAAAAATGTTTATTAAAATTATTTCGAATTTGAATTTTAGTTTTTCATTATATGTTTTGAAAATTTACTTACTGTGTTTCTCTAACAATTTCCTAGTGATTTATTCCTAAAACCTATCATTTAAGTTTCTTAAGTGAACAATTCAATTTTTTAGTATTAAAAATTATGTATATGCTACATAGGGGGGCATAAGAATTTTAGAAAGGCTTAGGTGGGGTATGGCACAAAAAAGGTTGGGAAACACTGATTTATAGATTTGTCATTGACTGAACTGGTGCAAAAAAAAAAATGTTTTTTTCCGACTATGGACAACATATAGCTGCTTCAGATTGCGTAAGAACCGTGTAATTTAAGTGCTCAGTAGCATTGTTGTTGTTCCAGTAAAGATTTTACACTTTAACGATTGTCTAGCAGGTATAATGTGTCGATTATCTAGCTAGATAGTTTGTAGTTTTTTAGGTAATTCAAGATTTAAGAAATGATTCAATTTTTTGACATTCTAACAGATTATCCTAGTAATCTGCACATTAGCTAGATATACTGTGCAATAACTATTTTCTACACTTTAGCGCGGTAACAAATGGGTGTTAAGGATTTAGAGATTTGCCAATTGAGTGAATTGGTGTGAAAACAAGTTCTTCCAAATTTTCCAAACGTTTTATTAAGACACTGCTGTCTGTTTCAGATAGTTCAATAGCCGTGTAGGCGATATTTTAAGTTACGAAATCAGACACAAAAATTTGCTTTTTGTATAAAAATTTCTTTTATCTCGATAGATTCGAGCTTTTGTTCTTCAAAATTTAGGGTGTAGACGCTAATTTAGGAGAGCCATCAGCTCCCTTCACTAAACAATTCATCAATAGTTTAGTCTGAAGAGCCCTAATCTAAAACTTTTCAGCTATATCTTGAAAGTCAAAAAATTTTTGCCCATTATTAATTTAAATAATATATATACTGTTAAAAATTGCATTTTACATTAATTTATTCTTGAATAACTGATTTTTATAAATGTATATAAACGTTTCTTTTTTTATTCGCTTACATATTTCTAGCGATATGGTGAACTATACAAAAAGTGATCTTAAATTAAGCAGACCAAACTTTCAATTGCTCTTTTGACTCTCTCTCTGTGACGAAACTAACTACTTTCGAATTGACAAACGAATTGTTATCCTTTTAAACATTTATTAGGACGTAACACAAACATATACACATATACACAGACACTCAAGACATAATACGTTACACTCCTTTCTATTACATAGGGGGCGCTGCTCTAGCTCTTCTGGATATGAATATTCTCAACACACCCCACCTGTACTCTGTTAAGAGTACATTTACTACAAAATATTAAATTCAAATTAAATTATATTAAATCATATGCAAATTCAAACAAACAAAAAATATATATATAATGACACAAACATGAAATTGGCAATGATACATATATTTTTTTACAATTAATTTATTTCAAGTGGATAAATCAACTGAATTGGTCGTCTATACTGACCCTTAGATGTTTTGACAATACATGATCTTATATGACCATCTCGACCAATAATTGCTTCTTCAATAATGCCAAGGGGCCATAAAAATTTCGATTTAGTGATTCCTTCGAGCAATACTACGTCCCCTACCTTGAGATCTTTTTCTGGCAAAGGGTTAACGAATTTATGTGCATTTTTTAATTGCATCAAATAATTAGCTTTCCACTTAATCCAAATTTGACGTAAAAGTCTAGTTTGGTAAATTTTACGTCTAGTTAAATTTTCCTTAGTCGAAGGTTCATTACTCAAAATGTCTGTAAAATGCATTGGATAACTAAGAATTTTCTGTCCAGGAAATAAAAATTGGGCCGGTGTAAGAGGTAATGGTTCATTCAACTCATTGCTTGTGTATGTAAGAGGTCTATGGTTCAATACAAATTCAATTTCTGCAAGAATGGTCGTCATTTCTTCAAAGCTAAGAAAAGATTTACCGAGAATTTTTCTTAAAGGTTCTTTAATACTTTTCATGAGTCTTTCATAAAATCCTCCCCACCAAGGAGCATGAGGGGGGATAAACTGCCATGTTATTTCATGCAAAGCTACAAAATTTTTTAATTCTGAATCATCCAAAATTTTAGAAAAACCTTTCAAAATGTTTTCTGCATTTTTGAAACTCTTAGCGTTGTCCGAAATGATGACCTTACAATTTCCCCTTCTTGCCAAAAAACGTCTTAAAGACAAAATAAAGTTTTTTGTTGTCATATCAGTTACCAATTCAATATGAACCGCCCTTGTAACAGCACATGTAAACAAGGTTATATAAGATTTTTGATTAATATCTTTACCAGAACGAACTGTGACTGGACCAGTAAAATCAATTCCAGTAACAGTAAAAGGAGGGTTTTCAAGAACTCTAGTCTTTGGTAATAGTGCAGTAATTTGTTCTGCAGGTTTCAAAGAGTACCTTTTACAAATGAGACAAGTTTTTAAAACTCTTTTCACTATTTGTCTACCCTTCGGAATCCAGAATTCGCTGCGAATTTTTGCGAGGGTAGCCGACACCCCACCGTGACAAACCCTTTTATGTTCTCTAGATATTAGTAATTCAGTAAATGTTGACTTTTTAGGTAAAAGAATTGGATGAATCTCACTATCCGAAAATTCACTTTCTTCTAACCTTCCCCTTACCCGCAAAACATTATTTTTATCTAAAAATGGGGCGAAATAATAAAGAGACGATTTTTTAGATACCTGTTTACCATTTTTGATGCATTCCAATTCAGAAGAGTAGACAAGACTTTGCTCATACCTTATCCAGTCCATCTCAGCTTCTGAGAGCTCAGTTGCAGTGTAAGGTCCCAACTCAACTGGTAATTTTTTGAGCTTGTTGACGAATCTTTTAACCAGTACTGTTATTTTTAACACTCTATCTAAATTACTATATTTATTTAAATCTAACACAAATTCTGAATCAAACACTGTACATTTACATTGGGAGATTATTTCACATTCGTTTCTAAATTCTAAATCTCCAATGGGTTTCTCATTTTCAATTTTACAAGGCCAAAACTCACTAGGTTGACTTAACCAAGGTGGTCCATACCACCACAACGAATTTTTGACTAATTCCGAAGCAGAAATACCCCTTGAAAGGATATCTGCAGGATTTTCCTTTCCAGGACAATGAGACCATTGTGTTTGTTCAGTTAAATTTTGAATTTCATTGACTCTATTTTTAACAAAGGTTTTGTAGTTATTGGCCTCTCCCTTTATCCAATACATGCATATGGTTGAATCTGTCCAATAGTGATGAGTAGTTTCAAATTTTAAACATTTACTAACTTGTTTAACTAACCTAGCTGACAATAAACATCCTAACAATTCTAAACGTGGCAATGTGATAGACTTAATTGGAGCAACCCTACTCTTGGAACATACAAAGCTAGTAATCACTCGATTTTCTCGAGTAATTCCTCTTAAGTAGATCACACAGCCATAGGCATTCATGGAAGCATCTGAAAAAGAATGAATATCAAATGAAATAAAATCACATAAAGTTAATCCTGAAAAATAATGTCTAGGAATGAATATCTCGTTCAAATGTTCGATTTCACTGCACCACAACTGCCACTTGTAGTCCAGTAAAGGTGGAAGTTCAATATCCCAGTCAATATTAGCAGCCCACAATTCTTGGATAAGAATTTTCAGTTTCATAATGAAAGGACCAACGTAGCCAATGGGGTCGAAGATGCGACCCAGAAGGTGTAATACAAATCTTTTGGTACTGCTACCATTGATAGCAATGTCTTTCAACTTGCTGACGTCAAAAAAGATTATATCTTTATCAGGATTCCAAGCCAGTCCCAGAACTTTACTTGGTACACCATTTTCACTTATGCCATTTGTGTCATCAGTTTCTATGCCAGATCTTTTGTACATCTCACGGAGTGGTATCGAGTTAGTTTGCCATTTTCTAAGCACCATTCCAGTTTTCTTCATTATTTCTACACTTTCGGTGCTGATTTTAAGAGCCGTTTCTAAATTATCAGTTCCTCCAACGAGATCATCGACCCAGAACGAATTTTTTAACATTTCACAAGTTTCTGGGAACAAATTTTGGTACCTTTCAAAATGGTACTTAAGAGTTGCTGCAAGCAAGTAAGGACTTGGTTTAAGTCCAAATAGCACTCTAGTGAAGTTCAGTACACAATGCCTGTCTGAATTGAGGTCTTCAATCCAGAAAAATTTTGTGAATCGTCTATCATCTGAGTCTATCAAAATTTGTAAATATGCCTGTTTGACATCAGCTGTATATGCGATAGTATTTTGTCTAAATTGCAACAAAAGTTCGAACAAGTTAGGATATAAGTTCATTCCAGTATGCAGGTAATCATTTAGTGAGTATTCTCCCTCTGCATGAGCTGTGCCATCAAACACTATTCTGAGGCGACTACTTGTTTTATCTTCGCGAATGACAGCATGGTGGGGCAAATAAAACGTAGATTCATCAATTAAATTATCTGACAATTCAACTATTCCCTCTTTAAGATAACCGTCTACAACCTCCCGATACTCCTTATACAAAGATGGATCTCTCTTAAACCTCTTGACCAAACTATTAAGACGTTTTAATGCCACCTCCCTATTGCTCGCCAACTTTTCTTGCATCCCTTCTATCCAAGGCAACTTAACACAATATCTATTGTCAACAAACTGAATCGAATCATTAAATTCCTTCAAAAGATCTTGTTCTTTCATACCTAAAGTCTCTATTTCGTCACCTCTAATTCCCAAACTTTCCAATTCCCAAAAGCGTCTAAGCTCCGAAGAGATTGAATCATTCTCACTAAAAACGAAATTAACCGATGCAGACTCAATTGAACCTTCACATCTACCTTGAAGGGACCATCCAAAAACTGTTTCAAGAGCAACTAATGATGAATTTAACCTTTGAAATCTCTTAGTCAAATCCCAATAATAATCCGATCCAACTAACAACGAGATCCTACAATCACTGGACAACTCATTAGTATTAAACGTCAACTCAAGTCTCCTAGCCTTCATCTCAGCGCAAACCCTTTGATCAGGAACATGAATTGGCGCTTTTGAAATTTCATCTATCTCCAACGCCTCAATTACGACTTCATTACCTTCAAAAATATTTCGCAACTCAACCTCCACTTTGCGACAAACCTGCAACTTAGGATTCTTAATGCCAAAACTATAAATTTTCAATTTTTCAAACCCTACAACCTTTAATCCTAACCTTTCAGAAACACATTTTTTAACAAAAGTGCGTTCAGAGCCATTATCAAACAACGAAAATATTAAATCCGAAGATTTAGAGCCAACAATTTCTACCTTTACACATTGCAACAAAATCCCTCCATTTTTATTCCCTATATGATTTGAAGAAGTGGATACAATTTAATTTAATTTTTTCTCTTCATTTTGTTTTTTCTTCGACTCGCCCTCATCCTTATGCTTTTTAGAGTTTTCTAATTTAAAACATATTGCACGCGCATGTCTACCATTACAAAAAGAACAAGCGGGGCCTTTACAATTTTTTACAAAACAATTATCATTACAACATAATAAGCATTTTCTTTCGCGTAATAATTTCTCTTTTATTTTGAGCTTTCAAATTCTCACATAAAGAACTCAAATGATTTTGATTACAAAATATACAACCATTTGAAGCTGCATTAGTCAGCAATTCATTCGCAGAGGATATAAATTTATTCCGATTCCAAGAGCCTCCGTTATATTTACGAGAAAATTGTTTTGATTGGAAATTCGACGCCAGGCGAGGCGAAGGGGGGGAAACCACAGACTGTTGCAAGTGAAAAGCTCTCTCTCGGGCGATTATAGCGTTATGCAAAAAACTCATTAATTCATTTAGATCATGATTAGTACTTGAAATTTGCTCTTTACTAAATTCCAAAATAAGATCACTGGGAAATAGTTTCAAAATAATTGCGCTAAGCATTACACTATACGTTTCCGATTTTACGCCTAAACTTTCAAGAGAACGAATTTGAGTTTGACACTTAAAATAAAGATTCTTTAATTCCTGCAAATTAGACGAAATTTTTAAAGGGGTCATATTTAATAGTTTAGACATATGGGCGTTAATTAACACATCTTTTTGACCGAATGTATCTTGAATTAATTTAAGAGCTGGTTTATAGTTGTTTTCTGTTATCGCAAAACCTTTAATGCAAGAAAGTGCCTCACCACCAAGACAACTAAATAAATATGAAAATTTTTCTACATCTGAGAGAGAAGTATTTATATCAATTGAATTTTCATATTGATTCCAGAAATTCAAATACTCTGATGGATCGCCATAATAAGTTTGAATTTTTAATTTAGGCAATTTTGCGCTTATATTTGATCCGCTACGATTCACTGGGTTTTCTTGCACATTATTATATTTATTTTCAATTACGCTATCCGATTGCAACGATTTTATTTTGTTTTTTAATTTAACAGTAGCTGTCGGCCTAAAACCAACACGCTTGATATTTTAGTAAATAACGACGGACCACCAGCTGCACCTTTTGTTTTTTATTGATAACAAAAACATAATGTATAAAAATAACAACAGCTGGAGATATTGTGGATTTCGAAAGGGTTAAAGTAGTTATCCACATCTAAGGTTTATCGAGTCTCAGAGGAGAATAATTTTTCCCCTCTTCCTCGTTACGCTAGCGAATGGCGCGCATGCGCCAACACACCGCCCAGCCTTGCACTGTTCACATGCAAGAACTTGACATTTTTTTTCAGTTATACATTTAACATATAATTTTACAAAAACTTTAACATTGTTGAGTATTATAACTTTAACATAACTAATACTCAATCAGAATCATTGAGATAAATTTCACATTTTTTACATGAAATTCTAATAAAATTACAAGTGTTACATAAAATTATATACAAATATTTCGATGAATATACAACTATTTTCAATTTTCTATCGGCAGTACACTCAATCTGGAAACAGACCTTTTATAAACTCCCTTACAAGTTTTTACTTCAACTACCCTTATTTGATTATCTTGCCCAGGATACAGTTTTACTACCCGACCCAAGACCCATTTGCATGGGAGAAGGTTTTCTTCTTTTATCAAAACCATATCCCCTATTTTTAAATTTTTCTGATTCTTTACCCATTTTTTTCTTTGTTGTAAGCTGTTCAAGTAAGAAAGGCTCCATTGTTTCCATATTGTTTGTACTGACTTGGTAATTCTCTGCCAAGAGTTTAAACGACTTGGCTCGATATCAGTTAGGGATGGTTCAACTATGGCCGTTATCGGCCTCCCTATCAAGAAATGTGCCGGTGTTAGCACTTCTAAATCTTCAATCTCAGAACTAAGAGGAATAAGAGGTCGAGAGTTCAATATAGCCTCTATTTGAGTTACGAGTGTTAAAAATTCTTCGTAATTAAATTTAGAGTTACCTGCTACACGCTTAAAATGAAATTTAAATGATTTAATGTTTGCTTCCCAAAGCCCTCCCCAATTTGGGCTCCTGGGGGGAATAAAGCTCCATTCGATTTTTTCTTCGCCAAAAAATGCAAATAATGATTCCTCTCGAACCCTTACCATCTTAAACAAACAATTAAGTTCTTTATTAGCCCCTACCATGTTAGTTCCGTTGTCTGAAAAGATTTTACGACATTTACCCCTTCGGGCAATGAATCGTTTAAGTGTCGCTATGAGAGCTTGCGAAGTCAAGTCACTGATTGGCTCAAGATGTATAGCCTTTGTTACTAAACAGATGAATATACAAACGTAGATTTTAATTTCAGGACCTTTCCTCTGATATTTATTTTTTATAAAGAATGGTCCGCATAAATCTATTCCAGTAGAACTGAAAACTTTATCAGGTGTTATTCTTTCCTTTGGCAAATTACCCATTTTTTGATTATACTCTTTAGGATTTGCTTTAAAGCAAACTACGCAACTGTGCACGATTTTTTTGCACAAATTCCTACCATGAATGGGCCAATATTTTTGTCTAACCTGAAAAAGTAGATGTTGCGCACCAACGTGAAGATACTTAACATGATAGTAT
Source organism: Parasteatoda lunata (assembly GCA_949128135.1). NCBI lineage: Eukaryota > Metazoa > Arthropoda > Arachnida > Araneae > Theridiidae > Parasteatoda > Parasteatoda lunata. Next base: position 59,040,999 of record OX421978.1, on the reverse strand, counting down.
TTAACGATTATTTCAGTTAACTTGCATTTAGAAGGCAGTAAAATGGGATGTTTACTCGAGTACGTTAATTGAGAATTTTCTAGTCTGCCACCCACTCTCAATAACCCTTCTTCATCTAGAATAGGTGATAGGTTAAAGATCTTACTTTTATTGGAAACGCTACCTCCCGACTTAAGAGCAGCTAATTCTCTAGGAAACTCTTGTTCCTGCACGCAGCAAATTAGATACCTTTCAGCATTAGACAATTCGTCCAGTTTCAGAGGACCAAGAATCCTTTTCTCTGGATTTCTCAAGTTATGAATGTACCTGAAAAGATAACTACAAATTCGAATTAAAGTTAAAAATCTATTACTACGATTAATTAGATCATCAAAAAAAGTTTTGTCATGATTTGAAGTCAGGACTATAGTATCTACTGAGTTTTTAGATTTTAGTTCATGTAAATATTCTTCTTCATTTGGCACTGGACAGTCAAATTCACTCACAAGTTCATCAGACAACAAAAATGAAGGACCATGCCACCACTTTTTGCTGTGTAGAAGCGACTCAGCACTGAGACCTCTTGTCAACAAGTCTGCGGGATTTTCCTTACCGGCGCAGTGAAACCAAGTATTAGGATCAGTCAGCTTAGTGATTTCTCGAACACGATTAGCGACAAATTGTTTCCATTTTTTCTGAGATCCTCTAATCCAAAACAAAACTACTTTTGAATCGGTCCAATAGAACACTGTGCACTGTCTTTTCTGATTGATGATTTTCAGCACTTTGGAACTCAGACGTGCAGCTACTAAGGCTCCCAGAAGCTCAAGTCGAGGCAACGTAACTCCTTTTAGTGGTGCAACTCTGCTTTTCGAAGTAACGAAATTCACATACACTTTGCCTTGTATTTTAAGTTTCACATAAATGGTAGCTCCGTATGCAAGTTTCGAGGAATCACAGAAAACATGCATTTCTACGACGTCACTATTTTCTTTACTGTTAGAATCTAGCACAAGTCTTGGAATTCTAAGTTCTCCCAGGAGCGGTAACTCTTTACACCAATTTTTCCAACTTTCCATAATGCTGGGAGGGAGATTCTCATCCCACGAAACTTTCTTTTCCCAAAGTTTTTGAATGAGGCATTTCATCCGTATTGTGAAGGGAGTAAGTAATCCCATTGGATCAAAAATCTTCCCGATGGTTTGCAGAAGAACTCTTTTGGTATTTCGGCAGTTTGAAACGAATTCTAAAATACCTTTTGTGTCTAATATCAAGCAATCATCCTCAGTTTGCCACGTCATGCCTAATACCTTAGCATTATTAGTTCCTAAGTTTATAGGAATATCGACTGGATAAGTGTCAAAGGCTTCTTCTGACCACTGACTCATCAAGGCGGAGTCGTTGCTAATCCATTTTCTCATTTCCATTCCAGCTTCCTTCATGATTTTCTTCGCACTTCGGGAAATTATAAGTGCCTCTTCTCGGGTATCTTGACCTGTGATCCAGTCGTCTACGTACATGTAAGAGTCTAGGTGATGTACAGTCGTGGGATATTCCTCTCTGTATTTTTCAATGTGATGTTTGATGGTGGCTGCTAGTTGGAAAGGGCTAGTGTTCAGTCCGAAAAGTAATCTCTTGAAACGATAAATTCGAAGTTTTGGCTTTGAGTCTAAACGAGGATCACTGTCTGTCCACAGAAATCGTACTGCATCCTTGTGTTTATCCGCAATGCAAATTTGCAAAAAGGCCTGACGAATATCTGATGAAATAGCCACTCGGCTTAGTCTAAAGTTGATAAGTATTTCGAAAAGGTTAGGGTAAAGGTTTGGACCTGGCCATATACAGTCATTCAATGAAAGTTCGTCTACCTGGTGAGATGCTGCGTCAAACACTATTCGAGTTGAAGTTGTAACGCGACCTTCCCTTTTTATGGCCTGATGTGGTAAATAGAACAAGGGTCTATCAAAGTTTGATTCCGAACTCTCTACTTCTTCGATTATTCCTTGATCTAAATAGTCCCGAATGATATTTTGGTACTGAGAATATAGTTCGTTATCGAACCGCAATCTTCTCCATAAATTAAAAAATCGTTGTTTAGCAACGCAAACGTTATTCGATAATTCTTTCCAGTGTTTACGGAATGGTAGTTCAACTATATATCGACCATCTTTATATTGTACAGTTTGTTCAAAAATGTTCATGGCTTGATCTTCTTCTCGAAGACAAGGGTCGTCTTTTATGCCGAGAGATTCAAGTTCAAAAAGGCGTTTTAAGGTATTGTCTATAGAATCATCGTTTTTAAGAAGAAGACACGAATTTTCATTATTAAATTTTATCTCATGGAGTCGACCACTCGCGATCCATCCGAACTCCGTTTCTCTTAACAACAAATCTTCATTTACTTTATAAACGTTATCCTTAATTATTCTAAAGAAAATATCAGCATTTAATAAGGCATGAACTTCTTTCGCTTCAAAAAATGAAGGATCCGCTAATTCAAAAAACTCGGGTATTTTCGTTTTCGATATATCTAAGCTGACACTTGGAGTCAGACCCGTAATTTTATCTGCGACTAAGAATTCAATCGGTTCTTTAAAACTACCACTTTTATTAGAAATGATAGTATGCAATTTTCCTTTCAGGTTTTGTTTAGTCGAATTAAGTCCAGCTACGGATGTTTGGATTCTTTCTAATTTAATCCCAAGAATTTCACTTGATATCTTACTCAATATATTAACATTTGATGCGGAATCGAAAATAACTCTACATTTAATTAATGACCCATCCCTTTTTTGCAAGAGAATATTTCCAGTAGATAATAAAACATTCTTTTTATTTTCATTAGAAGTATTGCTTAAAACCGCATTATGCAGAGAATTAATTTCCGTAGTGGAACTTTTGTTTTCATTTTTTATTTCTGATCCTTCGAATGTTGAGTCAGCGTTTTGATTTTCTGACGCCAGCTTATTTCTCTTCTCAAGGATAGATCGTCTGAAACATAATGTATTCGAATGACGCTGACCACAATTACATACATACGACGATTTACATTCCCATTTTTTATGATTTTTTTTCAAACAAATTTCACATAATTTATGATATTTAACAAGTTCAAATCTTTTATGCGGTGTTAATTTTAAAAATTTATCACAGCGAAATATAGGATGTGATTCTTTCAAACAAATTGCACAGTTTTTATTCTCTATATTTTCATTCATCAAAACAGTTTTGCTTTTAAATGGGAAATTAGTTGTTTTCTTAATCGTTTTCGTTTCTGAATAACAATTTCGATTTACCGATAAGAGAACAGCTTCTCGTTGCTCTAAAAATGTAATGAATTGTTCGTATGACGGAACTTCTTTTGTTTTTTGTATTAATTCGAAGTTCTTTCGAGTTTCTTTATCTAATTTGTTAAGCATTATGTTTTGTAGAAAAATGTCAAATAAATCGTTTCGTTCATATTTTAACACTTTTAAAGCTCGTAAATTCTTTTGAACGCAATCTATCATTGCACGAATTTCTGTAGCATTTTCACGTTCTATATTTTTAAAATTTAGGATGGAATTTACATGCACATCAACGATTAATCTTTTATTATTGTAACGTGAATCGAGTGCTTCATATAATGAAGAAAATGTGTCAAATGTGGAAGCAAATTCTTTTACTTCATTTGAGAGACATGAGTTTAAATAATAAAGTTTTTGCGACTGAGTCAGTTGATCATTAGAGGTGATTAAGTCATCAAACTGGTTTTTAAAGGTACTATAGTGTTCATATCTTCCCGAGAATGTTGGAAGTATAATAGGTGGAATTTTTGTGTTAGTTATATTTTCAGTTTGATTAATTTGTTTAGCATCGTTTACAGTTGACACAGTTTCTTTTTTAGAATCAATTAAAAGTTTGAGGCTTACCTCCAAATCTTCCAGGCGAGATTCACATTGTTCGATGTCTTTTTCGAATTCTTCCAATTCTTGATCAGTGATTTTTTCAAGACCGAAGGAATGTACTTTTAATTCATCAATTTTAGTTTGTAATTGTTCGACTTTTTTCAATTTCACTTCAAGTATGGTAGTATTAGGAATATCTTCAGATATACTATCGACAAAGTTTTGTATTCGAGTAATATTTCCTTTCAAGGAAATTTTTGCTTTAATTAGTTTCGCTATTGTATCCATAGTTGTATTTTGATTCGAGCGCTCCGTGTGCTCGACGTGCCAGACAATGTCGGCCTAAAACCAACACGCTTGATATTTTAGTAAATAACGACGGACCACCAGCTGCACCTTTTGTTTTTTATTGATAACAAAAACATAATGTATAAAAATAACAACAGCTGGAGATATTGTGGATTTCGAAAGGGTTAAAGTAGTTATCCACATCTAAGGTTTATCGAGTCTCAGAGGAGAATAATTTTTCCCCTCTTCCTCGTTACGCTAGCGAATGGCGCGCATGCGCCAACAGTAGCAAAAACTATTTCTTCGTTATATTCATCAATTTTTTCTATTTCTGATTCAATATCATCGATATCTAAAAGATTTTCGATTTTAACATCTAAGGATTTGATTTGATCGTCTTTGGTTTGCAATTGGACCAACAGACTTTCAAATTCATCGATTTCAATTCCCTGCTCATCTAAACAAGTTTTAATTTTTGTAATTAGTTTGGTTACCTGCCCTCTATGAGAAGTGCGTTGCTTTTTTAACTTATCCAACTCTTTCTTTTCAGCCATTACTAAATTTATATTCCTTTTCAGATATTAATAAGCACTAACAAATCAAACAATTTTTAAAGCATATGTGGTTCAGTAAATACAAACACTACTAATTCAAACTAGTACTTATTCAAAACGAAAGTATATATATCAAACATAAACAACACAATTTTACCATTTCAACAATTTCCTACGCATAAACCCTAATTCGACACAACATGAAACAATTAAATGTCCAAATGGAAACTATTTCAATTCTATAACTTTTAACTGTTTTCAACACAATTCAAATGGATAAGTATCAAATCAAAACAACATACCCCACATGCCGTCATTCTTTATTTCTTGCAAACGAATTTTTTATTCGAACAAACCATGGGCTTCCATTCCACGGCGATGCACCAATTTTATGTGACGAAACTAACTACTTTCGAATTGACAAACGAATTGTTATCCTTTTAAACATTTATTAGGACGTAACACAAACATATACACATATACACAGACACTCAAGACATAATACGTTACACTCCTTTCTATTACATAGGGGGCGCTGCTCTAGCTCTTCTGGATATGAATATTCTCAACACTCTCCAACAAAAACTGAAACTCCATAGTCTTAAAAAATATTTTTCCCAGTAGTAGGTAGGTACTTTATTTACGTGGCACTAGGGCTGCACAATGAGCTATTAGCACTAAATTAAAGAACAGCTGTCCCCCACTACACATGAACGATTTTAACAGATATATAATAGATCAGAATATGCTCTTAAATTTGGTAAAAAGTTTACAAAAAATTTATTTTAAAATATTCTACTTTAATTCACAACCACTGAAGAGACTCATTTTCCGTAAGCTCAAATGTTAGAGGGTGTACCATGGCTAAACTATCAGGACCATATTTTCTAGATAATAGATATCTGTCGCCTATTTTATATAAATTTGGTATCTCTTCAGAAAAAGTACCTTTTGGGACTATTTTCTTCTCACAAAATATTCTGCGTAAATTAATATTTTATTTTATATCCGTCGTTGAACAGCCGACCCAATATTTGGGTTTACGACTACTAATGTTCAACTCCGTAGCCTTGTAATTTTGAACCAATCCAGAAGACTAGGAAACTCTTGGATCAGTACCCCCAGAGGTATTGATTTGTTATGGGAACATGGACTTTGCGACTTGACAGATTTAACGTGCATCAGTCACCATTTACTACACGGGGAGTCTGCGGCCGGCGCAGATCGAACCCACGAACTCTTGGACATGGACCCACTGCCCTACCAACCTGGCCATCCCGGCCTTTGCGTAAATTAATAGGCACAATTAAAGTTACTAATTCAAACTATTAATTAACACACTGCAAGTGGGTCACGTAAAATTAGGTTTTTGAAATTTCTGAGCGCCATACAAAATTTTAAAAACTGATAGCAAAACTACTTCGTTTCCATTCTGTTTTTCAAAGGAAATATCCATTCGTGATTATCACAAACATGAATAATGCAGTATATATGTGATTAGTACTGCAATCGTTCGTCGTGATTTTGTTAAAAATTGTAGTTGTAGCGATAAGTTTGCTCCAACTTTTATGAAATCTTGCCTACCACTTTTTTAAAACACTAATCTATAACAACTGCAATACATTTTTGGAAAAGCATGCAATGTGTTAAGATTGCATTTTTGTACTTACAAACACGATGACTTTTAAAGTTACTTAAGTGTTCTGTTCTTTACGCTTTTTTTTTCTACGGTAGGCACTGAATTTTCGTTCTTCCTCTCGGAAAATGCCGAAAGTGTTTCTCATTTAACGTTACCCAGTGGGCACCTGTAAACCTAAGTCGCGGAGGCGAACAACATTACCCACGCCACACTGCCACAGATACACGTTTATAAGGTGAGCCACATTCACACAATCGAGAACGACGAACAAAGAGAAACATCCATGCCCTGAGTGGGATTCGAACGCACAACCATTGGCTTTACTGTCAGGCACGCTGACAGTTCGGCCACCTTGTCGGCTCCGTTCTTTATGTTCCGCATTCAATTTTTAAAACACCTTTTTTATAATAAAAGGAAATTAGCCAAACTAATATACTTTTTTAAACAAAAATCAGTTATCATTTACGCAAAATAATAATGGCAACGGCATTTTAAAAAGTCAATTAACACGTCCCCTTTTTACTGAAAAGACTAAGGATAAATTTTTAAACTATATCAAATTTACAGTTAAATAATAAAAGAGCTCGTACTTTAAATTACTTTGGCGTGCTCCCTAACAATACTGTTTCTTTTTACGACACATAAGTAAACTTCTAAATTGCAGTCAGTCACGCCAAAACTGTTCTGTTTTTTAAAGAAATAACTGAAACTAGATTCTTAGAGGGATTACTTTTATAACTTGTTTCAGTTTTTAAATCGCATACAAAAAAATAAACTGATTCTCCTTAATGTGATCTTGGATATTAAAGTTGCGTTCAATTTTTGTAGGAATTGCTGAATTAAATATGCTCATTTTCATTTTAAATAAACCGATAAGCAGAAACAAACAAAAGAAAGAAAAAACAAATTTTTCCCGTGCACATTTTTTCTCTCGATATTTTAAATTTCTTCATCGGACCTGTCTCATTTTTTTAAAAGCCTTAGATACATAGTAACCCAAATATTGCCGGGAAAATCGAATTAGTTCATTTTAATTAAGAGCGAATTTTTAGTCATGTTATATAGACAAAAATAAAATAAATATGAATAATAATAAATACGAAAAATAATAATAATAAGAGGAAATTAAAAATTAACACTATGATTCAAATGCACGTAAAAAAATATTTTAAAATTTTGTTCATTACCTTGGTTGCAACAATGTTCCCAATTATGTTAAAGGATTAAAAAACTTATAATTGAATTATTCCTTTCTAAATTGATAAATTAAATTTTAATAATTCAAATATATGAAGTGCCCCTCAGAAAAACATCGTTTAAATCTACAACTTTTTCTAAAGTTATTTTTTTATATCAATCTGTTTCTTAATATTGTTTCCAGAGGGGAATTTCCACTAGATGAGTACACGATTCAAACAAACATTTTGTTGCAATTGCTCACTTGGAAAATGTAGCGTTTTCTGCCTTAAAGGTTTATTCAACAACTTAAAAATGTAGATTAATTTATTTCACCAAGCCCTTCGTGCAAATATAGATTGCATTGAAAAGAATTAAAAATTACATCAAGTATTATTAAAAGTAAGTATTATTAAAAGGAAGTATTATTAAATTATTATTAAGTACTATTATTAAATTATTATTAAGTACTATTATTAAATTATTATTAAGTATTATTACTAAATTATTATTAAGTATTATTATTAAATTATTATTGAGTATTATTATTAAAAGGAAGTATTATCAAGTATTATTAAAAGGAAGTATTATTAAATTATTATTAAGTATTATTATTAAAAAGAAGTATTATCAAGTATTATTAAAAGGAAGTATTTATAAAATATACAATTTGTAAACGAACTAAATGATTATTTTAACTAAACTTACCTACATACGAATTTTTATACTTTTTCTAGTGCCAGTTATGAAAACATTGCCTAAATATTTGATTTCTGAGTTTAATTTAAAAATAATTTCTACAGCTCAGTCTACAAATATTTCGAATAGACATATAGAGTAAGCCTGTATGGCCATAATATTTTTCAAGCCGACATAAAAGTCCGTTATCAACATATTTTGAGCGAAAAAATAATGAAATATTGAGAATAAATTATGAAGAAAAGAAAAAAACTTACCACGTGACCATCTCTTCTTAATGTCGAGGTGACTGACGTACAACTGAAAATTTAACGTATAGATTTTGATAACTTGACAACTATCTTCTCTCTATTGATAATGCTGTGAGCTCTAAAATAGAAATTCAAAAAAAATAAATTTCTTGAGAATAAATTTCTTTTCAATAGATAGCTTATCATACAAAAATGCCAAATATATAAAAAAATCTCAATTTTGAATTTTATGTCGCTTTCGTCTATTTTTCTGTGCCACGGCAAAGTTGGCCATCCAATACTGTTAATAAATAGCGAAGTTCAAATACGGAGAATAACACATTTCTTACACTTAGCTATGAAAAATTTATAAAAAATTGTAAAGAATGAACTTTATCCTGGAAAATAAGTAAGAAGAATCTAATTAACAAAATCTACTGTGCAGATTTAATCCATCCTTTTCGAATAAACTTTGTCCCATTTTAGTGAAAGGTTTGTTAGAATTCAAATATACGGAGCGATTTCAACTTACAGTTAACATCATATTTTATTCCCGAGATAATTCTTTATTTTCATTTTCTTTTAAATCGTACGAATTAAAAAAAAACAAAATTTGATGTTTGTAATTTTTTTTGCTGACTTGAAAGTAATATTTTCTAAAGACAGAAATTAAAATTTCCATTATCGCTTGAATTATTAAAAGAGAAAAAATTGGTAGCCTAATTATTTCATCACAGCTTTTAACATACAAAATAAAGAGCGCCAAATTATGTAATGTGTTATTACCGTGTTCGATCATTAATTTTGAGCTTAAAATTTGGATCTGCAATTACCTTATTATTATTTTGTAAAGAGTAAGTGGCAGCTTACATAAGAAAGAGTTACTAAATATAGGCATTAATATATGTACTGTCATTCCTTTCATCTATTACCTTATGCATCTTTGCAATGAAATAATAATGATTTAGTGCGTATTTATTGCGAATAGGGAGTTTTATTTCCAGATTTCATATGGCACGTTGTATCCAATTCATTTTTTTCCAGACAGGCGGTATTTTTATTAAAAAGGCAGTTAGTGGCATTAACATAATCTACATTTATCTTGGTTAAGCAAATAATTTGTTTTCATCATAAAATATTTATATTAAAACTTTTTATACATAAAAGGATATTGTGTGTACATTCTTTTTTTCTTCCACTTCCTACTATTAGTTCACACTCTCGCTATATATATATTTATATATCTTGTTCAAATTTTCAATCGTTAATAAAATACTTTTTATTCATCCACTCAAGTTCAAATACACTTTTTTAAGCTTGCAGGGGATGACACTTGATGTTAATACAGTTTTTTCAAATATTAATTCATTAATTAAATAGAGATAAACGAAAAACGAAATGGAATTTTCTGATTGGTTAAGCGTTAGTCATTGTTTTAAATTTCACTATAAGCTATTCTGTTTTTCACATATTTTAAAAATAACATCAGTGAAAATTTCTAACTTATAGCTCTATTTAAACAAAAAAAAAATAGTTTATTGCACGCATTTAAATATATAATTATTTTACATTCGCTGTGTCAGATAAATTCAATAAAAAACATTACGTGGTAGAACGTGTGGTCCACATCACCAAATTTATACTTTTATATTTGTCTGATACCAAGGACCTTTATTTTTTCAATACCTACTGTTAGTTCACACTCTCCCTGCATCTTGTTCAAATTTTCACTCGTTAATAAAATACTTTTTATTCATCCTCTCAAGTTCAAATAATTTTTTTTAAAATTTGCTACCATCAATACTATCATGGGCATAGTACATAAGATGCAAGGTAGACTGTAGATTATGCTGTAATATATCTAAGGCGAAAACTCTTCGCAGCAGGTCAAGCATATGTCGTCTTGAGCAGTGTGAAATCATTAGATGGACTATTAATTGAAGAACTGGACTGCTCTAAATTCACTGGAAAGGTTCCTTGCAATAATGAAGCTTAACAAAAGATAGATAGAATGAGAAATTATAGAATGAGAAATTATCGGCTTCATAAATAAGAAGCGAAAAAAAAATAAAATAGAAAGCGAATAAATAGAAACAAACAAAAATAAGAGTCCAACATCTATTACAGAAAGGAAAATGGAAAATTTCAAGGAAATTTGCTTTCTATTTTTAATATTGTGATTCGGTCATTTTTCGGCGCGTTTTTTAGTCAAAATAAGCATGTTCTGCTTCGGTTAGAGTTAACTGTTATGTATATGGGTGATTCTCACGAAACATGACAGTTCGGACCAAAAAATTTCTTCAAATTTAAAGTCTTCAAAATAATCTAAATTTTTTTTTAATACTTCTTTAGTTACACTTATTAATACCTAAGAGACAGCAGTGTAGTTTATTGGCATTTGCTCGAGAAAAAAAATAAAATAGAAATTCACCAAATCTTGAATGCCAGGAAAATGACATATTAGCTTATAAATTTGAAAAAAAAACAGTCATTTTAAGCTTTTAGTAACTAACAAAACCTATGCCTTTATGTTAGGTGGACCATGAATTGCCTAAACTAATTATTTTATCCAATGTAGAAAGAATCAAAAATGTTTTTGTTGCTGATATGTACAGAATAAAATTGTGCGTAGTAATATATCATTAAATAAGAAAAAACTTTGATTACATTCAGTCATATAACAATCTTACATAAACTTGATATTAGGTTAATATTTGCTTTACATTCAACAGTCTAAAAAATTTTCTGGTAACTGTTTTAATTTCATATCATTCATAAACCAGGAAAATGACAGCCAGGATAATGACAAATTCGCCATTTTATAGCATATAACTTTACTTTAATTTAATATTTTGGCCTAAGACGGTTATATTCTGTAAAAAAACAACAGGATTTCTTAAAATAACTCAGATAAATCTATGTAGTTTATGTTATTTATGATTTCAAGAAACCAGGAAAATGACAACATTAAAACCTACTCAACTTTAAAAATTTTTTGAAATAGATTTTGAACCAGAAAATTGGTTCTTTATTCATGTAACAAGACTTGTTCATATCGTAGGGTATCTAATCAATCTATTAACATAAGATATTGATTGCTGGCTCTAACTATTTTGGTTATAAATCACTAAATAAAAGTAGCCAGGAAAATGACAGATTTTCTTGGGACAAACAAATTATTGACAGAAAAAGTTATTTTAAACAAAGTTTTTGTAAATAATACCCTCTGTGTATATTCTAGAAATGCTTACAACGTTTGAGATAAAAAAAAAATTAGATATTGAAAAATTTATGGGAAGTTTTGAAGCTAGTTATTATTGGAAACATTGTTTGGGACATACCAGGAAAATGACATTTTGAAGTTCAATGAAATTTTTTAACTATACAAAACAGTCATTGTAGTGCAGAGTCATTTTAAAATGTTAACAGCGATGCTATTTATTAATTTTTTTAAAAAAAAGCTCTTTTAGTGTAATAGTATTAGATCTTGGAGCAAGGGACAGTGAATTGTCATGTTTCGTGAGAATCACCCATATATTAAGATATTTCTGTGAGATACTACCATAGCACTTTACAGAACGAAAGTCCGACCAACCGTTCAAAAATTATAAGAGTGATTTTTGTTTAGTTGACAGTACATGTTTTATGAAGCCACTGCATGCACTTGACACATCGTATCCAATCATCGTTTTTAGTTGTGGTATTGTATTTTTCTACACAGCTAATACACTGATATTCATTAAATTCTGAGTTTATAGAATGGGATAATTTGTAAGATTCTCTAGAGTCGTAATAGATTTATATCGCATAATATGTTAGGTCTGTCGAACCGGAATGTAATATATATGTACGTTTTTGTACGTTTCTAAAAAAGAATTAAAAAAGTAGTTTCAATATTATTATATAAAAACTAAGAATTTATTCTTATTAAATTTCATCTACAGATTTCGAAACCAAAACCATTGAAACAAAAATTTTGTTTCTAGAATTATATATTTGAAGATATTATGCGTCGTGGTGAATACTAATTTACCAAATTACATCTTGTTTTCTTACTTTTTTTGAACTTTTTGTGGACTCAACAATCCCTGATATGGTTATACGCATTAATAAAAAGTAGCCATTACCCCTCGATTTTATATGGCTAAAGTTGAAGATGAGATGAACATCGAATTTATAGCGGCATTCCGCCATTTTATTTCTTTGTTTTTTACTCAGGAACAAAGTTTGTTCTATGTATGCTCTTTAAAGGTCAAGCTAGTTGAAAAAATATAGACTACCTGATAAAAAAACAACAAAATACCAAATTTAAAAAAAAATATGTGTGATCTTTAGATAAAATAAAAATTATAGTTTCTCATTATTTGCTGCCATGAAAAGCAACACTTTGTCCAAACTGAAGTACCATAACCATATACAATAACCACGAAGTGTAGTAGTACCATGAAGTACCATAAACAGGAAGTACCATAACAATAACCTAACAATTTTGAACTCAAACCAGAAGACAAAGGAACTCTTGGATCAATCATTGCGACAAACTAGCCTTCGTTGAAGACTTTTTGATTGAACTAACACGCCGAAAACCTCCCACGGTTAGCCCGGAGGCAAAAGGATTCTAACACAGAATTCGCAAGGGATTCGTCTGCCACTGAGAATATTCTGTGTTAACACTGTGATTGGTACGAGCCGAGAGCAGAATTCATATCAACCAACCACCTCTGGGATTCGAACTTGGGTCACCTCACTGATTGGTGAATGCTCTATCCCCCGAGCCACTGCTGTTCTACTAAAACGGTTTTCATTTTTCAACTATCGTTGAACAGCAGACCCAATTTTGAGTTTACGACTTCTAATGTTCAAATCCATAGCCTTGTAATTTTGTACTCAACCCAGAAGACAAGGAAACTTCTGGATCAAGTATTGGGAGAAATTTGCCTCCGTGGAGGAATCTTGATGGAACTAAATTGATGGAACCGCATTTGTGTTACATAGAGAGGAAAACCATGAAAACCACCCACAATTATGGGCCTGCCAACTACTACACTTTTTGAAAAAAAATATTTTATCGAGTGGTAGACTTTTAAAAACCAAAGCTTACAGAATTTTTGGCAATTACCAACATTTTAAAAGTCTCGCCACGGAAGATTTGGAACAAAGTGGCGTTGCACATGAACTTTTCGATGAATATCGACTAAACATAAAAAGAAAGTTAAAATTAATCCTTAAAAATTAACCCGATGTAGATAATATTCTTAGAAAAAGGTATTTTTCCTTTATTCTGTGTTCTTCGTATCTTTGTTTATCTTAAATATTTAGTCAGTGGAAAATGCTCGTTGCTATGGAAACAGATAAATTTCCTTCACTTTTGATATGTGTTTCTATGACGTCAAGATGCCGATTCCTTCTCTCTCAGTTAATTAAATAAGCAAATATTCTGAAAGAGTCGACTTCAACTAAGTTTTCATTAATGCTGTCTAGTCGATTTCCAATTTCAGTATTCTTAGCCGAATATTAAAATCCAATACTAATGTTAACAGTAATTTTATACGTTTTAATTTATTAGTAAAATTGGTTGCAAATGAAAAATATGCTAATTTGCTTAACGCGGAAAGTATCTAAAATAATTTATCATTCAGATGTTAATGAGTATTCATCTCTAAAAGAAATTATAATTTAATTTTAAAATATCTAATGCGCAAGAAGGAATTATTTTATAATCAATCTAAAAAAATACTGCACAGTGTATTACACAATATTATACAAACAAATAAAAATTTAGCTTCCTTATACCTGAATGAGACATCAATGCAGTAGGGGGACCTGAAAGTGACGTCGTTTTGGCGCGTTAAATATTCTTCAGTCTTAAAAACCAATTCATTTTTTTTTTCGATTCATTTTGATTCATTTTTGATTCGGCATTGAAAGGTTGTTGCCCACGAATGTGAACATCACAAACTTTATTGATCACAAACATTGAGATCATTATTGATTAAAAATAAAATCTTGATATCAAATATCAAATGCCCCAAAACGACATTACTTTCCGGGGCACTCAATAAATTGTATGGCAATTTTTTAAATACGTAAATACTTGTATACCTTATCCAAACATTTCCCATCCTTAATAATAATAAATAATATAAATAATAAAATAATAATAATTAATAAAATAATAATAAATAATAAAATAATAATAAATAATATAAATAATAAAATAATAATAATTAATAAAATAATAATAAATAATAAAATAATAATAAATAATAAAATAATAAAATAATAATAAATAATTATAAAAAAAAATTTTTCATGCGGAATTATTTTTGGATAAGCAAGTTTTACAATTTTCGATACAAATACTGCCTAAACTATTGGGATTATCTTTTCCATTGCGGCACTTGCGGCTATACCATACTTTGAGGGTCAAGATCAGTCGGAAAAAAAAAGGTATTTTTATTCAGCGAAATAACATTTTTGTATCTGATTTCGTAACATAAAATACCGGCTGCTCTAATTAAATGCCGACCCAATGTTTGGGTTCAACTCCGTAGCCTTGTAATTTTGAACCCAATCCAGAAGACAAGGGAACTCCTGGATCAAGTATTGTGAGAAATTTGCCTTCGTGGAGGACTTTTTGATGGAACTAACTCTCATTTGTGTTACAAGGAGAGGAAAACTACAGAAACATCCCAGGGTTAGCTTGATGGCAAGGGAATTCTGATCCATGATCCGTCTATGACTGAGGATGTTTTATGTCAGCACTGTGGTCGGTGTGAGCCGGATGTGTAATTCGTACCGACTTGCCATCGCTGAGATTCGAACCCGGTTCACCTCTATGGAAGGCCTGACTTCCCTGAGCCATCGAGACTCAATCGAAAGTTGTTAAGGAGTTCCTGCTTTTATTTTTTGCACATTGTTCTATAAAACCATAGGATGTGTAACTCTTTTTTGGTAAATATGAACTTCAGTCATCCCAGAGACCTATCGATTGTGGCAATGAAAAAAAAAAATTGAAGTTAGCATAAGTATTTGTATTTAATTTTACTAAGCTCTTTTGACTACCAGAATAATTTTTAGAAGAAAAAAAAAACTACTAGACTATTTATTTTGCAATTTTAACAAAAATTTTTAAAGCATAAATTGCTTTCACTTTTAATATACCCAGAGTATCTCCCTCCTAAAGCGGGAAAAGTTGGCAACTCCGCTGAGAGAACATCATTATAATGATTGACCCATGAATGCTCTGAGCTGAACTGAAAAGATTTTAATAATCTACTCTTTTGCCATCCGTTGTGAACTTGCGATCTTTGTGTCGGTACTGTGAATAAAAAGAATGCAAATGGTAATGAGGAATGAGGGGTAGGTAACTGGTCCCAATAAAAAATAATTATACTTTTGAAGTAAGATAATAAATAAAAGTCAGTAATAAATCATCAAGTGGATTTTTTTTTCGCTTACCCTCTCGATTAAACATTAAAATTGCACTGCAGACGAATATAAATATTTATATTATTAATATATGGTTGTTGACCAGGGCGGCCACAACCGGGGAAAATTAAAAAAGTGGTAGAAAAAAAATTGAGGAAAAAATTGTTTTGCTTTTTCTTAGCTACCGAAATATGTTTGCAAATTAATGGGAAAATGCTTAATTGTTGAAACTGCTTAACTTATTTCTTAACATTGAGGTTGAAATTAAAGCTTTTAAAATTTCAAACCGCTTCATGGAACATTTGTCCTCACTCTTTAAATTTTTTCCAGTTACGGACGCCCTGTAGTCAGTAATATCTCGGTTTTGAAAAATAAACCCAGCTAATAAAGCACCAATACCACTTTTTAGTAAAAAGAACCTTCCTTTTAAAAGGAAGTTCGGCATAAATAAATTAATTATACTTCTCAATATCATACCTCCGTTGCCTATTTAATTTTATTTCATAACCGTCGTTAAGCAGCAGATCGAATTTTCAGTTTACGACTACCTATGTTCAACGCCGCAGCTATGTAATTTTGAATCCAATCCAAAAGGCAAGGGAAATCCTAGATCAAGTATTGGGAGAAATTTGCCTTCGTGAAGGACTTTTTGATGGAACTAACCCACATTTGCGTTACACGGTGAGGAAGACCACGAGTGCCTCCAACTGTTAGCCTGACGGCAAGGGGTCTCTAACCCATGATCCGTCAACCACTGAGGATATTTTACGTCAGTAGGGGAGAGTGGGGTCAATTGTAACAGGGTACGATTGTAACAGAGCAAAAATTTCGAGTGTCGGGTTCTAGATTTGATTCCTAGGTGGCGCACAAGGTGTATTTAATAAATCTACATGTATACCCCTGCTGGCAACCATTTTTATATACTTTTGAAAGCGTTACATCACAAAAGATATTTTCACGCTACGTAAGTACTTTTTTTGGTATTAGAATATTATATTGTAACAAAGTAATTTTGTTTAAACAAATAAAAATTATTAACCGAATATGTAAGTGGACACCTTAATTGACATTTCAAAAAAAAATATTAGTTTTGTTAATTGACTAGCATTGTTTTTAACAAATGAAAGTGAAATGGCGTCTTGGGGACGATTATAACAATAAGTAAAGGGACGAATGTAACAGCTGAAAATAAATAATCTTATGTTTACAAACCATTACTTAACTCTTTAAGAACCACCAATAGTTTCCTATATCATTTATATTATGTTGCATGTGCATTATTTTATTTGTCACCTTTCAAAGCATAAATTAAAATTTTTAACCCCTTAAATTTAAAAGTTTAACCCTTTAGGTCTCTGCGCATTATTATTTTTACTCCTAAAATATCACTACTATTTTGATCAATAAAAAAATATATCACAACTATGATAATATGTATAATTAACTATGCTTTAGTTGAATTTATGAACTGTTACAATTGACCCCGTAAGTGGGGGCAATTGTAACAAGTGCACGACTGTCAAAAATTGTTAATAACTAATATAATAACATTTAAAATAATGTTTTTTTTCTAGTAGAGGATAGTCTACTTTACTCGTCTGTCAATTAATACTAATAATATATTGGATTTTTTGTTAGTTAAAAATAGTTAAGTAAAAAATGTTACAATTGACCCCACTCTCCCCTACTGTGGTCGGTACGAGCAGGGTGCGAAATTCGAATAAACCAGCCTTCGCCGGGATTCGAACCATGTTCACCTCATTCGGAGGCGAGCGCTCCGTCCTCTGAGCCACCACGACTCTCCGTTGCCTATTGGCAATCATTTTTCGATGAAGGGTCAAGTACCGCAAGACAGGTACCTCACTAAATACTATTACATTAAAGCATTAATTTAATTCACTAACAGTCTTATCCGTTTCAATGGAGGTTCAAAACTGTCCAGGTTGGAAAATGGTTAATGTACGTGTATTTTTAAAGTTTCAATATTTTCCTGATTTTCGCTTTAGATGCTGACAGAAAAAAAAAATCACTCGAAGTGTAAATCAAAATGAATAAATATAGTTTTTTCATGTGTTTCGATTCCTTACAAGCCTCTGCATAATGAAAGTTTAACTAAGCAAATTTTTTCAAACTTATGTTTTCAACGTCTACTTCCAAACTGCATGTTCAAGTGTATTTTTTTCCCCCAAGGGAACAAATCAAATAAGAACTTGGAGAAAATTTTCAAACAGTTTTCCCAAGAGAAAAAACAACGTTAGAACAAATAAAATAACTTAGAACTAAACTCTTCTTCGCGATCGAATCCCTTTTTTCTTTACTTAAGCTAAGAGTTGATTACGTGCTCTGGGTTTAAAATCATCCCTTTTCTGATCGTTTCAGTGTTCTAAAATGTTAACAAAATCAGAACTTTACCTATTGTTAAAACTGTGATTAAAAGAATTCAGTTTCATTTCTGCAACGCTTAAAACGAGTTGTTTATTCAAGTTTTTAAAATGCTGTTTAGGATTCCTATTTGGTAATGGTTTTATTTTATTATGCGGTGAATATTACACTTCTTTCGTTAATATTGATTTTGCTGATGTTGTATCTAATGCCATTTGCCAATACCAGCAAGTCTGCTTGGTGAATTTAAGGCAGAGGGTGTGTTTCTTGTTTTTCAGTGGCGCCATCTCAGGCCAAGAATACAACTTCAGTCACACACGCGTCACAGCCCGCTTATAGGGCGGACACATTCACGCATTCACTAATTCATCCACAGATGGTAATTTTGACTTGAACCAGATAACAACCCCAGAAGTATGATTTGCTATGGGAACATAGAGGACTTTGTGACCCAACAGTTTTAACGTGCACCAGTCACCATAGTCACTACACGGGGAGTCTTAGGCTGACAGGGATCGAACTCACGAGCTTTTGGACACGGCCTCAACGCCCTGCTAACCTGACTATCCCGTTTCATATTGATTCTGTGATACCTGTGACTCAAGCTACTTTAATGTTAATCATCTTGAATTTTACCCCTCTTTATAGAATATATGAAGAACTAAGTGGATGAACCCGGAAAGTGACGATTTCAGGTGTATTTAAGGAAACTAAATTAAAGTGGTTGCGTCGATATGGGTATGTTTAATACAGCAGACTTGCTTTTGCTTTAACTTTAAATTTAACATAACTAATCCACAATGATTTTGAGTATTTTAAATTAGGTAGTAGTAAAAAAATATGATAAGAAATATTAGCTCACTTTCTAATACATAGATAACTAAACATTTCAGAAATGAAAAAAAATTTCTTTATACTCCGAAAATGTCACTTACACGCTTCATTTACTAAACTGTCTACGGAAACGAATTTCATTAAAAGTTTTAAAAAAATATTTCGTCGGTCTATTTTTCCCAAAATGAAAAAAAAAAAAATTAAAATTGCCCATAATGTATTTACCTTTTTAAATAATCTCTTTATCTAATAGTGACACAATTCAATAAGGAGAGATAAAACAGAGACATAAATTACTCCCACGCCTGAAGCGGTATTCGAACCCCGGATCTTCTTGGCACGAAGCCAACTCTTTGACCACCATAAATTTCGTCGGTTTAATTTGGTACTTTATTTTTTGATTGAGTCCTTATTCTAGTTTCGTTATTCTAGTTAACAATCTTCCAAAAGCCACTACGATGAGGTTTCGAGTTGAGAACATTTTCGTCATATATTTGAGAGTTCGCATTTCGTCACAAATCGCGTGATATTGTGACGAAATGATCCTCAGAATTAACAAAATACTGTTCAAAGATTGCTGAATCGTCAAAAGTGAGAGTTTTATATCTGAGACTGCAGTAGTTGGCAATCGTGTAAAGGTTTTATGTATATATATATATATATATATATATATATATATATATATATATATATATATATATATATATATATATATATATATATATATATATATATATATATATATAGCAAAATAAATAAATACAAAAAAAAAAATTAGGAAAAACAATAAGTATCATTTATTGCGCATAAGCTGCAAGCAAATAGAACTCATAAGATAAGTTTAAAATGAAGAAAAAACAAAGGTAAATTTCAGACAAATGAAAAAAGGAGGGGGGGGGGGAAATAAAAATGACAAACAACTGGGGAAAGAAAAACAATTAATTAATTTTAAAAAAAAAGAAAAAAAAAGATGAAGTCTTTTTAAAAAACCGGAAAATAAAAGATATAATCTTTTCATCAGCCCACACGATTATATCCGAAAAAAAAATGCTTTCTAATATTGTATCAATATAGCCAAAGCAAAATATATCAATACAATACAAAATATATCAATTTTTGAGTGCTCCTCACACTATTGTATTAATATATTTTTCTTTGGCTGTATTGATACAATATTAGAAAGCACTCTTTTTCGGATATAATCGTGTGGGCTGATGAAAAGATTATATCTTTCATTTTTCGGTTTTTTAAAAAAAACTTTATCTTTTTTTTTCTTCTTTTTTTTTTCTTTTTAATTAATTAATTGTTTTTCTTTCCCCAGTTGTTTGTCATTATTATTTCCCCCCCCCTCCTTTTTTCATTTGTCTGAAATTTACCTTTGTTTTTTCTTCATTTTAAACTTATATATATATATATATATATATATATATGTTGATTGTGTGTAGAATTAAAAAGAAATTTACAGAAAATTGCTTACCACCACTTTAAATATAAAAATGAAATACTGCGGACAATATGTAGCTGTTGGTAGGTACATTAATTTTGAAATAAAATGAATTTTTTATGAAATTAATTATGATGTTATTAATGATGATATTAATAATTATGAAATGAAACTATTTTCTCTATCTATTCTAATATCTAAGATAAGTTTTAAGAAGTAAATATTTGAGATAACAGTCTTTGTCTATTTAATTGGGGTTCGTGGGAGCATTGACCCCTTATTGGTTAATATGCACACACAAAAAATAATAATATGACAAACAGCGGGATGAAATAATGAGAATTTCACTGTCGTATCCTGCCACACTAATCTTGCCGCAGATGTTTTCTGATAAGATTTGTCGCTTATAAATTCTACACAAACAATCCTTTTTTTCTCTTTTTTTTAAAAGTAGGAATGAAAAGTAAACGAAAAAACAAACTATTGGAACTTACTCAACGAAATTCTATTTTAGATTTATAATGCCAAAAAATGTTTGAAAATGCAATAGATTTATTTTTTTGTGTACTATTCCAAATTATTTAAATCTCATAAAATATACTTCCTTTGTCTCATATTAGTTGCTGCATTTGAATACTTTTGCATTAATTATTAATGCTGATAGCCTTATAATTTTGTTTGAACATATTTCAGAGATTCCAAAGTCCTATTTTATCAATCAACATTTACTTATCTAATATTCCCTCTTTAATTCAATACCAAATTAGTTTCAAATTTACAAATATTCTTACGCTCCTTGGTCCCACCTCGTTTTCTAAGGATTAAATGAAACCTTAAAAACCAAGATCTCAAGATCTGTACATTTAAGCATAAAGAGTACCACGAAGTCCTAAATAACAGTGAAACATGGCAGATGCAACGTTGTAATCGAATTTGTGAACTGGTAAAACTTTTTTTTCCCCACGGTAAAGTGTATTACCAAAGATGCCAACTTGAACCATAGCGGTAACAAAATTATGTTTTCATGTATTAGGCACTTTTTAATACATGCCATTTTCTTACCGCTGTATATAAATAATTCAATAGATCATATAAAACTACCCTTAGTTTCTAAGATCGTATGATAAGCCACTTAATTGACGAAAATTGTAAAAGTCTTTGATAATAGTTCTCAGCCACGTTTTAAATTTTTTTGACTAAAGCGGCAGCTGGTATAAAACAAAAAGATAAGTAAGAAAGAAATTTCCCTTTTTTTCTATGGAAACGTTGATCCTTAATGGTTAAAATAGACAACGATTTGACATTTTCTTGTATATACATCTTCGTCCTTTAAGTTTATATCAGTTGACGTAGTAGTCATGGAAACACCGCAGTTCTTTCAGCGACGCATCACTCATAATATAACTTAGTCCCTTTTTTAAAATTTTAATAGGACATGATGCTGATTTATCAGGACATCAACGGTTCTGGTATAACATAAATATCAATTGAAAAAAAAGCTTACCAAACTTATGCACTTAACACTTTAAGGACCGGTTTCAATCTTGAGCAGAAATTCAAGCTGACCACGAATGACCCAGAGCTCGTATTCATCTGAAAAAGTTAAAAAATGGTAGTAATATTAAAATGAAAGTTTACATTTTATTACGTTTTTCTCTGCTGGAATATTTTAATAACTTTAAGTAAATATATCTAGATTCGAAATCCGAGGATTTGAATTTTAACTCCAAATCAAAATTTTATCCCCGGGAACTTTTTGAATCTTTAGAATAAAACGGATATCATTTTTTAAATTTTACCAAGTGCATGCAAACCCTAAAGACTGGTTCTGAGATATCGCAATTCTAAGAAGTTAAATTATTCTGCTTCTTTTATTCAATAGGTCATATAAAATTTCTTCAGGATGCTGATTTGCCGAAGCAAAATTATTCGAAGAATGCAACTGTTTGTATATAGGACTGCAAACTTTCTGAGCTTCTTCTAGTGGTGACTAAGATTATATTTTAATATATGATTATTTGTTTCGTAAATTTGATTTAAAGTCATTTTCCGCACCGCTACAAGTAAATGATTCAAAAGTTCATATGAAACGCCATTTTGTTCCATCTCCAAAGATGCCAACTTGCTACGGACAGAGGATAAATATTTTCGAGTGGCAGTCATTTAATGTAAGATTTTTGGTTTAGTAAATTCGATTTATAGGGTTTTTACTCACCTCTACTTCTAAATATTTCAAAAGCTGTGTTCAAGACCACGTTGTTACAGCTAGCCGTCTTGAGCCTTTAAAAAATTGGCGGCGAAATTAGCCAAAAATCTGCACATTTCAGTTTGTAGTTAATTACCGTTTTTTTTAAATATTTTGTCGAATCTGGAACAGTTGGTATCTCTGCATCTATCTCGTCAACTCGAATCAATTCCTGAAATCAACTCATCTCAACTCAAAGCACAGAGTATAAAAGTGAGTAGCACATATCCTCTTTATCACCTTCACCTCAACTCTCTCGCGGCGAGGCTTTTAAAATGTTGGCAAAATTTCAAAAAATTCTGAAACCTTTAATGTGTAATTGTTTACCACTCCATAAAATATTTTAGTGCAGTAGTTGGCAGTCCTGAGTTAATGAGAAAACGTAATACAAAGTATTTGATTATTTTCGCATTCTTGTGTAAGTATTGCGAAAAAATTAACTTCAAACGAATGTTTTTGTTTCATTCCGTCGAAACTAGCAAATCTAATAAAAAAAAATTATTTAGTTATCTTCATAATAGCTATTTCATTTCAAAATTAGGCATATTTAAATATTGATCACATTTTAGAGCTAAAATTATTATGGGATGGGGGTCAAATGTGCTTCATCCGTTTTATCATTTTAATTATTATTATTACTATTTTCTAAATTTTTAAACAATTTCGTTATTTTTTAAGAATTTACAGTACAAAGCCAGGAATTCTTTTAAAAATAGTTCCAATTAGCGTTTAAAAATTACATACAAAATAAGTTTGTTTATTAATTTTGAATTTTTGTTTCTTTTAATTCCTTTTTTTTTTCGGGGAGGGGTGAACTGCATACACTCATTATAATATATGCTGTTGCTTTGATTATCAAAACAATAATTAATAAACTTGATAAATATACAAAAAAAAAAGGAAACATAGGAAGAGTTAAGCGACTATTTAATCCAATTCCGCTACTTTGACGAAAGTATTTACGCATCAATAATTAACTGACATTTCTGCTTGAATAAATTAAATTAGTTTTACTTTTTCTCTTTAATGCCTCTTCAACTTTGAATCGTTTCCAGAGAAGTTTGGCCTGCAGCCAGTTTAAAAAAGGCAAAACTTACCAAGAACTACAATAAAATAAACATCCATTTTTTAAAAAGTATCATGCAGTGTAACGGTAATGATGCGTATTTCTAAGAAACAATTGTTAAGTGAAAGAATGTCTAAATTAACTAATTACACACTTTAGCACTTTTAATTAACTTAATTGTTAAGTATAAATATTTACTAAAGAAGTTGTAACACTGTTTCCTTCATAATATTTAAACATTGGATACTATTGTTCGAATCTAATAAAAAAAAATTTTAAAAATTTATATCGGATAATATATTATTTCTGATTTAAAAGAATTATTTATTTAAAACCTATATAAATTAGATATAATAAAATGAAAAATATTTAATATTATTGCCAGTTGTGCCAACAATAGCGCAATTAAAAGGAAAATTAGGTATTGGTCCCTAAAACTTATTGAACTATCATTAATTTCAACGTATAAACTTTTCGTAACTGTGGGTGAAAAAAGCATAAGGACAATATTAAATTGAATGCCGACCAGGTGGCCGAGTGGTTAGCGTGGTTGCGGGTTCGAATCCCGTTCAGGGCATGGATGTTTCTTTCTCTCTCTGTGTTCTATTTTATTTTATAACCGTTGTTGAACAGCCGACCCAACTTAATGGGTTTACGGCTACTAATGTTCAACTCCGTAGCCTTGTAATTTTGAACCCAATCCAGAAGACAAGGGAACTCCTGGATCGAGTATTGGGAGAAATTTGCCTTCGTGGAGGACTTTTTGATGGAGCTAACCCGCATTTGCGTTACATGGAGAGGAAGACCACGAGAACCTCCCACGGTTAGCCTGACGGCAAGGGGACTCTAACCCATGATCCGTCTACCACTGAGGATATTTCACGTCAGCACTGTGGTCAGTGCAAGCCGGATGCGGAATTCGTATCGACTGGGATTCGAACCCGGTTCGCCTCATTGGAAGGCGAACGCTCTATCCCCTGAGCCATCGCGGCTCTCTCTGTGTTCTATGTCCTTTCTTCTGTGTGATTGTGTGAGTGTAGCCCGCCTTAAAAACGGGTTTGTGGCTGTATGACGTGGGTGACGCTACTCCACCGCCCACCCATAGGTGCTCACTGGGTAACGAGAAGAGAGTATTCTGACATTTCTGAGGCCAATGGGAAATAGACCCAAGTTGCCGCCATTAACCAAAAAAAAAAAAAAATTTAAATTGAATTACAATAGCCTTTATTTTCGTTTCATTTAAATGAAACTTATATGTTTGACTTAATTACATAATTTTGTATTAAGATTTATAGCGTATCAAAAGTAAAATTTGGCAGTTACAAAAATTAACACTAAAGGAAATATGGAACAAAAGTGTATGGACATGCTCTAAAATACTTTAAATTTTCGTCAATAATGAAGAAAACTACCTTTTTTTCAATCACTTGAATAAGTGAGTCCTGAAAGATTCTTAAAAAGTCCACGAAATTTTTTCCCAGGGGTCTTTGGTAGTGATCCTGTTTGCTTTGATATCGCGTGCCATGTTTATAAACTTCTCGGGTTAGAAGACCCCATAACTTTTCGATTGGATTAATATCGAAATTCCTAGCTGGCCAAAATTTACGGAATTAGCTTCGAACCAAAGGTTTATGCTCATAGTAACGAGCATCGAAGCATCATCCTGCTGAAAAATATAGTCCCCTGAAGTAATCATTTCCTCTTCAGGTAACAAACCATCTCTTAACATATCAACATATTTGTCTGAATTTATTTTACTGTCGATAAAGACTATTGGAGTGGTTCCATTTGCCGCAAAAGTGCCCAAAACCATCACTGCTCCACCATATTGACGTTTAGAAAACACTTCTTTAGTCTTTCACAGATCATTCCAAACGTGCCGAAAACCACCAGGTGCATCAAACATAATGAAACATTCAATTACATTTATTTATTTAAACGCATTTTTCTTGAAAATAATAATCCCGCAGTGGACTGATCATAAAGAAACAGTTCCCAGTAGAACATCCAAGTCAAGCATCACTGGCTGCTGTCAGTAAGCGGGTGGGTGACCACTTTGATCAGCCTGCGTAGGGTCCCAGGGTGCGAGGTATCGGTCCTCGCTAAACTGTTATATCGTAAAGTGCTCGAATGCGCGCGCAGGTCGTCGGGCTACCAAAGCAGAGCAACCATTCCCTCTGCAGAGGATCAAAATTGCGATGGCATGTCTTCCGATCATCCTCAGGGATTTTTCTCGGACCGTCGCCATTGTGCAGCTCTAGTGCGACGCAAATAAAGTACCTACCTACCATCAAGGTTGAACTTTTTTTCGTCAGAAAAAATGACCCCAGTCCATTTTTGACCCAGATAAATGTATTTTTTTGGCAAAGTCTACTCTTCTTCTCTTATGTTGATTTCTAAGTGGACGTGACATTAATTTTTCAGAAAAAAAAAAAGAAAAAAAAGATGAGGATGTTTATTTGAAACATTTTGAATAATCCTTAATGAACATGGTAAATTCAGGTTTTGTCTAACTTCATTTGCAGTTTCTTTTTTTCTGGCCTTCTCTTGTGGCAATTCATTCTTTTCTGTCAGCCAGTGCAAATTTCTGGTCTTCGTTTTTTCATGCCGTAAATTCTAAGGATTTCTTAGAAAATTAGGAACTACTGTTTTCGATCTCTTGATTCTTTTTGAAATTTCCCATTTACTAAATCCACATTCTCGGAACTTCATCAACATTTCCTTTCTCAGAATCAGAAAGATGAGTTCTTTGGACATCGTTCAAATATCACGATGAAGGTCGGCGAAGGTGAAGTTTCTATCACAAATCAATCTTTTAATCCTGATTGTCATTTTCTATTTTCGAATCTGCAAATTTTTCAATAAATAAAGAAGAAAAAACAATGACATTATATATTTTTTTCAATATGATTTGGATTTAAAAATCAAAAAGTGAATTTAAACAGATTTATATTTGGAAATTTTAATTAGTTTACACAAGAAATAATTTTATTTTACTCCTATTTTTACTTCAAAAATTCGCCCACGATACCATTAATTAGACTTCTAGAATTGGCGATTCTTCGCGGGTCCTTAGACTTTTTTCACTCACTGTATATGTGTAACAATCATAATCTACTTTTTCCTAAAACTATTTTATTTTAATTACTAAAACTCTGCAATAAAAGAAAAAAAAATAATAAATTTCTTTTGGTAGTTGAGCGAACAATAGTATAGTTAAAAGGAAAATTAGTTGTTAGTTCTTAAAACTTATGGAACTATTCGTAAATTTAACCAACATATAAACTCTTCGTAACTATATACGCATCAATCATTACATAATCTACTTTTTCCTAAAACTACTTTATTTGAATTATTAAAAATCTGCAATAAAAGAAAAAAAATAATAAATTTTTTTGGTAGTTGTGCGAACAATAGTATAGTTAAAAGGAAAATTAGTTGTTAGTTCTTAAAACTTATTGAACTATTCGTAAATTTAACCAACATATAAACTCTTCGTAATTATATACGTATCAATCATAACATAATCTACTTTTTCCTAAAACTACTTTATTTTAATTATTAAAAATCTGCAATAAAAGAAAAAATTTTTTTTGGTAGTTGTGCGAACAATATTATAGTTAAAAGGAAAATTAGTTGTTAGTTCTTAAAACTTATGGAACTATTCGTAAATTTAACCAACATATAAACTCTTCGTAACTATATACGTATCAATCATAACATAATCTACTTTTTCCTAAAACTACTTTATTTTAATTATTAAAAATCTGCAATAAAAGAAAAAAAATAATAAATTTTTTTTGGTAGTTGTGCGAACAATATTATAGTTAAAAGGAAAATTAGTTGTTAGTTCTTAAAACTTATGGAACTATTCGTAAATTTAACCAACATATAAACTCTTCGTAACTATATACGTATCAATCATAATATAATCTACTTTTTCCTAAAACTACTTTATTTTAATTAGTTTAATGAGTTATAATTTCTAAATCATATCAGTCGTCAAAGGTGGCTAACAATCGCAAATTTATCGTTACAGAAAAATATAAAAAAGCTCCTTAAAAAAATGAATTTCTATTTTTACCCCTGTTAAAGTTGTTTTTCATCTATTACACTCAATTCACGGTAAAGCCAAGCCATCAGAATTTAGCCAAATAAAATCATCTACATTACGCACTTTAGTTAGTATTTAATTCAATTGTTTTTCTTATGATTTTTCTTAATAACATTTTTTAAACTTTATATTAGTCAATATATAATTTCAGACTAAAGGGAATAGAAAATTATTGAAAACCTCTAATAAAATGAAAAATATTAAATATTGTTGGCAGTTTTACATATAGAATATTTAAAATAAAAATTGGGTATTGGTTCCTAAAATTTATGGGATTCAGTATAAACTAGTCGTAACTATGCTTATCAATCGTGTTCTAATTTTTCTTAAAACTACTATATTTTTATTTGCAATAATGAGGTTTAATCTCAATGTCATCAGACATGGCTAACAACGGCATGAATAAAAAAGTTAAATTAGAAGTTAAAAGATTTTTGTTTCATAAATTTTGATGTTGATATACTGTAAGTACCCATAAGTAGAAAAAAAAAGATTAATTAAGAACTGATTATAAAAATAATGTAAGTTAAGAACTTTAAGACAGTTAATAATTATTTAACTATCCAAATCTTTACTTTTAATTATTCTGCTCTTGACAAGATAAATTATGAACGAAAAACTAAAAATTGAACACATGTTTATAACCAGTTTTCTTACTTTTCAAATCTATATTTTGAGGCACATTATTATGTTTTTAAATCCTACTTTTAAGGTACTTCATAAAATTTTATTTTTATATTGAATGAAGCAAGCGAATTCATGTGTGTGTGTTTTTGTTTAATTCTTCAATACATATGTATTTAAATTAGAAGGAATGAATGATAATATAAATATTTAATTAAATATTGTAAAAATAGTGATATTTTTTTTATTCCTTTACGACTAGATGTAATTTGAAAGTAGTTGTTTCTCACGTATATGAAAAAAACTCAAAACACGTAAAAAGTGATGAATGTTATTTCATTACGAGGATCAGTCTAAGAAATACAAGAAAACCCATGGCCACTAGAATACACTAAATAATTTTAAAATTAATACTTTGTTGTAATTTTTTGATAATAATTAAATCAATCAAAAGTGGTATACTGTATTGCTTTTTATTTCTTTGTTTGATAATAATTATTAATTAATAATAATTATTAATTAATAATAATAATTATTAATTGATAATAATTATTAATTTATAATAATAATTATTTATTGATAATAATTACTAATTGATAATAATAATTATTAATTGATAATAATAGTTAATAATTTGTTTAATAATAATTTATTGTTCATTGCTTTTTATTTATTTGTTTAATAATAACACTGGTTTACAAGAAAATAAATTTCCTTGTAAACCAGTCGTAAAAAAGCTCAGAACGCGTATAAGAAAGTTATTTACGAGGATCAATCTAAGAAATACAAGATAACCCATGCCCACTAGAATACATTAATAATTTTAAAATTAATGTTTTTGTTGTAATCTCCGATAATTCAGTCAATCAAAAGTTTTTTACTGTAAAAATTTATTTAATAATAACACTGGATTACAAGAAAAAAAATTTCCATAGATAATGAACAAATAGAATTAGAGAAATATTTATTAGAGTATATTTATTTAAAGTAACTGTAATAATGTTTATTTACTCTTTAAATATTTTTTTTTTCAATCATTTTTCATGAATTTTGCCAACGAAATTCTATAAGTACTGCTTTTATGAAGTTTACGGAGAAAAAAAGAAAACGATTTATAAATAAAATGGTTTTGTTAAAGTGTATGCTTTCTATACTGAATTTTTTCTATGTCAATTAGCTTACCATCATCAAAGCTGTTTATCTCTGGAAAAAGAAGAAAAAGTGGTAGTAAAACCAGCACATACCTACCATATTTCCGGAAGGAGTGAAATGTACCTGATTATCAAGACATATTAACTATTATAACGTATGTACAGAATAGTTTCTTCTTTTTTTTAAATTTTGTTTCTGGGAAAAGTAAGTTGCGGTTAATAGTTTATATTAAAAATAGTTAAAAGCTCCCACTCACTTTTAAAGAAATTTGGAAATAATATGTTTTTTGTCTTTTCCGGGTCGCAAGCGGGTCGCAATCTATATATATATAGATTGTTTCCGCTTTTCCTTTGTTAAACATATGTATAGAAGCAAAGAATTATTTATAAAAATTTTGTTCAATATTTTAAAATATATATTTAAAATATAAGTACTCCATAAAATATATTTAAAATATAAATATATTTTAAAATATATAAAATATATTTTAAAGATAAATATTATAGCACAACTAGTGCATCGTAATTTAAAAAGAAATTATCAATTTCTCTGTTTGTTAGTTTTCCTTTCATTCCATTTCTTTCTTTTTCTTCTTTTTTTTTTTTTATCTCATTTCATATCAATCTTAATTTTTCCGCCTGAAGATTCGTGGGAATACTAGCAGGAATGGGCCAGGAGTATGCATGATCATAAGAGAGCTCAGCTTGAAGAAAGAAAGAAAAGCCTCTTTTAATTACAATAAAATAGTTGCGTGAGAATCGTGCCTATCGTCGGAAACCGGAGATTCGGCCCCTCTGCCGAGAGAATTCTATCAACTTCAACCCAAGGCACAAAAAATTCTTTAATATTTGAAGAGTTAATTTTATTAAATAAATCACATACAAATGCTACTTCTGCCGTTGAATGCAAAAATATATTTTTAAAAAAATTAAAAAACAGTTCGATTTTTGATTGTTTTTCCAGAAAACCGATTTTAATTCTTGGCGACCTCTACGCTATCAGCAACACTAGAAACGGCAACCTCTCGATTTTTCCCAGAGTTCAGTCCGTAACAAATATGAACGGCGGAGTTGGTGGTGCTTACGGCGCGGGAAAAGCGGGAACTGCCAATGATCCAATATCAATTTTAACAAAACCTCATGTGATTTTAAGACTTTTATGTTGGGTAAGAAATTGCAAAAATATTCTGTGTGTCTTACTTGTGTCTTTAATTTGCTTCTCTACCCATCAATGAATGCCAAACATTGGCCATGTTAGTTATTGATCCAGCCGGCCGCATGACGGGATATATTTGGAGTATACATTGGGAGATTTTACTGCATTGATCTCGACATGAAGTTAAATTTTTTTAAATTTATTTGTGATATATGGATATGAACAGCTTACAAATGGAGAATATATGAATTTGGATATATTTTCCTGTTGATCGGGAATAATTTATTAGTCAGTTTATTTTTTTAACCTTCAACTTTTTATTGTTTTCAGTAATTGTTTAGTATGCAATTTTTGTTTTTCTAATATTTTATTTTTCATAAATTTATTACATTTTACAAATATTTTTTATTCTAAATATTTTATTTTGAAAATGCTCCTATCCACTTGTATTTTGATTAATAATATGAAAATATACGAGGGTATATCAGAAGTTAATATTTACATTACTAGTGTTGTTATGTGAAATATATATAATTTCTCAATAATAAATACATACATTACTTAATACACCCAATACATATATTTTATCTATCCATATCATCGATTTTTATTATACTTATTTTATTTTTACTGTATTTCCGTTTTAAATTTAAAAAATTATAAATCTTTTAATACCTTTATACATAATTAACTATATACTGTTAGTAAATAGTTAATTAAGACATTTAGTGTACAATGTAGTTAAGTCTTCGTCTATCAGCATTCTTTTAATATATTTCGATTTTTTTTTTCATTATTTTCCTTTTCCTCTAAGTAGTATTGTCCTTTTTGTATTATCAGATCAATAATTTTTTCAAACATTAAATTTAACCCCCATCGGTTTTGGATTTTTTTTAAAAATGATAATTTAAGCATATTTCAGTGCATGTCAATTAATTGCCACACTTGTTAAAGAATAGTCAGAGTTGATTAACACTTTTTATGCTTTTTCTGCATAAAATGATTCAGTTAGTTCTCTCAAGGAATTATTTTAATTGGATTGTATTATAATGCCAAAAATTATCTAACTAAATTCGTCAAAATAGAAATAGAAAAAATGTAGATTTGAAGTCTCTTGTAAACTTGATAATAAGGCTTTACAGATGAAAAAATCAACCATTTAATTAGGTATAAATCTTTTAAGTATTTGATCAATACTGTTAGTAAAAATGTAAGACAAATATTTTGTGTACTCCTTGCTCTTATGTAAATAGCATTCTTTTAATATTTTTCATTTCTACTAAGTAGTAATATTCTTTTTTTTTTCTTTTTATTATCTTCAATAATTTCAGATTATTAAATTTAACAACCATTTGGTTAGAGATTAATTCAGGTATGAAATTTACCTGCTGTTGAGATAAATAATTTCAGATATTAAATTTACAATCATTGGGTTAGATTATTTTAGAAATTATAATTAAAGTATATTTCAGTAAATATCTCTATTAATATAGATCACTTGTTAAAGAATAGTCATAGTGGATTCACTGTTTTTATGCATTTTATAATTCAGCTAGTTCACACAAGGAATTAGATTTACTTTTATTTCTTAATAATATAATAACAAAACCCATTTTACTTTGTTTATTAATATAGAAACAGAACAAACATAGATTTTCAGTCTCTCATAAATTCTAAATAAAACTTAATTATTGACCTAAATATCAACCATTCAATAAGGTGTAAAATTTTAGTCTCAGCATCTTACTCCTCAACTCTATCATCCACAAAAGACCTTGACCTCCTTTACCACACCATTTCATTTTTTCCTTGTCCCTTATCTTCCAACTTTTGATTTTCATCTTTTTTAAATCTCTCTCTAACTCATCTAGCCATGTTTCTCCTGGTTGTCTGACCTTTCTCTTTCCTTTCAGTCTTCACTTATAGATTTTGTATTTATTATATATTTTTCTTTATAGAGCTTAATTAACTCTAAACTGCTCCTAATTTTCTTCTCCACTCATCTCCATCTTTGATTAGTCCATATATTTTCCTTAGAATGTTTCTTTAAAAAACAAATATGTACTTTTTAGTTTCATAGTCTAAGTTTCTGTTGCACATGGGACAATGGGTCTAATTATGGCTTTTTCTAATTTTTGTTTTTAATTTCTTAAGAGCAGAGAGCATTTAATTAACTTGAAAACTAACATTTGTTTCCAGCTGTCAGTTTAGCCTTTATCTCTGGTGTTGTAAACAGTACATAGTTTCTTGAGAGCTTTCCTCGTACTTTATCTTCTGTGGTTTAACAAAGTCATTTTAGCAAGTCATTATATTTCCTGATACTTCAAAATCATTAAAAATGTGGTACAGTTTCTCTCTATTTATACAATCATACGCTTGCATGAAATCAATTAAAAGTTGGTATAGCTTGTTTTGTTCAAAAAACTTTACTAGAACATTCCTAATATTAAAAATATGGCCAGTAGTTGGTCTTAAAGTTCTGAAACCACATTGATCGCCGCCTAATATTTTTTTCTGGATAGGGTTGCAATCTATTTGCAATAATTCTTGAGAATACTTTATTAAAGTGCTCAAAAGCAATATCCCACAGTACTGTGAAAACTACTGAGAAAACCATGAAAACTACTTAGTTTTCACGAATCACGATGTCTCCTTTTCGTATTGTACAATTTCCTAGATAATTGTACTTGCCATTGATTTCTTGATCCACACACTTTTAAAAGGTCATGCAACTTTATTGTACTATCTTAGGTTTAAATATATATTTTAATTAGGTATAAATCTTCAAGCATTTGGCAACTACTGTTAGTAAAACTTTGATTAAGACACATCTTTCATATACTCTTTGCTTTTATGTAACAATGTATTAGTAATCGTTTTCGTGTGGTTTTCACTTTTCTACTAAGTAGTAATATTCTTTTTTTTTTTTTCCTAGTATCATCTATTAAAATTTTTGAAGTTTCAATTTAAGCATATTTCAATTCAATACAAATCAATTCTTAGGAAATTAATTGGTATGCCTGATTCACTCTTTTTATAGGGTAAAGTGGGTATAAAATTAAAAATTTTTTAAAGAATGCTCTAAACACAAGCCATTCAAATTATTTTACTGAAAATTTGGATGTATTTTATATACATTGGATTCATATAGATTAAATATAAGGCATTAATTTGTTTTATTGTTTTTCTACAATAATGCATTCAAAAGAACATGTTTTGATATGCCTGAGGTTTATGAATAACAAAAAAATAAAAAACTATTTACACAAATAAATACTCTGTAGAAAAAGCAACTAATATCTCTATTATGTTAACTAGTTAACATTATAGAGATATTAGCTGTTTAAAAAAAGTTAACTAGTTTTTTCTGTCCTTTTTAGAGTATGTGGGGAAAATGTATAAAAATTTGTTTTTATTCTCACTGCTCAATTAACAGGACAAAATTTTTCAAGGATTTCTTTTAATCAATGATTATAATTCAAAAAATCAAGGAATTAAAAGTGTATTTTAAAATGTTTTATTGCCTGGTTTTAATAATTTCATTCAAATCATTGATACCATAGTAAAATGATGGTTTAATTCAAATGTTTCCAGAAATTTCTAAATAAAAAACAACACTCCAATAATGAAATATTAATTTTTAATTTAATGTGCATTAAAAACAACCAATTAATAAGTTTGTTGAGCATTGCTATATTCGAATACAAATGGTGTTCTCTTAATATTGTAATAAAGAAAATTTCAGTTGATTTTGATAATTTGATTTAAATCATTGTTGCTATTGTAATTTAGTTACTCAATTTAGGTATTTTAACAATATTCCTAAATTAAGAAACAAGACTAAACAAGCAATGTAAAACCAGGGATGACAAGTTTCTTCCTGAGTGGAAAAAACCGATAGGTTTCTTCTAACTCAAGTGGAAGAAACTCTGTTTCAAAAAGAAATATCAATTAAAAAAGAAATTGACAGCTCATAATTGCGATCTAGTTTAAATAATAGTATTAATTTCCAAGTTATATAATGCATCATTTTCAAGTAAACGAAAATTTTTTATCTTAATAAAAAAAATTGTCCTTTATTTCCTGTACCTATGCATGTATTAAAAAACCAACTCATTTTGTAATATGTATGGAACTGTTTAAATACCAGAATAAAATTTTATCCCCAAATTAACAAATCATATATACTACACATTGTACACTACTACAAATCACATGTTGAATTCACAATTACAAGTAACATACAAATATTTGAATCAAATTTTGTTCAATGTGAATAATCAAACCCAATCTTAAGTAATGTGAAATATAAATTTAAAATCCTGTTTAAAGAATTTAATGTGAGAAACTTTTAACTATATTAACTTGTATTTTTTAAACTTTAAACAGCTCTAATAATACTCCTTCTAAATTGCATTGGTCAGTTTTAATTTCTATGATTTCATCAAGTTTCTTTCAATCCATGCAATTTATTCGATTTCATCCCACTTTTTCCAGTCTCCTGGAACAAATAGGCTTTTTCTGGGCAATAAGGCAACCCTGAATAAAATAAAACCAACTTTTAACCTAGTAGTACATTTGGATAAAAATGGTGTTCTCTGAAAATTGGAAAATAAAATCTCAGTTTATTTAACTAATTTTAATTTGAATCATTATTCTATTCTAATATGTAAAATACTAGTTTGGTTTAAGCTTTTTATTTTCTCAATTTTTTTGAAAAAAAAATAAGAGAATACCAGATTATTTTTATTTTTAAATAAATAATTTAAAATTATAAAGTTCCCTCACCTATTTTAATGATAGTATATTAAATTTTAGACTTCAATTTAATAAAAGTTTTTTTATAATTACTTAAAAAATTATATGTATTGTCCTTACTAAATGCATACAAAAGAACAAAAATTAAAAAAGAAAAACATTATTACAACTTTAGTAATTATTCTTCATGAGACATGTCAATTGATTTTTTTCAATTAGATTTTTTTTTAAAGAAAAGTTATCTTCTGTTTTGTACAAAATATGATCCATATTCTGTATAAAGAGGCATTTTTTAAAATTCTCTCAGTTTTATTACATGTCAAGACCTATTTATTTTAACTGTTATAACCATGCCAATCTTTCTTAAACAATGATTTAAGTTATTGTATGTTTATTTAACTCATACCTTCCAATATTTGAGGTTTTAAGCAAACTATTTTTTCAATGATTGTAAACTAATTTATTCAATGATTGTAACTAAATTTATTCAGAATAAATTTATTCTGAATGATTATTCATATGAAAATTTAGTTATTATTCATCATTCATTATGCAAATGTATAAAAAATTTTGAATAATGATTGATGAATAAACTCATTAGTCATGACTAATTTTTCTGAATAAAATTTTGAATAACCAGCGAAAAATGCAATCGATATGTCTTTGTCTATAACGAGATGCAAAACATCGTTTGCTCTTAAACGTCTTATTTTAGGAATTTAACTATAAAACTAAGACAAGTATGAATATTTATTTTCATGTTATTTTAACTTACTCCAGCGTAACATACTTAGTTGTGCTAAAAAAGTAGGTTTATAACAGATTAGTTACTTAAGTTCATTTTAAAATTTTGTTTTAAAATCTATAAAACACAATTTCTTATAGTTTTTGAAAGCAAACGATAATCTTATTTTAAATAAAATTTTAACTTAAAAAATTAAACGCTTTTTTGCAATGTAACCATTTCTCAAAAGTATGCATTATGTTAGACAAAAGTAATTTTCCTCAACTATTATATAAATATACTTGAAAAGGATTAACGTTTTATTTGTAGTTGTTATATAATAAAATTATTCAGTTATTCTTGACTAATGAATAAAGAATAATGAATGATTTATTCTTTATTCAAAATATTTCTGACTAATGAATAATTCATTATTCAGAGTTTGAATAATTATTCATCATTCTTTATTCATTATTCTGAATGACATGCCCATCTCTGATTACAAGTAACCCTTGACATTTGACCTGCTACAGGTAAACAGGCTTGTGATGTCAGGAAGTTTTCAAACATGTATCTATTCTAAGAAAATATCAAGAAATAAATATTAGGGTCTTAAATAAAACTTTGGAAAAAAGAATTGGAAGCTGGCTCCAAAGGAATTGTGTCAGAATTTTCAGGCAGGAAGCAGAGCTCTCTTGTAATTTTAAAAGAAAATATTAAGAACTTCGCTCCGATGGAAATTATGTGTCCATTAAATTGGTGGGAGGCAAACTTACTTACAAAATCCATATGATGCTATGAGAAAAAAAATTTAAAAATGAATTCAAACTGTGATCTAATCAGGGTTGGCTTTTTGCCATGTCAGTGGCAGAAACTGGTTATAACCGGCAAAAACTAAAAAATGTCTATATTAGTTCTAGTAATTGCTTAATGACATTTTGTTTAAGTAAACTGAAAAATGTAACTATAACAAACTTTTTAATTCATTGCTTGTAAATATAGGGTCTATTATTTTGTTTATATTAAATATAAAGAGTGCGGTATATCAAGTTTTAAAAAATATGCAATAGATGAAAGTTTCACAAATCTTGCTTGTTCCTTGATGGCAATGCCTGCTAGTTCTGCTGGACTTGAGAGAATCTTCTCAAATTTCTCGTTTGTGCATAACAAATTGAGAAATTGTTTAGGTTTAGAAACTGCAACAAAACTTGCCTTTTGTTATAGATTACTGCAGAGTGCAAACAATGCAATATTTGATTTTGAATGGTGATAATTTTGTAAATAAATTGTACTTTGTTTAACATTTAATTGTTTTTTCTATGAATTATCCATTGTATGTCAATCTCAGTACTGACTTTTATGTCATTTTCTGAATTTCTGCCATAAATGTGCCAGAAAAGGGTTTCTGTCATGCCAGTTTTAACCGGTTTCTACCAGTGGTTTTAACCACCTTGGCAGAAACTTGCCAACCTTGGATCTAATCAACACAACTAACAAATCAATAGTAATTTTAAAATAATCCATTTAATGTCACCTGTTTAAATGGTGGTTTATTTCATTTATTGAATTATTCATTTATTATTATAATACTATGATCTCGGGGGTCATTTCTAATTCATTTGTGAATCCATATTTATATTTATCTAATTCACCTTGAACAGAAAAATATATTTCATAAACAAAATGAATAAATATTAATGCTACAGTGCCAGAGAGGATTCTGAAATAATTGACCTTTTACATCATTGTGCAGAGTGCGATCTGTGGGAATGAGAAATATTATTAGCGACATGTTGGAAGCTGATACACAAAAACTTTTTTCAGAAATAAATATTAGGTTTTTATTTTATTTTAAAATATAAAATTATCATTATATATGGTAATAGTAATAAGAAAACAAATATTTGGCCAAAATCTCTATCCTGCGTGTCCCTAATAAAAATAAATATCAGATATTATTAAGATTTTTAATTTACTTTTCTCTAAATCAGTGATTCTCAACCACTGTGCCGGGGCACTTTTGTGTGCCGCCAAATTTTAGAAATTTGTATGGTAAAAATTATAATGCTTTTTTTTATTACGAGTAGAGTCCCAAAGGATTTTAATAAAACTATTCATAAAATTGTTATTGACCATTTGCCAACATTAGAGGAGAGAATTATTCATTATTTCCTAAATTTAGAAATAAAAAAATTTGATTAGGTTCGTAATCCCTTTGTGATAACGAATACGTCTGTATTTGAATTAACTTTGAATGAAGAAGAAGTACTAATTTTGCTTTCTAACAATTGAGATTTAATTTTAAAATATCAATTAATAATCAATTAATTCATTTTGGATTAACATTAGATGCGATTATCCCATGATAGCCAAAATAGCTTTAAAAATATTATTACAATTTTCTACATGTTAGTTGTGTGAATTCGGATTTTCAGTATTAACCAACATAAAAACGAAAGAAATATCAAGATTGTTAAATGTAGAAGACGATATGAGAGTAGCATTGTCATTTTTACGACCAAATATAAATGAAATTATCAAAAAACATCAAGCTCAAATTTTGCATTAAAAGTATTCTTATTATTCATTTGTAATTAATCCCTTAATAAACGTACTGTTGTTTTTGTAGTACATATTATATTATTTCATTTTACATTCCAAATTATTATCATAAACTATATTACACAGTGTATTATAGGTAAGTAAACAACTTTTAAACTTATCTCTTTCTTTGTGTGCCGCCAAATTTTGAGATCGTTAAAAGTGTACCGCGACAAAAAAAAAAGGTTGAGAATCACTGCTCTAGATGTATATGACATTTTCTTTCAATGGCTATTGTTTGAGGTATTTTAATAGCTGTATTTGGGTGCATATGTTCTGAAGGACAAATGTCTCTCATTTGCCAGAACTTTTCTCTAGGAAAGTTGTACAGAACGTTTCTCATTTTCATTTCTACAGAACTTTTCTCTAGATGTATATAACATTTTCTTACAATGGTTTTTTGTTCCAGGTATTTTCTATAGTTGTATTTGGGTGCATAGGTTCTGAAGGATGGATGAAAGACAAATGTCTCTACAACAACGATATAAATGCTTGCAATTTTGGCACAGGGATTGGGGTGCTTGCTTTCTTAGGCAGCCTTTGCTTATTAATAACTGATATTATTTTTAATAATATCTCCAGTATCAAGGTTCGAAGGAGAACAGTTATTGCAGACATGACTTTTTCAGGTATATCTATCTCAAGCATAGTTTTTGTTAATTATATATATTATAGTTAAAACTTATTACAATATTCTTTAATTCTACAGTTTTCAGAAATAAAAAAAAAAGCAAAGAAATCTCATCTTTCCAACAAGCTATTCTAAAAGTTATCTTCTCTCCTTATAGAAAAGCAAAAATACATACATAACTCAAGCTTTCATTGCTGTGAGCAAAAATTTTTAGTGGTTCAAATGCAGGATGATAAAAAGGCAATGAGAACTAGTTCTAATTTAACTGAAAACTGGAATATTGATTGGAATATTATTTGTATTACCAAAATATTTTTAGATTTGGTCATCAAAAATTTTGTTAAACAATTTCAATAATTTAATGAAATCTATTAAACTATTTTCCACCAAAAACTTAACGTGTTCAAAAAACCTGCTTTATTTAAAACATTTTAAATTAAATGTGTTATATATCTTATTTATGTGTTATAATAAAGAAAAGAACTGTCAGTTTTTGTGCTTTTTAATTTCTATTAAAGGAATTTTTATATCTTCTAATCAGGGTTGGGGTTTTGGATAGGACACGTGGGTTTTACTGTCGTAAACTGGATAAAACTGTCTTAAAGTGTCCAAAACCTTGAACTTT
This sequence comes from Parasteatoda lunata, assembly GCA_949128135.1. Classification (NCBI taxonomy): domain Eukaryota; kingdom Metazoa; phylum Arthropoda; class Arachnida; order Araneae; family Theridiidae; genus Parasteatoda; species Parasteatoda lunata. Next base: position 59,000,761 of record OX421978.1, on the reverse strand, counting down.
GGTAAAAGGTAAAAATTCTATAGGTGTAACCATTGTACACATAATAATTACATGTATCAATAAATATTTGATATTTTTTATACAATTTACTTTAACTTATTAAAGGAAAATAATATAATATAATAGGAAAAGGTTTATAATTTTTGAAGCTCCACAATTCATTAAACAACTAAAGTGAGTACCTAATCCTTTAAATATAAATATGCTTTTAATACTGATAAATAATGTTTTCGCATAGGGATAAATAATGCAATATTAAAAAAATACTAAATTTGTTTAAAAATTAACCTTTTATTTCTCACAATATTTTTTTTAAAAAATTTTCTAATTTCTGCATTACAGGATGATAAAAAAGACATATATTTTTTAAAAAAATGTTTTTAAATATAAATATATTAGTTAAAATTGGCAATACAAAATAACTGAAAAATGTATTATCAGTTTTGAAGGGCATAACATCATTTACTGACACTGGTGATGTATCACCACTATGCTAAAAGAATCGAACATGAATGAAATAAAAGTATTCTTGAATAATACTATAGATAAATAAACCTGTTTATGACTAACCAAGCACTTAGTCCCTAATAGCTTAACCTGTATGGCAAGGTCAAACTTCAGTTATGTACTATTAAATGAGAGGACCAATTGAACTTGTTTACTGATTAATCTTGCTTTGTTTAATGTTTAAATTGAAGAGTCAAACAATATTAATAAAACATTGTACTTTTGAAAACAAATATTCTCTAGTAGATTTAATTATCAATATGTTATTAGTTCTATGTTTATTTTACCTTTTAAATATTGTTCAGATAAAATTGTGACATAATTTGAGTTGATTTGCTTTTGGACTGGACGGTTTAAACCGTGGATTAATCCATTCTGTCCTAAACCTTGCCAACCCTGCTTCTAATTAGCAAACAATATATCTTAATTATAGTAATAAATTAAAAAATTGAATTTTTTTGCACCTAAATCTAAATAAAAAGCAAAATACAATTTTTAATTTATTAGATTTTTAGTGGAGTGCAAGTGCATCCTCATGACCCCTGATTCTGAAAGTTTTAGCATTTAATTCAGAAAATATGGAAATCGTTACTCAACTAAATAAACTGATAAACTAATAATTTATTTATCCATATCATGAGATTCTGCGGTCTTTCAAGTTTACTATCAGTGATTCCACTTCCTTGCTTTAGCGTGTCATATGTCAAAAATTGTGGAGGGAACACACAAAAAAGTTATGACTTGTTACGTAAATTTCATTCCTAATCATTCAATGAATATTTTTATTACTTAATAGTAGTATTTTTAATTAGAAATAAATGGTATATATCTATTTTTTATTAGAATAAAATGGTAAATCATGTCTTATTAGATTATATTTCTTTATGGGAACTCCATCATTTCACATTCTTAGTTGTTATTCTTTTACATTTAAGGAACATTGTTTTTTTAAAAGTTCTAATCAGCGTTATGAATTAGTAAGTATATATCAAAAAGAATATAATGTGTCTTATCTTTTTAAAAAAATACTTGATTTTGATCTGTTAAAGACAACTGATAGACAGTTTTTTTTTTTAATTCTTTGTTGAATAATTACTGAATCTTCACTGTTTACATTATTTTTCTTAATCATAAAATATTTAATATCATGTACTATATGGGAGATTTATATTATTTTAAATAGGTATTTGCTTTTAGTAAAAAATGAGAAGGAAATTTAGATTTCCTGGATTGTAAAGAACTGTAATTTGCAAAATTTAGTGGAATTGTTAATTATTAGTTGTTGAATGTTTTTATATCTCTGTGCTGAATTAAAACTATTTTTGATATTAATGTGTTTGAATTTGATTAAATTGTTGTTTTGTAGCCGGGATGGCCTTTATGTGGTTTGTCACATTCTGTTATCTAAGTGATTCTTGGAGGAAGTCCCCCTATCCCAAGCATGGATATGGTGTCAACAACTTAAGGGGTGCTATAGCCTTCAGTTTCTTTTCAATTCCTGTATGGGTAAGTAAATTTTTTTTCTTCATAAATGTGTTAATTTGTTGTGTAACAAGCCTTTACAGTATTTTTTCAGAAATGTTTTCTTCATTTATGTATTGAACTTTGAAATCTTTATACATATGTAACTAATCTTTTGGTATTTGTTTAACTGCATTTAGTGTTGTTATTTTTTCCGTTCATTTGTGACATAAATAAATGGAAATGTATGTTTGTTTGAAATTATCTAAGAACAATAACAAATATGTTTTACTTTTAAATCTTAATTAATGTACTGTGTTTAAAATTACTTTTATGTTACGTGACAGAAACATGAACAAACTTTAAAACTGACCAAAAAATCGCAAAACTCATAATGTTGAATTATTTTTCACAGATGTTATGAGGTCATTTAATTTTTAAAAAAATTTGTCTCTTCTAACAGTTAAATTTATTGTTTGATATACTGTGATATGATAGCTTACTAAAATATCAATTAGTGATGAAAATTTTTTGATATGTTTGCATTTCATATCTCACAATTACTGTTGTATATTTTGATTAAGAAAATCAAAAGCTAGGACTAAGAGTAAACAGAGAACAAATTAAGGACTTGGGCGTTTTCCTTTTCCGTGGTGTAAAATCACTTTTTTCTTTTTTTATTCATCTATAGAAGACACTATCTCAACACTTTTTATAGTAATGAAATTGAAATTTAATTACCACACCACACTATCTGACCAAACACTTGCTACCTATTCGTAGAAGACAGCTGGCTTCTTACAAATCGTGTGGGAAATGATTTCTTCTACTAGGTCATAATAGCAAACCACAGGGTGGGTACCATTGCAAATCGAAATGTATAATCAATTCCAGGTTTATTGTTTTTATGGGATACAACAAAAAAATTTTAAAAGGCAGGTGGAGGGGAGAATTTTAGAATTTGTATTTTTAAAGGTATTTTGTGAAACTACCGTTTTTCTGTAAGTTGAATTTGTGAAGGTACCGCTAAATGGTAGTAAATTTGCTGTGGACAGACCCCTGTTATCCATGTATTTTAGTTGACAGTTGGAAAAACTTTTTTTTTTTTGTAGTTTACAACTAGGATGATTTTTTTAAAAATGTAATGATTACGAACTACTTTTGAAATGTCACTATTTAAATACGTTTAGAAGACATATTTCTCTGCTAGACGATCTCATGTTCAAAATTTAACCAGTTGAATATTGAAAGAAAAACTAAAGGATTTTTAATATAAATTAACTAAATTAATATTTTTCTTCCCGTCTACGACTTCTTACACTTTTCTTGACTGTGAATATTTATTTCGAAAAACTCTAGAAAATTATCAAACGCTTGTGATTTTGTTAAGTACCCAAGAGTTATGTTTTGTTTAAAGAAGTTTTTCAATTAATTAAAAAAAGAAGAAAAAAATTATCAGGTACATTCTTGATGCATCTGCTCACTTAAGATTTAAACCAATCAGATTCAAAAAATTAGTTGTTAGGTATCACTAGAAGCTGGTGCTATTTTCTTTTAAATTACTTGGCGTTACTTGGCGATCGCTGTTATCTTAAATTTTCGTTCCTATATTAATGAAAAGAAATCATGAATTAAAAAAAAGATTCTTTATGGATTTTTTTAAAAAGGGATACAATTCAATATTTTATATATTTTGTATTTAAGTAATTTATACTTTGTCATAAAAAGTTAGTTTTTTTTTAAAAAAAAATTTGTTTAATTCACGTAAATATAATAATTCGATAGAATTTGATTAGTTTTTAAACCAATAAATTTTCACTCCCTTTTAGTTTAAAAAAAATTAAAACAAAGCCTACATTTAAATGATTTGCTTTTATTTTTGAGGAAATTAAAACAAAGTTTGCGTTCTTTCTTTCTTTCTTTTTTAAAAAAAAAAAAAAAAAAAAAAAATTGGCTGTTAGTTAAAATTACTAAATTTTTTTAAGTTAAATAAAAAGTTAAGCAATATTTTAACGCTTTTCAATAAATTAACACTAGTACTCTTAAATATAGAATATTTTTTCAAAAATTTCTTCAATATGTGTTCGTTTAATAATTTGTTAGATAGTCAGTATTATTTTTAAACATTTAAATCTTTAGTGTATTTCATTTTCAAAAAGGAAAATAATAATAAATAAATAAATAAATTTACATTTATTTTTACATTAAAACCATTTGACCATTAGTCAATACAACTTTATTATTTTAAATAAGTAATTAACAAAATCCTAACGGTGCTTCAAAAGCACATTTTTTTTTCAACAAATAATTTAAAAAATGTTTTAGTTAAGTGGACATTTCTTTTTTTTTTTTTTTTAATTTTTAATGTATGTAAAATATTTTGTAACAGTTTTATTATTATTTTTAAAAAATCGAAGTCATTTTTGATTTTTAAAAAAAGTTAAAATAAAGCTTGTGTTTGTTTTTACTTTAAGACAAGTCAATCTTTAAGACAGTCTTAAGTCAATCCATCTTTATTTTACTTAAAAAATTTAAGCAATGCTATTGATGTTATAGAAAAAAAAAAATTTTTTGAATTAACATTTTCTTTTTTCTTAGATTTATTTCTTTTATTTATTTTTGATTGATTTAAAGATTTATGATTGATAAATTTCAAGCATATGTTAAATCGCGATGTCTGACTGACAATTTATTACGATATAAAATTTCTTACAACGCCCAGGCCTATTTTTACATAAACAGCAATAATTCTCGAGGATTTTTTTAAAAAAATGTTGTTTGATCACTGGGTAGGCGGCCAATTTATTTTTCCGGATATTTGACTTTTCGACAAAATCACTATTCATTATTCCCTATTTTATAATAATAGTAGTATATATATAAATCCATATTTGCATCCAATTTTCATTACCTTTGATTTATATGACAAATTATTGTTTTATAATTTCAGACAATACTTAAATTATTAGGAACAAAATTTTTTATGGTCTATTATTTTAGTTCCTTTAGTATCTATATGAGACACAATACTTTTTAATAGAATAAATTCTAATTCCTCAGAGGTGTAGTATTACCCATCAATGTAAGCATACAATTTTTTATAACTAAAAGCAGATTTTTATCTCTTTTTATAAATGATTTGTTTCTGATTTCACTACGTTTTGTTGTTTTTTTCCCCTTCATTCACAATAAATTTTTTACTTAATTAATTATTTCATTTCGTTTTAAATTTTTAGATATGGAATTTTTTCATTTTTATTTCAATTCATCATTTCATCCTGCCTTGTCCTGTGTTTAAATATTTATGTTAGCACTTATTTTAATTATCAATTCTGTTTCTCAGTTCTTAATTTTAATTAATAAGTTTTCTTTGTAGTTTATTTATTTCTTTTTTCCTCATTGTTAGGTACTAAATATATTCCGATTTTAGTCATTAAATTTTTTATATTTTGTGATTTTAATAAATCTTTAGTTTATTGTAATTAGGTTTTACTTAATCTAAAATAATTGTCTTAACTTCAATGAACTTATATTTGTTAGTTTCTTTTTCTCTTGGTTTAGTATTAGTCACTCAAAATAATATTTTTATTAATTTAATGAATTTACCTTCTTAATTTATATATTTCTATCTGTTTACTCAGTTTTTTTCTATTTTTAAAATAGAAAATCTTAATGTTTAATCAGCATTCTTTGGGTTTTTCTTTTTTTCTTTATATTCTTAAAAGCTTACGTGAGGTGATTAAATGCAATTTAATTTTAATTAAATACAGATTATTTGTATTAAGCATTTCTTTATTTAGTTTTTTTTTTTTTTAATTTTTTAAAGGATGACTGATTTGAAGAAAAACTATTCCATTTTTTTAATCTATTATTATTAATCTATGATGTTTTATTTGATGATAAATCATCATTATGCCATTTTTAAGGTCCTTAATTTTTAGAAAAAAAGTCCTTAATTTTTTGATAAAAGTCCTTAAAAGTGCTTAATTTTTTCTTTCATAAAAGAGTGGGAACCCTGTCACTACACTACAGTATCTTCACTCACTACACTACATTGTAAAGAAAATATCTTCACACTACTTGTTGCATATTAGTTCTGACCACTAGTCACTAGAAACTGGTGCTCTTTTCTTTTGTATCACACTACTGACTCACTACACTACATTTTTTTAAGAAGGTATCATCACTACACTACAGTATCTTCACTCTCTACACTACATTGTAAAGAAAGTATCTTCACACTACTTGTTGCGTATTAGTTCTGACCACTATTTACTAGAAACTGGTGCTATTTTCTTTTGTATCACACTACTGACTCACTACACTGCATTTTTTTAAGAAGGTATCATCACTACACTACAGTATCTTCACTCACTACACTACATTGCAAAGAAAGTATCTTCACACTACTTGTTGTGTATTAGTTCTGACCACTAGTCACTAGAAACTGGTGCTATTTTCTTTTGTATCACACTACTGACTCACTACACTACATTTTTTTAAGAAGGTATCTTCGCACTATTTGTTGTGTATTAGTTCTGACCTCTAGTCCTAAACTAAGTGTCTGAATGTCCTATCGGCATAGCTGCCAACTTTTACGATTTTCACTAAAGTTGACAGGCATGCTTATAAAATATTTTTAAGTTAGTCGACTCAGGGTGCGCAGTGTTTTTAAAACGTGCTTATTTTTGATTTACGTTTTTTAAAAGCCCTTAAATGTGCTTTTTTTATTCAGGGTTTGTAAAAAGTGCTTAATTTTCTATATTTTAAAAAGAGATTTTTCTTTGCTGTGTCGATTGTCGTTCTAAATTACAAAAAATGCATGACTTTCACAATTTTCTCTGCAATGAGAAACTAGTAATTTTATTGATTTTATGTTAATAAATTAAGAATTTTAAATGATAGAAACAAATAATTTTTATTACTGCACAGATCCTAATCATGATTTTTTTGGAAAGTGATTAAAAGTATTTTTTGAGTGCTGGAAAAGTACTTAAAAGGTGCTTATTTTTTGTTGAAAAATCTGACTATGCACCCTGAGACTGTTTTCCTTTTGCCTTGATTCTAGTTAAGTGTTTAAATATTTTGATAGGCTGGCTGCATATTCTTTGCATTCACACGCTACAAGCAAGGAGCCGATACTGCTTTTGTAACAAGTGGCTTTGAGGGTGATGCTGGTATGCCGGGTGCAGCCCCTTACACCAGCTACCCTGATGGGCCTGAGATGAACGAAGGCTACCAAGAACCTCCATTCTCTGCAAACCAAAAGGATATGGCACCAGGAGGGCCAGGTTTTCAACAACAAGCTTATTAATGTGCATTCCATTGCTAAATACACATATAATCTTATTTGTTGAGTCATTTTGTAGATGGGGAAAAAAAAGAGGTTAGAGAGCCCACAATGTTTATGTACAGTGATTGTGTGTTGTTCTATTACTACTTTACTCCTTGAATGGTGACAAAAGTTTTTTGATATCCTTTTTGAAAAGTTGTGGTATTAGAGCTGTTGAGTTTCTTATCGAGCGATGCTTGTCAGGCTGACACAGAGCTGGTGACTTGAATGTTTTATCTGACAAAGGAGGTGTTTTCTATATTTTATTGATCTCTGTTTATGTAGCTGACATAACAATGCATTTATTTGTGATTTGTTTTATTGTGATAAGTGATGTGATTAAAATAAAGAACATATTAAAATAAAATTCCATATTTATTGAGATGTATTGTAAAGTTTAGCAAAATTTGTTACACCAATTAATATGTTTAACTGATGTTATAAATTTCTTTTTTAAATTTCCTTAATTTTTGCAAAATAGTTAAATTAATATTAATTCAAAATTTTAAAAAATATATATATACATTAAACATTTTTAAACAAAGGACTTTTTGAAATGTTAATAACTCTTTTCAAATTAATTTAACACCAGCTCTGTATTAGTATCTTTAATCATTAAGTTCCTTTTAAACAAATTGAAATCTTCCTCTCGCAATTTGTTTCTACGACTTAAATGTTAAAAAACATTTGTCATGCACAATTTCAAGTTGAAAGAAAAATTCTTAGAGACTAATTTGAAATACATATAATTGATTTTGTTATTTAAACTAGAATCACAAAATGCACTGATAGTAATATGTCTTTGCTAAATGTGTTAGATTTGCATATTTATTATTATTATTATTTTTTTTTTTTAATTGTGTGCTGCTAGTACAATCTTTTTATTTGTTAAAGCATTTTACTTTAACATTCTAAGTCTTGCTTGACAATTATTATTTTGTATTGTACGTTTTAGTTGAAAAAAATGTCACAGCTATCAACTTAATTATTTTGGAAATTTATTTAAAAGTTTGTCTTTATTTTCTTTAATTTTTATTTTTTTTAAAGTAAATAATTTTGTTTCAATTATTTTTAAAATTTAACAATAATTTAAGTTTCTAAAAATAATTAAAAGTAAGTTGATGTGATAGTCTTACTTTTTTTCCTTTGTACTTTTGTTTTCTTTTTTAATTTAAAAGAAAAATTGATTATATTTTTATTAATTATTAATGAATCATTATTTATTTAAAGCTATAAATAATTTTTATTCTTCATGTTGAGGAACCCTTAATATAAAAGAACTACTTATAAAATATATGGTTATTATACTTTATGGATATGTTTTATTTCCTTTACTAAACTATTGAATTTAAAAATAAAAAAAATTAAGTTGGATGTTGTAATTGTTGTCAAGTCGTAAAACATATCTAAAGAAATATTTAAGAAGTAATACTAAACAAGTCTATATTTTTAAAGTAAAACAAGCGTAAATTTGTAAAAGTATGTTTAAGCGTTTAAGTTTCAGCCACTGATTTAAATAATTTATTTTAATTGATGAATCCATATGTCATTATTATTTTTCAATATCCTGAAAATGTGCTATGATTAACCCATTTCTCGAGGATATTTTGGCTGTTTTAAGTTTGTATAAATAGCCTATGAAATAAAAAAAAAATTACAACAAATTTCTTTTGATAATGGAAAATTTTCCCTCCAGGAATAATTATTTTACTAGTTCTGAGTGTTGATCGTACTTATAATATTCACATTTAACAAAATGAAATAGTCAAATAGTTCTTCCTGTTTAGCAAATAGGACTTATCCAAACTTACAGGGTTAGTTAGGTGTGCCATTAACCCTTAAATACATTTACTAAAGATGCTGCTTCATTAAAACTGGATGTCTTACAATAACTTAAATGCCAATAATCCTTACGAGTTAATGTTTGAATCAAATGTTTAAAAGTAATTCACAAATAAAACAATCAGCAAAAAATTATTATCATTATTATTTTTTTTATGAATACATGTGATTTTTTAAAATGAAAAACTATTATATTAAAAGAAAGTTTTTGTAATAAACCATCTATTGTGTGTGTTGGATTAGCATAGTTTAATCCTTTTCTGATCCTGTCCTTGTGGTTTGCATACCCCTTACCATTGTGTACTTAAAAAATTCCTTCTTTTAACATGCTGATATCTATTGGCATTATGTGGTAGGATTGGCTATTTCTTTTTGGTAATAGATTAAATTCAGTGCTTTGAAAGTGTTACATAATCTGTGTAAATAAAATAATTATGACACATAATTAGCATTAAATCAATGTAATTGGTAATCATTCTATTTAATTGTGTATAAAATTTAAAATATAACTGTCTTGATAGTTGCATATGTGTAAAGCATTGGATTTACATAAAATTTTCTTTTTGTTTATTTAAAAGGATATAATTATATATTTCGAAGGATACAAGTATCTGTTCTTTATATTTAGATTTTTAAAAATAACATATGAAATTGTTCAGAAAAAAACAGTGATTTTTATAATTGATTCATAAACGAATGATTGATATAGTGGTCTTAAAAATAAGTACATAAGCATTTTAGTGTATTTATAAGTATAGTAAGTAACAAAGATAATTTAAAACTAGGCAAAAAATTTTTAAAACTGAAAAACTGCATAAAAGTTTATAGGTATAGATAGATGTACTTTATTTCCACTGAATAAAACTTGTATGAATGTAAGTAAAAGATAATATAAGTGTTATTTTTTTTCAGACTATGCTTATGGCAAAGCATGAGTGTTGGTAAAGTACATATGCATTACCTGCAATTGCTAAGCATTATTTAGAAACAAATAAATGAAAATGTATTTATTCTTATACATTTTATTTAAGTGCATCACAAAAACTTATTCTCCTCATCTTCCACCTTTCTATGCAAGTTTGTGTATTAGGCATTAGCCTGGTAGCAGAATTTACAGTGAATTTTCTGAGCAAATTAATTTGTCTGCTGATCCAAAATTGTCAGCAACATCAACAGACAAAATTTATCTATATATAAATAAATCAGACAAAAATTATTATTGTAAAAATTCAGCTTAAACTATATATGTTACAAAATGTGCAAATATATAGTCCTTATGTTACATAAAACTTTTATGTTTAAATTTAAGTTGAACTTTATTCAACAGTACTTATAAAAAATGGAATAAATCCCTATACATTTGAGTCAGTAATCAGTCAGTAGTAAAAGAAAAAAAATTCTGTACTTCTGTTATTTGTGGTGTTCTTGCAATTTAGCTTTTTTTTTATTTTTATAAAAAAGTTAAAAGGCGTTTTAATAAAAATCTTAGCAATCCCCCCCCCTCTTTTGTTTGTTTTCATCTTAATTTTCTTTTTATTTTCATAAAACAATCTGCAGGTGTTATATAAAAATCTGCAGTGTCAGCTGCCATTCTTGAGGGTTTCTGCTATCAGGAGCATTAGTGGTAAAGTATTTATTTTTTGCAAAATAACTTGATGTTCATTTAATAATTAAATTAGAAACCTTTTAGAATGTATTTTTAAAGGATATTTATTGCTGTATGTAAATGAGTTAGATAATTTAGATAGCTGTTGAACGATTCCTATCTTTGAGGTATAAATTTATACAATATAAAGCAAATGCATTCTTAAGCATGAAATCAAATATTTTTGTTTTTTATTCCCCTACAATGTACTAGCTTAAATTCAAAAAAGACCAAGTTATATATTCATCAATTTGAGTGAAATGTGTTTATTTAGTAGAACTCTATCCAGAATGTTTAAGATTTTTATACTGGAGCATTTAAAATCCAGATATTAGAGGAAAAAAGGTTGTTTCTTTGTTGAGGAATTGAAATGTAAGCCTGATTCATAAAACAAATTATTAATAATCATAAAAAAGAATGTATTCACAGTTATATAAGGCTTTTCATCCTTGTGTTGATATGGGTGTTATTAATTTAATATTTTCTCAGTTGCTTTGCCGCACATTACTCGACTTTTCTTTCTTATATTCATCTAAGTACATATATTTAAATGTTATGAAAGACAACAAAATAAATGACGTAAAATTTGTGTCTAGAAAAATTAACAATAGAAGAAATTGCTTTTCATGTTTCACATGAAAGAGTTTTGATTCCAAGCAACTGCAAATTTTCACTTATTATATTTTATATATATATTTTAGTTTTATTTCACTTGGTATATAAACTTTCTATGAAAAACCTTTTTTAAATTTAAATAATTGCTTTGGCTAATAACAATTATCCAGATTAAGGAAGATCAGAACTGATCTTAATAATTAATAAAAAGAGTGAATTAAAAAATATTATGCCATTTTCATGTGCACTACATTTTCTGTTGCTTTTGAATTTGCAGCTAATTTTTTATTGTTCAATTCAAGCTAATAGTATGATTTGTTCTGAAATTCCTTAACCACCTCTTTGTAAACTTCTCTCTTTTATTTTTTCTGGAAAGTTATCAATCCATGTAAGAGCTCTACTTTTTCATTTTTACTCGCTTGGTTACTTTTGAATTTAAGCCCTTCTATTATGACCGAAATACTCTTTTGTATTTCAATTTTGAATAATTCAAAAAAAAATTTAAATTTAATGAAATACAAATTTTTTACTATAAAGGTTTTTACCGAGAGTGTAAACCCTATATGGAAAGAATATGAACTCTATTCATAAATGATTTCAATTCCTACGACAAAGTATTAAATAAAGTACCCCCCGTTCACCATGTCATCTAATGAAATCTTTTAATCTTACCCCACCGTCACTTAGATCTCAATTTAACTTCCAATTTGTGTAGCAATAATCTGCCGTTAAGTTACTCTCACATTTTTACTGCACTGTATTATTTATATTTATTGTTAGCAACTAGCACAGTGCTACTTGTTGGTATTTTTATTGGCTTTTAAAATTTGCATTTAAATTTGTGTTGTTAATGTTGATAGAAACATATATATATATATATCTAAATCAAAAATCATCTTATAAATTAATGTATTTTTTTTTATTAAAATAGAAATCATTCATGTAATGATTAGGATTTATTTATTCAATAGAAAATGTCTCATGTAACATTATGATATCTTCTGCTAGAGCTTGTAAATGTTCTAGTCATTTATTTGAGATTATATTTATTTCCTGCCAAATCTAGTGTAACAATTTTTTTGTTGTTGTTTTGTTTGACTTGCACTTAAGAGTTCAAAATTATTTTTAATTGTTGTGCAATTTTATTATTTATACTTCTGCATGAAGTGTTGGCCTTAAGTAACAACCATCCTTAATTAGTTCGTTATAATTATGTTATGTATAGCTATTGTACTTAGCCAAACCACTGTGATGTACCATATCTAGTCAGAAATAAAAATTCTGTCGAAACTCTTGAATTTTTAACTTAATATAATTATTTTATGAAATGTTAATGTGAAATTTTTTTTTAGCATTGGAAATGCATGTTCAATTAGTTTTATGTATTGTAAATGGCTATTGCTTTTAATCTTGTTAGCCTCATTATTTAGGAATCTACACTGGCTAATTACTAATAAAAATGTAACAACTGTCCATTTTTTCTTTAAAGGAAGCAAGAATGTTTTTTTTTTAAATTTATTGACACCTTTAAATTACTTGAAGTTTATAAATCTGTCTGATAGAATTTAAAAAAAAAAAAATCACTGACCAATCATCCAGAATTGTTTCAGGGGCCTGGTGTATGAAATTTTGTTTATTTATGATGTTTAGGAAACTTTTTTTGTAAAATAAGAGATAAAGTATTTGTTGATTCGGAACCAATAAGATTTATGTAAGAAAAAAATGTATCAAGCAAAAGCATTTCATTTGCTCAGTCAATATTAATATTTTTTTCTTTAATTTATCAAAGAAACGGCATCTTCAACAGTAGTAAACATATGCATTAAGTTTGTTAATTTTTAAAAATAACAGGACTCTATCCTGTTTATTTAATTGCTTATTAATTTTGACTATAAACAATTTTTCAACAAGCGCACATTTCTTTTGAATTGAATAAACAAACTGTTGGGAATTTTTTTTTTTTTTTTTTTTTAGCTTATCTTTACTTCTGCTATGACACAGCTGAATGGAGGGAAAAACATCTCTAGAAATTTATCTATGAGGAAGTTTTGTTTCAAATGTTAGTAAGAATTCTTTTTATGGTATAAATATTTGTTAACTAGAAAGAAAATTACAGTTTAAACAGAATCTTTAATTTAATCAAAGTCAAGTAAAAAATATTTTTTTTTAAATCCTTTAATTTATCAAAGAGGAAAAGGTACCTTTAACAGGAGTGCACATGTGCATCAGATTTTAAAAATAACAAGACATCTCGTTGCTGTTAAGTTGAGAATTAAGTTATCAGTTAATGTTTTGGTAGAACTTTAATGTTAATCATCTTAAAACAATTTTAAGTGGATTTTTTAAATAAATTAATAATTTTTAAAAGTTTGATGTCTTTACACCAGATGTTTAATTCAGAGACCTTTCTGAGAAATACCTCAGGTATTGGATCTGATTCCATGAAGTTGACATTTAATACTTAGATTTATACTAGCCTCATAGGAAAATTTACGTCAAGTTCTGCAACTCAGGGTTAAACCATATCGCAAAATAATTTAATTTTGTAATATATTTAATGAGTTTAGATATTTTTTTCCCTTCATAAGTTTGGTTTAAAAATAAAAGCTATTTTGAAAGAAGTGTAATATATTATAGTTTTACTTTGATCCTATATTTTTCATGTTATAATGTAGCAAATAATAGCAACATTTTATGATCATCCTTAATTTTATGATTCTTTTATTCTAACTTCCTATTATTTCTTTTGTTCATATATAATAGTAGAAAACAAGCTTCTGTCGTAAAATAAGGCAAATGTTGGAAAGAATTTTGATACATTTTAGGAATTTGATGATGAAATGAGCTAATTTTTGGTAACAAGATTTTCATTTTTATTTATTTCATTTCTGTTCATAATTCTATTTTTACATAAATTATGTCGCACCCGTTCAAATTGAAAATAAAATGTTTTCTCTAAAAATTTATTTCATAATTATATGATCAAAAATAAATAAATAACTGATCAAATTGCTATGTACAACAAATACAGTAAATATACTATTTACAACAAAGATTGTTCGTTTCAGAGACATTAACAGTTGCACACATAATTGCTTTTGCGTTAATTTCATGTTGAGCGATTAATGAAATATAGAAGCGATGTTGCATTATTGTAGATAGTGTTACCAAGAATGAACATCATTAAGGAATGATATTTTAAATGCGTCACCATGGATTTCCAAGAGGGGGTGACAGGGGACACTTGCCATCTCGATCAGAGAAAATCAATCGACAGCTGCGAGTGACGCGCTGCAACAAGTCTGGTCCGAATTTCGTAGCTGTGCGATCCACGACACTATCCTTTTTGAGGCAACTAAATCCTCCAAATTCACAAATCCTATAATGATGTAGTAAGGCAACTGTGTCCTGTACACTTATAGCTCTGCTGCCTGAAATATATAAAGGTTAAAAAGAGCTAAGACATGACGTACCCTAAAATAATGGAAGAAACACTTTCAGTTTTATACATTTTTTAAAAAAAAATTTCGCGAGAAACACTTTCGAATTACTTTCTAAATTTAGAGGTGTTTAGGTCATGCTATTTCTCATAGTTATCAATAAAGTTTAAAGCTTTCAGAGTGACCGGTAATAAATTACGAACGAAAATAAGTGTTTTTAACAAGGTCGGCAAGTTTCTGCCGAGGTGGTTAAAACCGACATGGCAGAAACCCTTTTCTGCCACATTTGTGGCAGAAATTCCGAAAAGGACATAAAAGTAAGTGCTGAGATTGACATACAATGGATAATTCATAGAAAAAACAATTAAATGTTAAACTAAGTACAATTTATTTGCAAAATTATCACCATTAAAAATCAAGTATTACATTGTTTGCACTCTGCAGTAATCTATAACAAAAAACAAGTTTCGATGCAGTTTCTAAACCTAAACAATTTCTCAATTTGCTATGTATAAACGAGAAATTTGAGAAGATTTTCTCAAGTCCAGCAGAACTAGCAGGCATTGCCATCAAGGAACAGGCAAGATTTGTGAAACTTTCATCTATTGCATATTTTTTTTAAACTGGACCACCATGTAGCAGCTGGGGTAGTTGTCAAAGCTTGACTGAAAAAATAAGTTTCAGGAAATGGGGCTGATTTGTTTTGCGAAGTTATGACATAAGGTACAATATGTGGGTTAATATTGGCGAGTAAAATTCTGGCACTTTCTTCTTGAGCACATTATAATTTCAATTCCAAATACTTTGGATACAGCATATAAGCTAGTAAATAATAATCAGTGACTGCCTGTTTAAATCTGTATGTCACTTCTTTTCATAAACAGCCGTAAGATTCTCTTCCTTTGTTAGATTAATCCAAATATCACAAGCATCTGCAATTGAACAGTTCTCCTTCTGAACTAAATCAAGGGCAATAGTGATGGGTTTTATCTTTAGTAGCAGGTGTTTGACTTCTTTGTAGATGGAGTTACATTTTTCAGTTTACTTAAACAAAATGTCATTAACCAATTACTAGAACTAATATAGACTTTTTTTTAGTTTTGGCCGGTTATAACCAATTTTTGCCACTGGCATGGCAAAAACCAGTTTCTGCCGGCAAAAAGCCAACCCTGGTTTTTAAACACCCTAATAAGCCAGAAAATGAGTCAATAAGCTCGTGCATGGGCTTCGCAGATTAGATGTCCCTTTTTTTTTGGGGGGGGGGGTGAGATAAAATTAAAATACACAGCTACACTAGTTCTCTGAATTTCACTCGTAATAAAAGAAGTTCTTAAATCTTCGAAAGATCTGTACAAAGATTAATCTCTTTATTGCTTTTACCTTCAATGAATTTAAATTGAAGATGATTCATGAAAATTTTCTGTTTGTTTGAATTATTAAGGGGGCTGTAATCGATTGTTTGGATATGCGACGATTATGAGGATCATTGTAAATTATGTGCTCTACCGCATCTTTACACTATTTATATGACTCTACTTGTTAGCATTTCAAAAAATATCTACACTTTCGGAGAGCAATCTAATTATTTAACTCCAATTCTCTTCAGATTTTTTTTAACTTTTTGCAATTCAAATGAAGTTAGAAAAAAAAAAGAGAAAGAAAAGTTCCTAATAGTTTGGACTACGTTTATAAATTAGATACACTTACCTGAGGTATGCCTCCAAACCACATGATTTCCAACTTCAACAATGCGATCTGGAATCACAATATATTTAGACCGGCTTCCTATTTTCATGGAGGTAGATAGTCTTCTAGTTTTGTATTGAGTTATAAGATATGGTACCCATTGTGGTGGTTTTTCTGGTTCAGCTCCATACACAGTGGTGTCGTTTTCCCAGTAGAGGTAAAAGAAAACATTTTTAAAAACGAAGCTACCCGGGTGGCCTCTTATATGTTTATTGTCTTCTTCCAATTGATGCAACATGTCTATGTAAGTTTCATGCTCCCGAGGGATAATGTATTCGTCGAAATCTAACATTATTACATATCGAAAGAAGTACATAGTTCGGAAGACGCAGTCATTGAGGGAAGAGAATATAGCCTCTGTTCTTATTTCTTTCTGTGATTTAACGGGCAAAGTCCAAGGAAGAATTGTAACACTGCCTTGTGTTATGTAGTACCGCAAAACAGCGTCAACGTTTGGTCCTACCGTATGATTGTAAAAAAAGAAATGTTCCACACCAAGTTGGCGATGAAATTCGATGAATTCTAAGAGCCATGTAGCTCGATCGTAATTGTAATGAAGTGGTTTCACGCATACAGCAATGTCACCTCTTGGAGATACGACATTCTCTTTGTTCTGGTGGACCGGCAACATTGCCGAGAAAGTGAAATTTCGATTAAGAGAAACTATTGCCTTTAAAGGCGATGGTGTATTCTTGGCCACTTCGCAAGAGATAAAAAGAGAACAGTACTTCAATCTCCAATGTTCATTCATGACTTTTTTTACAACACGAGCATCGATGGTTTTACCGTCAGCCATTTGCAGGCGGCAAAATACGGGTGGGGGATGTTTTGTAACCATAACAGCCATTATTCTAACGTTATTGCTTTGATCGAATCGATCGTCCCAATAAGCTGAATATACTAAAAATTTATTTTGATCGCGAGGATTATTCGCTTGAATCCAGTCATTTAGGCTAGTTCTTACAACATTTTCCTGTTTATGAACAGTCTGTGTAGGATTAGGAAACAGTCGGGGATGCGCCAGACGGCCAAATATGTCTTTATAAGTTAATTTCTTGGGGGTTATCAATTTTTCCTCTTTGGTTTTCACTTTGAAGCGTGGGTTTTTAGCAACATATTTCAGCTTAATCACTGGGAATTTTTGGAGTGGTGGATTTTTTAACGATCCGTCAACAATATCTTCCTCTTTTTTTTTAAATATCGGAGTTGATTCAAGTTGAACTTTTATTGGTTGAACTTTTTCAATATCAAAAGTTGTTTTTGAAGTAAGGTGTTTTTGGTTTAGCGTCGATTTGATAGTTTCTTTACCATACGTTGCGGGCATAAATTCATCCAGTTTTGATACAGGTATTTCTTTGTCACTATCAAATTCTTGATAAACAATTGCTAAAACAATCATGCCTATTAACAATGTCGTGACTGTATTATAGCATGTTGCCAATCTTTTAAGAGATCCTAAATACTTGAAGCGAATAACACGAAAATAGTGTTTGAATTTCGACATTCCAAAATTAGTTAATGGTCAGCTCATATTTATCTTACATCAAATGAACAGCGTTTTTCTTGAATGGATTTCTTTTTATTTTCCCAAAAGGCAAACATATTTTTTTTTTCTTTCAAAAAATAATAAAATCTGATATTTCTGTTTAATTATTTTACGATAAACCTGAAGACTGCTAAGTTCGTTTAGTTGTATTTAATCAGTTAGAGAATCCCATTCCCTGAAAAGTAAGAAAAATATGCAAGCGTTACTTTTTCTTTATGTAAAAACCAAACAAATGATATTCGATTGTTTCAGGTAAAAAAAAAACAAAGGCAAATATATTTAGATTGTGTACATCAATTTCATATTAATGCGTTAAATTATTGATTGCTTATTTTTAATTATATTAAACCGTCATCGAATGACCAGTAGTAACCCGTTAACTATTTCATTCAGTTAATAACAATAGATCAATGAAAATTTTTTTTTTAAAAAAGCCGTAGTACAACTGTTTTAAATAATAACTGTAATGCAAAATTTTTTTATGTTGTTCATAAATAATCATTGCCTAATCACTCTATTTAGTGTTTTATTAAGATCAAAATAATCATAATTTAAAAAAAAAAAAAAAAAAGACATTGAACATACCAACTTGAAAACGAGAACAGATTTGACAGGCAAGCATTTAAAGACAGTTTGCTAATGCAGCTATAATTATTTCCCATGGTATTCATTGCTAAGTTTTAGTTCGGCAAAAATAATATTACATAATGAAATGGCATTCACCTCTTTTGTAATGTATAAAAAATTTTAAAATATTTATCAACACTATAGTATTTAGATGATTAATTTGTTAGCATAATCATATTTTGTCTGTTTTAGACAAAATCTAAACTGAATTGTTTCTTCTCGAATTTTTAACAAACTAATATCATAGGTTATTTTACCATCAATGTTATACTCCTTAGCCTAGTAATTTAGAACCAACCCATTGGGATATTTTGAAGGGATTTAACCGCATTTGCGTTACATGGATAGGAAAACCACGAAATCTTCCCATGGTTTGCCCGATGACAAGGGGATTTCATGATCTGTTTACCACTAAGGATATTAAGTCATAGCAGGGGTCGGTGTGATTCGGAAGCAGAATTCGCATCAACCAGCCACCGCTGGGATTCGAACCTGGAGCACCTCATTGAGGGACAAACGCTCTGTTAGAAAATACGTAAAAAAAATGGTTACCTACACAGAAATAAACTGTTTATCTCCTTTTCCCGACTTGATATTGATGGCGCCCTTAGACACAAAATGTTGAAAACCCCTAACTTATATATTTTACTACCTCTATTTAATTCTTATAAGATCTGTTTGAAAGTTTCGAATTCTATTAACATAATCTAGCATTCTCACCGTGAACAATGAGTTGATTTTTTTAAAAAAAATGATCAACTTTTCAAAACATTTTAATGTGCTGTTCAGTTTAGCAAGACCATACGTAAGTCTCCACACTATTACTAACGCCAATCATGCTTAATTACTTGTGCTTGTGATAATAGATACCTAATGTACTAATAAGTACTGTGATATTAAATTTCTATACAATCCAATAATTTTGATATTTCTTTGAAATGACTTGCATCTCGAAAATAGATAAATTGTTGACAGATTATACACTCTCGAAAGTTGATAAATTGAGGGAGAAATTTATTACATCAAAGATTTTAACATTAAATCTTTAAAAAAATATATATATATTAAAATAAAATAAATAAAACATGTTATAATTTGATACACAGTTGGTCACTCATTTCAGCAATTTCGATATAATCTGAACAGTTTCGGATATACATTCTTTGTAGGCTGATTGAAAAATATTTATATATTTTAGCTATACGAAAAAAGAAGCCATTAAATAAAGCACTCTATGCATTTAACTTTGAAAAAGACTTGCTTACAACTCGCATTTAAATAAAATAAATAACTTAAAAGCATTTTTAAAGAATAATTCAATAATTTGATACTTACTACTGCTTAAACCGATTGAATACGGTTAGATACAGGAGATGCGGTTTAAACAAGTATCTTTACAACCTTTGAAAGACCCGCAGATAGATTTTTTTTCTTCTTGCGTTTGAGTGTTATTCAGTTAACTCTCTCCAACTGGATGTTGGTATTTGAATAAATAAATATTAAAAAAATGTTCACAACTACCCACTTTGACCTTGTGTTCTTATTTATATCAAAACTTTCGAAGTTTCCTTTAAAAAAAATACTGCATTTTATGTTAAAATAACAGTTAAACCAGATTTGTTTTGAATATAAGTATTTTAAAATATGTGACAATTTTAATAAAATAATAATTAATTTTGATAAAATTTTTTTTTTTTTTTACTTTATCATTCTTTACTTCATCATCTTCAACAATTCTAAAGTTTACTAAAAAGAGAGATTGGACCAAATAATTTTACAAAAAATAGCTTGTATGTTTGATATTTAAATCTACGGCGTGAGATTTCAGTTCTAAAGCTACTAGCCGAACTAAAATTTTTGTTCGCAATTTTTACGAAATATATGAAGAGCTTGTTGGTGATCAAAGCCATAAAAGGTTGTAGAAAAAATGAACCATACTTATTTCAACAAAAATATTAATAATATTTATTTAAAATAAGTCAGCCATAAGGTTTCATTATGATTCCAATATCATCCACATATTGAAAGAAGAAAAACATCAGAAATGTTTATCCTACTTTTAGCTCTTCAGGATTGCTTACCGCTGACTTCTGGCACTAAAATTCCATTTCTCAGGATCAAAATATGCTGGGGGGGATGAATTCTAGCGAATTTCGAAACAAACAGTCTCGAAGGTCCGCCGAAGTTGCGTTGTGATATTTTACACAGCTTTTGCACGTAAACGTCACCTCTGAGAAAAACATGGATGGTGTTAGATTTGAAAGACTAAACTTACTCGCCACCCCTAAATATTCGGTCGCCAATGGCGTGCTGTGGAGAGAAAATTTCGCACCCTGTTTTAATCAGTTGTATAAATTTTAATAACATTTAATGTATAGTATGAACGTTCACTTAACTTAATATTTGCACCGCAACAACGTCACGTTAACTTAACATTCTGTTTAAAAAAATGCAGCTATATATGTTGCTTTGCCTCATCGATTAAACTTGTTAGATTTATTTTAAGCTGAAAGGTTTTGATTGCGTCTATTAATTATTTGAAGGAAACATAAAATGCATGTAAGATCGAGTCATTAAATCTTAAAATAAACTTCACTAAAATCATGCCTTTACTTTTATCATTAGACTTATTCAATAAAACGTGATTGCAAAACTAATTTATGGCTTACAAGAAAAAGCAGTTAACTTTCAAAAAGAAATCTGAATGGCAATAAGTTCCTTGAATAGTTGACTTTCTAGTTAGAAATGTCAGCGAATAAGATGTTCTAGGAATAGTAGTTGTATGTGGAAAAAAAGAAGTATGTAGAAAAAAAGCGTTTAGGAATAATAGTTGTATGTTTTTAAAAAAGCGTGTCTAATTCCATCACTCGCTGTGGGTGTTAGACGCGTCTAAACTGCATTTATTGTTATTTCTACGACATTTGAACAAAAAAAAAAAAAAAAAAAAAAAAAACCCTAAACTTTTGAAACATTACTTTTAAATTATTAATGTAGGAATAGAGGTTGATTCAGAAGAAATATTGTATAAAAAATATTTTTTCAAATAAATTAGTTATTGAAGTTTTTTAAAGTTCTTTTACAAAATTTTAAAAATACTTTGTAGAAAATAATTATTTTTGCCACCGAAGGAATTTCCGCTTAGTAAAACTGGGTTTTTAATACATGAAACATTAATAACTTTTAAGCTGTTAACTCTATCGACTTGAGTCAACACCTCCTAGAAGAAGGAAGGCCTCAGCACGGTTCAATTTAGTAGTCCGATGTGACGAAGTTAACTGCGCAGTTGATAAAAAATAAGAAAGATGTCATTACGTTCGGGGTACTAAGCTGCGCTGTGGTTGAAAATACGAAATATGTCATTACGTTTGGACTACTAATAGATATTTATGGTAACCCGTGTTGAGGCCTACTCTTTTCTAGGAGGTGTTGCTTGAGTTTGATCTGAGTCATTTCAGTGTTATATTTTGCATCAGACGTAATGCCTCACTTTCGCATCGTTTAGTTCCTCTTCCACCTCAGAACATGTAATTTAGGCATTTTTCTCCATAATTTTAAGCCCATTTTGTGAAAAATCCTTAAATGACTGAAAGAAATGGATACCCTATTTGAAATTATCTCACCAAATAATAATAATAAAAAAAAAAAATAATAAATAGTGATTACATTGCCGTTAAATTTTTTATGACTCAAATTTGGCAGTAATCGCAATTCAGGAATGCTCAATTTTATCGTGATTTAATAAATTGTTGACCAACTTTTAAGCTTAACCTATATTAATGCAATTTTGGCAATAATTACTAGAGAGATTAGAAAATATTATTGATGCTGAAACTGGTTTTTAAATTTCTTTTATCTCGAAGTTTATTTTATTTGTTCTTTGAGACAAGTAATTTAGTTCTGCGATGACTATTGGGTGGAGAATTATAAATTTTTGAAACTCTTATGTCTGAAATTTAGCAACCTGTCGTAACTTCGTTTAAATTTCAAAATAGCGTTTTTAGCAGTTAAAAAATTATTTTGGTAAAATCTTTAATATAAAGAGAAAATTAATTACATAAAACTTAAAAAAAAAAAAATTATTATTTTTTAAATTTTTAATATGTTTTTGGTTTATAATTTTTTTAAATTTTTGTTTTCTAATGAAATTTATTTATATAATCCCAAAAGATGAACAAAAAATTCCTGTCTTTTAAAAGATAAGCTGTCCAAATAAGTCTTATTTATTTATTTAATTAATTTTTTTTAAAGTTATAAAGTTGGGATTATTTTTACAAGAGTTTCGATGTTAATATTTATGCAAACTAATGCAGATAGTTTCTTCGTGTAGTTCTAAACAATTCATGTTGCTGGGTTTGGTAAAATGCCAATTTTTTGACAAGTTAGAAAGAATTTCATGTTGTTGGAATAGTGCTGGGGAACTCAGGGAAAGAAGCCTTTACTATAATTTAAACAAAGTATAAATTAATTTAAAGTAAATATAAAATTTAAAAAATAATTAAGTATAAGATTTGGGGTATTTACAGGTCTAAGACGAAAAGAATTGGAGAATCGACCTTAAAAGAACAGTGCAAGAAACTCTAGGGGTTGGCGGGCAATAGCGAGTTTAGAGAAGAGCCAATCCAGTTTATTAAATAATACAAATGTTGAAATGAAAGAGATTCTGCTAGATAGGTACTCTGACCGCCACTAAGTCTGCTGCGGCCGTCTGGTGCAATCATATTTCAACTCTATGGGTGCTATGGAAACAAGAAGAGGGCATTTTAGGGAGGGTAGCATCGATGAAGAGGTCTCCTTTTCTCTCGCCGAGAGCAGTTCTAAAGAGGGACCCCGCACCCCTACATGAAATAATCATACCTCGTTACCATAGTCAACGCCACAGCTCTAGACGAATGTCTGGCAGAGTACATATCTTAGACAAACAGTACTTGAACTGTAATCAGAGTTGTAGAATGATGAATTTGAAATATTCGACTCAGCGCTTTACTGAAATGTTTAAGTCGGCGTTGAATAGCCTGATTTCGGTTCATAAAAATTTTCACCGAATTAAATTCGTATTTTCGTTGCAAACTACTAGGCCATACTAGGAAAATAATAAAAGTATGTTTAAAACGTCAGAGTAGTAGTTGTAACACAAGGGGCTATTAGCGACGGTCTGGGAAACAGTCTCGTTATTTTGTTCCTCTACAAAAAGAATGGCATCCCTGCTTTGGTAGTCTGACGATCTGCACGTAATTTTAAACACTTTACGGTAGAACAGTTTAACAAGGACCGATTCTGCGCACTCGCGGATTCTTCGCAGGCTGACACGAGGTTATTAACTCAGTGTATATTTCCATTCCCTGTAATTTTCTTTAAAAAATTACATTTTTAATCAAAACATGTTTCCTCGATTTTGACTTGCTTAAAAAATGCAATTAGTCAAATAATTTATAAAATTTGTTTTGTTTTAATTTTGTCAGTCATTTCAAGTTTTTAGAAGGATTTATAATAATTGCTTTGATAATGAACTTAACTATTCAAAACATTTTCTTGAGTAATTAAGCTATCTAGACGGTTTAATGACCGTTTCATCAGGAAATAGTGTGAATTCATACATTATTCATGTTTACCCGTAGAATCTATGAATGAAGTTCTGTCACATTAATACGAAATATTAAACTTTTTCTCGTGTTTATTATTAAAAATTTTTTATCATAACATAAAAACTTTTATAAAAACTAATAATTAAAACTATCAAAAATCCTACTTAAAAGTGACTAAAAAACTACCAAAAAAGGTATAATTTTAGCCGTTTTATCCAACTTCTTTTTTTTTTTTATGCGACAAAATATCATAAACAATAATCGTTTATTTTTTATAGTTTATATAAATTATGCTAATTATTTAAATAAAAAAATGTTTCCAATTTCTTACCTCCATATATTGTACAAAAAACGTTTTTTTTTAAAATTTAATTTCTTCTTATATTCAACACAAAAATAACAATCCGAAAACTGTTACAGGAACTGTCTGTGAAGCAAAATTAAGAGAATAAGTTACTGTGCCAAACGATTCCATTTGATAACTGAAGCGGTAAAGTTTTATTGTCATTGTTGCCATAGGAACATCACACATTCTTTAGATTCGCTTGTCGCATTTTTCTTTTATATACTCTGGAATAATTAAAGAAGGTTCCTCATGTGCGAATTTTACAGAGCGAATTTTTTTTCAATGCCAATATATGTAATTTATAACGTTTTGTTGCCTATAATGAGGGTCAAATACTATTCGCCTTTTAACTTATTGAGTCACGCAGACTAACATTTCATTAATCTATTGAACTTTTCTCTCCGACGTATCCTTAAAATTTGTCTTTCATAAAAGTAAATTACATGTTATATCTCATCCAAAAAAAACTGCAATGTATGTATTAATGTAAGCTCATTATTATTGTTTTTTGTCCTAAATAAAACATATAGGCTAATGTAAAAGAGTAACTACAGTCCCTGGCCAAATTATTTGACGCACTATAAGATTCTATGTAAAATCTTAATTATCAGGTGATACTATACAGCTTTATTGTTTTTTATGACTGAAACCGGTTTGCACTTGTTTACGTTAGTGTATCAATTGGTGTTAAATTAGACGATATATAATATAAATTTGACGATAGGATAAATTAGACGATATATTATATAAATATAGAATATTATATCAAGCATTATATTAGTATATTATAATAATTAGATCAAATTATTAGACTCACTGTAGTTTTTTAATAATTTCATGATTTGCACGAGTTTATATGCAATACTTTTATATTTAAACATACATGTAATGGGTTTTTATTTAGGAGATTTTTATACTCCTATTTTTATTTATTTTTAACGTATTGCATTACAATGTTAACCAATTGATACAAGAGCGTAAACAAATGTAAACCGGTTTCATCCGAGTAAAAACAATAGAATCTTATAGTGCGTCTAATATGGTCAGGGACTGTATATACATTTTCCATAAGAAATAGGTTAAAACTTAAGGTTTAACAAGTTATAATTTGTAAGTGTTTCATCCAATATGTATAAATTTATAAAATATACTAAATTTTTTTAAAACAAACTGTTCTACAATAGCTTCATTAATAGAATCGTTTGCACAAAAAAGATTCCTGAAAATCGTTTGCTCAAACATAGTAAACAATTCTGTTCTAAGTGCATTGGTTAGAATAATTTGTTTATATTGCATTGAAATCTATGATTGTGTCTAAGTTATCGAAGATTGTGATACTTTTTTTTAAATTAAAAATTTTTTCACAAAGATTAATTGTCAGCTATTGAATAATTTAAAGCAAACGAAAACAACAAAAGCAAATATAGAAAGGAATATGAACTCGGATGAAGTTAATTCTTTGCACAAAGGTAGGTTTTTTTTGACCATATATGCGAAAAAACCTTTAAATTTTTCAATTAGATCTTTCCAAATTACATGAGGCCGGGGGTCGCAATTAAAAGGCCAGTCAAATGGCGGGCCTCAACTTTATCAACGTTTTATATAGGACTCTTTTATGTTTGAATAAACATTAAATATTACAGTCAGATTTTTATCAAAGTTTTTTTTTAAATTAAAAAGCAAAATAACAAGCATTACAAATAATGCTTGTTACGTAATATTTTGAATCTTCTCTTAATCAGAAATTTAGTGACAAGAATTTTTTCCATTTTTTTTTTTTCAATTTAATTCTGTGATAAATTAGCATTTTTTTCGACTTATTAGGAATTATAGCAAAAAAAAAAAAAAAAAAAATCTCGAGCATTTTAAATTAAATTTTATTTTCCACTCATGCGATATTCAATTCAAGGAATTTAAATAAAACAGATATTCATTCCCTCTTTCATGCGTTTTGAAATTTACAAATGTAAATAATTTCTTCTAAAATGAGTGGTTTCAAAAAGTTAAATGGGAGAATTTCTTCGAGAAAATTTCTGATACGCACATGCTAAATTATAATTCACAAAATACCAAAAAAATAAATAAATAAAGAAGAGCAACATACACAATTATTTTTGTATTTGAAAAATATTTTCTTGGATGCAAAACCTAAGAAAAATTTTTTTTTGCACCTTTGGTATGTTAAATTTCACAGAAACGAAGAAATTAGGTTTATTTAAAGAAAAGTATTCTATATCCATATAGATTTCAAAATTTGTCCGCAAAAAAAAAAAAAAAAACTAATATATTTTAGTTCGCGGGCCACAAAGAAAAGCTTCGCCGCCAGTTGGTAACCTCTGGTCTAGATGGTCATGGTCGAGTCAGATAAAGTAATTTATTCATAAAAAGTGTCTTTTATCTTTTAATAGTAACAACAGAAAATTATTAATTTGATAATTGTTTATATTATTATTAATTATAAATAAAAAAAAAATAATAATTTGAATTGATTTAATTAGTTTTAAATTTTTCAGTTATAATTTTATTATTTTAGAACAAATGGCATGTTCAGTTTTTTTAAAAATTTATTTAATTATATTATTTATTTATTTTATAATATTTTGTAACATCTTCTTTTTGGGATGTTGTTCCTTCCTTTTTTAGATATTTTGTAACACGACCTACTTTTCAACATGCTTTTGTATACTCGGAAAAATAGCCTAAAACAGGTATTTATCGACAAATTTTCATATTTCTTAAGAAAAGAGAAATCCATTAGCTTCGATTTATTAATTAGGTAATTTTCTTTGTGTTAAGAATCGATTGAAATATTAATATGAATCATTATTTCAATAGTTCTTTGCAGTAGAACTCATAATAAAAAAATAATGATTTCTTAACATGTTCTATGCATTAAAATAAATAAATATTATTTGCATGGATTGTTCAGCTCCCAGCTCAGATTGTTCCCTCGCCTCCCAATGAAGTTAGCCGGGTTCAAATCGCAGGGATGGCTGGTAGTACGAATATCGCACCCGGCTCGCACCGACCACAGTGCTGATGTACAATATCCTCAGTGGTATACGGATCATGGGTTAGAGTCCATCGGGTCAACCATAGGAGGTTATCGTGATTTTCCTCTCCGTGTACAGCAAATGCGAGTTCCATCAAAAAGTCCTCGAAGAAGGCAAATTTCTTCCAATATTTAATCCAGAAGTTTCCTTGTTTCTGAATTAAGATCAAAATAACAAGGCTACAGAGTAGAACATTGGGACTCGTAAACTCATAATTAGGTCGGCGGTTCAACATCGGTTATGAAATAAAATTTAAGTTAGAATTTTTTTAAAGCATTATGGAATTGCAACACACATAAAAAACATCTCAAATATCTAAAATTAGTCTTGCTTTATGAGAGAGAAATGCAATTAATTCATCAATTAACGAAGAAAAAAGTTACATCAAAGTTGGTTTCCAACTCTCTTAAGATATTTGTGTTTAAAATTTTTCATGATAAACATAAGAAAAAAGGAAGGAAAAAAAAACACGAGTAAGGTGAAAATCCTTATATATGTTGTTACTTCACACAAATATAATACCATGTATTTTTTTTTTTTTTAAATAAATAATAAAAGAATTATAATTCCTTTTACCTGTTATTTTCTTCAGTAAAGGTATTCTATCAACAGCTATCATCCGAAAATGAAACAGCAATTCTACAACTATTTAATTCCGACATGAAACAGCTTTTTTGAGATTTCCCCCCCCTCTTGCCATAAGGTAAGAGAGGGTGAGTGCATTGGACTGATGTCTAAAATAGATATAGTATGTATACTCGTAGTCTCAGAAAGGGCGTTAAAGCATTTTTGGTTCAGTAAGGAAAAAAAAAAAAAAAAAAAAAAAAATTGTATCCTGTCTATAACCGCAGAGAGTCTAGTCATCTGATTCTTTTCTACAAAACAAATTAATTGGAGACTTGTCTCGTTAATTTGTTTTGTATATACGAAGGATGCTGGGCAATGGATAAACATTTGAGAAGTGTGCTATTTAGAAAACGAAAAGGAAACATGCTTTGCTTGTCAAAAACTTAAAATATGAGAATGATTCATAGATACCATGAAAAAGAGAAATCTAGCGATCTTATTGCGAATGCGCGAGAGATTGAATTACATGTCTTGTTATACTTATTAGTTATGTTTTTACTTTTTTTTTTTCATCAGCCTCAATCTTGTCGAAGAGTTTAATTATTATAGTAATGTTTTAGTAACAGAACAAAGAATTTATTATCAAAACTTTAAATGTTAAAATTTTTCAAAACAAACTCCATCTTTGTTAAATGAGTCTATGATATCGAACCCCGCTATAATGAACTCTAGATATAGTGAACATTCGGTGGTATTGAACTTTTGTAATGGTCCCTTCTGTACTCCCATTTACTAACGTTATTTTATAAGTTTAAGTAGACAGCTGAAAAATTGGCAGTTCCTATTTAGTACTCTAATTTAATTTCCTCAGTTTCTTTTTTTTGTTCATTTCTCCAACTTTAAATGTGCAGGAGTTGCGATTGCAAATGACGGCATTTCTTTACATTATCTCAAACTTGACTCTTGCACGTTCTTTGCTTTAAAACTAAACTTTGCAGATAAGTTGTTGAGCAACACAACCCTTTTCTTACCCCCTGCCATTTTAAAGAAGGGCAAGAAATTTTGGCAACTTATTTTGCAGTGAATCGATATTAAAGGTTCTGAATTTCTTTTTTTATCCTGGAGAAAATAAGGATTAAGAAATACTGAATTCTTTACTAATTGCTGAAACAAAAACTAGTAAGCTCAACTTGAAATCGAATTGTAGTCAATCGAAAAGTACTAATTTATTCTTCAGAATGTAAAAATTGATTAGTTTTTCTTTATTCTTAATATTTAAACATTCAATAATTTATAAACAATTAAATATTCTGTAAGATAATTTTTAACGAAGAAGCTGCTCTTAAATATATTTACTAAATGAAATCTATAAGTTAAAAATTACAGGAAGTTAAGCCTGGACAGCACGGTGGCCATGCAAGGAGTCGATTGTTGTCGTCCGACCAGTCTCCAATCAACGGCGAGGAAGCTCATTATTTAGCCATCTACTAATACAATGCGCAATTAAAACTAGTAATGTTTCTTTACGTAAAATGCTGTATTCGAAATACTTTTTTATAAGCCTTTTAAACTCCGGAAGGAATTGTGATATGCATATATATATATATACATCTTAAAATTTAAAAAAAAAAAAAAAAGACATGCAGCGCAAACCTTTAAACGTACGTGGCTGAAAAAAAAAATCACAATTCTACAGCTAAAAGTGTTCGCTCTGTATACGTCAAAAAAAATAAATAAAAGTATTTCTTAACACTAGATTGCCCAAGGAAGTGACTTTGACTGCTTTTTAATTTCAATTAGAAAAACAATTATGTATATAGTGACACAATTTCTTACAATTTTGTGACTTTTTGGAAAAAATATAATTTTTTTTATTGTTAATATTTACTACTAACTTGTTATATAACTGTAAATAATATAAAAAATATTAAAAATTAATTACATTTTTTTTACACATTATTTATTCTTTCTCAATCCAGTCATTTTGATGCTTTTGGGCAATATAGGTATACACTAAGTTTCAGTCTTTCTAGTGTTAATAACATATTTATCCGACAAAGCACCAGGAAAGCGAAGATTTTCTAAAGCAGCAGCGGCTATAACTTTTTCTCAATTTAGAAAGTTTTTTTTTTTTAATTGATCAAAAGCATTCTAATTTATTACCACAGAAATGAATTTGCTCTAATTGCATGCCAAATGAATTGCTCTCCATTATTTGTTTCAACAATGCAACTAAACTAAACAAACACTTTGCAGTTACTATGTAATTATGTTGATTGATTATTTTATGATTATGTGATTATTTTATGAACATTTAGTACAAACATTGAAAAAAGGTACTGATGCATATT
Source organism: Parasteatoda lunata (assembly GCA_949128135.1). NCBI lineage: Eukaryota > Metazoa > Arthropoda > Arachnida > Araneae > Theridiidae > Parasteatoda > Parasteatoda lunata. The sequence continues at coordinate 58,970,101 of OX421978.1, read as the reverse complement.
TCGAAGTTATATTCCGCTGATGAAATATTGCTTTTAAAAATCTATCAGTTTAAAATATTGATGGAGTTTAGACTAACAATGATTTGGAAGCGAGAGAAGAAAAAAAAAAAAGTTCAAAATAAATAAAAGTTATATTTGAATAATAGATCAAATATTTTGAATTATTTTGATAATTAGAAGGTTACAGCAAGATTTAAGAAACAGAAAACCAATTTACGTTTTTGTTAAATAATTCTGCATTGAATTAACATTGGCCTCATTCAATATTAGAGATTAAATAGGGGTTATTCGAATATTTCTGTCAGGGCCCTATTTTATTTTTGTAAATTCGTAAAAAATAACTTGGTATTTCGTTAAATATATCTGTAAAACAATATTTTTGTCAAACTTGTTCATTACGAAACATATAGTTTTATAAAATTCGCACAAGACACAATGAACATTTAAATACTGAAAAATGAAAGCAAACTTTGTTTATTGTTAAATTAATTACATAACTTTTTTTGTTGGTAGTTTTTATTATGGATTTATATGTATTTTTAGCAAAAATTTAAACAAAAATGCAAATTTTTATGTTTGGAAAGAGAAAAAAAAAAAAAAAAAGGGTCTTGTAAGAGAATAATTTTCGAAGTTAAAATTTTTTAAAGTTTACGTACAGTGCAGGAAAAGAAAGGACCACCATGAATAATTTTGGGTCAGAAATCCGAATCCCTTGAAAAAAAAGTATGTTTATTCAGAGAAAGTACGTTTTTGAGTCTGATTTATTCGTAACTTAAAATATAGTCTGCACCAATTAATTAGCATATTTGAGGTCACCCCCTTGAACCATTAAGAATGAGTCCCAGAATGTGAAGATCTAATTATTAGATTGAATGTTATTCAGGGTGATCAGTTTATTTTTGGCACACTATACATAATTAGAAATTATATCGGGTTGAGTAAAAAGTTTGTTTAAAATGGAGCTATCACGTAAACTGATCAGAACGATTATGTACTATGAGTTCCGAAATAAACTCAGTGCAACTGAATGCCACAAGAAAATGTTTGAAAGTTTAGGTTTCAATACTGTTCCTTATGATACAGTAAAAGTTTGGTTTCGAGTGGGAATTTCAACATTGAAGATGAACCACGTTCTGGCCGCCCTATTGAGGTTGATTGTGACCAATTAAAGCAAATTATTGATCAGGACAGAAATGTTTCAACACGAACCATTGCGTTAGAGCTTGACAAAAAACAATAGTAAATGCCCTCAAACGCATAAATCTAGCATTTAAGTTTAACAGCTGGGTGCCTCACGAATTGACTGCTGAAGACAAGAGCAAAAGAAAAGCGGCCTGTTTGGTTCTGCTCAAAGATCAAAGAAAAGAGAACATTCTGGACACAATTGTGACCTGTGATGAAAAATGGGTATACTACAACAATACAAGCCGGAAAGGAGGGTGGTCAGCACCCGGGGAATCAGCAGGTTCGGTTACACGACGAACGCTAACTAACAAGAAGGTCTTTCTTTGTATCTGGTGGGTTTGTCGTGGAATTATCTACAAGGAGTACCTGAAAAGCGGGCAGGCTATCAACAGTACAATATACAGCAATATGTTAATCAAAGTTAGCGATGCCATTCGCGAAAAACTAATTCAGAAGGAAGGTGGTTTTCTGTCATCAAGATAACGCCCGGCCACATGTCAGTGCAATGACCGGCTGGTCCCTCTACACGCAGGATTGGGATTTGATGCAACATCCACCATACATCCCAGACATGGCGTCTTCGGATTACTATCTGTTTTCACACCTGCATCACGATGGCACAATCTTCCGTTCAAATGACGAGGTCGATCGCTTTCGCACCTCCCAGTTCTTCGCAGAAGGGATTGAAAAGTTGCCAAAACATTGGCAGACTATTGTTGATTTGAATCGAGATTACTATCCTCATTAGCTTTGCCGATTTTCTATGTATTTATCATTGTTTTTTTTGGCGGAAAACTTTTTACTCTACCCGATATTAAGATATCTAATCACTTTGTAGAATGAACCATTGCTGAAAATAACAAGAAATCCCAAAATGTATAGTGCAATTATTTATTCTCTTTTTTATAATGAAAAGAGGCATGCTCATAAATTTTTTAATCTTATTAAAAAATTACTATAGCTTGTGCTTTTAAAACCCATTTGCAAAAAACTATATATTCTCTGGGATTAAAAATATGTCAAATACGTCCGATTGTGTGCACGAGGTTCAGGAAAAATTCAGGTAACCCGGGAAACTTTTTAATCCGATTGAAAAAAAATTACTACCAAGTTATTTTTATTAATAAAAGAAAATTTCGCCGATTCACAGAATTTTACCATGTAAAAAAATTTGAACGCCATATTTTTAAAAAGTTTATTAATTTGAATTCCTTATGTTTAAGAGCAGGACCTTAAATTTAATTTTATAAATTATAACTATTTCAATACATTTTAATTTCTATTATTTTTAATACATGCTAGTTTATTCAAGAATAGCGTAAAATCAAATGATTTTTTAAAAGATGTTCAAAAGAAAATTAATAAAAATTTTTAACAATATACAAATTATACTTTTAAGTTCTTATAATGAGAGAAAAAATTATAATTCCGGAGAAAATTTTAAAGAGAGAAAACTGTGTTCAGAGTAAAATTTATGCTTGGAGAATTTTTTGCACCCCTGTATCTTCTTAGGTTCATTTCGAACTTCTGAGTTTTAGACTTCCCTATCTCACATACATCAGATAAAAAGTTTTTTTTTTTTTTTTTAATTTAAACTAAGGAATGTATTTTTGAAGATACAAATTGAAGGTGTGAGCCACACATTTTACAAACAAAAAGAAAAGTTAATAGTTATAACAAATTTAAAATCAAACCACCAACTCATAGTTTTTAATAAAATATTACATAGCACATTCATCTATTAACTTCTCTAATTGAATCACTAGAAAGCTGTGATCTTCACCAGACATAAAATTCTTAGAGAAGACTTAAGGGGAAGTTGCTGTAACTGCTAAAACATTAGAGAATTGTTTAACATTATAGAAATTCGGCATTAAAGAATGATGCAAGCAATTTTTCTGATACTTAACCTGACATCAATATATATTTTTTTCACTTAGCCACAAGGAACTCCAATTTCTATTTAATAGTTCATTATTTGAAAGATTTTATTGAAACTCAAATCAATCACAAGTTGGGTACATTTTTTTCACAAATATTAAGCAAAAGTAAAATATGACATACTTTGAGAAATAATATAATTTACTAATTCAAAAAATATATAAATAGTAGGCACAAGGCCATAATGCATTAAAAACTAATTCTCACATTTTTTTAAGCATGATTTGAAATATATTATCCGCAATTTTCACTATGATTAGTTGAACCCTTTACGATATTTGGGAGCAAAATCAACTCAATTCCTTTTCAGAAACATGATGCAAAGATAAAAAAAAAAAGACTTTAAATTAACCCTATGAGCCTATAGTCACTAAGCAAAATTGTACTATGATTTCTTGTTACACATTTTCTTCAATTGAATAATCAAGGAAAAACCAGTTATATGATGCAAGGATAACACAAGCTAGAAGTTTGAGAAATATTAGGATTAACTCCAAGAGGGTTAAAAGACTACAAACTAGAATTTGCTATGATAAATTAAATAATTATATTGATTTTATTTTTGAAATAATGCATTATATATATATACACACACACAGTCGGACCTCTATTTAACGAAGTCGCTAAATCCCGATAAAAATTTCATCAAATGAAAAATTTGTTAAATAGAAAAAGCACCATTTGAAATACTTAAACACAAAACAGGTTTTAAATTAACAAACACTAGACATAAAAATACCAATTGATACCCCTTTATCTTGTAAATTATTATCTACTATCGAATTGTTTAAATGATTTTATCATATGAAGATTTGGTGATTTCTTCATCTTCCTCACAATTTATCGCTGTATTGTTTTTTTTTTACACTGTACAAAATATTCAAACAGGTTAATGTTTCTGTGGTTGCAGCTAAAGAATCAATAATAACATCATTAATCAGTACATCATCATTAATTCTGTAGTTCTCTCTTAGCTGTACCCATATTTTTTTAAGGTCTTCTAAAAAAGTGTCATCCTCCGCACTGACTAAGAATCCAGCTTTCACAAAACTGTTACGAATAGTGTGGTCAGTAACATCATAGTTCCATGCTTTAGAAATTTCTGTTATGTTTTCTCATAGATTTATTTTTGGCATGGATTCCTGTATGAAATACAAACAGAAACAGAAAGAGATTTTATCACTTTCTCTAAAAGTGACTGCGAAAATCAATTTAAGGTCATTTCCCCATAAAATGCGTTAACAAGTTTGAAATGGTTTGGAAAAAAGGGAAAGTGGATCTTAAAGAAAGGTTAATAGAAAATTTAAAATTCACTATGCTGTTTAGAAGTTATTTAACGCAGAAGTTTCCAAAATGTTCTTGGTTTCGCGGTGGAAAAAAAAAAAAAAAAAAATAGAGAAATTTGTAGAACGGAAGTTCGTTAAATTGAAGTCAGACTGTATATGTAAATATACACACCCACACAAATTAAAAAATAAAAAAAACAGTAAATTGAGCTGATTTTGAAATTAAAAATTTTAATTTATATACTAAGAGGGTGATGGTAAACAATGCATATAAATAGGAGAGAAAAAAGTTATGGCATAAAATGTTAAGCTAGAGAAGAATAGTAAAATATAATTTATAATAATGCAATTTACATTTATAAGCAAAAACTTTCACAAATCTAGGGATGCTAACCTATAGATTTACTAAATATATAAATACTGATTATAGACATTAAAAAAAAATATTTAGCACCAAAAATTTTTCATAAAATATGTTTAAATTTCAGTTGAATTTGACAGATCTTATAGATTACCCAAATGACATAATTACAAAATCAATGCTCATTTGGTAAAAATATATCATTAAAATATTTAAAACTTTTGTAATAATTTTTACTAAAAAAAAAAAAGAATCACAATTCAAATACATTCTCACAATACTAAACAATTTTGAATTTTTTAGACTAAGTCTTATCTCCGTTGTAAAATATTTAGAAACATATTCTAATAAGATTTTTGAATCTAAAAAACAATTTTTAAGAAAAATAATACTTTAAATTGGAAAGAAAAAAAGAACCAAAAAGTTTTCAGTAAAAAAATTAATCTAAATTAAATTTAGAAGAATACCTTCGTTTTATATTACAAAGGAGAACAATTTTGGAGCACCACTTTCGCCTTAAATAAATTTGATTGTGCCATTCCAAATTACTTTAAAAAAAAGTCTGGCACAATTAAAACAAAGTGGTAATAATAATTATAAAAAAAAAGACATGCGTGTTGTCATATTCAGCAGGTGTAACAGTTTTAAGCAAAAAAAGTTAAACAGTTTTTTTTATTTAGAACATTCTTAATTCACAATTGGAACAACAGTAATACAATTAAAGAAAAATAATATAGAGGTTTCTAGTTTATTAGCTTTAGAAACTAAAAATACTTTTGACCAACTCTAAACACCACCTACTAGGAAATTCTAGTACTAAAAGTGTCTTATTATCAATATTTTATTATCGAGTTATAAGTTATATTACAAAATGCTTTCATGAAAAATTCTATTTTTTGTGTGTTAAATATCTTTCTAATATTCTACCCTTCTACTTTTCTTTCTGCTAATATTCTACCTTTCTAGTTGGCGAATCTATGGCAAGTGGCATGTATTTCAGTAGAACACAAGAAATTTATATAAAATTATTTTTATTCAATCACATTTACTATTTTTTTAAAAATTTTCAAATACTAAAGTACCAACAGCTGACTACTGTTCTCACTACATAGGTTCTTGTCGTAGGAGTACAGAGTGAGTAGACAAATCTTTCAACCTAAAATAAGCACCTTTTAAGTACTTTTTAAGCACAAAAAATATTTTTAAGCTCCACATACAAAATAATTTTTTTTTTAGACTTTACATGATCATAAATAATTAGTTTCAGACATATGATAAGATAATTAGTTTCTGACACAAATAACTCTTTTTCTTGATTATATAAGCCACCACAAAAAGATTGAGCGATTTTTCTGTTTGATTTCAGAGGGTGGAAAATGAAGCCTGAAATTAAGAATATCTTGCAAAATGCAACTGAGTTGTACATGAAAGAGCAATAATCACACTGAACCCAATTCAGTATACGCACATGCGGATCTGCAAGTATTGCATCAAACATGTCAAATGATTGACGCTATCATCATACGCTATGTACCGACGGAACGCCGAAATGCATTGTGAAAACATAGAATAGAACAAAGTGAAAACCACACTTTTGCACAATATGTGGCGGAAATCGACACGGTAAAGGCAAAAAATCTCACATTTGAAAAGGGAAAATTAAACACTTTTTAAAAACACCATATTAAAAAAAGCACCTTTAAGGGCTTTTAAAAAACAAAAATCTAAAATAAGCACCTCTAAGCACTTTTGAAAAATGCTATGCACCATGGGGTAGCTTTCCGTTGATGAGTGAGATGCGTTGTTAAGAGAAAACCAGAACTAAATTAGAAATTATGAACAAATTTGCAATATAGTAAATATGCAAAATGTTGTGAGCAGGCATTTTTTCCAATGAATTCTAAATAATCTAGTTTGAGAAACCACCTTGTTTAAGCAAGTTAATAACTGAATAGAAAAAATAGTTACACAATGTAATTTAATGGTTTGAAATCAAAGAAGTAGCTCACAGATGCATTTTTAAAAAGAAAATGTAACTAATAGCCCAATAGACATCTGTTAATAATAAACCATAATTTGACTGACACACTAATCGAAACAGGTTCACTATTGCTGATCTAGAGGATAGCATGAATGCATAAAAAGACTATCAGATATTTAACCTATTTGCAACACAAATGAGCTCATTATAACAGTAAAACAAAATTTATCTAATACTATTTATCAAATAAACATAAATTTTTATTAATAATTTTTTTCATTTTAAATTCACTGCATGAGGAACAATAAACAAATAATATTAGGGTGAAATTTATTGTAGATAGCATCCCTTCAAAGATAGATTTGTAAAGCTTATGCATGTAAATAGTCAAAAATATAGAACTTTATAGAAGGAATCAAGTATGAGTAATAGCTCATAAAATGGACTTAATTGTTTATGTAAAAAATTTGAACAGCATATACGAATGGATGCAAATAACAGTTCATCTATAACTAATCAGCTTTTAAAAATATATAGTCCTATATAAAAGCATTAGCGAAAATGCATGTACATTTTTTACAATAAAATTCTTTATAAAAATATGCAGCTTTCATAATCATAGCAGTCACTTTATTTAGTGTAAAAAATCGGCAATGCCATAGAAGTTTAACATAAGCTGTAATGGGAGTACAGTTAATAAGCTGTAATGGGAGTAAGTTTTAAATTTAAAAAAAAAAAATGCCTCAAACATCAAAACCTGCAGTATTGAAATAAATTAAAAACAATAAAGAGTAAATGATTTAAATAAGGAAGTGATAAAAAGGAAAACAAAAATTAGATCTAACATAAGCATTTTTTACAGAAACTAAAGACATAATTTCAGATCAAGAAATTTAAAAAAATAAATAACTAATATATTGATTAGAACTTTACTTTAAATTAAAATTCGAAAAAAAAAGATAAAGTATTTTAGTAATTCCTTTTTTGTCATTAAGGATACTTTATCAATATATTTTATATTAAGTAAATATGTTAATGTAGAAAATAGTTCCGTAGAAATTAAATACATGCAATGAATAAAAAATAGGAATCTTATGAAAGTAGGATGTTGAAGATGTTTAACACTTAAATCACACATTAAAAAGGTTAAAACAAACACATTGTAGACAGAAATGACTTATTGAATCTAGAATATAATTCTGTATATTGAAATTAGATGATTGTGATGTTTATTAGAAAATAAATTCAGCAATAATGCGCAGGAGTTCATGCAATATAGTAGCAAACAAAAATGTTTATAATATTAAATGTAACAAATTTTATAATAAACAAAATGATTAACAGTTCAGAAATAAATGTTAGTTTATAAACTGGTAACCCTTTAAGAATCAAAATAAAGAAGAAATTTCAAAATACAGCATTAAGTCTCATATTCGGACATCTATTTTCTGGACACTGTTCAACGATAAAAATTTATCAACCTTTTCTTTCTCAAAATAACTTTTTTTAAATTTCTTTTAACTGCTTTTTTGATAGCTAAACATTTATTCAGTTAAAGAAAAACAAATTTTAGTGATAAGAATAATTAATGAATATTAATGAAGTTAAATAACAATTGTGTTTGAAAAGAACATCACCAGACACCTATAAATTATAAATATTTTAATCCCATAAATTTACTTTTAGAATTTGAGGTTTGTTTTTTAATGTAATTTTTATTTAATTACCTGCATTGCTAATTCATCACATCAAAGGAATAAAAAAAAGTGCTTTTATTCTAGAAAGAGAAAGCGCAAATTATCTCTTGCTTACTTTTATTTATACATTTGAACTAACCTAACATTCTTCAGTTAATTGAAATAAACAAGAAAACGCATAAAATTCGAACTAATTATCTTTTATTATTTCTTTTCATCAAATAGCATATCTTTTGATATTTGTTTACCTTAAAGACCCACTATTTGGAAAAATTTATTTTTCTGTCTTGTGTAAGTCCTGACGATTCTGAATAAGAGACTTTTTACTATACATCAAAGATTTTTTCTTTTAACTGTATCACAGTTTCAGCTATTTGTCACAGAGGTGTAAATCATATATTCTTTGTTTTCCAGGAATCAAGAGAAAAAATACAGCCACAATTGAGGTCTCACCAGGATTCATATGGAATACGAATGAGCTTGTACAATAGCGACAGAGAATGTGACACTCTAAAATAATTATTAACTTAAAGAATTTTTTACACTGAAATTAATGAATGTTTCACCTGTATCTCTTAGTACCCAAAACATGCCAGAATACAAAAAATTTATTTTAAAACAATCATAACTAAGCACTATATCCAATGTTTGTAGGCTTAACAAAACTTATCAAGCATTCCAGTTAAATTGAAAAATAATTTAAACATTGTTTGAATAATATTTACTATAGGAACTAAGAAAGCACAAAAAAAAAAAAAAAAAAAAAAAAATTGACATAGTTTTAATTAAAACTATGAAAAATTACAATGACAAATTTAACAACACAACTAAGGTGCTAACCCAAATGATAGCAATAAACAGCCCATCCAGAGTATCAGTAATCCTATATTTACAAACTGTTTCTAAAAGTTACTTTTCACTGCTTTAAGAAGAGGGTGGGTTTAAATCCACTTTCATCTTGATTGCACTTGATGAAAAGATATGGATGGTAGGATAGAAACCACCAATAGGAATATGTGCCATGACTTTTCCAATAACTTGCAAGTTGTAAGTGAAATAAACCTAAAAATAGAAATAACAAAACTAAGAATCTGAAGCAAATAGATGTTGATTGTATTTTAAACACAAGATTCTCCTCTTCGAAGGTTTTTGGTACGAAAAATATACCTAGTTTTTAACACATTCAAGTAGAGGTTCTACACTGCTCGGCAGATCCCTGGGTATCTGTTTGCCCAAAAACAGGGCTTAACAATATATTTTGACATTTATTATGAGTAAAGCAATTCCATATTTGACTCTGTTCCACACAGCACTTTTGTGTAAGATGACATAAAAATAATTTTTTTTAAGGTTCTTATGTGAATGAGGATCATCACTTAAAAAAAACAGTGATACATTTTTAAAACAACATAGTGGTTAAAAATGTTTTTCAAAGTGGGCAACAGAATTTTAGGAGCTCTTGTTGTAAGGGACCCAACAGTCTAAGTGAGGTAATAATAATTTAATTCCTGAATTCTTTCTTTTACGAAAATACACAACGCTATGACTCAATATTATTCACAATAGTGAGAATCAATGATTTCAAAATTCGCTTAACCCTTTGACACAGGTGAGTCCATTTTTTTTAATATGTATTTTTTATGACACTCTAATCGCAAGCAAAAATATATTATGGTATTTTTTAATTATAAAAAGTCTAATACTTACTATAAAAAAAAAAAAAAAATCTGTTAGATTATCAGATTGTATAAAAACTTAAAATAAAAAAAATAAATAAAAAAATAAAAAAAAAGCAGTTAGAATTTTTTTCCGTTTTATTAACATTCAAAAATTTAATAATAACTGAGTTTGTAAATTAAATAAATTTCAATGATGAATAACTGCTTTTCTTAAATCGAAATAACTGCAAATAAGCACAAATTTGATAAATTATAGTTCGGAAATGAGCCGTGTTTGAAAGATTTTACCTTTAACCCTTTATATCTCAACATCTCTGATTTTAATAAAAATTTACTCATACATTAGAATACATCATTCTAAGCACGTAAAAAATAATTAAAAAAATTTTACAACATAAAATAACAAAAAATTATCGGAAAAAAATTGATTGTTGCATTTCTGCAACATTATGCAAAATGACAAAAAAGTGCTTGTTGCATTCCTGCAACATTGTGAAAAATGGCACTAAGATTGAAAGATTCAAAAATTTTAATTCATATGAAAATTTTTTAAAACAGTTGTTACTTTTGTTGTAACAAAGTCCTACACCACATTTCTCACAAATGGTTTGTGTAAATCCTTTGCATTTTGGGTATTTGCATCTGATTCTTTGGTTAGCCCAATTAGGCCAGTGCCCAATTTCATCTTGGCGCACTGGTTTTGGCCGACAATCGTCGAAATCGTCCTTCAAAATTTGTTGGGGTAAAGACATAGGCTTTTTGTGTATGTTGCAGACACGCAACAAGGTGATATAAAGGGTTAATGCAGAAAAATATATTGGTGCATTCATAATATGCATTTCCTGCATTTCATAACCGTAGATTATCAAAATGCTAAATATAATGTAAGTATTTCATTTATTTTGAACTAAATTCATACAAAATAATAAAAAAGTATGAAAAATATGTTAAATAAAAATTCCATATGAAGGAGTTAAAGAGAGTGGATTGCATACAATGTTTTCAAAGTACCCACCCCCCTATTATTTCAATTACTCACTTCAACTTGGGTCCGACTTTCAACGAAATTTTCATTGTAATAATCACACTCAGTCCCTTCCAATTTGGCTTGAGAATCACAAGAAGCGCCTTCAGAGTCCATATCACCTTCCTTTTGTGCATTAAGATTCAGTACACTGCGGACAAAATCCATGGATTTTCTATCCAATATGGAAGTCAGCACTACATCAGACATGCCATCACTGTTGTCATCAGTTGACAAATCAACATATTTTTTGTAATCAGGTGGATATATTATACCACAACCTATAACATCACCTGCAGAAAGAAAAAACCACTTATATATAAATATGTCAAAAATTTTTAAAAATAATCGAACTTTTAAATACAGTTGGATCCACTTGTCTTATTTAACAAAATTTTGGATTAAACAAGGAGAATGCAGTCTTTTGTTTCTGCAATGTTAGAAACGTATTAGAGTGTATTCTTTTAGAAAGTTTTTTTTTTTCCTAACTCTTTCTGGGATATAAGAATAAAATAGATTTGGGAGCATAAAAAATATCAGAAATGGGGGTCAGAAAGTGGAAAAAAGAAATTTCATTTAAAACACAAACATGTACTAGATATGTGGTGTCATTAATAAAAATTATGGGCACTTTTGTAATTCGCAGGATTCAATGCATTAAATGTTTTACAAATAAGACTTACTGGAATAAAAAATTTTAAAATTAAACAATCAATGTTAGATATTTTCACTTCTTAATGTTAGACCTAGAAGCAATTCATGTAAGAAATTATTTTATATATATTTAAATCTTTTGTGCTAACACTGAATTTAGATTTAGTAAATAACCAAATTTAATAAGCATTTCTCTGTTTCCTGAGCTCCTGATTAAATATGGGTCCTAACATATTAAAATGGAAAAACAAATAATTTCACATTACTATATTATATACAAATTATAATGTTTATAAAAAAATGCACTTTAATAAAAATTCATAATTTTAATTGTTTGTAAGACATGAAAATTTAAAAATTTTTCAACATAATTTATTCAATATAAATGTTTATTGAAAGAAACAAGATGAACACTATCTTTACCAAAAAACACTTAAAAAATATTCAATAATTAGCTAGAATAAATAACAATTCTACTTTCTCAATTTTTATAAACAAATATTTAAGCTAAAGACGCAATTGAAAATTAAGATTTTCAATTTAATGAGGATCTTTATTACTATTCTTTAGGATCAAGTATATATTTGTAAAGTTACTATTTTAAATATTTTAATTAAAAGTTATTTCTACTAATAGAATAAAATTATGTTAATTATTCATCTTTTAATAAGTTAAAACAAATCTCCCAAAACAACTCAGCAGGGAAAAATTTTCATATTCTAGCAGAAATAGTATTCAATAAAGTATTTCAAAGGGAAAATTGAACGATAATTGATGTTATGTCAATTTGTAGTTAAACTGATGATAGACTAGAATAGTATAGGTAGCATAATTGTAAGATTAATAAGCAGATTGTAAAACATTTTAGAGAAGTAATATCATAAATCATATCACAGAAGAAGTTACATGATATTAAAAAAATAATAAAAATTTTTTTTTGTAGAAATTTAAGTTTAAAAAAATAAATCTAAACCTTTTGAAAATTTTTGGCCATTTAATTGCACAGAATCTCTAAGCAGAACAGAACCAGTATCTAAAAATAAAAAAAAGAGATAATTTTAATAAGATTTTAACAAATTAAACAATATATATATTTTTTTACTATTAGCACATTTTTAAAAATAATTTTAATAAAATAATATACCTGAAAAATAACCTATAGAACCAGCTGTCTTTCCAGGAAATATTTTACTAGGATAGTCCTGTTAAGAGAAAATATAAAGTTAATCTACGCAAAATAAAAAATGTTTAAGCACAAAGAAATGTGATCGTTATGGTTGTGATGTAACAGGAAATAACACAAAAATTGACAACACATTTTGAATTTATGAATCTTGCGGGTTCAATACAACACAAGGGATATGGAAGGCAAAATGAGCAGACATCTAAACACTTATTGAGTACATTTACAGAAAGTTATTAAATTTGAAATTCACTTTTATCATTGGAAAACCATCCACTGGCTGAAGCCCCAGAGTACTTGTTTTAGGTTTGATTATGACACAAAGTGAAAAGCCTTGAAAATTTTTGGTGCAGAAACTTGATATGAAGGTATCATTTTGTATACCAGACAAGATTAACATAATTTTTTATACTAAGATTTACAATTAAATTGAAAAATATATTAAATTGACCAATGAAAAATATCACATCTTCATAGTAACTAATAAAAGAAAAACTTAAGTCCTTACAAGAATCGTGATATTGGAGTTTAAAATTGTGTAAATATGAATCGCGCTATTGAACTTGAGAAAGATGAAAATACGAATGGTGATATCGGATTTTTAAATCGCACGAATGTGAATCGCAATGTGTAACATTTAAATCCTTCATAAATATGGAAATCAGTGTTAGATATTACAGATGCGTGAATACGAATCGCACTGGTAACTTTTAAATCAGGTAAATACGAACATTGATGTTTGATACTACTACTTGATTAATCTACTGCTTATTTTAATTTTAATAAAACTTTTTGTTATAAATAGGTTAAACCCATCAACATTTTTATAACCATAATCCCCAATTATCAGTACACATTATATGACCTAACAAATTTTAAATCAGACCTCAAAAGAACTAATTATACACTCATGTCCATAAATTAAGGATAATGAAGTTCAGGCACAGAAAGAGACAGAAGCCAAACAAATTTGACTTATTTGTAAAGTTTATGCATTAAACAAAAGGTAAAGAGCAAAAAAGATGCTATATGTTTGACATAATTAATAAAAATTGCTATTTTTACTCACTGGAGCAAATTTTAAAAAAGAACCTATTTACAAAAAACAGTATAACATGGTTAGTATGATGGTTAATACGGAGTATGTCTCCCGGACGATGCAATACAGGCCGTACAACGCCTAGGCATGCTGAGTAACAAATTATCAATCTGATCTTGGGGAATATTACACCACTCATCAAGCAATGCCCTTCGAAAGTCCGGTAGACAGGTGGGAGGGGGTTGACGGGCTGCAATTCATCGGCCAAGCATATCCCACACATGCTCTATTGGATTCAAGTCCGGTGAGTATGCTGGCCAATCCATACGGGTGATATCCTCCGATTGAAGGCATTCGTCTACAATGTTTGCATGGTGAGGACGGGCGTTGTCGTCCATAAACAGAAATTCAGCACCCATGGCGCCCCGAAACAAACGTACATGTTGTTCCAGAATGACATCCCTATAGATGTGGTCTGTCATCGTTACACTCTGAACATGCAGGTCAGTTCTGGAACCAAGAATAATTCCTCCCCAAACGAGCCATCCTGCACCACCGTAACGGTGTCGTTCAATGGTGTTGTCTTGGTGGTAACGGGTACCTGGTGCTCTCCATATGAAAGTACGGCGAGAATCAGACAGCAAACTAAACCTGGACTCGTCGGAAAACATCACACAAGACCACTATTGCGGTGTCCACAATGCATGCTCTCTACTCCAGGCTAATCGCAGGCGACAGTGAGTTGCGGTAAGTGGAACACATCTGACAGGCCTACGAGCATATAAACCAATGTGCCCTAAGCGTCTGTACACGGTCTGCCTTGAAACTGTCGTACCGGTAGCTGAAGAGAGCTGACGAGACAGGTCTGATGCTGTGCTCCGTCTGTTTCTTTTGGCAGTAACTGCCACATACCGGTCTTCATTCGGCGTTGCAACTCGGGGCGACCTGTGCTGTAACGTCTACTCACATTACCATCATCTTGGAATCGTTGCCAAAGCCTGGAGATGACACTCTGGGCGATTCCAAGTCCCTCGGATACTTCCAGCTGGGTACGTCCACATTCCAGTCGTCCGATGATTCTGCCACGTAAAAAATCATCCAAATGCTTCCTTTGTGCCATAACTATGCGGTTATTGCACTGAAAGGCTTTTAAAGTGCTTGTGAACAACTTTACTTCTTTGCCACCATTCCTTATATACCCCTCTCTTACACTCTCGTCATTGTGACATACTACCAGCGTCATCTAGTGGTTTCCTGTAATTTGCATATTCTTCTTCAAAATGTGTGTGATAATTCTACAGGTGAAATTTTAATTTTAGAGTTTGATTTCAGTGTAATTCTGAATTATCCTTAATTTATGGACATGAGTGTAATTAGAGGAATTATTTAAGTGCATAAACTATGACAGAAAAATATTCTGAAAAAAATTTCAAAACTGTAAACTTGTATCAAAAAATAGTTACTTTGTTTAAGTTACTTACTTTGCGACAAATGCCTATAGTAATACTGCTTTTTTCATCACAGTCAATAATTTCTACAGAAAAATAGGAATACATATAATTTAGAGGTTTTTTTGCTTGAGCAAATCTAAGTTTTTTCACACTGGACCGTGCAGGATAAGTAGAGCTTCGTAACTCCTAAAAAATTTAAAAGAATTTTTTTAAAGTTATTTATATGTTACTTGTAAAGCCATGTCATAAAATAAATTAGAAAAGCTATCACAATAACAAGTAGTCAATTTCTCAACAGCGTATAAATCAAATTTTTTTCATCAATTACCCATTTAGATTTTTTAGAGTTAGCATAAGGGAAAATTTTTACTTAAGTGAGCTATAAATATTGTGGATCAAGGCCTTAATCAGAAAAAAGATAAGACAAAAAATAGAAAGCTAAAAGATTTCATTGATTAGATCAAGTTGATCAAAACGAATTTATAGCCAACTTTGATTAAGTTTTTGATTTTTAGTTGGTATTACTAGCCAGTTTTTGATGGCTGGTAATACCAACCACTACCAGGTTCTCTTAGGCATAACTTTAAAATAAATTGAAGAAGTGAAGGAAAAAAAAAATGCAGGGAAATAATAAAACTAGTACTTTATTTTTTTCAAAAAATAAATAAATAAAAATGATTTTTAATTTTGTACAACTGATATATGATTATTTTTATTTAATAAATTGCACACACATAATTATTTTGAATAATAAATTTTGATATAAGACTCAGAGGTCTAATAACTTACATATCCCAATGCATTACTTGCAAAACAAGATTAAATTGTTATGCAGAATTCGTAAATCTAGTAAAGTTGAATAACATATAAAAAAAAATTAAAGTAATGAATTATTAGAAGAGTGGAAAGATATATGATTATTTTTATTTAATAAATTGCACATACATAATTATTTTGAATAATAAATTCTGATGTAAGACTCAGAGGTCTAATAACTTACATATCCCAATGCATTACTTGCAAAACAAGATTAAATTAATAGTTATGCAGAATTCGTAAATCTAGTGAAGTTGAATAACATAAAAAAAATTAAAGTAATGAATTATTAGAAGAGTGGATATGAATCGTAAATTATTATAATGTGAGTGGCCCTAGTTTTCAAAGAATGAAATTGAATGTGTAGATTTAAAATTTGCCTTTTTAACAATAAAAACTACGCATAAAATATCTAATGGAAATGATTAAAAAATTAATCCCCCTTATAAATAAAAAAATAGATAAGTATTAAGGATAATAAAATTAAAGCAGTAAATGAACTTGTAGGAGAAAATTCTCTATAACCCATATCTGCCATTCTACAGTTAATTGGAAGGAAAAACAAACCCATCAAAGATGAAGAGAAAATTTTTCTGTTATATTGTAACGATCCTATGGTAGGTGCTATCTTAAATCAATATGCATTCCTATTGACTCCTAAATATTTTGGAATTTATCATTTTGAACAATTACCATGAAACCAAATTTTTTGGAGGGAAGAACCAAATTAGAATACTTGCTTTATAAAAAGTATTTTGTGCAAGTACCATTATTCCAAACGCTATATTAGTGAAAGTACAGTTTTATCGAACAGTGAATTTGTGAAGGTAACCACTTATATGTAGTAGATTTGGACTACAGATTTTGTTACAAATAGTATAAGATAATAGTTAATTTTTAAGTAAAAAAATTACAATAGTTACAAATTTAAAAAAAAAAATCTCTGGGTAAATTCACATTATTCCAAGAAGGTCCACTCTTAAATTGCAGAATAAACTGTATCAGTTTTTATTAGAGTAGTAACTCTGAACAGATAATCTCAGAAAATTAATAGAAAATAATAAGATGGAAAAAAAAATATGAAATTGATAAATTTAATAAATAAAATTATATTATATTTTAATCATATTTTTAAGATTACGAAGCACAAACACAAAATTGATAATGAAAGAAATAAGCGTATGAAAAATCAATATTAAATTAAGCTGAAAAATCCAAAAATGAGAAAAAAAGAAGAAAGAATAAACACACAAATATGCATTTTTACATATACATAATATATAAAAATGATAATGTATAACAGGGCCGGTATAGCCCGGTTGGTAGGGCACTAGACCCATGTCTGAGAGTTAGATCTTCGCACAGTTAATGGTGACTGATGCATGTTAAAATTATCGAGTCGAAAAGTCCTCCATGTTCCCATAACAAATCAATACCTCTAGGGGTACTGATTCAGGAGTTTCCTTGTCTTCTGGACTGGTTCAAAATTACAAGGCTACGGAATTGAACATTAGTAGTCGCAAACCCAAAAAATTGGGTCGGCTGTTCAACGCCAGATATAAGATATAAAAAAAATAAAATAATGTATACAAATATTTATAAATATGCATAACTTTACTGATGCATGGTAAGATAGTTAATTTAATTGTAAACTCACTAAAGTGGATGCATGAAAGCCTATTATTCTACGCCATGGATTGCGTTTGCTATAGTCAACAGGTAAAAAATGCATAACACTGTCACAGGAAGGCACTTGGGTAAGTTTAACAGTTTTTTTCTCAGTTTTAGAGACTCTTTGTTTATCGGTCTCTTTAGCACATGTTTCTTTAAACAACTTAACAGTTTGAGATTTTTGACGAGATGGAGACTTCATTTCTTCAGAATCAGATAAACACAATTCTAAATTCTTTGGTACACCACTTTTAACATCATTTCCTACAGCCATATTTACACCTGCATTTTGTAGATTAACCATTCTGCTAATGATCATGTCAATAGTCTGATGAGCAGGAGTGTAAGGATCATATTCTTTACGCATATCATCTCTGACAGCTAAAATTAAAAATATTTCGAAATTAATTATTATTACTAAGATGGAGTTGAGAATATGAAATTTTTGCTACATGTTCACAGCAAAAATTACAAATAATTTTTGCATGCAATTAATTTTTTTTTACTCATTTTATTTATTACATTATAGGCAGATATGCATAAAATACACGAACGCTGTTCACGGAAAATTGTATAGAATTACTCACATATTTAAAAAAAAACTATCAAAATTATTGTATAGCTACTTGACTTTACAGCATCTAAAATTGAATGAACAGCAAGGATTTTTATAAGGACATTTAATAAACATTTGTATTAAAATTTCTTTCAGCAACTTATATTTTAAATAAACAAAGAATGCCGAGTATAAGGTAAAACACTGTATGACCAAAAATCTGCTATATTTAAAGAAATATATAGGCTGGTATGTAAAATAGTTTTAAAGAACTTCAACAAAAAAAATGAGTGGTTTTTGGACAAATTTTGTCAAAATTAAGCCGATGAAAGCGTTGAAATTAGAAGTGTCAATGAATCATCCACAGAAAGATTTTTGAAATTCTGTGTTCGCAGAAAGTTTATATTATCTAATATGATTATAGGGTTCTAACACTATTTTAAAAATAAAATTTTTTGACTTTTACAGGTTTTCCAGAAAAGATTAACTGCACTGAAAAAAGAATATTATAACATGAGGAGGATATGATATAGAATTTAAATGTTACAAATATGGCTTGAATTAATTTTAATAGGATACTAAATTTACTCTTTAGTTCATCTTTTAATATAGAATTAGTTTACTTTACTCTGCTTTTTTTAAATCCTGTCAATACCAAACGTGATGCGAGATTTTAAAACTGCCTGAATAAAAATCATGTCATTTTAATTTCTAAATCATATGAATTTGAAATACAATGTGTATTTTCCAAATTGCGAGAATATAAATTGTGACATTTGGTTATTTTCTGAATTTTATTTTCTTTGAATTTTATCTTTATTCTGAATTTTATTTCCTTTGATTATAATCTGAATTTATGCGTTATTTGTGTTTTACCCATAGACCAGTTTAATGCAAATTGTGATGCGTATTTTGTGAATTGCGCAAATATATTTTTACTAAGGAAAATAAAAAAAAATTTCTTATTACTAAGGAAAATATTAAATTTTCAAAAAAAAATTGGATGATGTAATATAAAAATAATTAGATTAAATAACATATAGTTGTAGAAGAAGTTTTTAACATCTAAAGCAGGAAAGTAAATAAAAATTTAGAGTTAAATTATTCAACAATTGGGTGAAAAAATAAATTAAAAACACAATTTACAAATTTATAAATTTTATTTCATAAAGAGCTGAAGCTTAAAATGAATCTAATAATACACTGATTTATTTAAAAAAATGAAATTATCAGTTAGGCATCAGAAGCATTTAAAGCAATCATTAAATGTGCTCGTTTAATAAATATTTTCAATAAAACTAATATTAATGAAAATAATGAAATTTAAAAAAATATAAATAAATTATATGCGCAGACTTTATTTAAATTACGCTTTTCCATAGCATTGAATAAAAAATTTCATAACACAACTATGACAGGAATATTTGTAAACAAACCTATAGCTTCGTTGACATATTCAGCCATCGGATCCTTCTTGTAGTTTACAGGCATTTCACTCGATAAAGGTAAACATGCGTCACCTTTAATTTGAAAATATATGTAGACTGGCTAAAAAATAATAAATATATACAGAAAAATATTTTAATAAATATTTAGTAAAGAAAACAGCAGATAGAAATTTCATACATCTGTCGTCAACTTTCACCAATTTTTTAAAGGAGTATGGTTGTAAAGAGCTGCCTGAACTAAAAGAAAGAAAACAAATCAAACAAAGTTATAAAACGAGAAATGAAAACAAAGCAGAGACTAAATATATTTAACACATTTTTTTAAAATTTTATAGCTGGCTTACTATATTATAAATAAGGATATTCCTATAATATAAATAAGGACTTTGTTACGGAGATTCTCACTAAATTACATTTTTGGCTTGCGACTGTTAATCTGATTGGATAATTTGTTCTAACCTTGAAAAGAACGCCAATCATGTTCTCCTTCGTACGTGATTTTTTTTGCATGTGAAAAAATCACGCTGAAAGAAAACGGTCCTTGAAATTAGTTTTATTCATTTATTTAAGTTATTACCATTCCCTACTTCGACTTCAACCTCTGACGTAATGTTGTGTTTATATTTTGGTTAAGATCACAGAGCAAGTTCAGCATTGGCACTGCAGAAGATTTAAGAATTTTAGTTCCAGTTTTATTTTATTAGTTACGTTGTTACTGACAACCAATTAATAATTTAATATTTATTACTAGAGTTCTGATGTAATGCAACATTATAATATGACTGAATCGGTCTTACTAGTAGTATACCCCCCTTTTTTAAAAAAAAATTTAATTTAAATCCCGGAAGATTTTAGTACTAAGTCCATATTTTTTATATACTTTTTTATTTTAGACATATTTAAATGCAAAAAAAAATTATAGCTTTTGAATGAATTTCTATCAAATAGTAATCAGTTTTATTAGGTCAATAATGAATATATTTATCAGCCAAAGAGAGATTGATACTCAAAAAAATTACCTAAAAATATTCGTAAAATGTGGAGCTGATACGATGGTCCCTGTCAATGTCGAAAATAATTGGACTGTAGGTGATTTAAAAGCAAATGTGGCATCTAAATTATGCTTGAAAGCCGAGAATATAAGGATAATATTTTCGGGCAAAGAACTTCATGATGATGTGGAATTTCAGGTAATGAAAAACCTCTATTAATAACTTTTGTGGTGCAAAAGCACATATATTCATGCAAATATAATGTCTATATAATAGGTATGCTTATATACGTCTGATTGCAATATAACAAATGTAAACATTCCTCAGTGATATTAGTATTTCGATAATTTCTTAGTGTGAGTTTGTAATAGTGGTTGATGATCATGCACTGTCATGTCAATATTTTTAAGGATTTTAGCAGGGTTTGTTGATTTAAATCACGGTTTAAATCATAATTTAAATCAAATGATCATTGATTTAAATCAACTGATTATATATATATATATATATTGATTTGAAAAGTTAAGAAAACAGTGTTTTAAATTATTGATACTTTTATTCTTTTCTTTTCTTAGTTCTTAAAATTTATTTAAATAAATTGCTGCATTTTCGTTAACGAAATTACTTTATTTCTTGGTGTGTGATAAATTCTAACACATTTGAAATAACATTTTTAAAAATCTTCTGATGCTTGAAATTGAAAGTACAGATTAAAGTAAATATTCTTAATATATAGACTTACACAAAGTAGTAGAAAGTAATTAATAAACATGAATTTTTTCCAATATATAATGTTAGTTAAAATTCTACCTTGTGATTGTAAAAGTATGGATTTGAAATCTACATTATATTTTATTTGTGGAAAATGTATATTTCTAAAGCTTGATGTTCTATTAAAAAGAAATTACCCTAATATGCCAAAAATAGAAAGAAAAAAAATTCTGATGAATTCAGATATTTTTTTCCTGATACATATAGTGTCATTCTTCCCCCTCAAACTCTTTCAAAGTCTATTTAAAGTAGTAGAGTTTTTAACTGGTAACAGGGTGCATGTTTACAGTATCTTTGACATTATCAGATTTTTTATAAAGAAATTTTGTGGAAAGAAAATTAGCTTATCTATTTTGATATGGGATTAAAAATGAATATTTTACTATAAAATTATATAGATTGAATATATATTTATATTTTGATGAATGACTACATTTATAAACACAATCTGTTACATTTATTTTGTCATTTTAAAAATCAAGAGAAAAATTAAAGAAATCACAATTTTAAATTAAAATTAAGGTTTGCTTATTGAATCTTTGTTTTAATAGTTAAAGTATTCTTTAAATTCTCTATTTCATCTAGTCTTTAAATTTCAATCATGCATTTGTTTCAAAATGGTTGCTATGCATTCAAAGCTATGTATTATAATGAAAAATTGTATTAGGTAGTTAAATCTTCTAAAATATTGTTATAATATAGTTTTAATATTAATTTAATTTTGATTAAGCATTTATAAAGTTTTTTTTTAATTATAAATCAAAGTTCTTACAGTGGTATTTGAATAAAAATAAGAAAATCCAATTTAAATAGAAAAAAATCATAAACCCTGGTTTTGAGGGATATTTCCATATTGATATCTGATCAAGTTAACTACAATCGCCAAAATTTTTTTTTTGAAAAAACACTTAGGTTTCTCATTCTTTTAGTGGGCCAATAAAAAAGGTACCAAGCATGCTTGGGGACTAAACTCTAGAAGTTCCCCCATTCAGCTGACCATTTAATCCGAACATTTGCTCCAGCACCCTAAAACCTAAGGTCAAGAATACTGGTATGGGTACAGTAGGCCTTGGGCTGTCGTGTTATTGGTAAGGATTTCAAAATTTGATTTTTTCTTTCCCCCTAGGATTTTTGTCTAAGAAAAAATATATCAATTCTGAGTAAAATCAATACCCTGCTATGTATGGTATATAGGTTTTTTATTAAATATATAGTTTGTAAATGTTAAATTTTTTTTTCTTTCAATAAGTATAATGTTTTATAAATTTAGTATTGTTTAGAAGTCACATTCAACAAATTTCAGAAAAAATATATATTGTTAGTAAATAATACAAAAAGAGCCTTTCTTATTTTTATATCTGTAAGTAAAAAATAATAAAATATTTCAAATTATCTTTCCTGACTGAAAACACTGTAAAGTGGTAGCTGAGGTTTGACATCTCATGGGATTGGTTCAGTCATTGCCTTGCATCTGAGCTAAACTCTGTAGTCTTCATAGTTTTCTGAGCTGCACTTTGAAAACTGTTGTAGTCAATTTGTTATAGACTACAACAGTTAACACCTCAATATAGAGATGGCTACCACATTCTCTGTTGAGGTGTTTCACGCACTATTTCTGTTGCCAAGCATGAGGACAAATACTAAAGTTATTTTTTATAGGACTGTTTTTTTTCTTCCTCTTTAATTTTTAAGCTTCTCTAACTGCTAATTGATTCATTATTTTATTATGTTTTTTAGTACCTATCATTTATTTATTTATTTCTTATCATCACAATCATACCTCTGTATCATACGCTATTTTTCTCATTATTACTACTATTCTTTTTGTATCACCGTACCAGGGTAGACAAAAATCACGACTTTTCTAAAAAAATAAAATCGGATTTATTTAATTAGATTTAATTTTTTTGTAACTTTTTATATTTACCTACCAAATTATCTGATAAAATGTATTGATAATATTTAATATTATTTAAAATTAAAATAGCTAAAGCAGAAAATATTTGTAACTGAAATATTTCAAAAGCATTTAATTTAATTATTACAAACAGTAGAAATTTATTTAATTATGTTTTTTTTTTCTTCCTTTTTATGTTCTCATTTCTTTTGATTTTTCAAACTTTTGTCATTGAAAATAGAAAAATATTTTTAAGCTTCTCTAACTGCTATTTAATTCATTATTTTATTTTGCATTTTAGTAACATTTATTTTTTCCTTTCTTATCATCATAATCTTACCTCTGTGTTATACACTATTTTTCTCACTATTATTCCTATTCTTTTTTAATCACCATACCAGGGTAGACAAAAATCATGACTTTTCTAAAAAATAAAATTGGATTCGCATTATATTTAAATCAGAATATTATTATTATTTTTTTTACTTTTCATATTTACCCATCAAATTATCTGATAAAATGTATTGACAATATTTAATATTATTTAAAATTAATAATATAGCTAAAACAGAAAATATTTATAACTAAAATATATTTCAAAAGCAATTTATTTAATTATTACAAACTAATCGCTGAAAAAAAGGAAATCATATTTATGTTTGCTCAAGTTAAACATCCTAACATTTTACAGACAGGAAAGCAATTTATCAGTTAGAGTAAATATGTCTCGATCAGAATAAATTAAAGGAGAAAAAATATTTAAAGTCACTTGACTTAAATCAATGGGGTTTTTTTTTTAAATCATGAGATTTAATATAATGAGATCTATTAATTTAAATCATGAGATTTAATAAAGATATTTAAATCATGATTTAAATCAAGTGATTTAAATAACACCAACCCTGCTCTAGATTGTTGTTTTTGTGACATTTTGTTACTTTTTTTATAATATTATTATAGGACTGTGATGTTGGTGAACAAAGTATCATTCATGCTGTTCCACACACTAAAAAGTTAATGGATATATCAGTAGAAAATAAATGCCCATTGAATCAAACTCCATTTTGTTCTGATGATTTTACAGAAGGTAAATTATTGATAATATAATTTATGTTTCTTAGATATACAGTATAAAAAAGCAAAACACTCAAACCTTAATAACTCAAACTTGAAGTGAGAGATCAAGAAAAGAAATTGGAAATATGATAAAATTTTAAGCATTTAAAAATCACATGTTATCAACATTAGAACAAAGAAATGAAGCCTTTTTACACAACTATCTTAAAATAATTTAATTTTTTAATAGTTGATAAACACTATGTATAAGAAATGCTGTCCAAAGAAAAGATTTTATTGTTGTTTGCTTAGAAAGGTGTGATGAAAATAATAATACATGGGTTAAAATATCAACGATAAAATATATAAAAAAAGAAATTGGAATTATGGTAAAATTTGAAACGTTTAAAAATCACATGTTATCAACATTAGGAAACAGAAATGAAGGTTTTTTGCACAACTATCAAAAAATATTTCATTATTCATAAAATAAACACTATGCACAAGAAGTGTTATTCAAAGCTAAGATTTTGTTGTTATTTGATTATGAAAAAAGTATGATGTTAAATCAATGATAAAACATGGGTTAAAATATTGATGATTAAATATGTGTTATGTCATCATTGATGTAACACTGCCGTGGAATTAAAAAAAACAACATAAGTGGCAAAAAATTCAAAATTTATATTTTTATATAAGTTACTAATTGCAATAGTTTCAGGAAATAAATTTTTTTAAAATCAGTTTTCTGAAATTATATGTTAGCATTATAAACACTAGCTAGGGAGAAAAAAAATAGTTGTCAAGCTGCTTTTCTCCAGTTGTGTTCCAACTTGATCTCAACTTGAATTATACTTTGTGGAAGTCTTCTCTTTTGAGTAAAACTGACTTGCGTTTAAATTACACCCACACAAATTATATGCCTCCCACAGTTTGCTTCCTCATAACTCTAGAGCAACGGTTCCCAAAAAGTGTTTTGCATAACCTTAAGATTTTGTGGAATTGCAACCCGGGTTCTGAGAATTAGGACTTCCATTACCCAGTAAATCCATCGTTTAATATTTCATTTATTTTTAGGAAATCATATAATTAAATGCCGGCAAAAAGGAAATTGCAAGATTTAAATAAATTTTATTTTTTCTAATAAAAATTAAAGTATGAAAAGAACTTTTAATAAATCATATCATAAATCAATTTTTCAATACAAAACAAATTCAACAACGAGAAAATATGTTTCCCTGATCTGCAACCAAAGCTTATTTCCACTAAAACTAAAATTAATTCTCTAATTAAACCTGTATTTCTTTATATCAGTGAATGCTAGCCTTTAAATAAAACTGATGAAAATAAACTACTATAATTTGAAAGAAAAATACTCATAGCTACCTTTGGTGCTATGAAAGAAAAAACTTTTGTGGGTTAATCAGAAAATTTAAGCAACCAAACATAGTTCCAGTTTTTAAATCCTATAGAATAAGATAACTGGGTCACATTTATAGAAATTATGATTGTGATCCAGTTATGAAGTTGACCTTTGGAAAGTTTACTGGCAACTGAAAAAGACCAAACACCAGATGAATTGATTCTGTAGAAAAAGATCTTAAAACCATGGGCATTAATAGGTGGAGAAGCCTAGCATCTGACCAAGCCCGATGGAAACGTGTTGGGGCGGCTCTGTCCTGTATTAAGCTGTCATGCTGATGGAAGAAGTTTTTGTTGATAACTCTTCTCATTGTTTATTACAGCTCTTATTTGTTTTCAATTTAGCAAATTCAGAAATATTATTCGTTTTCAGTTTATGCCTACACTAAAAATAAAAATTTCATTCTTCACATTAAATATTTTAATTAAATATGTTATGTGTAACCTTTTTTTTTTTTTTTTTTTATATGTTCACATGCTGATAAATTTTATTTATAAAGTCAGCATTCTGCCAAAAGAAGGTTGATCATTTAGGGTTCTATGTTTGAACAAAATTATATTAACTTTTTTATTTCAGTCATGTGTGGAGGGGTATATGATCCTCCCCAATAATATTAAAATATATAATCGGAATATTCAGACAAATAAAGAAATATTTCCACATATTATCACTGATTTAAATTTCTAAAAGTTAAAAACAAGAAGCAGATAAAAATATTTTGTCTTTTTGCTGGTATTTAGAACATTTAAGAATTTTATTCTTACGTGTGAAATTTAGAAAATAATTGTGATTGTGCAATTTAATTTAATTTTATTTTGTCATAAATTGGGCCCCTGCTGTGCCTATGATTTCAGTAAAATCTTATTTAATCTATCACTATAGCTAAAGCATATGTATTGAATATCAGAATTTTTTTATTTTAATTGAAATTTTAAGTGAGTTTTTTCAGTATAGTCTAAGTATATTTATTGAAGATCTAAAAATAAATTTGTTTTTTATAATAAAAGATGCTTAAAATATCTTTCATGTGTATATTATTTAAGTATTTGCATAATAAATAATTAAGCAAATATTTTTTAAAAAGTGCATATACTACATATTTATCACAATAATTTTAAATTCATGTTTCATTGTATAGATAAGAAAACATCCCCAAAGAGCCACTTTTATGTTTATTGCAATGATCCATGCAAAAGCATGCACCCGGGAAAATTGAGAGTAAGGTGCTCTTCTTGTAAAGAAGGAACTCTAATTGTTAATCAGGTTGGTTTGCTTTTATTTTAAATCTTCTGTGTTAAATTTTGTTGCACTCCCATGCCACAAGTCCTGGGTTCGATCCTCGGGCTGGGCAAGGTTGACTCAGCCTTTCATCCCTTCAGTGGGTCGATAAATGAGTACCAAGCATGCTTGGGAACTAAACACTGGGGGTTTCACATTCGGCTAACCACCTAACTGGAACATCTGCTCCTGCACCCCAGAGCCCAAGGTCAAGAAAACTGTCGCGCCACTAAGTTTAGAGAGTTTAGTTTTAGTTAAATTTTGATTTAATTCTTAGCATAATTTTTGCTACAGCTTCAAATTATGAAATATTAAATGTTCTTTTTTGTAACGTTTTGCCTATCAACAAACTTAAAAAACTCTGATGTAATTTATTGAAATTAGATATTTGTTTTCATTGGGATCTTTTATATTTTCCTTTTCTTGAAGATGCATGGTTAATCAGGATCAGCGGTGATTCAAAAATTATTGTACTCTTTTAATGCACAATTTGAATTACTAGCAAGAATAGAAAATGTAATCAGCATGTTATAAAGTTTCTTAGCAATTTATTTTAATTCCGTTTTCCGTTAATAGTTTATTTTCCATTGCGTTAAAATTTTATATTGTTTCAAATGAAACTGGCATGAAAAAAGGAGCAATATTCTTGTATATGCTAACGATTCCGCTCTTTTTGAATGCACGATGCTTTGGTAAAAGAAAACAATGAAATATATATCTACCTCTGAGCAAATAACACCTATATTTAAATGCCATGTTAATTTTTAAATAGTCAAGTAGTTTTATTAAATTATTTTTTTAATATATTTTTTTTTAAAAATAACTTTACAGTTTTTCAATGTAGAACTCAAGGAAGGAAGTGCTTTGGTAGTCTAATTCCAGTGTAGAGTAATTATCTGGTTACTGTAAAATAATTACTCTACATTCATAAAAATTTTAATTATAATGAGAGAATTGAAATTTTATATTGTATGATTTGACTGTGCCAATCCTGCAATGATCCATTTTTGAGAAATTCAATCTAATTCCATTGTAAACTAATTATCTGGTTACGGTAAAAAAAAAAAAAAAAAAATTAAGTATAATAAATTGTAATTATTGTAAAGAAATTAAAATTCAATATTGTAGGATTTGACTGGGTCAATCCTTTAATAATCCATTGTATAGAAATTTAATCTAATTCCACTGTAAAGTAATTATCTGGTTAGAGTAAGAAATTTTAGTCAGTATACAATAAATTTTATTTATTGTAAGGGAATTGAAACTTAATATTGTAGCATTTGTCTTTGTCAATTCTACATTCAATTTAATATTATTGTTAAACAGTCATCTGATAACTATAAAAATTTTAATGTCAGTATAACAACTTTTAATTATTATAAAGGAATTGAAATTCAATATTGTAGGATTTGACTGTATCAATCCTGCAATAATGCATTGTAAAAAAGTTCAATCCATATCTATTCTAGAATAAATACAGTTTGACCTCTAAAATCCAAAAATCTCTAAAATACAGACTTTTTTTTCAACTCCTGACAGAGGAGAAAAAACTTGTTTAATCAATTTTAAATTAGAAGAAGGGAGCAGGAATTTGCATGTTTAATAGACATCCCATTGGAAAAAAAAATCACCAGTGAAGATCTGAAGTTCCATAATAACAATTATAAATAAAAAAAATAATAATGGAACCACATTAATTTGCAATGAAATTGTCTTAATCGAGCTTATTTACTCAATGCTAAGGCTGTAATACTGTGCTCTTAAAAACATAATGTTTTAAAAAAGTCTGAAGCAATTACTGCTGAAAAAAGGATAAGTTTTGATCGATTCAATTTACAATGAAATCATCGTGAATATAATGCCCTGTAAAAAAGACATTTTTTAAAAGCGTGATTCAAAATTCATGCGTCATAATTATGTATTGTAAATATCGTGATTTTAAAAACAAAATGCAAATAATTCTCTATAATTGATGAAAAAAAACATATGAATTATCGATGAAATTGAGTGCATCAAATAGGGATTACTTAAATGCCTGATTCAAAATTTATGTGTTGTAATCGTGTTCTATTCTAAAAACCAGAAATGCATCATAACTACTGTTGGGAAAACGAATGGCAAGACTGTGTAAAGTTATGATTTTATCATCCCAAAAGCAGATAATAAAAAGATTACCCAATGTCGTGTCTTCATATTTGGAAGATCGTAATAGTAATATATTAAAATATCAAGATTCATTTGAAGAAATTCATAGAATAACTGTCAAAAAAAAAAAAAAAAAACGCTAGACCATGCGGGTTTATCATGGAATTGCATTTTCTTTTATAGTTTAAGGCTTGTAACTTCGTCTTTTTTATTAGCATAAATAAAGCACCTAAAATCTGGAATTTTTTGAAATCCAACCTTTACAGATTTTTAATGTTATACTATATTTGACTGTTAAAAATTTTAATGTCATTATAAAAAAATTTCATAATTGTAAAGGTATTAAAATTCAATATTGTAAAATTTGACTGAATATAGTTTTATAATATAAAGAAAAAAGTGATGGTCATCAAAAAAATATTTTGCAAATGTGCTTTCATTTAGCTTTCTTTCAGGGCTATTATTTTTTAATGAACATATAGGAGCACCGAATAAATTTGTTTTGATGGTAATTCCATTTTCAAATAATAATCAGTGATATTTCTCACATGTATTTTATTTTGTCTTTGCTTATGCTTTATTAAACCTTATAGGATCCAACTTGTTGGGAAGATGTATTAGTTCCAGGTAAAATTAAAGGTGTGTGTCAATATGAAAAGTGTGAAGGTACACATGCAGAGTTTTATTTCAAATGTACAAACCATGTTTCGATTCCTCACGATCAAGCTGTTCCTTTATATCTCATAAAAAACAACTTCAAAAGTGTTCCATGCATTGCCTGTACAGATACCAGGTAGGTTTGAACTTTTCGTGAGAGAAATTTTCAGCATTTTATGACACTAATTCTGTTGCTATATTAACCAAGCATATTTAGTAGCCAATGTTACTCACTATAAATATTAATGTCTTCAATGCATGTCATAGTAGTTTTTTTTATTTAAAAAATAGTATATAACAAGGGTTTGACTTATTCATTTTGGCTAATTTTATGAATTTCAAATATTTATTTGATATAACTCTGCCTGGTCTTTCTGATTCCCTCACAGTAGTAAAAATTCTCACAAAATAGTATTCTGATTGCTAAATTTTAATAGATCAAAGAGCCTTTATTATATTTTGCCAAATACAGCTGATAACGAATTCAAGACAGAAGACTATACAGTAGATGTTCCAATTTTCCCTAGATTAATAGCAGCTGCAATGATTCTGCTGGTGTGCTATTGAGCATCTATTACGCCAAAAATCATTGAGGGACATGAAATTCTCCGCATAAAAACTGTTGCACTAGTATATTTAAGTAGACGAAATTGAACTTTAAGATAACATAAATAAAATTAAAATAAAAACAGTTTTTACTGCCATTGAACAAATAAGTTAAGAACTAATGCAGAAAGCAGATTACTTGATCACAAATTTCAAACAATTATGGGAAATTCAATATTAAGTCAGAATATTTTCACTGAAGAATATAAATGAGCAATTTACATTATTTTATACAGGGACTCACTTTTAGTAAATAAAGGACTCAAAAATTTGAATGTTATGGGCTGCTGTTATCCTTTTTTTCCATATATATATACATATATATATATATATATATATATATATATATATATATATATATATATATATATATATATATATATATATATATATATATATATATATATATATTATAAAAAATTTAACAATACAATTCATTTCGAAAAATTATAATTATTATTTATAGTTGTTTGTCTTGTGAAAAAATATATTGTTTATTAACTTTTAGTGCCTTTATTTGTTTTTCTTTTGTCAATATTAATTTGTTAATATTTAATTGTAAATTTTTGCTTTATAATATTTAGCTGCTTTAGTTTAATTTTAGATTAGTGTAGGAAATAATTCAGGATTTTTAACATGTATTCAATGAATTAAATTTATATTTATATATAAAATAAAGAGAAAAAATGTACATAATTTTTTTAAAAACTTTAAAAGTCAGAAATTTTTACAAAAAGTTTATAGTTGCTTGATTTAATTTTATAATATTGATAGTCCATAACTTTATAATTACTTATGCTATGATTTATTTCTGTCAAATTATGTTTGATAGTGTTTAAAGGAATTTTGTATTATTTTTAAAAATAATTAAGTTATTTCATTTTTAAAAATATAAAATAATTACTTAAAGCTGAAGTAATGCAAAATGTAAATTCAATTCATTTCCTTTTTACAATACTCAATATTTTCAGATTTATTTTTGTTAAATCCTATTATAATTTTTTTAGGGAAATTGTATTAGTATTTCCTTGCCCTAGTGGCCATGTAATTTGTGTGGACTGTTTTCGGCTTTTTTGTTTATCACGTTTGGGTGAAAGGAGATTTATTCAAGATTCTACTATTGGATATTCTATTGATTGCCCAGGTAAATAATTTTTATATAGTTTCGAATAAAATGTGGTTATTTGTTGAGTGGCACCTGAATTTGCATACTTTATGCCTAGTTAGCAGTTGTCAGATTATTAAAAATTGCAAAGTCTTGTAAAAATGTTTCATTATTAGTC
This sequence comes from Parasteatoda lunata, assembly GCA_949128135.1. Lineage (NCBI taxonomy): Eukaryota > Metazoa > Arthropoda > Arachnida > Araneae > Theridiidae > Parasteatoda > Parasteatoda lunata. The sequence goes on along the minus strand of OX421978.1, from coordinate 58,938,021 downwards.
ATGCTCTTGTAAATTGATTCTGCTATCCCTACTTTAAAAAATATTTTTTGTCCAATTTTTTTTTCTTTTTGTGATTTTGTTAGATTTTAAAAAGTATAAGTCTTTAGGATCCAGGACTTTCAAATTTCTGAGTCAGATATTTTTATCAAAAAGCGGGTCCCAATTAAACACAGTAAGACTATTTTAAAGACACAGATGAGTAAATATATTATGTTTTATTTCGTTGAATGTCTTCTATTTACTAAATATTAAAATTTAAAAACTTCTACATCTTCATAACTCAAAAAATTTTATGGGAAATAAAATAAATTCACATTTTGAACAATATTTCAAAAATTACAGAAATAGGGTAGAAATTTCCAAGATTTAAGGAAAACATGAACTGAAATATTGACCAGATTATAACCTTCCTATCTCTTTATCCATCTAATTAATATGCTTATTTAATGATAGACAAAAACAAAACTATCTATTCTATCAGTAAACTATTCCATCTATTGATAGACCAAACTAGAAAAGAAGTCTATTTGAAAAACAAGTTTTTTTTTAAGCATACATCTACTCAAACACTTGCAGCGAGGAAAAGAATGATGTAGTTTGATAGATAATTGTTCATCCCTTTGATGTTAATACAGAGGTGAAAAAAAATTCTTTTTTTCTATCTTTGGTTTGTATTGCCCGTACCAAAACAAAATAGTGGTGTTGGTCAAAATTTTTTTTTGAGGTGGAAATGCAAGTTTTTCAGAGGATGCGTTAAAATTTTTTTTATTTTTTTATCCTGTCTATGATTTTTGGAGTATTTGACACTCAGAATCACTGATTTTTCTAAAGATTTAAATTGCTGTATTTCATTTTAAATTATTATAATCATTATAGTTATTTTGAAATATAACCAATTTATATAGTTATGTACAAGTTATTTCTGAATTTAAGTTATTTATATAAGTGTCTATACTTACTACAGTTTATGAACTTTACGCTCTTCATTCTTTGGTATTCTTATAAATCTCTCTAGTTCGAACGTAAATTAAATATTTTGAAAAGAATGGATAGTAGAGTAATGTTTTTGTCAAAATAAGTATAATATTTGTTGAGGGAATATTTACTTTAGTTTTGTGTACTTACAATATAGTAACCTCATGATATAACTTTTATTTTCTTTGAACCCCAGGAGTCGTTATATCAAATGTCAACTGTACAGCGCTTTTCTTTTGTTTCACTCAACTATTTTGCTTTTGTCCAGAGTGTATTTATATCCATATAATTTAAATAATTCTTTCTCATCTGACTTGAAATTCTTTTTTCTAGCTGGCTGTTCAGATTCATTGATTAAAGAACCACATCATTTCAAATTGCTTGGGGAAGAAGAAGTATATTGCATTTATTACTGAAACATATTAATATATGATATAATTTTTTTAGTTGTATGTTATTTTATTGTTTCTAACTATGTTTATAGCTTTATGTTAGCATAAATGTTTGAATGATTGAGCATTAATGTAAATACAGATATTTATTGGTGCAGCTTTTTAAACTTGTATTTTATATATTTGATTTACATATATTTACTTGTATATATTTTATATTAGTATTAATAAGAGTTTTTAAGCACCATTTAAATATAAATTTATGTTACATATCTTTTATATTACTCCAACACAAATTTTACTTGCTGGTGATACACTTTTATTTGTTTTTTTGAACTGAATAATTATGTATGCATTATTATAAGGGAAATATAAATTCAAGTTTTGTTATGTGAAGCCTTTTTTTTTTTTTAAATTATGATATAATACAATATAATGCAGGAAGTTAAAATGATTCTAAACTTTTGTAATGCTTTATATAAATTGATAAAAATATATGCTTTAATATATCTTTATTAATTTTCATTTAATGTTTATTTTAAAAAGATAAATTTATGCAAAGATATTAAAAACACAAAAAATGCCCAAATTTGCCTTTCTCAGCCACTATTGCTCCCCTTGGCTACTGCGGTTTCTATTTGTTTTCATCTTTATTTTATTTTCCATTTTTTCACAAGTAATGTTGCATTTTTTCAAATCTGTTTTCATTTTTCACTTGTTGGTAAGTCTTGATAATGGGCATGTTTGTTTTGAGCACATGAAACATTTTGACTTTATCCTCCTTAATTTTTAAAACTAATGAAGCTTTTCCATTGACAATTATATCTTAACATTTAAGTTTTTTGGAGATTATTAACTTCATATCATGTACCTAGTCTGCAAAAACTGAGATAGATTAACCAGACTTGGCACACTATTAAAAGTAGCCTTAGAGAACCTAACGTATTAGATTTTCTATTAAAAAATCATAGTATTAGATTATTAGTCATAAATTTAATTTCTCTATTGTCAAAATCTTTAGAACTGCGAGCATCATACATTAACATTATTTCTATATGTAGTCTTTATAAGTCAACAAGGAAACACTCTTTAGTATTAGTTTCAGTATTAAAAAATATTTTATTTACAAACTAAAATTTTTTCCTATGTTTAGTTTTAGCTTTTGCTCAGCTTCTTATTTGAAAAGCTTCTTTTACTTGGCCATTCTTTTCTTAATCCTCTTAAGTATCAAAGATTTCATTTTGTACTGTAGATTTCATTTTAACAAAGTTTTCATGTTTCTTAATTCAAAAGCACCAAGAATTTCAGTTCATCGTGTATTAAAGATTGTCCTGTTTTAGTGATTTCACATTACTTTGAAAATTATGGGTTCTTAGGACCCAAGACTTTTAGTTTCCAGGTCCCCTTTACTAAAAGATAGGTCCTATTTAAAATATACATTCATTGCCTCTTCATCCATTTATTAATATGCAAATTGATAAGTATTTTATGTATTGATTTGCAAACTAAAAAATTTCAAAACAAGAAAAAGGGTAAAATAAAAAAGAATTTTTTTCTTCATTCAGATTTAAAGTTCGGTTATAATTTCGTCTACATGCTATTTCTTTCACATGCTATTTCTTTCACATGTTTTGCATGTTTAAGGGTGTAAGCTGAATCCTTGCCCTTCATTTAACTCTAGTATTATTTCTTTATATTGAAAGTATGTTTGGCTTAACTGTGCTTGCAATGTTTCAGTACTCCAGGTATCAAAGATTTGGTGCTGAAGAATGCCTTCTACAAGATGGTGGCGTGCTCTGTCCTCAGCCAAATTGTGGTGCTGGTATTTTACCGGACACTCACTGTACACGAGTTGTTTGCGCTCAAAATGCAGGAGGATGTGGAGTAAGTCATATACATAGTTTAAATCAAACTATGAATCAATTTTGATCAAATGATATATTTTTTACTCAAAACAAACGTCATATTTATCTCAATTTTTTCTTCTTCAAAATTTCCTTTAAATTCTGTAAAATAGAATGGTGGTTTGATCAATGAGCTGAAATTGGTCACTGGGTAAGGCATTGAGCTGTTGTGAAGAACTGGGATTTGATCCCCAAGTGAAGCCCATCCAGCTTTAGATTAATGGGTACTAGCTTGTCTGGCAAATAAAGGTAGATTATGTGTGATGTTGACCACTTTACCATTATCATGCTGTTGGTCTGGAAATTACACAGCTTCAGCCTCCAATTAATAGGGTTTAGTTAAAGTGATACATTAAGCATCTGCTCCTATTTCTGCAATATTTTTTTTCTAATAATATGGACATTCTTTTTTGATTTGTGCCCATTTTCATATTAATTCATTATTGAAAATACACCTTGTACTTTAATGTATGGCGTGTTTAGAATGATATTAATTTGAAGTTATTTTACACGTGAGTGCATCTTCAGTAGTACAGTAAAAGATCTTTATAATGCCAAACTTGAAACATAAGGCTATACATTTTATAGAATTTTACGTTCTATAGATCATTTCACATATCTTTAAACTACCTTCTAAACATGGAAATATTAGTCTGTAACAGATCAGTCATAAAATACTTTAAAATAGTTTTCAGGTGTAAATAATTAATAAACACAAAAACATCCACTTAAGTATTTAGTATTTACAGAAAAAATGTGAAATTTTCTAAAGCATCAGAACTAATAAACAATTTTATAAATTTTGGTTTGCATAACTTTTAAAATTGTTACCTTTCATTTTAACAAATATTGTAAAAAGTTATTATTCCCTGCCTAGTTACAGAAATGTCATAACTGCAATTTTCATTGTTTACATCCATTATGTTAATATGATTTAGGAAGATTGCATTATCTAGATCTTCTACTGTATTCAAATTTGTAGCTTCTTACATATTTGAATATATAAAGCAAAATTTACAATCATTACCAGCCACAGGGTGACTAAATATAACAAGTGGCAATTCAAAAATTGTCTTACCAGTCACTACTTTTTTTGTCAAAAATTTACCTCATTTGCATTTTATTAATGGTATTACATTTAAAAAAATTTCTTTTTAATAATAGTATTACATTTTGAGCCGTTGTGGCTCAGGGGATAGAGTGTTCGTCCTCCAATTAGGTGAACCAGGTTTGAATCCCAGTGATGAATGGTCGATACAAATTCAACATCCGGCTCGCACCGACCACACTGCTGACGTAAAACATCAGTGGTAGACGGATCATGGATTAGAGTTCTCTTGCCATCAAGTTAACGGTGGGAAGTTTTTGTGGTTTCCCTCTCCATATAACACAAATGCGGATTAGTTCCATCAAAAGTGCTCCATGAAGGCAAATTTCTCTCAATGCTTGATTCAGGAGTTCTTTTGTCTTCTGGATTGGGTTCAAAATTACGAAGTTGAACATCAGTAGTTGTAAACCCAAAATTGGGTCTGCTGTTCAACAACAGTTATAAAATAAAAAATAAAATCTTAAAAACTTACTCTAATTCTGCATTACTTGGGCTCATAAAATTTGCAAAAGCTGAGAATAAGGCAGAGGTTTGTATAACACACACCCAGATATATAGTTTAAAATCATTGCATTGCTTTGAGCGTTAGTCACTTAAATTAAGCAATTCCTTTTTTTAATTTACTTGGCTTTGGAAAACAGAGTTAAATTCCAACACTATTAGTTAACCCTATTTTTCAAATGAGCAAAAGAATGCTCTAATTGACCACCAGCAAAATTTTCCACTTTTGCCATATAGTTGAAGATCTACTGACACATAATGCTCATGGCAAAAACTGAGAATTTCTCACAGAATATTATGGCTTTTTGTAATGGAAAGACACTTTAGGACACAAAGGAAATGGAAAGACACTTTAACGACTTAATTTAAAATTAAAAATTTTGATTGTTTTCAAATTCTGATGGTTATTGTCTTTTATATTATTATTGCAACTCAAATGTTACAATTTTTACTATTATATCTATATTGAGGTTTTTTTAATCTCTTTCCTGACATTTTTTCTTAAATTTTATTTATAATAGCTTTATCCTGTGTATTCTTTTAAACATTTCTAGAAACTTTTAACTTTTATGAAATGTAGCAAAGAGCTTTTCATTCCATTATTATTTTTGTTTAAAAAAATTTCTTTTTATTTAAAAATAACAATGTGAATTTAGTGCAAAATGTTAATTTTTTAGTTAATGAGTATTTAGTTCCAAATGAATTTAAGTTTTTAATTGGTGTTTTTTATTTTCACTTAATTTCTCTGTAGATAAAATTTATATCAGTAATCTGTCTATTCTATGGATGTGAGCTCTACTTTCAGCTAATATATAATTTGTTTTTTGGAAAATGTTATGTTTCTTAGTCTTTCATTAACTGCAAGAAACTTTACTCTATGATGCAGAATTTTTATTATTAATTTTGATCAAAATAAGTGTAGTATATTATATTTCAATAATTTATGTTTATGAAATATAGCATGAAACACCTGTGTCTTTTTCCAAGTTAAAAGTAAAATCTTGCAAACACAGCTCACTCCAAACTATAATTTTTCAAATTTGAACTTATTTACAGCTATTTAAATTCAAGAGAAACTTGATCTAAATAGCTGTAAATAATTCATCATAGAAATTTCTTTAATTTACAAAATCAATTCTTGATACATTTTTGAATATAAATCAAAAACATTTTTTTATTTAATTTTTTTTTTTAATTTTATATTTAGTATAATTTTGATAATCTAACGAATTTTTTTATTGACTATTTTACATTTTTTACGGTTAAAATTTACCAAAATATATTTTTGCTGATAATTAGAGCATCAGGAAACAAAATATATAAAAGGGACATCTCCCACCTGCGTCAAAGGGTTAAGCCTCTATGAATGTTAAAATTTGTTTTAATTTTAAAATATAAACTGCATTACAGCTGGTTCTATGGCCAATATAACCTGAAAATTCTTTTGTTAACTCAATTGTTTAATCTTTTTTTTTCTCTCCGTAGTTTGTATTTTGTAAAGAATGTATGCAAGGTTATCATGTTGGACCTTGTGAACCTCCTGAAGAAATTTCAGTCAGTGACAGGGTAAAAATATTTAATTATTACTTTGACTATTTTTATGGTACAAAAATCAGACTACTAATATTCTTCTAAATTTTATTGATATTCAACTGACTATAAATTTTATAGTATAATTATACATAGTTTTTGTTATATAATTCACAGTTAAACAAAGTTGCATAAATTTAGATCTCCTCAAATTATACATCAAGTAAAAAAAGAATGAACGAAAGATACTTGCAGATAAGAAGTAAAATTATTTATAATAGATTTCCAGTTTTCATAACAATTTTTATTTTATTTTATTAAATGTTTAAATGTCACATCATAAAATCAGTCATCATTTGCAATGTAATAGAACAATTAGTTTTGCTGTTAAACAAAAACTTAAAATCCGGTACCAGCTTTCCACTACGTTCAAGCTTTACAACTTATTCCTGAATTTAGGAAAAGAACTACGATTTTAAAAATTCTCATGTGATTTACCAAAGTTTTTAAAAAATATCTGTCAAATTGATATTATATTTTTATTTCTTAGGAAATTATGTATATATTTTTAGAACATTAAAATTGGCTAAAGAAGTTATATTACCTAATTGAAAAACCTTATAATAATATCATCCAGTGTTAGATTCATAAATTTAGAGCATCATGTTGGGCAAATCACGTTTCTTTTTTTAATAAATGTTAATATTCTAGAATCACTAAAATAGTATAATTAAATATCAACCTTCTTAATTATGAACTTTAATCGGGCCAATTCAAGGTAACTAACAAATCAAATGTGCTTCAGTACTGCAGTAAGAACGTGCCATAAAAGATCCCTCTAAATCTAATCTTTAACTCTTAAAAAAAATTATAACATGTGGACTAAAAATAATTTGTAAATATTTATGATATATTGCCCACAAAATCTCAAACTGTTTTGCCACATTATCTGATTTATTCTATGCATTTTTGACAGAATCCTTTTTTATATTTGAATATTAGCTTCACAATGATTGGATGTCTCTTTTGATTTCTAAATCATTCATATTATACCTTAAACTTAATATCTTTTTCTTTAGTAACTTATTTTATGCACTCTATGTATTAGTAATTAATAATTCTTTTGTTATGTATTGGTTTTGTTAAACAATTATTCTGAGAAAAGTTCCCACACAATCGCATGCTGGGTGTTCCATGAAGAAGTCTTCACAATGCAGACTTTTGCATTCATATTTCTTTTGTTCTATTCAATTTGCTTTCCTATTTAAATTTAAGTGCATTTCTCTGATTTTTATAAATATAATATAAGGTAGCAATTTGGCATGTTTCTTTTTCAGATAAACTATACAATAATAGATGAGAGAGCGTCTAGCTCCAAGTGGGATGAAGACAGTAAGAAAACAATTAAGGTCACTACAAAGCCATGTCCAAAATGTCGCACTCCCACTGAAAGAGATGGTTTGTATGGTTTAAACTTACTATTATGTAAACCAAGGATTCTTAAACTTTTTTCAGCTCTTACCAAAAATCAGTAGCCACGTTAGTTTCGCCACCAACTGATTTATTATTAGATCACTGATGCTTCAAAAACAAGGTGGCCACAGAGCAGGGAAATTAGGGAGAGCCGAAAACGTCAGTGAATTTCATAAATTTGGAAATATCACGGAGCTTAATTAAAATAAGCAAACAGTCAGGAAAGAAGATAAAAATGTGTTAAATTAGACAAAAATTTACATGTTTTAAAAATAGCGGAAACTATGCATTTTTTAAAATTAAAAATTGGAATAAATTTTTTTTTTCAAATTTAGAAAAAATGGTGTTCAGTTTGAATATTTTAAAAGTAATGTTTCAGGGCATAAATGACTGTCCGCTTTGTGGAGAGGGCACAAAATGGACCAATAAGATTCCTGGGGAATTAAAAAATGTTTGTGATTCATCCGTTTCATTGGAGTGTCCATAAAGTGAGGTTTCCCTATATTTATATTTAAACGCAAATGCTAAGCTCAATCCTAGAAACCACAATTTTCCATCAACCACACTAGCTTTGTGAGTATAAACTATTAAATTTTCAATTAAGAAAATTCTATAACTAAGTAAAATCAATTAACTTTTTACATCATTTGATTAATTATCTGCTAAGAATTTAAAATTTCAAAAGCTAAGCAAACCCAAATTGATTAGTTTGTTTATAATTTGTTCTAATGTTCAATTTTAATTGCTTCTGTAAATAATGAATATGTAAGTGCATGTTTTGTGTTTTTAAGTATTTGCATCTAACAATTATTTTAAAGCATTTTAAGAGTGATCTGTCTCAGTCTAATATTGCCATATTTAGTTGGTAAATTAAAAGACAGGTAAAATAATCTACATAACTCAAAATTCCATAAAACACAAGTTCATAACATAAACCTCAGGTTTTGAGGTTTGCGTTATAAATACACACAGTAAAAGTTCGTTGTAATGATAATTCATAACAACAAATGGACTTGTCATTGTCATGAGCATATCTTTATAAGCAAATAGGCAAAGTTAAATATTTTACTTTACATTTTCTCTAATTTTAATTACCTTTTCTCTGATATTACTTTACCTTTTCTCTAATTTTAATTACCTTTTCTCTGATATTACTTTACCTTTTCTCTAATTTTAATTACCTTTTCTCTGATATTACTTTACATTTTCTCTCATTTTAATTACCTTTTCTCTGATATTACTTTACATTTTCTTTAATTTTAATTACCTTTTCTCTAATATTACTTTACATTTTCTCTAATTTTAATTACCTTTCTTCTGATATTACTTTACCTTTTCTCTAATTTTAAATACCTTTTCTCTGATATTACTTTACATTTTCTCTAATTTTAATTACCTTTTCTCTGATATTACTTTACCTTTTCTCTAATTTTAAATACCTTTTCTCTGATATTACTTTACCTTTTCTCTAATTTTAATTACTTTTTCTCTGATATTACTTTACCTTTTCTCTAATTTTAATTACCTTTTCTCTGATATTACTTTACCTTTTCTCTAATTTTAATTACCTTTTCTCTGATATTACTTTACATTTTCTCTAATTTTAATTACCTTTTCTCTGATATTACTTTACCTTTTCTCTAATTTTAATTACCTTTTCTCTGATATTACTTTACATTTTCTCTAATTTTGAAAAATGCATAAAATTTTCTTTCATAGGTGGCTGTATGCATATGGTTTGTACACGATCTCAGTGCGGATATCATTGGTGCTGGGTTTGCCAAACAGAATGGACTCGTGAATGTATGGGCAATCATTGGTTTGGTTAATTACTCAAATGGCCTGTATCTCTCCTTTTAAACAAGTGCCTATAGGAAGCAATTTTAAAATTTGTGGCCATATAGTTTTTGTATTTCATGTGAAATACAAGTAGTTTTTGAGAACTGTGATATCTTAAAATGTAAGATTTTATTTATTTTTTTTTTCCTAGATGCATTGCTCAGTTTTTATGTATAAATTATAATGAAACTGAATTTAAACCACTGTTTATTTTGGAATCATTGATTTCATTTCGGAAATAAAAGTTTTTTTTTTTCTGATATAGTGGAATTCATCATTTAATTGGATGAAACTTTATTCTTAAACGTTTACTTTTTTGAAAAAAAAAAAATCTGTTTATTTACCTTTGCAAAAATGTGAACTTAAATTGGTAGGAATAAAGAAATATTATTTATTGATAATATGAACTAGTGCAATAAAAATAAAAAATTTTATAAAAATTTGTTTTTAAACTAACATTTTTTTTTTCAAACTGGGCATTATTTGTTTGAAGCTGTAGGAACTGATAACAGAAATTTTTTTTTTTAAAGAAAGAAAATAATCACTTCAAATAAAAATCACATAAAACCGTTTTTAACTACATGTAACTTTTGAGGTTTTTATCACTAAGCCTACTTCTATATTTGTTTTTAATGATGGTTATATCTGAAAATAACGGTTCACATGTAAAGCAAGCTAGGATTATATGCAAGCAATCTATTGCACATTTCAATATGTGGAATCAACGTTTTTGGGCAATGGCAACATTATAGCTAAGTTTTGACTACTATTGAACTACTCTAGAGCCACAAGTACTATGATTATACTTAGCTACATGCATTTTGCGGGCCTCAGGTTACCAACGCTCCTCCCCTTTTGTTCCAGATGATAATAAGTTATGGCCAGAAAATTCATGGAATATGGATTACTTCCGATTTATTATTAAAAGCATTTATTGCTCCATAATTGTAAATCAGCATGAAGTACATTCATTAGGTGATAAATATTTTTGTAAATTTATATTTAAACGGTATAATTAATGTATCATTCATATTTTTCTTGTTTGAAAACTTTATTCGCTCTTTTTATGAGATGTTGGTTGGTTCTAATGCCACTTGCCACACGGGCAAGCCTGCTTGGTGAAACCGAGCAAATTTAAGGCAGAGTGTGCGATTCTTGTTTTTCAGTGGCGCCATCTATAGCCAAGAATTCGACTGCTGCCACATCATACGTCACACCTGTTTATAAGGCGGACCCATTCATACATCCATTCATTCATTCACAGATCGTAATTTTGACCTGAATTAGAGAACGGTCGGTCTCCAATCCAGTACCCCCAGAGGTTTTGATTTGTTATGGGAACATGGAGAACTTTGCGACTCGACAGAACGTCCATCAGTCACCAACTACACAGGGAGTCTTTGGCCGGCAGGGTTCGAACCCACGAACTCTCGGACATGGGCCCAGCGACCTACCGACCAGGCTATCCCGGCCCTTTATGAGATGTTAGTTCCCTTACGGCTTACATTTAATTTGAAACAAGTCTACAAGTCTAAGTTAAACAGCCTACGTACTAGATTTTGTTTTTGGTTAAACTTCAGAGTTATCTGAATGTATATTATTTGTTGAAAATGTCCAGGGTCAAATGTTTATTTTTCGAGAGCATTTGCCTTAAAAAAGCCCTCTTATTGTATAGGTTTTAAAGTAAATTTTTTTACTTAATTATTATTAAATGTGATTAAACATCTTTCAATAATCTGATTCTTCTAATTTTGGTTTAAAAGTTTAATCAAGCAGCACTTCATCGGCTGCGACTATAAGAAGCACATAAGCTATTTTCCATTGAAATCAAACTGAATTTCGTGCAATAATTTAACAGGAAAGCAAACGAGTGTAAATGAAACATATCTATTTTACGAACGTCTTATCTATAAATACATATTTACAAGGAGCAACTAACTAATTGCCTCACCCAGGGGAAAATATAATATGTAAAAAGGAGGGAAAAAGTGTCCCATCCAAACAAAACCACTACTTTTATTAGCCCATATTATCAACTATTTTTATATATGATTTGGATTATACGATGTAACATAACGTTTAATAATTCCCCAAGGAAGTTACGCCTTTGACTTGTCAGGATAACAACTAAGTAATTAGCTCAAATGCTTGAATGAGTACAAGTAAAAAAAAAATGTATGTATATCTTTTATAATTTCTTAAATATTAGTCCTATATTCAATTCAGTGAAAAAGAAGAGAATTACTACCTTAATTGTCTAGACAACAATATCAGGTGCATTGATAAGTAGAAATCAAAATATCAGCTTTTTATACCCACAATTCTTATTAAATTAAAAATAAATAATTAAAATTGTACTTTTTACTTTAAAAATCATTCGTAATTCACTTATTATAAAATCACAATTCGGCATCAAAGTTATTTTGCAAAATGCAATACAACATTGAAGATAAAAATGTAGGAGAATTCACCTGCCTTGGTTCTGCCCTTGACAGAGGAATAGAGGCAAATATTAAAAACAGAGTCGTCTGAGCTAGAAAATCTTTTAGAGATCTCAAAAAAATTCTAGAAATCAGCAGGCTTTCAATACAGAACCAAAAGAAATATCTAAAAAATAATAGTCAGAGCAATTTTTTTACATTGCTCTGAAACATAGTGACTGTAAAAGTCAGGCATCCTAACATAATAACTGTGCGGACAATTACTTGAACAATTTATGTAGGTATAGGTAAAAATTCAGACATTTAACTTACAATATGATAGACACAGATTTTGTTTTATCTCTGAGATAAGTGTAATTGATTGAATGTAGATATATTACATTAGCGTAATTATACATGCCAACAACAAAAAATTGTTTTTTGTTTGGCCCACCCTACGTAATAGTAGAGATCGAGTGCTGCAGTTTCACCTGTTTCAAATTAACCCTTTGACGCAGGTTTTTTGTTAAACATGTTTTTTTCATACCTTTTTCTATATTTTGTTGAAAAATATTATGTTTAGAATTTTAATAATTTATGGTTATGAAACACAGCATGAAACACCAGTAACATCCAAACACAGCTTCTTCCAAACTTCCAAATAATAATTTTTCAAATTTGCATTTATTCGTAGTCATTTAGATCTAAGAGAAAAAGTGATTCATCATTGAAATTTTGAACATCATTGAAAAGTGAACATCATTGAAGTCAACTATTGATAAATTTTTGAATACGAATGGAAAAATAAATTCCAACTACTTTTTTTATTTTAGAACAAATATAATTCCGATAATCTAACACATTTTTTATGGTGATTATTAGACTGCTTTTCATAATAAAAAAAATAATAAAATTTATTTTTACCTGTAATTAGAGCATCAGAAAAAAATATGTAAATAAATTTGGGCACTGGTGTCCTATCTGCGTCAAATGGTTAAACGTCACTGGGCTTGCAACTACAGTTGCTATCGACCCCCGTGCAGGTCCTGATCTAGAAATGTAGGGGGCCCCTGGTATTTTTCTTCGATAATACTGGCTCGTGTAAGTAAAGTTTCAAGCGGATGTAAGCATCATATAAATTGAACTGTCCTGAATTTCGGCAAATCAGCATTTGTGATTTGAAGACAAGATAATGATATTGAAATAGTTCTCTGATAGTGGGTCTGCTTCAAGTGATTGTCTGTGGTAACGTTTGGTTAGTTTAAATAAGACATTTGTGGTTTGAATTGTTATGTTGCATTATGAGCTATAGTATTTGACGCAGTTTAAAAGATAAGATGACGTTTCTCTTGAAAATCGAGGTGAGGCAGCTTGTTCATCTAAGGTACTTTAAACACTGGTCTGGAAGTCAAACCTCTCGATCAATGGATTTATTTATGTATGTACTTGTTTCCTGCTACATATACGTATGCAGGCTCGTGTGCTCTTTACAATGAATAGTTGTAGTTCATTTACGTCGCACCAGAGCTGCACAATGGGCAATTGGCGACGGTCTGGGAAACATCCCTGAGGATGATCCGAAGACATGCCATCACAATTTTGATCCTCTGCAGAGGCGATAGCACCCCCGCTCGTTAGCTCGACGCCCTGCACGTGAAATCGAGCACTTTACGGTAGAACAATTTAACGAGGACTGATACCGCACACCATCGGTCCCTACGCAGACTGATCCAAGTGGTCACCCACCTGCACACTGACAGCAGCCAGTGATGCTTGACTTCGGTGATCTGCAAGGAACCGGTCTTAACGATCAGTCCACTGCGAGACATGAATAGCTTACAAGCGCTTGTCCAATTCTAGAACATAACTCAAGTTAGCGAAAGACATCACGGAAGTGCATACAGGGTGACGGCGGGATTCGAACCCGCTATAAGCGTTTAGTGGAACGATAAAAATGCTCGGCAAGGGAGTACTGCATCTATTTAAGCATTCCTACGCGGTACTTTTAATTACGTCGCACTAGAGTTGCATATTGGGCTACTATCGTCGATCTGGGAAACATTCCTGAGGGTATTTCGGAGTCAACATACATACGCCACATCCCGTTTTACACGGAGGACACATTCACACACCCTCCTTCCGCGGACCGTAATTTTGACCCTACGCACCGGATAGATTTAGCTTGCACCAGTCACTATTTTGTACACGGGGAGTTTTCGGTCGGGGGAATCGAACTCACGACCTCTCGGAAATGGGCCAATGCCCTGCCAACCAGGCTATCCCTGTCCTCTACACACACGGGATTGTCGGATTATGCGCTGTTATAATGGGTTTTGCCTATTTTTAACCAGTGCCTTTTATGCTAATAAAAAGGGTGCAAAGTGTCAATTTGAAAAGGAAAAAAAAAAAAACAAACAATTGTGACGACGAAAAACATTTGAACATTATTTCAATAGTTACTTTAACATTGCGTTGTTCTGAGTCATAAAAATTAGCAAAAAAGGAGAATTATTCATTTGTTTTAAAAAAAATTATTAAATTAAATTAAAAAATTATTTAATTATTTAAATTTATTAAATTAAAATTATTAGTTGATAAAAATCTCGCCAAACTGGATATGTTTTTAAGCTAGTAATTTAAATAATTTTTGAAAAAAAAATCACGATTTAGAATTTCCTTACCGGCATATTTCCCTCAAAAAAAAATAATATTAAGTTTGGGTCACAAATATCAACATTACTTTTCTCAATATCTTTTCTCTGAGACGCATAGTGTACAGAGTATCTACCAAACAATAGAAAATGTGTACACTTCCCAATTGTTACGGAACTACGGCAGTGAGCGGGAAAAATTTAGTGGAAAAGAAAGTCATACAGTTAAATAAATTATAGATTTAGAACAATTTATAGGACCGTAACATATAAACATTTTAACCGCTCAATCATTCGAAATATGAATATTTCATAACCGGCATTAAACAGCCTACTCGAGTTTGAGTTTATGACTATCAATGTTCAATTTCCGTAGACTTGTAATTTTGAACCTGATCCAGAAGACAACGCAATTTCAGGATCTAGTAATAGACAAACTAAAATAGTAGCGGGCTTTTTTATGGAAATCACCCGCATTTGCGACACTCATGGTTAGCCCGACGATAAGAAGATAGCCCATGATCACTAAGGATATTTTATGTGAGCTCTGTGATCAGTACGAGAGTTCGTATCGACCATGGTTACTTTATTAGGTGGCGAGCTCTCTATCCCCTGAGCCGCCGCAGCTCCCAAATATTTTTTTTTATTTCCAATTGCCAAGGTTACAAAAGACCACTCACCACAAAGGGAGGAACAACAGAATAAATAAACACAATTATTAACAAACGTGGCAGGAAAATTCTACGAACCCAATAAGTCTCTTGGGCGCCAGTAACGGTCACACAAAGAGATGTCCTTTAGTGCCGGGCAAAGACGAAGGTGGTCTGCATCCATCTCCGCTTGAAGGTCGCAGAGCGAACAAAAAGGGGCTTGAGCAACATGAATTCGATGGAGGTGTTTGAGGAGGCAGTCGTGTCCGGTAGTTAGTCGAAACTCGGCAACTGCCCTACGTCTTGGCCACATAGGAAGATCTTTGGGATTATTCCACCAGATCTTACCAGAATTTTTCTCTGTGTATTGGTTTAAAGTGAGATCCGTCATCTTTTTCTTGATTAGGCATTGGTGAGAGCTTTCTTTGATGTCTGTAGGATAGAAGCTCCCTGCTTAGCAAGATGATCTGCTAACTCATTACCAGCTACTCCCGGGATCCACTGCAAAACAATTTCCTTAGAAAGCCCGAACAGACCCTGCAGGAGCTTTTTGCACTTAAGGATGTTAAAGGAAGCGGGAGTAGTGTTTGAATTCACAGCAAAAATTTCTGCTTTTGAGTCACAAAAGATTACAGCCTTAACAAAACTGTTCAGATGACAGTGCAGCTGCGATCCCAAATATGAAAATTATTAGAAAATAAAACTTCCAAGTCACATGATATATGTTGCATTCCAGCTTATTGAAAATGTCGTCATCATTTCCCAAGGTTGTAGTTGTAGTTCATTTACGTCGCACTAGAGCTGCACAATGGGCTATTGGCGACGGCCTGGGAAACATCCCTGAGGAAGATCCGAAGAGATGCCATCACAATTTTGATCCTTTGCAGAGGGGATGGCACCCCTGCTTCGGTAGCCCAACGACCTGCACGCGAAGTCGAGCACTTTACGGTAGCACAGTTTAACGAGGACCAATACCGCACACCCTTGGTCCCTACGCAGACTGATCCAAGTGGTGACCCACCCGCACACTGACCGCAGTCAGTGATGCTTGACTTCGGTGATCTGCTGGGAACCGTGTCTTAACGATCAGTCCACTGCAGGGACCATTTCCCAACGAGTTAGGCTGACTGGAAAAGTCTTCATTATTTTCGAATCTGCTTGATATTTTTAGGCTTATAACAATAAGCCCTTATGCCTTTAGGCTAATTGGAAAATGTGCCTGCAATTACTCAATCAAACTTATGTTCTTAGACATTTTGTAAAAGATATTTTTAAAAAGTTTATTTGCAATGACCGTTACGAACTCGGGGCTTATTGCAAACTGTTTGAATTAAATCAAGCTAATAGGGTAAGGAATGATATTGTTTCTAATTAGCTAGAAGATACGTGGGTACATTGCAATAAGCCTAAAATGTATCACACTGATAATTATAAAATGCTGGAGACTTGACGCGTTGCAAAATGTCGGCAACTGTTTGCAAGGAGCTTGATTTTTTAGTTAGCTTACGAAGTATACAAATTTGCTGGATCAGTGTCTTCATCGTCCGGTAATTTGACTTCACTACTTTTAGTGCGGGGGGGGGGGGGAGAGAATTAAATGTTCTTTTTTATCATGATATTTTAATTCAATAAAGAAAAATGGAAATTAATTATATTAATAAGTTATGTAATAGTTATTCCCGTGTTATGTTTACAAAATTTTCAATTTTATATTTATTTTTTAATATATATTTATTATAAATTTATTATTATTTGATAACTGTTGTTTTTGAAATCAAAAGTGATTTTTTAACACAAAATAGTACACCTAACATTCCACCTCATAGGTGGTAAAAAGGTTGTTGACAAATCTCCGAATTCGTCCTTTTTTTTTAGCTTGTAATAATTTAAGTAGTGTTAAATAATTTGTTATGCGTTAAGTATTTATTATGGTATTTATTTAGATTTATTTTGTTAGGTAGTTTTAAATTATAGTTTAATTAGTATGGAATAATAGTAATTATTATAATATTTAGTATTTATTATAGAAATTATTGAGAAATTGTAGAAATTATTGAGTAATACAAATATTAACTAAATCTAACATCTAAAAGTTAAACTAATTGTTTATTCAGCATAGTATAAAAAGAAACAAAATATTGTATATGTTAGCGGCAAAGTATGAAATCCGACATTATATATAATGCCTAAAACTAGCCGGCAAAGTATGAAATGATTTCTATTTCACGTAATGCCTAGGCATTATATATAATGCCGGATGCTTATTAGGCAAAGTATGAAATAAACGTCCTGATGAGGTTATTATGTAAATGATGTGCATGTTACTGTGAATGACCGAAAACGGTGGTTGTTGACAATCACATAGTCGCTTTGGTGAATGTCCGAAATATTTATTACATCCGATTTGATATTAATTTATTCGCGGATATAATTACATTTATTCGATATTTTAATACTTAAAGGACGATAGACTAGAAGAAACATTAGTGTTTGGAGTATCGGGCAATGATACTTGACCTTAAAAAAACATCAGTGTAGGGTATACTGGGCAGTGGCCCTTGACCTTAAAATACCATTGCCCGGTATACCCTACGCTGATGTTTTTTTAAGGTCAAGGCCCACTGACATCACCTCCTACATCAGAAAGCCTCCACACGGTCTTTTATAAGTAGTCCGCGCAGACTATTTAAAAAGTGAGCCAGTTGTGCGCATGGAACCCAAAACTTTTTATAAAAGTAATTGAGAGAAATTTATCATATATGTAACATCTAAAATAATAGCTTAAAATTAAAAAGATCTTTTGAGACTAAACTTAAAAAGAATTATATCTATCTGCAGATAAGCTTATCTGGTTTATGAGAACATCAAATAATCTCTTCCACATGTTTGACTTGGCCCTTCGCGTACACCTGTTTCATCGCTATCCAATAGCGATGAAATCTTTATTCATAAAATCTGTGCAATGAAAAAAAAAATCACTTTTATGGGAATTCGGTTAGATCTTAAGGTATTTCGCCTTCTTTAAGATTTTTCATTTCATTGCCTTAACTTCTAATATACGATTTGAAATTTCTTTAGTTAACTTCTCATTGTAATTCTCATCTGATGTTATTTTTTCCTGATTTCGGAAACTGGTTCGGTATCACTTACTAATATTCCTAACTCATCTGCCAAAACAATTAAATCATCTTTTACTAGTTTACCTAAATAGGATATATCTTTGTCATTATTTTCTAGACTTAAAACCTTTTCTCTTAAAAGTTGTAATTCTGATTTTTCCCGTTTTTCTTCTAAAATTCTATTAACTATTTCTTTAGTTATAGATTCGTCATAATTATCTTGCGTTACAATTTTATTCCTTATCTCTGAAACTGTGTTATTTTCATTTACATCTAAATCTTTCGCTAAATTTACCAGTTCCGATTTAACTAGTTTCCATAGATATGCCATTTTTCACAACATTAATTATCAATAACTTAAAAATAAGATACTTATTTTTGCAATAAGAAAAATCAAAATCAATTGAAAACAAGAATCAAACTATTGCATTTTTTAAATACCAACACACTCTATATACTTTTTAAAATTGCAACACACACTATAATAAAATATAATTTCTATTTATGAAATAAAACTATCATAATAAAACTACTATTTGGGATACAATTAGTTCAACAAAATTATTTTCAAACTCACCAATCTTCATCTGCATTAAAAGGCGAGCGCACAACACAAAAATAACTTCTCATCCTAGTCCAAGGAATTCTTCTAGAAAGGTTATTTACTTTACATTTTAATCTAGTAACTATCGATTGTCCTACCCTTTCTGATTTTCCATTACATTGTGGATGGTGACTAGTTGTCAACAACTGTTTTACATTATGATTTCTCAAAAATTTCTTAAATCGACTAGAAGTAAAGGTTGGGTTCCTATCAGTTAATAAAGCCTTTGGGGCATAGGATGTAAATAAAGGCTTCAACAAATTCGAGTACACTTCTGATGTAATATTTTTGCTACAAAAAGCCCAGATAAATAGCTTTCGAAAAAACCAAGGAACATCATTTGAAAAATAAACTTAGATATGATTTAAAATTTAAAAGTGCAAATTTTAAAGAAGGAGATTTGGTAATAATGGAAGAATATAAATACCCTAACACTAGAAAATTAACTTCTCCTTATTCAGGCCCTTACACAATATTAAGGAAACTTTCTAATGTAAACTTTGAAATAGATAAATATAATAATCAAACTGAAATCGTTCACTCTTCCAAATTAAGATACTTTTATCCAGCTGAAGAATTTCATTTAACATCGGAAGATAAAAATTAAGAGTACATTTTATGTAAATTTTAATCGATTTCTGTTGTGATATTTTTGTAATTTTATTGTAAGGAAAATTTGAATTTTGTAATTTATTACAAATGATCCTGAACTGTTGTAAATAATATTAATAAGAAGAATTATTCAAGAAAAATTATGAATTTTATTATGCATTAAGAATAAGTTTGGACTGTCATAAATATTGATGATGATGATAAGAAATATCACCTCTTTTCTGGAAGACCCGACCCTTAATTTGTGAAAACCAGCGTAGTGTTTACCCATACCTGAGATAACAGGTTATGCGGGCGAAGCTTTATTTTTCTTCTTTTGTTTTTGTGGAAATATTAAACCACAAATGCATATAATTGATGATGACACAATTAAGGTTGCCAGGATCTTCCATAACACTGATTGCAGTGATTCGAGACTGTTTTCCTCCTCTTGAGGAACTAAGTCCCTTATCAAGCAAATTCCCTTTAAAAATATTGGAATCCTAAATTCCAAATTAAAGACAAATGTGTCCAATGTGAAGTGAAATGAGGTGAAGTGGAATTTATGTTTTTGAATTATATTTTTTTTAACTTTATATTTTGATGTTTGTATTTTATAAGGTGTCTATACTTTATTAAGGTTATAGTGACATGTAGTCACAAAGAATGAGAAGTGGCAACGATGCCAAAAAAGTTAAGAAAGTGAGTTTTAAAATTTTAGGTCTAAAAAAATGAATATTGTTAGTGGAAATGAGTACTAAAAAATGAATATTGTTAGTGTAAATGAGTTCTAAAACATGAATATTATTCGTGAAAATAAGAAAAGTAGTGGTGAGGTATGTACTAGAAAGAATAGTGAATACTGAGATTAAGTAGTATATTTGAGATTTATAGAAATGGAGAGGAGAATTAGTTTTTCACGTGAAGTATTTTAAGGAGTTAGTTAAAGAAATTATTTTGGATGACTATTTTAAAGAGTAACAGAAGAGAGAAAATATATGAATATTTCGAAGTTTTGTAAGATGAATATTTAAGAGATTTTGTAAGAGATTTAGGATAATGAAGCTTTATAAGCATGCTAATGGATCCTCAGTCAAGTGACTTATGTCACAAGGACTTAAACCTAGGTAGCAATTTCTTAAGGCCTGTTGTTTAGTTGCTACTATATTTTATTTTTATATTAGATGTTATTTTAGCATCTTAAGAAGTGGAATATTGAGTGTTTTTATAAATGTTTTTATATAATCTATTTTTGAAATTTGTAGATTAGAAAATATCAAATTAAAAGGTTCTAAATGTGATTTTTGTAAAACAAGTATTAAGTTTTTGGGATATGAAATTTCAGAAGGTGAATGTTCTCCTAATGATGCAAATATAGAGACAATTAAAAAACTTCTTCCCCCTCATAATGTTAAGTCATTGCACAGATTTTATGAATAAAGATTTCATCGCTATTGGATAGCGATGAAACAGGTGTACGCGAAGGGCCATAAGTCAAACATGTGGAAGAGATTATTTGATGTTCTCATAAACCAGATAAGCTTATCTGCAGATAGATATAATTCTTTTTAAGTTTAGTCTCAAAAGATCTTTTTAATTTTAAGCTATTATTTTAGATGTTACATATATATTTGAGAATTGAATCTGTAGTGGTTGACAAGTGAATGAGACAAACCGATAATATTCATAAATAAAACAAATTTTTAGTGATATATTTGCTACCACTTTCTTATTTTAACTAAATTTTTGTATTAAATGGCTCGTTCGGAAAGTGGATATCCTTCACAATGGTCTGATCGGACTACCTATAAAAAACCGTGTGGGGGCTTGCCACTACCCGGTATACATTTGCCCGATACTCCAAACACTGATGTTTCTTCCAATCTATCGTCATTAAGTATTAAAATATCGAATAATTGTAATTATATCCGCGAATAAATTAATATCAAATCGGATGTAATAAATATTTCGGACATTCACCAAAGCGACTATGTGATTGTCAACAACCACCGTTTTCGGTCATTCACTGTAACATGCACATCATTTACATAATAACCTCATCAGGACGTTTATTTCATACTTTGACTAAATAGCCTCCGGCATTATATATAATGCCTAGGCATTGTATGAAATAGAAATAATTTTATACTTTGCCGGGCAGTTTTAGGCATTATATATAATGCCGGATTTCATACTTTGCCGGTCACATACAATAATAATAGAGAGAACGGGTTTCATATATAAAAGTTGAAGTAACAGTGCTGATCTGTTGCCAGATTTCATAAATATAGAAATACAAATCATTTTTTTATAACACATACATCAATAATTTAAAAATAGTTTTGTATTTTTATAGGAATTAAAAACATAGTGACGAAGTAATTATGTATATTTATTTTTGATCCTTTTTAAAATGACTGTAGAAATATTAAGCATAAACGGTGGTAGGATGCTCCATAGTGTCCTATATTAGCGACGGTTCTTTTTTCATATCTATATTATAACTAGAGTTATGTCTTTTTTTTTTTTTTTTTTATAACCGTCGTTGAACAGCCGACCCAATTTTATGGGTTTACGACTGCTAATGATCCACTCCGTAGTCTTGTAATTTTGAGTCCAATCCAGAAGACAAGGGAACTCCTGGATCGAGTATTGGAAGAAATTTGCCTTCGTGTAGGACTTTTTAATGGAGCTAACCCGCACTTGCGTTACATGGAGAGGAAGACCGCGAGAACCTCTCATGGTTTGCCTGACGGCAAGGGGACTCTAACAATACCTCCTAGAAGAAGGAAGGTCTCAGCACGGATAAATTTAGTAGTCCGATATGACGAAGTTAACTGCGCTGTTGATGAAAAATAGGAAAGATGTCATTACGTTCGGGGTACTAAGCTGCGCAGTGGTTGAAAATACGAAATATTGTGGGTTTAACCCGCAAAGCAGAGTACGATAAAAATGATGAAAACACAAGTAAACTGGAACACAACATTTATTACAACTTTAAATGTTTAACTGAAATCTAAAATTCGTAATGTTAAATAAAAGAATCATTATTAACAAATACAATCTTAATCCTATGACGGATATCAGGCCATCGGCCAAAGACTAAAAAGAAAAGTGGACTGTTCATCGCACATGTAAAGAATTGTTAGTTCTTTTATAGAACAAGATGTCTTACGTCACATTGATTAGCTGATTATTTCTTGACTTCTCTTCACTTCCATACTGGAGACGAATCTGTAAAAGACTAAAACACTAAAGTTTATAACTTGAAATTACTTATTTCCACAAATATGTCATTACGTTTGGACTACTAAAGGATATTTATGGTAACCCGTGCTGAGGCCTACTCTTTCTAGGAGGTGTTGACTCTAACCCATGATTCGTCTATCACTGAAGATATTTCACGTCAGCATTGTGGTCGACGCAAGCCGGATGTGGAATTCGTATCGATTGGGATTCGAACTCGGTTCACCTCATTGGAAGGCGAACGCTCTATCCCCTGAGCCATCGCGGCTTAGAGTTAAGGTTTGAGAGGAAGGGGAATATTTCCGTATCGTGATATGTGGCAGATTGTAGTTGGCGCGACAGATCACGATACGGAAATATCCCCAGAGGAAGTAGTCCATCAGTGTTGATGACAGATGAATTTTTCTACCTTATTTCAAAAAAAGGAAATCATTTTAATACTTCTGCTGTCTACTATGCTGAAATACTTATGCAGGGTTCGTATCTGGAAAAAAATTAACAATCGGTATCAATTTTGTTATCAAGAAGTTGAGAATTGGTTAATATTAGCCTCCACAATCGAAATAAAATTTTAAATCTGCCACCTTCGGATCTAGATATATTTATTTGAGAGCATAAAATATTCTGATAGCTACAAACATATATTAAAATTGCAACTATTTTTTTATTTTTTCCACGCGCGTATGAAGCCTGTTATGGTAGTTTGTGAGATTTAATGAATGCCGAAAATATTTTTTATTATAACGGAAATTCAATACATCGGAAACTTCGACAATACCGCGAACATCTCTTGGATAGTTAAAATTGAAATCAAGTACTTTCAAGCGCTCAAAGCAGCAGGAAACGTCTAGTTAATTAAAAATGTAATAGTTTGTAAGATATCCCCGATATAATTCTTTTTCACCAAATATTGGATTAACGTTGTTGAATTTTGCAGACCTAACTTCATAATAACCTACCTAACTCCTAATAATTGCATAATATTCAGTTTATTGAATTGCTTAGACTATTAGCCAGCTTTATTTTGATTCAGACCACCTTGCACCGTTCCACCAAACGCTCTGAAGCACGAAAGTAGCGGGTTCAAATCCTACCATAATTCCGGATGAATCTTTTTACTCACCTTCTTTAATTTATGGCACCCATTCTTCTGTTTGAAAAGTGTTTATAAGCCGTTCTTTGTATTGAGCCCGAAAGCACGCACAAGTATAAGAGTAAACATCCTGACTTTTTTAGGAATCGAACCAGCTTTTAACACGTACTAGTGTGCTTGTCAAAAGCACAATATTTCTTGGCACGGGAGTTTCCAAAGGCCTAAGTAATATCTTAAAATATGTTGCAGAAACTTAAATTCTTTTTAATTAAATCACAGATCGTAAGATATGCTTACCAGTAGATCATCGAAATCAAGCCTCACTGACTGCGGTCAGTGAGTGGGTGGATGGCAATTTTGATCAACCTGCGAAGGAAGTATGCACGTTATTGGTACTCGTTAAACTGTTCGACCTTTAAGTGCACGACTTCGTTTGCCTATCAAAGTGGGCGAGCCATCCCCTCTGCTGAGGATCGAAATAGTGGTGGCAAATCTTCGGATCATCCTTCGTAATGTTCCCAGACCGTTACCAATAACCTATTGTGCAGCTTACTACTTTTTAATTAGAATCATCGATACAGATTAGTTATTTTAATCGGTATGTTACACCAAATGGATAAAAATTTGGTTGAGTTCATCTAGTTAGTCATAACTTGTTTAATTTACGGTTTGCGAGTTTTCTTTTGAAGTTTGAGTTAAAGATAATTGTGGTAAGGTCTTAAAAATAATTTTTTTGATTTAAGATTTCTTTTGTGTTTTAAATTATCACTTTTAATGGTGTTTTGTAATTTATGTTCGAAACTAGTTGGAAACATTGACGAGGCAGAGAACATATTCCAGCTTTTATGTAAGAGAGCTTTTTTGAGATTTAAACTTTATCATGTTTCATTTAATGCGACGCAATTGCTTAACTCTCATCTTATCTTTCTATCTTGCAAACTGTAATATTTTTGCAAAGAAGAAGAGTTTCTTTTATATTTAGATGCATACATCTGATCTACGTTTAAGAGTAAGAAACAACATATAGTTACGTATGAGTGGTTAAGATGGTTTATACTTCATTATTATGAAACGTTCAAAATTTGTAATGTCACCAAATGTATGTTGCAACAATTGTTATTATTTTTTTATATAAAATATTGGTTTACAATTATTGCATACAATGTCTTTTAGCATAAAATGTCTCTTATGTCAGATTAAATTCAAAAGCAAATTTTTAAATTGAAATATTTCAAAAATGCTTTTTGTAAAGTCATTTACAATTTTTTTCAACCTTGTTAAAAATATTTTTCGAACTCAATAATTTAATAAAATTGTTTATTGAAAGATATTAAAGTTTTGCTAGTTTCGTAAATTTACTTTGTGGTAGGTTAGAGTGATGGCTTACATATTTGTATCTTATACTCAATTCTTTAGGATTTAATGAAGTGTTTGTATCTGCAAATAATGCGCGAAATGCTTTAACATGATCCATTTCATTTTTTTTTTTTTTTTTTTTTTATATTTTTGTTCAAAAAGGAATCCTGTTTACATCAGCTATTCTGTGACAAAATCGTCAAGGTACGAGCCGGTAATTGTTGTTTGGTACACACTTAGAAAAATGGGTTCCACGTTTGATTTATAATATCAATACTTAGAACCGTTATAACGTGCAAATTTGTATCCTTGATAAAATGAGTTGAACTATATTTTGGTTAAAGTTAAACGGTACACTGTTTGAATTTCTCAGAATAATGACTAAATAACAATTGAATTGCTTTTTCACCATATTCAAACAAAACAGCTAAATAATCATAAATAAGATGGTAATTAAACTATTAACTGTGAGGAAAAACAGTTTATTAACAGTTTTCACCTAATACGGTTTAAAACAACCAGAATTTTATCGCCCCAACTGAGACTACTTCATGAACCCACTTAGTTCCTTGCAACTGCGTTCATATTACAGTTGAAGGGGTTATCTGTCCAACTCATGATCAACAGAATTGCTGTTCAAGTCCCAGCGTTGACACCACGATATTTCCTCCATTCTCTTCAAGATATGAAGTTTTCAGTGTTCTGCACTCTTTAATGCTCATTGCCTAACAAAAAGCTTAGCTCTTATGTGAAGTTAATTTTTTTTAATGATTTTGAAGCCACGCTAGTAGTAAATGGTTAAAAAACCGTATAGTCATAATTTAATAACCATACTAGTCGCTAACAGTAGGATCAAACCTCTTCACCGCAAACTTTACGGTTAATCGGATGGTCAGATTGCTGAATGCTTCGTTTTATTATACCATAATTTTAGAATGAAAATTTGAATACTGCAATATCGTACAATCAATTTTAAGTACGGTAATATGAATATTTACTAAGCCTAAAGACACCAACGGGAAAATAAAATTCTGAGTTTCAGAAAGTACGAGCTTTCCTTTATCTGACTAACATTTTTAACTACCTGATGAAGGAAAGCTCGTTTTTTGCAAAACTCGTAGTTTTATTTTTCTGTAAATGGTGTCTTAAGCTTTCGTTCGAACTCTTGATCGCAAAACAGATAAATTCGATACTATATTAAAGCTTCAGCGATATTAAACGTTATTATTAACACATTCTAATATTTTTTAGAATCCATGTATGTACTACAAACCTTGTTTAATAATGTTGTAAAAATGAAGCTGAAGCTTGACTCTTGTTTTCAGTCTCTTAAAGATATTTGGAAAAACATAGTTTTCTTTTTATTGCAATGTGGTTTATTCTAACGAAGTTATTTTAATTTCTAATCAAATCGAATTTTTTAAATTTATTCCCAAAAATAAAACTTTAATACCTTATAAACTAATAACTTAACACAGAAATAAAATTTTCGAAAAAAAAAGGAAATTTTTATTGAATTAAACGCTTAGTTTAAATCAATGTGTTTGATTTAGACATTTTAATTTTTTTAATGAAAATGTTTATTTGTAGGCTTATTCACTGTAAATTGTTGCCTTTGCTTTTTTATAGAAAATAGAAATAAAACTAAAGTTTTAAAAAATTAACATAAAAACCTTAAAGTAATGTTGTAATGCAAAGTTAAACTATAATTAAAGGTTTTATAAATTGAACGTACATTGAGTTTAAGCATTTTTTTTTAAAGTCCAATTCGTTCTTCTGTAAGTGGTTAAACTTTTATTCTATATAAATGGCATTCAAGTTAAACGTTTTGATGTCCAGAGTTGGGAGGATACCTGATTTAAAAAATACCCAATAAAACCGTACCTAGAGTGAAATTTTTATCTACCTTGATCCTTTATATAAATCCCAAATATCCAGACTAAACTTTTGCCATAAAATGTAAACTTTACTTTCACAGAGCGGTTGCATTATGTTTAAATCGATGGGACTTTTATGTCCAGATTTATGCCAAGCTTCATCGCTTTTCTTAGGCGATTAAATCTTTATTTTCTCGCCTAAGGCGAATATAATGTCGCATCTCGGCTGTATAAATACATAATTTTCAACGCTAGGGAAAAAACTTGAGCAAAATATGACGAGATTGAAGTGGGATGAAACTTTCATTGTTAAAAAATTTTAACATTTAGTTTACTCCGAACACATAACGTTGAGAAGTATTAAACTGATATTTCAATAATAAAATATTGCATTAAATTTACATAGAAATTAGTATTTCCATTAAGCACTTCATAGTTTTTTTTTTTTAAAATTTGAAAGTTGTTAAATAGTTGTGCATATCTAAATACCCATTCTTCGTTCGGGGGAAGAAATTTATGATCAATAAATCAGTACTGATCAACAGTGCGAAATCGTGTACAAATTTTAGATATGTACAGTCACAAACTAAAACAATTGTATTTTTTTATTATTTGTTGCCCTTCCTTATTCAGCTTTGTTATCAGATTAAGTGAAACATGTTTTTATAAGTTCATCCTTTCAAAATAAAGCTGATAACTTTAGTTTCGTGCAATCTATATATGCTGTTTTATTTTATAACCGTCGTTGAACACTTCTACTACTAATGTTAAACTCTATAACCATGTAATTTTCAACCCAATCCAGGAGACAAGGGAACTCCAGTTTCGAGCCTGTTTCATTTCCAACTTAATAAGAATAGAAAAATAAAACAGAAGCCCTTCTATACTCGATGCGGTTAGCAATCCCCGGTCCATTCGCAGTTTTTTTTAAATTTTTTTTTTTTTAATATACATTCGCAATAGAAGTATCGAAGTTTCTAAAATCTATTAGCAGTATTGCCGAAAAGTTGTCATCCCTACCGTAAAAAGTATGCAAAATATAAAAGTTTGAATTAATACCTGTCGTCTCAGCGGGTGAAAAGTTCAAATATGACTAAAAATACTTATTTTAAAAAAATAATAAATTATACAACTGAATTTTGTTGATTGACTTGAGGTAGCGATTAAAGTACCATACCTTAACAATATCTGAGTAAAAGTTTTTAGAATTACGAATAAAAATTCAAAATATAAAGAAATCTAACTACTATATTGTGTCTGAAACCATATTTCCAAAACTAGTTACAGCTATTAGAATAATTTTAAAAATTCTATATTTTAAAAATTATAATGAATAATTAAACTTTTCGGTGAAAATAAAAAACGACGACGCGAAACTAATTAACTTGCAGTGAAATGCTGAACTTTGAAACTTAACGCACGGGGCAATTATTTTCCAAAAGCTAATATTTGCAGATTCCTCTTGAACATTTGAAAATATTAGCATATCTCGAATAGTTAAGGAATAGTTTTAATTTAGAACTATATTTAATTTTAAACACTGACTTGAAGTTATTCAAATGAGCGATTTTTTTTCTTCTAATCGTATGGAATTGGTTTTCGTCATCTTAGAAGATATTGTTTCAGTTTTTAATTAATTTACTCTGCATGGTACTTAAATTGAGTCGTATTTTAGAATCTCTGTTAGCGACAACTGTTTCAGTGAAATTCATAATTTTCATTTTAGTATTAGTGGGTAGAATTTATTTTATTTTTGGGGCAATCTATGACATTTGTTGTTTAAAATATGTCCTTGTTTTAATACATCATTGATGAATAAGTTTCTTGAAACATTTTAAATTGACGAAAAGGGCTCATGAGATAACGCGTTCGCCTTCCAATGAGGGGAACCGGGTTTGAATCCCAACGATGGTTGGTCAATACGAATTCCGCACCCAGCTCGTGCCGACCATAGTGCAGACGTAAAATATCCTCAGTGATAGACGGATCATGGGTTAGAGTCCCCTTGCCGTCAAACTGACAGTAGGAAGTTTTTGTGGTTTTCCTCTCCATGTAAAGCAAATGCTGGTTAGTTCCATCAAAAAGTCCTCCACGAAGGCTAATTTCTCCCAATACTTGATTCAGGAGTTTCTTTGTTTTCTGGATTGGGTTCAAAATTACAAGGCTACGAAGTTGAGCCTTGTGACCTTAAACCCAATTTAGGGTTTAAGGTCACAATGCTCAACTTCGTTTGAGTCCCCTTGCCATCAGCCTAACCGTAGAAACTTTTCGTGGTTTTCCTCTCCATGTAACGCAAATGCTGGTTAGTTCCATCAAAAAGTCCTCCACGAAGGCAAATTTCTCCCAATACTTAATTCAGGAGTTCCCTTGTCTTCTGGATTGGGTTAAAAATTACAAGGCTAAGGAGTTGAACATTGGTATTCGTAAACCTAAAATTTGGGCCAGCTGTTCAAAGACTGTTATAAAGTAAAAATAGAATCGATGAAAAGGCGTCATTGTGTTAAAACTTTTAAATTTAAACTTTATAACAAACTTTAAATTTGTTAAAAAACAAATAAAACAAGTTTTAGATTCAAAAAATTTTTAGTCTAGCAATTAAGTGCCTAATTTTATAATAATACTAAATATAATACAGGGTGTTTCATATTGAATGGGACAAAAAGAAAACATGATTGTAAACGTTATAATTAATATATTTAGAAAATTCAAATTTTCCTCAAAACTACATTTATTTAAGTTTTTACAGGTGTTCAATATGTGCCCCTCTGGGGACACGACAAATGTCTACACGGTAATCAAGCTCCTGCCACACTCGTGATAGCATCCCCTGTGATGGAGTTAAACACTGCAGTTATCCGCTGCTTCAGTTCCTCTAAGTCCTGAGGCACAAACACCTTGTCTTTAACGAAACCCCAGACAAAAAAAATCACAGGGCGTTAGATCTGGTGATCTCTGCGGCAAATGAAGACATGTCGAATCCTGTGGCCCAGCGCGGCCAATCCAGCGATTGGGTAGACGTTCGTTCAGGAGCTCACGTACGTTGTTATTCCAATGCGGGGGAGTACCATCTTGCTGCAAATTTAAATCAGGAACAGCTGGGGGAGCAAACACTCAGAGAGCATGTCTTGGGAAAACGCAGCATGCTTTCTCCTGCATGGACGGCATTTTGTTTAACAGCGCCTCTAGCGGCGAGTTCGTCATTCGATAATTTTTCCCTGTTGCCAAATAAAACTTGTATAATTGTAATAAATTTGTAGATAATAAGCAGAATAAATTTGTTTTGGCTGAATAAATCCATTACGGCAGTCACACTGCGCTATTCTTTTTGTCCCATTCTATATGAAACACCCTGCAATACTAATATTTTACAATGTTAAATTGACGTATCTTAGATGGTTAAATTGAACTAAGAAAAAAAATACTATACAAGGGTACAAAGTAAATAGAAAACTAACAATAAATATTGTTATTTTGCGAATTAGTGAAAGAAAAATTGTTTTTCAGACTGAACAAATTTAAAAAAACTTAAGATGTTTTCAAATGTTAAGCTAGTTTAGTGTGCATTTCAATATTATCTAACTTCGATAACTTGACTATTTTTTTTCCTTATTGTTTTGTAACAGTCACAATGTTTAAGGCATATATGCTTTCAAGTCTCTAACAAAATGGTAGGATAACTAGAATTTCTACGAAATTAATCACGAGGTTCCCCAAATAGTTCTCAATTGATTGTTTTAATCTTTGACTTATAACGTTAATATTTGTAGCGTGAACAGATTTGTCTTTTCCCGGAAAGAAAATTTCGGCATTGGCCTTCATTTATCTTTCGTAGCAAGATAGCTGACCCCAGGGTTTACCAATAAATTTTCTCAGTTGTGTCTCGAAATACGTGTTACATATAGGCCACAATGTATCTCACCTAGTCTCATTAATATTAGCTTCGGCTTTTTGGGCAATTAATCGTAAAGTAAGTTACGGGATATTTTCAGTGCAGCTTGAAAAAATTGTATAATAATCTTAAAATGTTTGTTTTTATTCTCCTAAGAAAAGACTAAATTTAAATTTTGTATTGTAAACTAAAAAGTACTTTTTTATATACATAAATTTTTGCTTAAAACAGCTTTGTTTTTTTTGAACTTCGACAAATAACTCTTATGAAGGAACTTTTCAGCAAATTAAAATGTTATTCCTAATGAACTATTTTTAAAATATATAAATTTTGCTTTTAAAGCGGAGACATGAAATAAAACAGTCAGTAAATTACTATTTTGAAAATTAAATTTCCATTTTATTTTGTAATCAGACTCGAATCAGTCTGAAAAAGTAAGACTGCTATAGAGAATTTCACAGCCATAGGCTGATTTATATGAATTGACTATCATTCAATGAATTGCCGTAATATAGTAGCTAATGGCAGTCAGTATTTCACTTCAAAATGAAACTTTTCCAATTGGTTGCTACCAGTAGCAGCAGTGAAGTGAAGTGACGTCACCTTGGACATCCTCTATAAAAATATGAGTTTAATTACTTTATAACCGACGTTGAACAGCCGACCTAATTTTGGGTTTACTAATGTTCAACTCCGCAGTCTTGTAATTTTGAACCCAACCCAGAAGACAAGGGAACTCCTAGATCAGCTATTGGGAGAAATTTGCATTTGTGGAGGACTTTTTTGAAGGAACTAATCCGAATTTGCGTTACATGGAGAGGAAAACCACTGAAACCATGCACTGTTAACTTGACGGCAAGGGGAGTCTAACCCAACCCATGACCCGTCTACAAAGTCCAAGCTGTCAATTCAAATCAATACCTCTGGGGGTACTGGGTCGGAGATTGATCGGGTTTTGGTTCAAATCAAAAATTACGATCTTCGTACGAACGGACGGTGTGTGAATGTGTCCTCCGTTTAAAACTGGAAATGACGTATGTATGTTGTCTATTGATCATTCTCAGGCATGTTTCCCTGAATGTCGCTAATAGCCCATTGTGCACTTCCAGTGCGACGTAAATGAAAAACACAAAGTATACCAGTCTTCCAATTTAAGGAGAAAAATCTGTTACGGTTCTCCATCTCCAGGGCTTTGTCGTGTAAGCATCTTTTGTAATTGTATCATTCACAGTATCCAATTAGATTGATCAAAATATCATGGTTTTAGTAATCTAGACTCAATGAAAATCAGTATTGCCTTCCTTTATGCAATTCAGCCGCTAGTTCAGAAAGTATAAATTTTTAAAACACCAGTAAATGTTTAGTGAACTGTACGAGTTAGACATGGTGGAAGTTTTCTTTAAGTAGTCTTGTGTTCTTATCCAACCAGTGTTAAATTGTAAACTTTGATATCATTTTAATAAACTATTGAATCTATTTTCGAAAATGCTTCTTGGTTTTAACCCTATTCTAAGATGCTTTAACAATTGGAAGAAAAAAAAATTGAAAATTTGACTTGTAAAACTGAACTTGACGAAATTTTTATAGAAAAAGTTAATTTCCAACGCAAATCATTCCAATTCTGTTTTATATTCCTTTCGTTTACACAATTTGAAAATCGATTCAGTAGTTTTTTCTGAAAAACTACAGTCCGGTGCACCAACATTCATTAAGGACTTCAATGTTTGAATATTTTACATTTAAAAGTGATTGCTTTTTTTATTTTCTTAGCACTGCAGTACTATTATACCTACTTTATTTGTACTATTATACCTACTTTATTTGTAATTATAATATGTTTAACATTCTAATAATTAGAATATTTTTTTATATAATTAGATATTATTATAAAAAAATTATTAATAATATAATTTCAATATATAATTTACTTTTAATATTTATCATATTATAAATTTTAATATGTTATAATTATTATAATTTATTTTAGATTTAAACATGAAGTGCACCGTAGTTTTCCTAGTACTTATGGGTCTACTTAGCCTGGTGCTGAGCGAGCCTATGTTTGAGAATAACACTGATGCCCGGAACGATAATACGGATGAAGAGTTCTGGAATTTTACAAATTTTACAAGCAACTTCAGGAGCGTCTTCGGCCGAGTTTACGACAGAGCTGATCGCTATGATCTGGCATCATCTGTTCTCAGAACTGTGTTTGAACACGCATTCAGGGTCTACACTGCTGCTTAGCATTTCTTAAGTTTACTTGAAGTCTTATATGTTATACATTTTTTAAGAGTTTTTACGCCATTACAAATGGCATTCTGGAAGCTTTAAAATAATTTCAAATAAATTAGTATTGGTCTTTTAACTTGTTTATATTTATTTTAGAGCTCAGAATATAGAAACTATGCATTGGATAAAGCCATTTGAATCTTTAATCCAGTTATTCTCAACCTTTTTTTTTTGTGGCGGCACACTTTTTTAACGATTTCGAAATTTGGCGGCACACAATGGAAAAAAAATTAGTTTAAAAGTTGTTTACTTATCTATAATACACTGTGTTAAATAGTTACCTATTAATTGCATAGCATACTTTTATGATTAGCTTTTATTTCCGTTTGAAAGTTAATATTTAGCTTTCTGCTGTTAATTAATAATTTAAATATTTATTAAATTTTCTACTTATTTCAGCATTTTTTAAAATTGCAAAAGACAATTTAAACGCTTCCTTCTTATTTTAAGATTGTCAGAGACAAGACAATTGCCGACAAAGATGTTCACGCTGTTAAAGCCTGGAAAAATTATAAAAAGTATACATATATATGTATATAATATTATGTACGCATATATAATATTATATATATATATATATATACTTTTCTTTAATTTAAACTTTACTCGTAATAAAAAAAAGCATTATAATATTTATTGTATCGTTTTTAATATTTGGCGGCACATTTTAAGAATTTGGCGGCACACAAAAGTGCCGCGGCACAGTGGTTGAGAATCACTGCTTTAATAAATTGTTCAACCATTAGAGAACAGCGAGTGAAGCCCTTCATGTAAAAAATTCTTTAAACTACGTAAGTAATTTGAAATTGCAGATAAAGAGTTCAATTAAACCTATCGTAAAGTTTCAAATGGCTGAACTTTGTTTCTTTAAAATATCAAAAGGAAAACTAATTATTGCAGGATTACGCAGAGGGGAAGGAATTTTGCAATAATTTATTTTGTATTTTGATATTTTATAAACATTTTTTTTCAACACTTGGTAACTTCATGGTTTTCTCTAGTTTAACCTTAAGTTATTTTAATCTGAACTTTATACCATAGGAGATGAAGCACAGGGACCGATCAAGACAAATGGAGGCCCAAGGCCCCCAAATTTTCCGGGCCCCTTACAAAATATTTTGAAATTAAATTATTAAAGAGTAGTCCTAACAATAAAAAAGAGTATGGAACTGCATAATTCAGGAGAAACATTCTAAGAAATTTTAAAAGCAGACAATTGAAGATTATTTTTCTAAGATAAAGTTTACGCATCTATAAACTAAAGCAAAATATAAAAAACAAAATATCGATATATATGTCAAAATAAAAATAGTTTGGTGACCACAAACAATTGAAACCAGTGATTTTCGCTAAAAGTCACTGATTAGATGAATTACTTTTTATTGTAAGCTGTAGGGGAGAGTCGGGTAGCCCTGCCCAATGTCAATTTCATATGTAGAGTCAATGGGCCATCGGACAATAATTGTTATATTAAAAAAAGATTATTTTCAAAGTTTCAAGTATTTATGCAGCTGGTAACATGGTAAACAATAGTTTTGAAAATATGTTGAATACAGTTGTCATGATATTAAGAAAAATTGGTTGAATGTTTCGATTAAACTTCATTTTAATATTAAAAAAAATACTTTTTTCTATACATACAGCATTGAAGTATGTAGTCTTAAGTTTAGTTTGCACAAAGAACGAAGTTTATTTCTTGAAAAATTGTTCGAGTAATTGCAAATGTACAAAAAAATTGGATTTCGGGTAGCCCAGCTCACATGAATGTTAGGTATCACAGCCCACTTTTATTGCGTCGATAAATGTACGGTTCCAAAGATTTACTTAAATTAAATTACTTTCTTTAAATATTTAATATAAATATATATTAATATACATTAATAATAATAAAAAATATAACATTTGTTGTTAATAAATGATAGAACTCACTAAAAGTATATAAATATGTAATAAAAAAAATTTTGTGATAAAAATGATAAATAAGGTTTATCTATTGTCAATACATTAGTCATTTTCATTTACACCTGAAAAAACAATCAAAAAACATAATTTTTGTAACTGGGCGGGGCTACCTGACACATTTTGAAAAGAGCTGAAAAACATGTTTTTTTAAATTTCTATTTTTTTAAGTTAAACTATTCTTTTTTTGGTTTATTCCTTTTGTATTTAATTAAATGATAAAACAATAGAAACATACAAAAATCTTGATTATTACTCAATATTATACAGAAATATAAGCAATAGTCCTTAAGTGGGCGGGGCCACCAGACTCTCCCCTAATTATTTTTATTTGGTACTTAAACCCAACACAAAGCTAGCCCACCTTTTATTAGATTTGACGATAAGTTCAACATGTATTCTGAGATATTAAGGTTATTAATTATAATTTTTATTAAAAACTACAGTTAAACACGGAAAAAATATCCAAAAGAGCCACAATTATATCCACTCGTAGAAGATTAAAAATACATTTAAATAATAATTTATTTAGATATATCACAAATTCATATTCAATGAAGTTATTT
Source organism: Parasteatoda lunata (assembly GCA_949128135.1). Lineage (NCBI taxonomy): Eukaryota > Metazoa > Arthropoda > Arachnida > Araneae > Theridiidae > Parasteatoda > Parasteatoda lunata. Next base: position 58,901,986 of record OX421978.1, on the reverse strand, counting down.
TCAAAATATTGATACATTTAAAGCTCTCAAACAAAAAAAATTAAACTCTCAATGAGAGCAGCTTCATCAGAGACAAAGAACTCTAATTTATCAACAGAGAAATATTTTGATAAAGAATTTCTCTTTTTCTTTTGTCTTTGTTTTGTTGGCTTCATCATTTAAAGCTTTTTTCTTTCCTTTTGCGAAAACCAGATTGATAATTAGATTTCATCATTCCAAAACTATCAAGTAAATCAAAATTTTAATATTGTAGAAGTGTGTTAATCAGTTTAAAACATGAAAGATAGAAGCTCTTCGTCTACAGTTTTACATATTTGTTAGGAATAAGCATATAGCTTTTGTTGACACTAATCATTTATAAGAGACTTCGCGATTGTGCATTCTCGTTTCATTCGTGAAAATTGCACTAATTCAAACTTGCCTGTACTTTCGAATTTCATTAGTGCAATGTTTATTGGAGTTTCGTTGTATCAGGATATAAAGAAAATTTGAAATTAAAAAAATATGCATTTTTTGAGAAACTATTTCTTTCAGTATTTAAAAGAAACAGTAATAATGAGGACTTTTTACTAATTTCTGAGGCCCCACAGAAATTATGTGACCTAAGCCCATTCCTAGTGGGCCTAGGCCATAATCAGGCCTTGGTGAAGCGTCCTCTTAACCAAGCAACTTTTCAAAGAGTTAACCTTTATATCAACTGTATTGCCACGATTTGAAGGTACCCTGTCTATATTTCCGCCTTTTTTCTATTTACCTCAACTGTTCCCTTATTGTTTAATATTACTTTAATTTCAATGCATAAATCTAACATTTTTATTGCTTGGTGAAAGAATAAACAAGAATACGCAAGATGGAGATACTCGGCTATGCACAATATGCTTTTTAACTCTTCGTTAAACAAAGATATTAATTGCATGTCTATACTTGCTACTTTAACTCCTTCGCGAATATTTATTGGATCCAGGTCTTGATCACTCGATTTTTCCTTCACGGCCCTCGGTATCATATGAGAAACTGGTCTTTCTGGCCCTGGATCACATGGACGTGACCTTTCGATACGCGTTATACATCTTGTATTTGTATGCGTACTCATTAGTAAGCATAAACTCAGAGCTGAGTGGAGAAGTGTAGTTTTTTACCTTGGGTTAACGTTTCTTTACAAAAAAAGCTAAAGACAATCGTAAAATCTTTTAAGAGCAAGAATCTGAGAGAGTGACACACATGAAATACATGCCGTCTCAGATTTTCTTAAAAAAATTACCAGTTGTTATATATCTTGTCAAAAGACAAAATCTAAAATTTTTTCCCCGAAAGTTGAGTTGTTCATTTTTTATGGCCCCTCAAAGTTCGGAGCTCTGCAGGAAAATTTCAGCGTTTTTGCACGACATGGAAATTACAATGACCCACTGCTCTTAGCGCACACAAAGTGCCTCCAAGTAATTTAAATATCTGAAAAGTAGGGATGTTGATCTTTGTAAAATGAGTGAAAAGTTTATGGCAGTTTGTTGCCGCAAGGTCACTGAAGGTCGTAAAAAGCGGTAAATAACATGTCATTTGAAAGATATACAAAAGCACTTTCAAAAATTATATATATATTTGAGGCATATTTAATGCGCTTTTAATTATATGAAGTTGAAAATCAAAAATTTTCAAATTTTACCAATATTTTGACCGGCATAACTTTCTGCGGCATAAATCTATTGAAAAATTTTTTTTACCTTTATTTTCCTCCATTATTAGTCTATCCATAAAAGTAAAATTTATTGAGGCATGTGGCTTCAAAAAAATTAAAACATTTTTTTAACATACAACATTTTAGCATTTTCTTTCTGAAAGCACCTTACTCGAACAACTGTATTTTTATATAAATTTCACCATAAAAACCAATATTTTTAACATTTTATTCTATATAATCTTGTTGGTTATCCATTTAAAATAATATTTTAATATCATTGGCATTTGCAATTTGTATAAAACAGAAATATATAGAAATAATGCTGTAAAACATTTGTTTTGTAGCTACAAAATCCGTGTGAATTATTTATTTAATAGTTCCTTGTACAAAAGTTGGAAGCTTGGGACAGTAATGGATCCACACCGGATAATTGTATGGGACCAAAGAAGATGGTGCTACGATGTACAGTGGCAATGTCATCACGTATCGGCCATTTAAAATCTTGAGCTCTTCTCTCGTGTAGAAATTTCATTTCGAATGAATCATTTCCACAGTGCTATGATTTCAAAATTGCAAGCAAAAATATTATAGAATACACGCAGCATATAATGAGGGGAGTTCAACAAGAAAATGCAAAGGCAGCAGCACTGCAAGAAACAGACGAGGAAACAGCGTTTTGGCTTCAAGACTGGTCGCAAAATATTTTGCCACATAACTATCGTTAAAAACAACAGGACTATTTTGGTAAACAGGGTATGTCAATGTGTTTGTTACACAAATTAATGGAATAGTTGAGAAACCAACTTATTATACTATTCTCGAATTTTGTGATCAAGACGCAGTGTCAACTTTGTGTAAAGACTGACAATGCAGGCTGTTTTGCTGGCAATATGTGCAGCAAAAGCTGGAATCTGATGGCGAAGAACCTGAGGTTAAAAATACTTAGACATGACTATAATGAACCTCAGAGAGGTAAAGATCAAGCTGATCGAGAGAGTGCAATTGCTAAAATGTTTATTAGAACATATATGTCATCACGTATTGGCCATTTAAACTCTTGAGCTCCTCTCTGGTGTAGAAATTTTATCTTGAATGAATCATTTCCAGTCTTCTAGAATTTTTCCTATGTAAAATCTTCTGTCATACATTAGTGCATAAAATGAATGAGGATGAAATCCACTGCTCTTTTCTTCAAAAATTTTGATTTTTTTGCCTAATATTCTCTCTTTCTGCTATCTGAAAATCCCAAAATTTATTGGAAAGCAATATTACATTTTTAAAGAAATTGTTAACTGTTGAAAACATTAAATAAAGCAAATTACATAATTAAAAACATAAAAAACCTCATTTTCTTCAGTTGCATTTACTGAAAGATGGTCATCATATTCATTTTCATCTTCTTTCACAGTATCAAAATCTATATTTTTTCCTTTTATTCTGCTGAAATAAAAAATCACTTGTTCATTCGTAAGATATTCTTCCCGGCAAAACTTTTTCTTTCCATCTACTGTAAGATGTCTCATCATCTTGACAACACTCTGTGCAGTAAATTTATTATCTGTTTTATCCCCTTCATAAAAACATTGCTGTAGAAACTGCTTTTGATTTTGATTCAGACGCATGATTTTTCTTTTTGGTTTCAGTGCCCATCCTAGTTGTGATACCATAGTTGAGAAGTTTTCATTTCTATTAGATGTGCCAGCAATTTTAAAAAAATTAGTAGTTTGGAAGTCTATTTTTCTTGTTACTGTCTCCATTTTTTTAGCAAAAATAGTTTTAGCTTTGTCCACTACTGATAGTAATTTTGGAATAGTATATTCTCCTCTTGATATATGCAAGGACAATTCATCTGCAGTTTCAAATGTAGAAGTATAATTGTCTTCAGGACAAAATATGAAGTAAACAAACTTACGGCTAAGAAAAATCGATTTATGATTTTGATTTTTGTCTAACTTTTATTTTGTTCTGAATGGGATTGCTGTTTGAATGCTACAATTAAATTTTATGTTGTTATAAGGAACTTTTTTTCCTGAACCAATTTCAAAATGTTTCCAAAATATCATTTCATTAGATTCAAATTTCACAGAATGGTATGACTGTATTTCATGTACTTTAACACTTTCAACTGAGCATTTTTCTTTATTGATTTCTATAACTGATACTTTAGTATTTTTCATTCTTCCTTTAAAAATGAGGACATCATACACATCTTTAGCTGATGTTACATCATGACCTATATATATATATATATATATATATATATGTTCTAATAAACATTTTAGCAATTGCACTCTCTCGATCAGCTTGACCTTTACCTCTCTGAGGTTCATTATAGTCATGTCTAAGTCTTTTTTAACCCCAGGTTCTTCGCCACCAGATACCGGCTTTCGCTGCATATATTGCCGGCATAACTGCCTGCATTGTCAGCCTTCACATGTAGTTTCTTCATGCTTGGAAACTCTACTGTAAACTGCTTTAATGTATGCTTTGACACACACAAAGTCGATACTGCATCTTGATCACAATATTTGAGAATAGTAAAATAAGTTTATTTCTCAACTTCTTATTCTTATTATAAGTTTATTTCTAAGTTTATTTCTCATTAATTTGTGTAACAAACACATCAACATCCATTGACATGCCCCTTTTACCAAAATAGTCCTGTTGTATTTAACTATAGTTTTGAGGCAAAATTTTTTGCGACCAGTCTTGAAGCCAGAAGGCTGTTTTTTGCAGTGCTGCTGCCTTTGCCTTTTCTTGTAGAACTCCCCTCATTATATGCCGCATGTATTCTATAATATTATTGCTTGCAATTTTGAAATCATAGCACTGTGGAAATGATTCATTCGAGATGAAATTTCTACACCAGAGAGGAGCTCAAGATTTTAAATGGCCGATACGTGATGACATTGGCACTGTACATCGTAGCACCATCTTCTTTGGTCCCATACAATTATCCGGTGTGGATCCTTTTACTGTCCCAAGCTTAAAAGACATCCAACTGTTGTACAAGGAACTATTAAATAAATAATTCACACGCATTTTGTAGCTACAAAACAAATGTTTTACAGCATTATCTCTATATATTTCTGTTTTATACAAATTGCAAATGTCAATGATATTAAAATATTATTTTAAATGGATAACCAACAAGATTATATACAATAAAATGTTAAAAATATTGGTTTTTATGGTAAAATGTATATAAAAATACAGTTGTTCGAGTAAGGTGCTTTCAGAAAGAAAATGCTAAAACGTGGTATGTTAAAAAAATGTTTTAATTTTTTTGAAGCTACATGCCTCAATAAATTTTACTCTTATGGATAGACCAATAATAGAGTAAAATAAAGGTAAAAAATTTTTTTCAATATATTTATGCCGCAGAAAGTTATGCCGGTCAAAATATTGGTAAAATTTGAAAATTTTTGATTTTCAACTTCATATAATTAAAAGCGCATTAAATATGCCTCAAATATATATATAATTTTTGAAAGTGCTTTTGTATATCTTTCAAATGACATGTTATTTACCGTGGCAACTAGAAGGCGCAAGCTGTAGTTGATCGTTGAAAATTTTAAAAAACAGCAAAAATGCTTCTTTTTACGACCTTTAGTGACCTTGCGGCAACAACTTGCCACAAAATTCTCACTCATTTTACAAAGATCAACATCCCTACTTTTCAGATATTTAAATTACTTGGAGGCACTTTATGTGCGCTAAGAGCAGAGGGTCATTGTAATTTCCATGTCGTGCAAAAACGCTGAAATTCTCCTGCAACGCTCCGAACTTCAGGGGGCCATAAAAAATGAACAACTCAACTTTGAGACAAAAATTTTCAGATTTTGTCTTTTGATAAGGTATATAACAACTGGTAATTTTTTGAAGAAAATCTGAGATGGCATGAATCACCCCATAATGTTAGGTGTGACAGTTTCTCAGATTCTTGCTCTTAATTGTTTTGAAATTTTTCTCTACTGAAGAGCTGAAAGGTTCACGTTTAGTTTCTAAGTATTATTTTAGGCAATTTAACAATTTCCTGCCAAGGAGGTAAAAATGTAAGAAAACCAAACATTTTATAGAGAGGAAAAAAAGTAATTTTTACCTTTGGCAAAAGAAAAAAAAATTTAATTTCTGCTTAAAGTATTTCTTGTCATTAGCTAACAACTTAAGTTGTAAAAATAATATTCGGATTATTTCAGATTCGAGAAATTAATATAAATACTAGGATGTACTCAAGCATCAAGTTATCTTAAAAGTTTTTTTATATCCGTCGTTGAACAGCCGACCCAATTTTGGGTTTATGACTATTAATGTTCAACTCCGTAGCCTTGTAATTTTGAACCAATCCAGAGCACAAAGGAACTCCTAGATGAGTACCCCCAGAGGTATTGATTTTTTATGGGAACATGGACGACTCAACAGATTTAACGTGCATCAGTCACCATTTACTACACGGAGAGTCTTCGGCCGGTGGGGATCGAACCCACGAAATCTTGGACATGGGCCCAGTGCCCTATCAACCAGGCTATCCCGGCCCAGCGTCCAAACTTTGCAAAATAAATTCTTAGAATAGTGTAAATTTCCACGTTTTCTTTTTGAAAAATTAAAATTCTCTAAAGAGGAACTTTTACGCCCTTTGCGTTAAATTATAGAACTTTCACTATGCTCTTATTTGCTTGTTTTCAAACAGTTTATATGAAATCAGAATTTAGTTATACGTATAAGTCCATTACTCCAATTGACTTTTTTCGAGGAGGATTCGAGTTTGGGTCATCTTAATGGGTGGCGAGCATTCTATCCTCTGAGCTACCGCAACTCTAGTGTCATAGTAATTAATAACAGGTGTTGAACAGCAGCCTCAATTCGGAATTTACGATTATCACTGCTAAACTACTTAGCCTTGTAAATTTGAACTCAACCCTGAAGACAGGGGAACTCCTGTATCAATAGGACAAACTAGCCTTCCTGGAGGATCTGCATTTGTGTTACACCAAGAAGAAAACTACGAATACCTCCCACCGTTAGCCCGCTGGAAAGCGGATTCCATTTTACGATCCGACTACTATTAGGGATATTCTACGTCAGCTCTCGCATCGATGGGTGCCAAGAGCAGAATTCGTATCAGCCAGCCATCGCTGGTACTCCAACCTGGATCACCTCAATGCTCTATCCCCTGAGCCACCGTGGCTTTTAGTCTCACAGTATGAAGAACTGTTTTTATCTAAATAGTCTTATTGAAATAATATTTAAGTGTAAAATCGTTTAAAATGATAGCAAGGTTGGACAGTTTCTGCCGAGGTGGTTAAAACCACTGGTAGAAACCGGTTAAAACTGGCATGGCAGAAACTGGCAGAAATTCAGAAAATGACATAAAAGTAAGTACTGAGATTGACATACAATGGATAATTCATAGAAAAAACAATTAAATGTTAAACAAAGTACAATTTATTTACAAAATTATCACCATTCAAAATCAAATATTACATTGTTTGCACTCTGCAGTAATCTATAACAAAAGACAAGTTTTGATGCAGTTTCTAAACCTAAACAATTTCTCAATTTGTTATGCATGAACAAGAAATTTGAGAACATTCTCTCAAGTCCAGCAGAACTAGCAGGCATTGTCATCAAGAAACAAGCAAGAATTGTGAAACTTTCATCTATTGCATATTTTTTTAAAACTGGACCACCATGTAGCAGCTGGGATAGTTGTCAAAACTTGACTGGAAAAATAAGTTTCAGGAAATGGGGCCGATTTGCTTTGCAAAGCTATGACATACATAAGGTACAAAATCTGGGTTAATATTGGCGAGTAAAATTCTGGCACTTTCTTCTTGAGCACATGATAATTTCAATCACAAATACTTTGGATGCAGCATATAAGCTAACAAATGATAATCAGTAACTGCCTGTTTAAATCTATATGTCACTTCTTTTTCATAAACAGCCATAAGATTCTCTTCTATGGTTAGATTTGTTACATTTTTCAGTTTACTTAAACAAAATGTCATTAAGCAATTACTAGAAATAATATAGAATTTTTTTAAAGTTTCTGCCAGTTTTTAACGGTTATAACCAGTTTCTGCCAATGGCATGGCAAAAACTAGTTTCTGCCGGCAAAAAGCCAACCCTGAATGATAGTGTCCCAGCAGTATAAAAATGTTTAGTAACTTAATGAATCAAGGTTAAAAAATTATATCTAAGGAAAAATAATAATAAGGCAGAGTATAAATCTGATAATCAAATAGCTGCTTTCTTTATATAATGGTCAAAACCATATAATCGCAAAATGATTTGAAAAGAAATTTAGTACGTTAAGCAAAACTGTATGGAAAAAAACTAGAATTTAAGCTGACTGTTTTAATACGTTTATGATAAAAGTTTTGTCAACAAAACCGCTAGAATTCGTTAAATATACAGAGAAAATCTGTAAAAAGAACACTAATTTTTTATGTGGCGTAAATATGGGATGAAAACAGAAAAAAAAAACCTTTTCCTTTTCTTTAAACAGTTTTTTTCTATGAAAAACCTGTTTTTCTTCTGTAGAATTTACAGTTATTTTTTTACGGTGTAATGTTATAACTTACTGATATGAGGATAATAAAGGAATCATTGAAACATTATGGCAACCCTATTTTAAGTTAAAATTATTATTTTGCAATAAATGAATCATAAAGATATTTCTGTATTGTGATCTGTCACGCCAACTACAATCGCCAAGGTGTCAAATAGATTTTAAACTTGCGAATGTTTTTTTTTTTTTTTTTTTTTTAAATAAAAAAACATGTAGATGTTTGCCCGGAGGTGGCTACGAGTTGGCTTACGAGTTGGTGCCTTTCTGCCTGGAAGTTGTCAGACTTGGCGATTACTCTGCCATAGATCACGATACGGAAATAACAGTGGTGAACAAAAGTTTTAGACTTGCTAGTCATGCCCTGTTCTAAACTATTTATCCTATGAACTCGAAATTGGCTCAGTCGATTCAACGTAAAAAATACAAAAATCCATTAACTATCGATTGAAAGAAGTCGGAGAATATTAATCAGGAAGGAACTACTTTGTAAAGGAAATAAAATTGAGATCAAACTTACGATTATTAATTACAAATATACAAGAAATATCATTAAAATGATTCAGGACAATTATCATAAAATAACTTTAATCTTTATATAACAATAAAAGTCATCTTTTTAAGCACTTACGCAATGTTTAATGCCACAAGATCATAATGATCTTGTATTCTTTGCCGCAATTAAAGTACCTACAAAACATTTATTTTCTGTTACAGAATCTATTTAATGGCAATTCTAAGTTAACGTAATTTAATCGAACCAATTGTTTTATAGAAATAAATGCCGCTGCAGTTAATTTACTCAATTCACTGCCTTAGGCATCTCTTTCTTTAAACTACTCCGTCAGGAATAATGCTTTCGAACATAATTTGGAGAAATTGCTGTGTTATAAATTGATCTTCCACTTTAACGACATTTTATTAAAAGTTATAACAACACTTGTAATCGCTTACGAATAAAGAATGAATTATTTTCATAAAATAATTTGAATTTATAGATTATTATATATTTGCATTTGAATTTATGTAATTTTGAAAATATAAACATTCGCACTTTTATGTAATTGGGATAAAACATTGGGCATATTTGCAATTTTATATCAAAATTGAAAATTTATTACAGTTTTTCGCTTTTAGTGTGTGTGCGTATTTTTTATTTTATTTTTTTATTTATAAAGCGTAGGAAGGATGTCAAAATTTATTTTCTATTACTTTGTGATATCTTTAAGCATATTCATTTTTACCAATGACTTTAAATTAAAATATATTGATAAATTAAATTAAAATATATTGATAATCTTGACTTACTCTGTAACCGCAACTAATGACAGTAACTTTTAAAGCGTAGTTATTTGGCCTAGTATAGATTTGAACGAAAAGAACCGTCAAAGTGATTTGAATCAATAGAATCAGTTTACTTAGCGAATTTGAATCACATATTGATTTGAATCAAGATCTCAGTGAGTCTTGATTCGTATTTAATCAAGAAATCTTGAATCAAGATTCGAATCATTGATTCAGCTTGATTCGAATCATTTGTAAATTGGTGATTCTAATCATCGAATCAGTACCCAACTATAGTTTGTTGAAGTGAACGCGCTCTCACGACAGATAACAACGGGAAAGGAAGGAGAATATGCATATCTTTTACGCTGCGTCTTGTTATCTTCGTCTCTGTCTAGTGCCGCTTGTAAAAGATCATGTTTTGATGAGAAAATTCTGATATAACAATTAAAAAAATTACTAAAATTATGTCCCAACAGCTGGATTTTTGCATACCTTTTACAAGAAATTTTATTCCATTCTCTCGTACGGCAAGCTTACCAAAAGTTCATGTATGGTGGCAAAAGTTATTTATGATGGTTATTCATTTTGTATGCATAAAAAGTTTGAAGAAAAAAGTTATAATTATGAGTCGAATATTGAAAGAGTGTATATGTATACAGGGTGATTCTGAAAAGATGGGCAAAATTTTAGGAAGTGATATTACACACCCAAGCAAACAATTTTCATCAAAGAATGCATAGTCGAAAACAAAACGAAAACCGCTACATGGCGTCAAAGTTTATGTTCTTATATGAGGCAGAAACACGCAAAGAACGATGAAGTTAAATTATAAAAGCAAATTTAATGGCATGTGATTACAATAAGTGTTCAAAACAGTGGCCGGCAGCGACTATGCACGCAGTACAACGGCGAAGAAAAGATAGGCAAACATTCTGAAACACACCAGGCATATCACGAACTTTCCCTGCACCGGCCGAAAGCTTGGCGACAAGTTCTTCTGCAGATTCAATGGGAGTCTCATACATAAGACGTTTGCATGCATCAAACAACTTTCCAAACGCACCAGCACCTTTGCGTTTTGTTTTCGACCATGCATTCTTTGATAAAAATTGTTTGCTTGGGTGTGTACTATCACTACCTAAAATTTTGCCCATCTTTTAAGAATCACCCTGTATACACAACATAGAATCTTTCAATACAAACATTTGGAACAATAAAATTTTTTATAATTTATGCGTACTTAATCTTACCTTGTTGTTTGACATAGAAGGATTTTTTTCCGAACTTCTTATAACGTATAAAGTTTTGAATAAATATCTTTATCTATAAGCAAAATTATCATCGTTATCTTATTATCCGATGAAGTATCTATATTATTATAGTATTAGATAATAAACTAATATATATATGTTATATTATTATCTATTTCACTCTTTAATTTTTAAAAACTTCTATTTTGAACACATCTCGAATTTTTTTATTTACATTTTGTATTGATTTTGAATTTTTATTAATATTAGTATAAATCGCTTTTAGAATTTAAAAAAAAAAAAAAATAACATAAGTAATTTTATTACGAATTTAAAATTATTTTCAAGTGCCATATGTAGCCTAAAGTTATACTATAACATTCGCTTAGTAATTATTATAAATCGCGTGTACAAATAGAATTTGATTAATATTTTCTTTGCAAAAATGTTAACATAATAAGTAACGAAAGCGGAAGTTTCAAAAATGGTGTACGTTAAAACGATACCTATACTGAGTAATTCCAAGGTTTCGCTTTTGATAAAGTTTATAAAGAGGAAACGATAAATTCAAAAAGATAAGTTGCGCGTTCAATCAGAAAGTGATAATTCCATTCAAATCTAAAAGCTCAAGTGTTTTAGGTAAGTAATTTTTCAACATTCTTTTTTCCAAGTTCACAAAATTTATAAGAATAAATAATGAGCACGTTTCGATATTTAACAATTTTGATACTATTTATTTTTAAGTAGTTGCATAGTTTTATATTGTATAATAATGCCTTTCTCAAATTGGCGGTGGAACCACAATTGAAGTCAAAACTATTTATAAATTTTGAATCGATATTTTACATATTTTTGATTGATAATCGTAATAAGACATTAGTTTTTACTATAATAAATTACTAATAAATTACGCGGATTCTTTATCTCAAATTAAGCAACTGTTTGATATTTTATTAATCAAGTGAAAGGGAACATTCGAAATTATCATATGAATCTTAGCATAAATGCTTTGTCACTTTTTTTCATGAATGTGATTTTTATATAATTTTTATATGTTGCATTTTTGTAATTTTTTTCAACATTAGTCCAGAATGGATTAAAAAAAAATGCAAATGCAAACTGTGGACCAAAATTATAAACGATGAAGAATTTTTTTTTTAATACTACTATAAGTTTAAAAATAAGTTGTGATGGCTCAGTTGTTAAAGCGCTGAATCATTCTGATTACTGGGGTTCAATCCTTAGTAGCGGTTTAAAGCCCACCCATCTTTCTCTCAACCCAGATGCCAGGTTGTTTAGAAAGTAAAGACGGCCTGTGCGCAATGATGACTACATTGTCACAAGCATGTCGTTTATCAGGAAATTGTGGACCCTTAACGTCCATGACCCCCTCCCCCAGTTCCACAATGGGCAGTTGCGAGAATACTTTACTATATAAGACTAAAAATTATGTTTTAATAATTTTTCTGATTTTTTAAAAATGCTTCCATAATCTCAATTATTAAGATACAGAGAACGCTTTTAAACTACTCCCAGACCTTATATCCTTTTCAATATAGGTTGCTGTTTTTATAGAGTTGATATCTATGTGTTTCCACATTTTTATACAACTCCAGTGGATCTTTACTATATAAAAATTCAACTAAAAAAATCGTATCGCCCTTAATCTAACTCTTCAACATCTGAGGTTTTGGTGAAATATTTTTTATTGTGTGATAGTGAACTAGAATAAATTTTTTTTATAACAAATTGAATTTGTACAAAATTTTCTTCTGAATTTGAAAAACATGGTCAGTTGTTTATTTGACTGTGTATATATATATCTGTTTAAGTTATTCATATGTTGTGATAGAGTTCCTTTAATTTAATTCCGTAGTTGTTAGAATGTGAGCCTAATATTCCAAAAAAATAATAATAGTAATAAATAAATAAGTAAATAAAAAATGATTGAGTATAGTCTGCTTTTATATATACACACACAAGCAGACAGTATATATACGAGGGTTAGTCTTAATTTTTTTAAGATACATGTTGGTTCTTTAAGTTATACTTACGAAATTTCAGGAGTCCATCATCAACGCACTTTTATAGTTACATTTTCCAAAGATTAAATGCTTCAAACAATTCATTTCTTGAAATCGATGAAGTAAATGCAATTATACATTTGCATGATGCATTTGTCATGGTGAAGCATAAGTCTTCAAACATTCACTCCTTGGAGAATTTCTGGAAGACATATACTGTCTTCCAGAACCTGTCCTTTTTCCTATTTAATTCTTCATGAATAATTTCATAAATAGATGTGGATCCAACGTTAAGTTCCTCAATATCATTTGATATGTACAGAGATTATTAGCCATTAACATATTCCGCATGGCAGATACGTTATCCGGGATTACTCCGATCTTCTTGAAGTGAATTGTGAACTCCGAGAGATTCTGTAAACCATTTGAATACAGTAGCACGAAATGGTCCATTATTTTTAAATGCTAATTGTAGCTGTTGGAAGCATTCTTCTTCATTTATGCCCTCTTTACAATCATAGAATAGCACGATAATGTTCTCGCATAAGCTCCATTTTCTCCACTAAAATTTATTCGACGCTAAACAATCTAAAACTAAGTAATTAAAAAATCGTCTGCTATGCTAAATTTGCTTGTATTTTCAAATTAAACTGTTAATTATCGTCTGTTCGTAAGTCAAAAATTTCAGAGTGACCTTCGTATATATATATATATATATATATATATATATATATATATATATATATATATATAAACTTGACGTAAAACTGAAACATATATATTTTTTATTATTCCTTTTGTGTTTTCTAATTTTAACCTCAAAATCTCAAAATATCGACACACACACAAAAAAAAAAAAAAAAATTTTTTATAAACAAAGTATTTCCTTAAAGTTCGCCAAAATTACTTTGATAAACTCGCCAATCAAGGTCTAATCTTGACGAAGATGAAAGTGCAATGGGGAATTACCCGCTTCCTCCGACCGTTTAGATATCATTCCTAATAATTATATTAGAATAGCTTTCGCCATTGTAACTATCTTTCTTTTTTTAAAGTATTTTTTCTTGGTAAGTAAGTATTTTTTCAATTATTCTATAAATGTTAATATTAGAAATAAAAATGCTGCATGAATTAAATGTAAAAAGGCTTTTTAACTTGTGGTGTAACTAACTACCACTACAAATAATAAATACGAATTCACTAGTATATAAGACATGTTAACTTGATTCTATCTTGAGGTACCTTTTGATAGATGACAGTTGACATGGTCGATAAATAATTTCGTACATTGTTGATAACAACATAAAACACGTTTACTCTCAATCAGTGGATTTTAAGTATTTAAATAGATTTTTAAGAGGTTTTTTTTGTAATAATGTTTTTTTTTTTTTAAAAGTAAAAAATTGTTATCGCATAGTTTTAATGAACGAAAGTACAAGTTACGGAAGAAAAATGCGATAAAATGTCATTGTTATTCTAACATTTTTGTTATGTGTTATTTATTGGGCTATTTTTTCTAGCAATGTTATGCTAAAATATTTTAGGAATTGAGATAGATTAACAAAAAGAAATTCATTTAGCCGGATTCAGATTTCTGACCCCCGAAATATAGGAGTAGCCGCAATCTGGAAAATATGATCCCAATAGTTTGGTCTGAAGAGCGGTTCGAAGTTTGGACCCCTTAATATTAATTTTACTTTTTGTGTATTTCTCCATATCTCAAAAACTTTTTAAGCTAATTGAAGATTTGTGCACGCAATTATAAAATTTGTTTATCTACAGATAATTTCATGCAAGAAATAATTTTTAATAAATATTTAATTACTTTTTATTATTTTACTAATCGAAAATTTTTTGAATTGTAAAAAAGAAAGTTTTTTTCATTTTTTTAAAAAAATTTAATTTTACATGACCAAATTTGAGCGAAATAAATCGAATTTAAGAAAGTCGTATACTTAATGCTACAACTAATTGAGTACATTATTTAAAGAAGTAAATGAATTTGGTTAAACAAAATGTAAAAATAGGGGATATGGCTGTTATCAAGGAAGAAAATTCTTCCTGCTAGTGGCCATGGAGTGCTTTATTTGGAAAAAGATAACTATCGAGTTATGTCAGTTAAAGCCAAAAATGTTGTACATAATGAGTATTTTAAAAACTGCAACTGAAAAAAATAATCTATGGATATAATTTGCTTTTGAGAATTTTAAGCAATTTTTCGTTCATTTGATTGGTGTAGTTAATTAAGTTTCAAGTTTTGAAATTTGTGCATTATTTGATGGTATGTTTCAGTTTTTTTAAAATTTTTCTTTGTTTCGATTTGATAAACATTTATTGAAGTCAATGTTTAATTTTCGGTGGAATATACGGTTTCTACTGACTATATGGCATCCCGCACCTTTATGAAAAAAATAAACACATTTTAATTTATATTAGCCAATAAAACATTTTTATTTTAGTTAAATTCACCAACAATATTTCAGTAAATTTCAAACAAATTTAAGGACATTTTTATAAAAATTAAGTAACTAAATCGAAAATATTATTTAAGATTTAACATATACTAGCCCCCCGTGGCAGAATGTTACAGAAATTTTGCAGAAAGAGTTTTCATTTGGGAAGGGGAAAATTTTGGTTTTCCTTCCTGCTTAATTTTTTGAAATTTTTTTTTCTTCAGAATTTTTTTCAGAGATGTATTTCTTGCGCTTCAGAAAGGAAAGAAATAATCGTGATTTTTCTATTCTCATTTGAGATTTAAAAAAAAAAAATCCTAATAACTGGCTTTAGCTAGAATTTCAAATTAATAATATAAAATAAAAAATTTAGAAATTGCGAAAGTTTAAAAGATAGTTCGGTCTAGAAATTCTTTCTTTCTTTCATTTTTTTTTTTTTTCTTTAAAGAACACCATATTTTACATACACTTATTTGAGTATTTCTTTTTCAAAAAGTACTATTCCAGTGATTCGTGATCTTTATTTTGGGAGTTCTGCACGGATTTTACAATGTATGTACGAATTCTAATTTGTGCAATGATTTACAAAATTCGAAATTGCATTTTTCCGCCTGCAAAAGGCGAGAATATAATATCGCCAATAATATTAGAATTAAAAAAAATATTACTTTTAAAATTTAAAAGTTTTATGTATTTTTATTCTATACTTTTTTCTGTAAACACAACGTTTCTGTTACTTTAAATTAATAATTGTTATAATTAAAAGTATCTTAAAGCAAAACATATATTAGTGCCAGGGAAGTTTGTAGCAGAAAGCCCGAAAAAATTCTACTACAGGGTACTAGCCTACTTAATTTAATGTGATTCGAACTTAACATTTGTTTGTCTGTTAGATAACGATGATTTTTATTTATTTATTTTATTTGTCTTTTTGTAAAATAAGGAATTTTTCATGTGATGTTAGTAAAATTTTGGCTTCTCTTTAGATTATCTATTATTAGTTCCTCGAAGCAATGACATCCCAAGTTTTGAGACCGGTAAGTTGCTTAGTTGATTTTTTTAAATTTAGTTTGTTTTTCCATTTCCTTCTTTCAGTAGATCCCAGACTTTATAAACAAAGTATATACATAAAGTACATACTTTGTATAAAGTATATACAAAGTAATATTCTTCCGCTTAGTAACTAATAAAAGACTACATTATTTTTAATAATAAAATGAATAAATTTTTATCATTTATAATCTTAATAAGTTTTATATCACATAGTTGAATACACACTTCTGAATCTTATTATATAGTTTAATTATATACAGTTTAGCTTTATATAGTTTATGTCAGAATTTGTTTTTGGCGCATATACATAAAGTGGATTACGGTTTTCGTTGAATTGAATGTTAAAAAGAATTGTCAAAAATTAAAGAAACATTTTTTTATTAGATAATTTATTCGTTTTATTTTGATTTGAGAATAACGTTGGGATGTGGATGTAGTTAATTTACGTCGCACTAGAGCTGCACAATGGGCTATTGGCGACGGTCTGGGAAACATCCTTGAGGATGATCCGAAGACATGCCATCACAATTTTGATCCTCTGCAGAGGGGATGGCACCCTTGCTTCGGTAGCCCAACGACTTGCACGCGAAGTTGAGCACTTTACGGTAGAACAGTTTAACGAGGACCAATACCGCACACCCTCGGTCCCTACGCAGACTGATCCAAGTGATCACCCACCCGCACACTGACCGCAGCCAGTGATGCTTGACTTCGGTGATCTGCATGCAAGTATTTTTCGAGGAATTTTAGTAATGTGAATTATTTATTTTTGAAAAAAAAAGAATATCAATCACACTAGCGTCTACAGAAAAACGAGAATCTAGTTTCTGTTTTCCTCATTCAAATGCTCTATGACATCATAATATGACATTAAACGATAGATGTGCGCGTTGAACATTCACCTCCTACATCAAAAAGCCTCCACACGGTCTTTTATAAGTTGTCCGCGCAGACCGTTTAAAAAGTGAACCATTTGTGCGCATGAACCCAAAACCTTTTATAAAAGTAATTGAGAGAAATTCTTCATATATATTTGGGAATTGAATCTGTAGTGGTTGACAAGTAAATAAGGCAAACCAATAATATTCATAAATAAAACAAATTTTTAGTCATATATTTACTACCACTTTCTTATTTTAACTATATTTTGTATTAAGTTCGGAAAGTGGAGATCCTTCACAGTGGTCTGATCGGACTACCTATAAAAAACCGTGCGGAGGCTTTCAGTTATAGGAGGCGTTGGTTCTTGGTTGAACCATAGCCATCGAGGTTGAACTCTGGGAGAAAACAGGAAAAATAAATTCGTAGAACAATAAACAAATTAGTTATCAATATTTTGAAGTTAGTTAATTTTTTGCATTGTTATTGATATTTGTTTCATTTTTTTTATTTCTAGTTAATTTGTTTTATTGTTTCAAGTTACAAGTGTTCATAGTTAGTAATGTTTAATTTCCAACATGGACAATTCAACCAAGAACAATTTCAAATGTTCTGCCTGTCATTTTCTACTCATCAATCTTTTCGAAAGCATACCATTAAAAAACGACCTAATATTATTGATATTGTAACACCAAATTTAAATCAAATCAAAAACTTAATTTCATACTTGTGATGCTTTCGGTGCGAATTACAATGCGGGAGGAACTTATAAACAGCATTTGAAGACACGGATGAGTGTGCTGAAACAGCTTATGGTTTGGTTATACCGAGCAATGGCACTTAATCTTAAAAAAAAAACATCAGTGTAGTGTATACCGGGCAAATGTATTCCGGGAAGTGGTACTTAACTTTAAAACAGTGTAGGGTATACCAGGCAGTGGTACTTAACTTTAAAACAGTGTAGGGTATACCAGGCAGTGGCACTTAACTTAAGAAAAAATTGTAGGGTATATCGAGCAAATGTGTACCGGGCAGTGGTACTTAACCTTAAAAAAACATGAGTTTAGTGTAAACCGGGCAATGGCACTCAATTCGCTTGATTAATCCGATTATTAAAAATTATAAATAGCGATTATTGCGAATAGCAGCATTCGATACACAAATATTTTCCTTAATCGGAAGGACTGTAATAATTTTCTCTGCACATTTCTTCATTACACACAGCATTGTTCTTTACATCAATTTTTAATCACGTCATTTTTCAAAGAAATATTAGAAATAAATAACTGCTTTGAACTAAAATATAATTACTAAGAAGTATACTAATTCTTCCCAGACAATATTTTTTAGACTAAGCGATTCAAACAACCATCTAAACAAAACTTTAGAATACTGAACAGAATTAATTGTAAAGGTCGAACGAAGATGTCGTGGGACACTGTAGCAGTGTTGTAACAATTGAATAGAAAGATTATTAAAATAAATAAATTTCATTTATAAAGTACTTTGATATTTTGAGAGACACAGACATAATACCAAGCCTACTTCAAAAGACGCGATAATTACTAGTAAAAATAACTTCAACATTTTAAGTTTAAGGCAACCTTAAAAATAAGTTGTTGTTGTTGTTGTTACTTATTCCACTTAGCCGAGAACAAGGCTAGACCAAGTGCAGTAGACCGTTCACCGACAGAAAATCATATACCAACGCTGGATCCTCCAAAATAAAATTCCTCTCCAGTCCAGTCCAGCAGCTTCTGTAGCTATTAGGACCGTGGACGCCCGAGGGAAGAAGTCTGACTTTGTCCATTGCCTTTATGCTTTAGCTGGGTAATAAAAATAAGTAACTATCACAAATATGGTAAAACAAAATTTATTTCCACATGTATCGTTAACATCTTATTATGACATAGGGATTTTGAATGAAGAGAAGCTAGATTCTCGTTTATATTTTCAATCACGAAATTTAATTTCAATAACAAATAATATCATACTAAGACCAACAATCAATTAGCCAGTTACAACTGACAAAAATTAGGTAACGACATGGAAATTTTTCATAAAGTTATATTATGCTCTGTAACCTTTTTAAGGTTAACAAAAGATTTAAATGTAGAAATAAGCTTCACTTTCACTTAATAATATATAATAATTATGTAGGTCAAAAAATTTGTTACCATAAAATGCTTTAATTTTCGTATTTTTACATTTACTTCACCTTTTTAAAGTACTTTTTTCGTACTTAAAAAACTTTTTTTTAAATACTTAACTTTGTACTTTTGTACGAGAACAATGTCATTGTGATGAAATATAACCTCTTGGTTAAAAGTTTTTTCTCTTTCACTCATGGATTTGAAATAATTCAAACGAAAAAAAAAATGTATTTAATTTAATAATTTCATTCTTTGGCAGTATAGAAATGATCTCTCTATCTACAAAAATCAAAGACTTTTATAGGTATTAGTTTTCATAAAATAAAAATTATTCATGCCAATTTTACTGTTTTGAATATTCAGCTCTCTGCAGAAGTTCTATTATTTAGTTATTTGAGTATTATAGCATGTTCACACACACTTAGCATTATTCTGCTGTTAATCAACCGATAAATGATCTCTTTGCGGCATTGCCAAGGGGTTGTGTGGTTGCCTTATTTTATTGCTGGGTGTTTGCAAGCTGTAGTAGTTGATTTTCTATCAATTAAATATTCCAATGGTTTTAGGGAATTCCGTATGTAGGCCTTATTCCGAATGGTCTTCAAGATGGAAGTGTTGTTGAAATCAATGGAAACGTTCCATATGGACGTGAGTGGTAAGTAACGTATCAGACTTTCAAATCTTGCTTATTAGTAAAATTTACTATTTTTAAATTCTATCTCTTACTTTGTAAAAAGTAGAGTTTTAGCATTCGATAAAATTAAAAAAAAAAAAAAAAAACTCTTTTGTTTTCTAATATTTGAGTACAGTAAAAGATAAAATTCCCCTTCCTGAAACCAAAGTATCCATACTGTTAAAACGTGTTACAGTTCTTTAACGATTTAAAGCCAATAAAATAAATGGGTAAAAGCTTACCTCTTTCTTTAAATCGTTCTTTCTTCTTTTGCGGATCTGACTGTATTTTCCTGTTAATAGATACCTGGAGACGTAATTAATAGAATAATACTAAAGAATAATAGGAAAATTTTAATGAAGATATTTACAAATTTACAATTAAGGCGTAGAAGTAATCATTTTGAACGGAGCGGTTGCTCCCCAAGTGTTCGGAAAAAAACATTAATACTAAAAAGAATAAACTCAACGTTACGGTTACAGCTAAAAAAGAGTTTTTGGCTCTGTCCGCCAGATGGAGGTGGCGGATTCGTAACACTCTCCCACCTTGAGGTCTGAAATAATTGAAGAGCTCAACAAGTTCAAACGTTGTGGTGGTCTTATAGCTCGTCCAACTCTGGTCACTGGAAAAGTGATAGGGTAGCTGGTTCGATCGCCACTCTGGATATCAGACTTTTGAATGGCTGCTCCATCATTCTGGTCACTCACAGGAATTGTTGAATCAGGTGGGTCCTTTCTTTCGATGATTCTAGGGACAAATTCTAGAGGTTGAAGTTCTAGAGGGTAGAGTCTTTGCACTGGACGGAGGAAAATACTGTTTTCCGTTTTGACTCTAGCAAGGCGAATCACATTGTCCTTTCCGGGTAGAATCTCTACAATTTTAGCTAAGGGCCAATGGATACGCTTTTTGTTGGCCTCCTCTAAAAGCACCAAGTTTCCAACATTCACTTTATCAAATCTTTTGTTCTTATCAGAGTAGAGTCTCAACTGTCCTAGATATTCGCTGCGAAACCTGTTTCTCAAATCATTACGAAGTTGTTGTCTGTACTTGGCTCTACGACTAAGTTCCTTAGCATCTATTTCATCAATATCTGGGACTCCCGATGATGGTAGTTCATGGAGAAACATCATAGGTGTCAAAGGAGAAGGATCTTCTGCATCTTCAGACACATATGTAATTGGTCTAGAATTTAAAATCTGTTCGCACTCACATAGTATTGTGTTAAGTTCTTCATAGTTCAGGGAAGCATGACCCAGAACTTTTCTTAAGACTTGTTTAACCATTCTAACTAGTCTCTCCCACCATCCACCCCACCATGCGGCGGATGGGGGGTTAAACCTCCAACGTATCTTTTGAGTAGTTGTCATATTTTGTACTGTCTGCCAATCAATGTTCATGAGTGCTCTCTGCGTTCCTACGAAATTGGTGCCATTGTCAGAATAGATAATGTATGGCCTGCCTCTTCTTGAAATAAACCTCCTCAGGGATTGGATGAAGGCTTCCGTCGACAGAGATGTTATCAGTTCCAGGTGTAAAGCACGGTATATAGCACAGGTAAATAACACAATCCACGATTTGGAGCCATCACGAAGAAACAGTGGTCCTGCCAAGTCAATACCGACGACTTCAAATACCGCTGCGTCTCGGACTCTATCTTCTGGTGGAATCCCTGATAATACTTCTAGTTTTCGCTTATCGAATCTTTGACATGTAATGCACTTTCTTATGATGTTACGTATGGTTTTCCTTGACCTTAAAATCCAAAAGTTTTCTCTTAGAAGTGACATAAGTGTTGTTACTCCTGCATGTTGATGTTCGATGTGTTTTTCAATTATTAAACGGTGTACCACTGGATGATTGTAGGGTAAAAGCACAGGATACAGAAAACATTCTTTATCTTTCCTTTGAACTATATTTGTCTTCACTCTTAAAATTCCTTCTTCCGTTTCAATGGTTCTGAGAGTACGAAAATTTGAATCAGTTTTATTGGAAAAAGCGTCCTTTTGTATCAAACGATAAATTGCCTTTTCAGCTTTTTCAATTTCGGACACAGATAGGTTTTCTGAGGAATTCCTTTCTACTTTTCTTGAGTTTTGGTAAAATCGGAAAATCCAGGCAATCATTCTAACTATCTTCTTATAAGACGAGAAATATTTATAGTACCAATCGTAATCCTCATTCTCGTTATCAATCAGAGTAAGTATAGTTTTCCTCTTTTCTTTGTTTAATAGTTCTTCATCCGGTTGTTCTTCTGACTGGGGCCATTCTTCAAAAGGTAGATATAGGAAAGAAGGTCCCTCCCACCATTTCGATTTTTGCAATTGTTCAGGAGTACATCCTCTAGAAGGGAGGTCAGCAATATTTAAATTCCCAGGAACGTGTCTCCAGTCAGATATGTTCGTTAGCGATCTTATCTCTTGAACTCGATTGTGGACAAAGGTTCCCCAAGCTTGGTCCCTTTTGATCCAACCAATTGCTGTCGTTGAATCACTCCAATACGTTATAGGGTTACTTTTCATTCTTAAATCTTCTTGTACTGTTTTAGCAAGTCTAACACCAATTAAACACGATAGTAGTTCCAAACGTGGTATAGTCATTTCTTTTATGGGAGCTACGCGACTTCTAGCATTCACTAACTGGACTTTTGTACCAAATGTGGTTTCAATTCTTACGTATACACAAGTTGCATAAGCATGTTTGCTCGCGTCCGAAAAAACATGGATTGTAACGTTATCTTGATTTTCATAGTCTACATTTAGCCATCTGGGTATTTTTGTTTCAGAAAGTAGGTTTAACTGTTTTAGCCAAATTCTAAATCGTTTATGCAAAAGTTCGGGGAGAGTTTCGTCCCATTTAATTTTCTGGTTCCAAGTCTCCTGAAGAATTAGCTTTGGCACTAAAGTTACAGGAGCTGTAAATCCTATTGGATCAAAAACTTTCTGAGTTATGGACAAAACTTTTCTTTTGGTTACCGGTTCATTTAAATCATAGTTCTTGTTTACTTTGCAAATTAAACTATCTTCTTCTAAATCCCAAATTAGGCCTAACACTGGTATCTTCTCAGATTCGTTTTGTTCTGTGATGGAATTTGGTACGTTAGACTTCCAACATCTCAAATTAAAATGTGCGGATGCTAAAATTGATTTTGATTCTAATATGAACTTTTCAGCTTCGTTCACATCATTTAGACTTGTTAAGGAATTGTCGATGTAGAAAGATGATCTTAATAATTCCGCAGTTTGATTGAAATGTTCTGGCACATTGCTTAAGTGATGTTCTAGTGTAGCGGCTAACAAGTAGGGGCTTGATGTAAGGCCGAACACAACGCGCCTATGCCGATAAACCCTAATATTTCTTTCACTATCATACCACAAAAATCTCAAAAAATCGCGATCATTTTCTCTAACATTAATCTGAAGGAATGCTTTCTCGATATCCGACGAAATTCCTATTCGGTATTTCCGAAAACGGTTCACTATACTGGGTATAATTTCGATTAAGTTAGGTCCTTTAGTCAAACAATCATTAAGTGATGGTTTGTCTCTTGTGTGCGCTGATGCATTGAAAACCGGTCGGATTTTCGTAGTCTCACTGTTTTCTTTAAATACGGGTCTATGGGGTAAGTAATGTGTTCCCGAAATCTTATTGTCATTTACCACCTCAATAATATTCTCAGATTCCCAAAATTCAAAAATTTTCTGATATTCGTCCCTATGATTTGTACTAATTAGCTTATTTTCTGTTTTAACGAGACATTTTTCGGCCATAAAACGGTTATTGTGCAAAATGGAACTATCTACTACCCAAGGTAACGAAACTTCATATCTACCAGTTTTGTCTTTTCTAATCGTGTTCGCAAAATGCTTTTTGGTCTCTTCCTCTAATAAACTCTTTGTTTGATTTTCTTCTCGCGCAGAAATTCCTAAAGTGTCTAAGCGCCATAAATCTGTTAATTTAGAATCGGAAACATGCAAAGACAACGATAAACTTGACAAAGAATTTTCAATTTTCGTATCGTTATTATCAATTTTGCCCATTATTGTCCACCCTAGTTTTGTTTTTACTGCTAACAGTCCTTTACTGAGATGTTTAATATCTCCGGTCAAGATTTTGCTAGCTATATCCGCTCCCAAGAGAAAATGTAATTCTTTCGGATCCTTTTCACACAAACAAACATTGTCATTGATGAAAATATCACTAATATAAATTCCAAAATTCTTCAATTCCCTAACACTATTAGCATCGTTTAATTTTGGTAATGGTATACAAATTTTCTCCTGATCCATTACATCTACATTTAAAGAAAAACTCTTATCAATATTACTTAACTCTATACAATATCTTTTATGGGTTTCTTGTTTAACTATTCCTCCGAAAAGGCCGTGATTCACAGATTCTTCACCTAAACACTTCAATTTTAAAGATTCTGCAATAAATTTACTGACGTAACTTTTTTGTGACCCAGTGTCAAGAATCCCTCTAACATAATAATCTACATCATTAACATTAATGCATACAATTAAAGTCTGTAAAAGAATTTCTTTATAACTAGAATTATTAGCTAAAACACTATTTTCAGACATATTATCATTTGTTTCATAGTTAGATTTCTCTTTTTCCTTATTATTTAAACTATAACACATAATCGAAACATGACCACGTCCGCAATGTTTACAAAAAATATTTTTATTTTTGCATTGACGGCTAATGTGAGAAAGGGAAGTACATTTAAAGCAAGCGCCATTCTTAAATAAAATATTTTTCTTTTCGTCTGAACTCAATTTTAAAGCGAGCGGGCATAGATCACTTCTGTGAGATTTACGACAGAAACCGCAATCCGATGAATATTTATGATTTTTTACTTCCGAAGAACAAAACAGTTCGGCGCCGGTGATTATTTTTTGATTCTTATGTTCATTTCTATACCGCGGAGTGAAAGAAATAGTAGGTTTTTCTTTTTGATTTTCATTTCGAATGACTGACAAAGATGAACGCTCTTTAGCAATCAAAATTTTAGAAAGAAAATCTAGTATATCTTTTGTATTATATGAGGAATTCTTAATCTCCTTATTAAATTCAAAAACCAAATCAGGGGGGATCATTTTAAATAACATGGGAGACAGCATAGCGCTATAAGTATCGGATAAAATATTTAGCGATTCTAAGCTTCGAATTTCTGTTTGAATCGCATCGAAAAGCTTTCGGAATGATTTCACATCACTGGAGTTTTTTAAGGGGGAAATATTCAAAATTTTATTCATGTGGGTGTCGATTAAAATTTCTTTGCGTCCAAATCTATCTTCTAACATTTTAATAGCATTATCATAATTTTCAGCCGTTATAGCAAATCCTTCGACAGTCTGAAGCGCTGTTCCCGACAAATAAAATTTCAAATAATTGAATTTGCTAATTTTATCTAATGAATTATTGTTGTGTATGGCTGATTCGAACGAGTTCCAAAAACTAAGCCATTGGCTTATATCTCCATAGAATTTTTGGATTGATAATTTCGGTAGATTTATTTGAACTTTATCTTGAAACATATTTTCTAAAGTGTTCTTTAAACTTGAATCGGGTGTGGTTTCGTTTTGAGATGTAGATTGTTTTGCGCTTTCGTTTGGAATCAATAATGATGAGTTTATTTTCTTTTTCGCTCTAAATTTCCATGTAATTATTCTTTCGCGATAATCCATGGCCGAATTAATGTCCGCATCAAGTTCTTTAGGATCCAGAATTTTTTGTAATTCACTGTCCAAAGTTTCTAATTCAGTTGCTAATTCCGTCAACAATTCTAACGACTCTTCTAAACAATCTGAAACAGTTTCTTTTTTGAGTTCAGTTTCGATGGTTTTCATTTTATTAGTCGCCGATGTTCTTACAATTCCTCTACGCTTTTTAAGTCGTGCAATCATGTCGTCAGCCATTGTTTAAGTATTCTAATTCTGACGATCTCTATCGTAAACAAACGTTTCAGTAAAACAGTTTCACTTTCGATTCCTATTCCCTTTCAATATCAAATTTATTTATCTATTTTCAAGAACAGTCAGGTCCCTGTTCGGGCGCCAATTAATGTTAAAACGTGTTACAGTTCTTTAACGATTTAAAGCCAATAAAATAAATGGGTAAAAGCTTACCTCTTTCTTTAAATCGTTCTTTCTTCTTTTGCGGATCTGACTGTATTTTCCTGTTAATAGATACCTGGAGACGTAATTAATAGAATAATACTAAAGAATAATAGGAAAATTTTAATGAAGATATTTACAAATTTACAATTAAGGCGTAGAAGTAATCATTTTGAACGGAGCGGTTGCTCCCCAAGTGTTCGGAAAAAAACATTAATACTAAAAAGAATAAACTCAACGTTACGGTTACAGCTAAAAAAGAGTTTTTGGCTCTGTCCGCCAGATGGAGGTGGCGGATTAGTAACACATACCATGACCAATGCGCCAAACTGTGAAACAGCGCTTTAGTTTGTGGCATAACTACCACTACAAATATTATGTACCGATGTACTAGTTTCTAAAACATGTTATCTTATTTAGAGCTACATTATGATAGATAAAGGTCAACATAGTCGATAAACTCTACCCATATTGGTGACATCAATGGATAGCCCACATAAAATAGTTAATTTGCTGACAAAATAGCTCTCAAAAATCCGGTGAACTAAATACAATTCTCCCGGGCAATATATATTAATAAATAAAAGAGATAAGCAAAATATAAATCATCTAGTGGTATTCGTTTATCGAATTCTATCAAAGATAAAATTCTGAAAGGGACAATAGTGGCGTATATACCACTACAAATATTAAATACCAATTGACTAGTATATAAAACATGTTAATTTTATTCCATTTAAAGATACCTTTTGATAGATGACTGTTGGCATAGTCGACGAACTCTCCACATAGGATAGTGTCATTTTATTGGAAACTTTATTTTATTTCACCTTTTTTGAAAATAGATTAACCATACTTTTACGATTAAGGGCACAAGTTCATCCTTAAACAAAATAAACTTCAATTTGAATACGTTATTTATCCTCGAACAACCGTTCAAGTTTTTATTCTATATCATTTTATTGAATTCTAAATCCAAGGATACTTGACACTGAAGAATATTAAAACGATTATTCGTTTCTCACAAATAATTTGTTTGCTTTTACGTGTTGTACGCAAAATGAAAAAAAAAGAGCGCCCTAAATAACTTTTGACCTAATGATCCAATTTTCCGGTAATTCAAACATTTAATAATTTCAAAGCTTAAATATGCTAATTAACTATTTAGGTTACGAAATCAGACACAAAAATTTACTTAAATCTGAATAAAAACGGCGGATTCCGATTTTCAACGGATTCGAATTTCTGACTCCCAAATCAAATCAGGGAGAGAGATTGCCACAAATCTGGAAAATATGGTCCCAGTAGTTAAGGTAGGCGAGGAGTTGAAAGTTTGTACTCCTTTACTGTACTTCATGAACTTTGGACTTCATATTGATTTCACTTTCTGCGTACTTCGCTATACCTCAAATAACTTTTTAGAATTTTTTTTCCTAGAATTATAAAATGCGGTCATTCAAAGATAATTTGATTGTTACAAAATAATATTTAGAAATTATTTTGTAATGCTTTATACATAAATAGCGAAAAAATTGAATTGTAAGGCATTAAATTTTCACATTATTTTAAAGTACGTAATTTTAAACGTCAAAATAGAAAATTTGAACGAATATTTAAATATTTTATACTTTTGACCAATCTGTTTCAAATTTTGAGTCGGGAAAGCCATCGTGTACCATTTTTTCATGTACAGAGCGGGGAAAAAAACGAATTACCCTAAATAACTTTTGATTTAATGATCGAATCTTTACATTCTGGGACTCAATCTTAATGATTTGAGGGGGTAACGTCAAATGTGCTAGTTAATTGGTGCAGGCGATTTTTTAAGTTACAAAATCAGATACAAAAACGTACTTTCTCGGAATAAACATACATTTTTCGACGGATTTGGATTCTTGACCCTCAAAGTATGGGAGGGAGTAGCACTCGCAATCTGAGAAATATTGCCCTATTAGTTTAGTCACAGGGTTGGCAAGATTTTGCCGCAGGTGGAAAAAACCATGGTAAAACCCGTCCTGGCAAAAACAGGTTTTTGCCCAGCAAAGTGGCAAAAACCTATATTTTCCAAAATTCGAGGACAAAAACAACTTCTTGATACAAAATTATTCCTAAAATTGAAATATATACTATAAATATACATAATTAAAAAAAAAAAAATAACAAAATTATTATTCCATCATTAAATCATAATGTATTAATATTTCATTTTAGTAGTTTAAAACATTATTGATCGGAAAATTAGTGATTATTCTCTTTTTTCCAGTGAAATGAAATTATTTTAAATTAATATATAACTATAATTCAAAACATAAAATATCTATCAACATGTGTAGTTAATTAATATATACAAGTATCAATGCAATTTTTTAAATTTGCTCAAATTCAATACTTTATTAATCATCACAATACAATTTGTGCTGTCTCAACACAGCATAACAGAACACTAGTTTTGAAACATTATTTAGAGTCAACTGATTCCGAATTTTAGAATGTACAAATGAAAAATTCAAAAACACTCTTTCAATGGCAGTACTACTAGAAGGACATGAGTGTAAATGAGACATAAATTCCCAAAATTCACTGGAAATTTCACAAGAATTTAAATTGTGTGGTTTTGTTTGCATTTTGAAGTAATATTGAGAAATGAGGTGATTATCAAAATCTATCTAATAAAACATCCATCTTAGCTTTCTTATGTCTCTCTTTAAATATAGTGTAAGAGTGATATGTAAAATAATACACACTAAAAGTTATTATGAAGAAGTAAAAAAAAAATACAATTTGTTAAAAAAACATTTATTTAAGGATTCTAAAATGAAAAGATGTCAAAAACTTTCAATCCCTCAAAAATTATTACCCTTATATTAATTATATTAAAAATAATTTTTTCATGTAATATATCAAAATTATTATTCCTTATGATTGATTTAAATTTGCTTCAAGTATTTTGTAATAATATTTAATCAGCAATTTAAATAATTAGGTTTTTGCCAGTTTTTACCAGTTTTTGCCGGTTTTTACCTGGTTTTTGCCACTGTCCTGGCAAAAACCCCTTTTTGCCGGCAAAAACTCCAACCCTGTTTAGTCAGGATTGCAGTCCAAAATTAAGATCACATAATGGTAATTTGGCTTTTTGCGTATTTTGTCATATCTCGAAAACTTTTAAGGGTATTGAAAAATTTTTGCACACAGTTATAAAATTCGTTTATCCTAAGTTGATTTCATACAAATTAATTTTTAATCTTGCCACGGGCGATTGAAAATGCAAGATGGGATCTTACACTCTTCGATTTTATTTATTTAATTTTAAAATCTTAACTACCACCAAGATTTACGTCGAATGTTCTCTTACAGTACAAAAAAAAAAAAAAAAAAAAAAAAAAAAACGTGAAGTAATTTAGATGGTTTTATTTTATAGAATTAGTTCTGAATAAATATATATATATATTGCTTTTTAAATTCTCAGGTTTGAAATTAACTTCCTTACCGGAATAGATACTTCATATTCCGACAGACCATTGCACATAAGTGTTAGAATGGATCAAAATGTTGCAGTTCGGAATACTTTACTGCAAAATAGTTGGCAAGCAGAAGAACGACAAGGAAAATTTCCTTTTTGTCAAGGACAAAGTTTCATGATGAAGATTGTCGTGAAGTCTCATTGCTATACGGTAAGTGGCATTTGAATCCCATGAGAAGAAAAATGAAGGGTTTTCTTTCCCAGTTGGTAAATCCTTAAAAAAGAAAATTAAAGGAAAATTACCTAGTTTTGATGATAAATAGGGATTTACTTGATAATCAAAATATACGATTTCGATACCATAAAGATAAATATCCGCATTTAACATTTTTCAAATTACATTTAAACCTTACTTTGGGGGGCCTCCCTGGCCGAGTGGTATCGCCGGTCAAAACGCTCTGTTAAGCGTGGAGGTAGCGGGCTCGAATCCCGCCGTAACCCTGGATGTATTCTTTGTGATGTCTTTCTCTGAATTGTTCTATCTGTATTTTCTACTTGACAATGACTTATAAGCCTATATTGAGCACACAAGTCAGCAAATGTATGTAATTTCAATACACAATAAACCATACTTTGTACACGCACCCAGCCCAACTCCTAGCCCCATTTTTCAGTGTTTTATGTTTTAACAGCCATAGTAGGAACGACACCTTTTTTTTTAAACCTCAGACAGACGACGGGGACATCATCTGAGCTGGTGCCCTTCTCTCCACTTATACACAACCCAGTAGATTCAGAATGCATCTTGTTACTTCTCATATATGACAGTTGTTTAGTCGTCCCCAGGACCAAACTCATAACTCCCAGTTCCATACCCAGGGCTCGAAAAAACTCCCCGAGGACGGCTTGTCCAACAATGTACCCGTCCTCCTTTTAAACTAACCCGTCACTTCTAAATAATTAAAAATATAATTTTCTCTTATTTATAATATAAATTGCACAATGAATTATTAGTTTTTAGGATTACAAATACTAGGATAACATTATACAGTTATAAAAGAAATACTAGGTTACTAATAGTAACCTAGTATTTATTTTATGAAAAAATTTATTTCTTATATGAAATAATTTAAATGACAAAGGTCAAGTTATCTGGAATGTCAATTTATCCGAGGGTACTGCGTTTTTTAAATGAATCAAATATGACGTTTGCCAGTTCCACAATCAATTTAATGATTTACAGAGGTTTGTGCTCAGAAATCTGAAAGGGGTTTTCCATTTAGGTAGATGTTCATAATTGCGTTTAACGCTTCTTGTTAAGACCAGTACGAAATGTGTTTTTTTTGTAAGTTCATTACTGAAAAGCTCCTTTCAACCGCTGCAGTACTCCCAGACAGAGAAAACATCAATTCCACCAAGCGCAGAATGTTGCTGTATTTCTAGATTAGAGGGTCATTATAGAAGTGAGGAGATAGACTCTTGTAAGATAATAAAAATTGAAAATGTAACACGAACTTTAACGGGAAAATGGCCGTCCGCACGGACGTCGTATTCCAGAAATTTGTTGTCAGCGGGGAATTTTTGACCGCCCAGGACCCTGAATACCAATACCAGCAATGTGATTAATTTCATAAAAATTAGATTTCCTTGATTTGTACAAAAAACTAATGGAAATAAACGTGGAATGGAACTTAGATTTTAATTTTCATATTTTAGTATTTCATAGTTAAAGGGTAATAAAATCGTGAACCCCTTTTGTTTCAAATTGCTTAGGAAAGCGTTTCAGGATGGAAATTTTTTTTTTCTTCCAGGTTTCAAATAAGTTGTTTCTGAGTATTTCGTAATATTCCGGAAACTTGAAATTCGTCTATCTGGAAACAATGCAAAAGAACAGTTTGATATAAAAATGCTACTTTTGGAAGGAAAAAAATATAACTTCTTTCCCTGTTTTGAGAGAATTTGTACACATTTTTGGATGACAAATTAGTTTAAATTTGAGGTGGAAACATTTTCAGACCAATTTAGGTATTTATTTAGAAAATAATAAGGATGGGCTTTTCTTTGTATGAATAGTCTTGAATTCAAACAAATATTTGATAGTTTCTATTTAATGAAAGTCTCTCAAATATTTCAATGTGTAAATTATTTACACAAGTTATTTAACGTTAGGCAATTACCATAAATATATTTTATTCTGGTTGTTAACAAGATATTGTATTACCGCCAGATGGGGTGACTTTGTGCAAACTATCATTTTTCCAATTTTTGTGTCGAGCCATCTAGGGGTATTTTTTTTAAGCTCAGTACCAACTGATTTGAGTTGTCAACATAACAAACTAAAGGTTTACCAAGCTCTGGCAATGTAAACATCATCGTTCTTGGAAAATTGTGAGCTCAAGTTACAAACAGTTTCAAATTTTTAATGACGCAAAATCGGAGGCTGGAAAGTCTGCTCGGTTGAAGTAGTTCTAGTAATCCTGGCCAGGAAGGTAGGTTATACTTTAAAAGTCTCATCAATTGAGATAACAAATCATGCATAATTTTTTGTTTTTTAAAAAATGGTTTATCCGTTTCGAAAGCGTCAAAAAAGTTAGGAATTCACCGAAACACGATTTCGAACAAAATTCATGCGAAGCATTCGAAATCTCACGGTGAATATTATTTTTCATTTTCATATTGTTATTTTTCATTTCAATTTCAATGTTCTAATTGTTTAAGACATTTAATAAGAGACTGTTAATAAGAGAGAATCATTCCGAGTTGCAGAGTTGTAGGCAATTTGAGGGCGTTAAATGAGAGAATTCATTCAACTGTTTATTCATGTCAATTCATCTAAAACGTTTGATTGTACCTGAAAATCATAAAAGATGTTACCTAAGATTTAATTAATTAAAAAATCTAAAAATGTTGAAAAAATCTAAAAATTAAGGTTTTTATGTTCATCTTAAGTAGATTTGTTAATACATAGTACATATTTATATCTAATATACTTGTATTGTACGTTAAAAATGTTAAATACTGTTTATTAAACGATTTTAAGTCAAAGTGAATAAAAATAACTGAACTAAGTTATTATTTTTGCATTGCACAAAGTCACCCCATCTTGGGGTGACTTTGTGCATTCGACTAATTGATTGTTTACAAATAATAAACATTTCAAATCAGCTCTTAACTACGTGCAATTACTTCCCAGATGGCTAACAACAAATTTTAGATTAGATGCTCTACAATTCAGCATCTTTTAAACTATTTTTTTATTAGGTCAAAGTTGGAAAACTGAAAATTTCTGCACAACGTCACCCCATCTGACGGTAGTAGTTTATTTATAAACAAGGAGTCTGAACTATTCTTATAATTCAAATTTTGTTTACAAATTCTGTGTACATTGTGTTTGTTTCTATTGATATTACCACCTTTTTGAATAGAAATATCTAATAAAATTGTCGCACACAAACTTTATCGAACAAATAAAAGAATAGGGAAAGATTAAACATTTTTATCTGAACCTCTAATGTAGAAATTCAACAATAAACTGAAACTGATATGGAGAATAAACATAAGAGCACAATATACTTTGAAATGTTGTAGATATTGAAGTTATGATCCCCTAAAATGAAAGATTATATTTAAAAAAATAAGGTGTTTAATATCTGAAGATTGTTCAAATCGCCTCTAACGGTTTATTTAACTTTTAACCTCTTTTTTTAAAAAAGAAGTGCCCTTTCATATCTTCAATTTCAATACAATTCAGGGAAAATAGATAAAAATTTTAATTCACTGCTTCATATTTTTTAATTGTAATCTTTTAAAGAAAAAGTAGCTTTTATTCCGTTGATTGGAATTAGATAAATTTCAGAGTCAATAATTTATAAAGATTCATTTCAGATTAGGGTCTTATTTTAAATATTTAAAATAAAATACAGTGACAGCTATTTAATTAGTGAAGACGATAATTTAAGTTACGAAATTAAAACACAAAGTGTACTTTCTCTGAATAAACATGCCTTCTTTTTTTTGGACTGATTCGGATTTCTGATCCCCAAAATATAGGGGTTAGCAGCAATGTAGGAATTACGGTCCTCATATTTTGGTCAGGAAAGCGATCCAAAGATTAGACCCCTTGATGCTAATTTTTCTTTTTACGTATTTCACCATATCTCGAAAACTTTTTCAGCAAATTGAAAATTCTCTGCACACAATTATAAAATTCGTTTATCTAAAGATAACTCCATGCAAAAAATAAATTTCCGTAAATATTTATTATTTTAAAGAGTCGAAAATTTTTTGAATAATCAGGTATTCAGGTATTTTTACAGCATTTTAAAGGATCTAATTTCGCATGGCAAAATACAAAATATGAACGAAATTGGTTGTACTGAGTAATGTATTAGTACTGAGAATTGTTGAATAGTCCCGAAATTGAATTTGATTTTTCAGAAACTATTCAACATGATTTAGCTCAAATTTTGTATTTTGCAATGTGAAATAAGATAATTTAAAATGAGGTAAAAAATTGTTTACCTTACAATTAAAAATTTTTTCGGCTGTAATTAAATAATAAAAAATAATAAATATTTTACAGAAATTTATTTTTTGAGTAGAATTATCTTTGGATAAACAAATTTTAAAATTGTGTACAAAATATTTCAATTTGCTTAAAATTTTCTCGAGTTATGGCGGAATACGCAAAAAGTATAAAATTTAACATTAAGGAGTTCAAACTTCGGACTGTTCTCCTGAACAAACTATTAGGACCATACTTCTCAGATTTCTTATATTTTGGGGAGTCAGAAATCCGTATCCGTCGAAAATTTTTTTTTTTTGTTTATTCAGTTACGTTTTTGTGTCTGATTTCTTAACTTCAAATATCGTCTGCACTAATTTATTAGCTTATTTGAAGTCACCCCTTCGAACTATTAAGAATGAGTCTTTGATCGTGAAGATCCAATCATTAGATCAAAAGTTATTCAGGGTGGTCCGTTTTTTTTCTTCTTTTTTTTTAAAAGCTTAGTGTACAATCATATTATTTCATTCCAGATAAATGTAAATAATCAACACTGTTGGGATTTCGTCCACAGGATTCCTTTTTACAGAGTCACTGCCCTTCATATAAAAGGTTGTGTTTCAATCGAACGAATTCAATTTGTTGGAAAATGTGTAAGTTTATATTTGAATTAGATTTTTGTTTATTTCAAAATATCTTTTAAGAGATTATGTGTTTTCAATCCGTGTTAAAATTATTTTAACGTACTGTTCTGTCTAATTTTAAGTTTTAACCAAGCACCACGCATAATAAAATATGTAAAATTATAAAGATCTGTTACGCTATGTTTCTAAAACATTTCGTAACAGTATATATATACTATGTGTGTGTGTAACATAAAAAGCTTCAACTAATCTTTTTATATTATTCTTTTCTGTAAATCTTGTTCTTAATTTATTATTCAAATCGAAACGCTCTTTCTCACACTTTAAAATCCACATCCTGTCTTTTAATCTATTTTTAGTTCAAGTATGCATTAATTACCATTTTGGTGAACTAAGTAATTTTGTGGGAAAGACTTTTTCCCTGGACCCATTTAATAGGCTAATAACAATTACTAAGTTTTCCCTTATTCCCTAAAACAACTATAAGGCGGCGCTCTCGGAGCAAGTCGACATCTGTGTTGCCATCTATTGTAATATTTGTAAAATTTAGAGTTTCAATTAATGCCGCCGGTGGGTCTGGTTGATCGGCTGGGCACTGTGCTGGTGTTTGGATGGCAGCCCTCGTAGGAGCTGTCGTGACGGCGAGGCATTTCTTCCGTATGCCCGAATGAGGGCGGGGCGGTGAAATTTCTTCTTATTATCTAAAACAAAACATTTTACGAATTTACTTTGCAATTTTTTCCTTAATTTTTATTGAGAAGCACAACGATTTCGTGTCCACTTTGATAACCGTTCTCTGTCTAATAATTAATAAATAAATTTCGTACCCTCTTTCCCTGCCTTAAAGACCTGTTTTTATCCTTCCACTCGGCAACGGCGTTATATATATTTCGACAGTTGCAACGTTCAAGTTATAAGTATCACATATCTAACCCCAAAAACTCTACAGTGGACATAACGATAACAAGAAATTTCTAAAAGCAGAGAAAATATCAATTAGCCATAGTTTTTATTTAAGTTTAAAAAACAATAAAGTAACATTGTTTATGTGGGTGCCAATATGTTTTCTTAGATCAAGTTTCATCGATATTTATTTCTTATTAAAAATTATTGATAATTTATTTAGTCAACCACTTATCTGAGTTTACTGCCAAGTGAGTCAAATAATATAATTAGCATCTACTTAGGTCTATCCTTTAACAACTTGTGAACCTGCATATCCCAATCCTACTTGTCCTTCATATCCTGTGCGCCAGAAGCCTGCAACAGCTTTACCACCAGTGTTTAATCCAGTAAGTGTTTAGTCTGAGTATTTTAAGTATCTTGAAAAAATTCCTTACATTTTTTTTTATTTTATTAATAATATTGAAAAAAATTTATTTTAGTTTTTTAAAAATTGGTGTATGGTGTATGATAATTATTATTTGGAGTGAAATATTCAAAATATCTACTGTGAAAAATATGCTTGAGAGTTCTATTTCTTTATTACTTATAATTAAGTAATTTACAGTTAGCGGAAGTCTCAATAGATGGGGATAAATCTAAAAGCAATCTGCTCCACTTTCAGAAATTTTTTTTAAATAAATAAGTAGAATATTAAACACTAGTAGCTTCAGAATTCTGTTTGATTTTAATGATCATTCTCTCTCACCAAGAGAAACTGGAAATGAGGTGAAATGTTATTTTGATTTTTTAATTTATTTAGCCAAAAATCAAACATTAACCAATTTATTCCCTGACGTAAAAAGTAGGCTATATATGAAAAACACCTGCATGACAGGGTAGCCATTTTTCATAAAAGTTTAAAAACTAGTAGGAAAAGATCAGGGGGATAAAATCTTTTATTTAATTACTATCGTTCAAAAATATTTGTAAATTAAATATTTCTGTTATAACCAGAATACCTTAAAAGTGACGTGATATTGAAGCCTATAAAATTATAACTTCATTAACCAATTTTTAAATTTTTCCAGATTGTTGCATGAAAAAAATGGTACTGCATATTTGTTTACACCAAATAAATATTTATTTCTGTTATCTATCACTCTGTTTTGATAAAAGTTCTGTCCGTTGATAGAAAATACAAATATAAATATTCAAATATATATTTAGGTGGGCAAAAATGAAACATTTGATCTACTACTTTTTTTCCGAAAAAGAATAGTTCTTTTAAAAAGACGCTATTTATAAGTTTTCAAAATATACATTTTGCTATTTCTGGCGAAAAAGCCTCTAGCAAAGCTAAGCAAGTAGGCATCTCCGCTTCTAATTTGATTCTTTCCAACTAAATATAAGTCGTAACATTTGAAATATCTATATATTTTAAACATCGCGATATGTATTCATGAGAATTATTCTTACGTCTAATATATTGGTCGTTCGGAAAGTTGGTGCACATTTTCGATAGGCCTAGCTCTCTAAACGGAGCTCTCCTTGCCTCTATGTCCCCCATCATGAAATATCAATATTTTCTCGATCGCGATATAGCCCTGTACAAATATTAACCTTTTGCTTACAGCTGGGACGACAAGTGGCGGAATAATATAGAACACCGTAATCAACGTTTTTTTTATTTTTTTATTTTATTTTTTTTTTTGTTACGTTTTTTTTTTTTTTTTTTTTTTTTTTTTTTTTTTTTTTTTTTTTATACCATTCTGTATCTCAAATGCTCGTAATTTTCCACAAGAATATTGTGTGTGACGTCTGGTTCTCTTTTCATCAGCAACCGTGTCTCATTTCACTCGGTAATGAATTAAAATTTTACGTAGTTTATTTTGTGTACAAAAATTCTTTCTAAGATTTGTAAATATTTAAACAGAACTGGAATAAGAGATTCTTACTATCACTTTCTATCGCACTTTTTTATTAATCAAAATATTAATTCTCCATTGAATTGGTTGCTATGTTTAAACCTTGGCCAAAGGATACTGTGATCGCCAAGGTTTAATCTGTAAGATATTATATCCAAAATATAAATTTTCCAGATGAATCAAAACTATTGTATTTTTTAGAGTATACCTTACGCTTATCCTATTTATGGAGGTTTGAAACCTGGTATGATGATATACATCAGTGGTAAACCTACCATGAATCCTTATAGGTAAGTTTTTGAAGTTAGATTTAAAATATTCTATTTACAATCTTTAGTGAAACGAAATACCTTTTCCAAGAGTTCATGATTTAATTGGAAAAGAATATCGAACATCTACGAAATATTCTAAAAAACGGTAAAGAACTATTTTCTAAAATTTGCAGATTTTCGAAGAATTTTTCGGATATTAAGGCTCAATACGACGTAACTGTACCAAAGTGAAGTTTCAGATAAGCTTCTGAATTATTTATAAATAGTGGAAAGAAAAAAAAACCCTATAAATCAAATTTACTAAACCAAAATCAAATATTTTTAAACACTACCAATAGGAAAGTCATGAAAAATCATGGAAAGTCATGAATTTTGGTATTGAACAAAATTAGTCATGAAATGTCATGATTTTAACTATTTTTTTAAAAAAATCATGGAAAGTCATAAATTTAGGTCGCTAAATTGGTCTAATTTTTAAAATGGAATCCCCCCCCAATGTCACGGTGTTCCGAATATCTGAATTTCTAACAAAATCCCCACTCACAGTCATGTTTTATTACAATATAAAATGTTTTTATCATGTTTTTCAAAAATGAAAGAAAAAACATCATTTTTAGGTCGAATTATCTATTAAACTTCTGTGTTTTCAGAATTTTTGTTTATTTTTTTATTTTATCAATTTAAAATTCTAACTAAAGCAAGCCAGTCATTGGCGAATTATTTTTATTCCGCAATGAGAACAGAAAAATCTGGAGTATTTCTTTCCTTTCCGATGAACGAGGAAAAAGTATCTTTAGAATATAATTCTGCAGAAGAAAAAAAATTATTTGCTTCTGTTTTTTTTCTTCCAGCTATTTTATTGCTTCAACTCTTTCTTTAATCTGCGTTTTGCAGAGTTCAACAGTTTTGGTTATATCTATCATTTCAATGAATGTTATTATAATGCTTTTCAAATTTATTGTTCTGTTTTTGTGTGGGAGAAAATAGTAACTTCGTTAAGTCATGAAAAGTTCTTGGAATTAGTCATGAAAAGTCATGAATTTGAAAATCTAAAATGTAGCAGACACCCAAATCCGCAGTCCTGCATTTATGTAAAGAAAGCCCTTCATTGTTATTATTTATATATATATTTTCTGAAATTACCGACTGATGACAGCACATATAATTGGTGGGACAATAGTTTCCCATCGGCATTTAATCATTTCAGGACCGGCTAAAAGAGAAACTCTTACCAAAGTCCTGAGTATACGTACTAAAGAGTACGTATACGTACTAAAATGAGATATAATACGAGAGAACCGTATTGAGATGGCGTCCTTGTGATCTTTAGCAGCTAGAATAAAAAAAGCTCGTTTTATATATGATACCATCGAACGTGAAAGGATAATCGCATGATTACATACTGGATGTCCTAGGAATACTTTACTTCGTTGAACCTAATTTTGGGTTTACGACTACCAATGTTCAACTCCGTAGCCTTGTAATTTTAAACCCAATTCAGAGAACAAGGGAACTCCTGGATCAAGTAGTGGGAGAAATTTGCCTTCGTGGAGAACTTTTTGATGGAAGTAACTTGCATTTGAGTTACATAGAGAGGAAGACCACGAAAACATCCCACGGTTAGCCTGACAGCAAGGGGACTCTAACCCACGATCCATCTACCACTGAGGATATTTCACGTCAGCACTGTGGCCAGTGCAAGCCAGGTACGGAATCGTATTGACCAGATATCGCTAGGATTCGCATCAGGTTCACCTAATCGGGAGGCGAACGCACTATCCCTGAGTCACCACGGCTCTTTCTTGGATTATTTGGATAAACTTTAAAGGGATGTACTGCACAGCAACCTATGGTCGGAAACGTTTTTGTTTCCCGCTCGGTGATGTTTTCAAGATGGATTGGGCGAGGTTGCTACCACGCTCTCCTAATTTAACCAGCATGGATTTCTTTTTAAGAGGTGCACAAAAAAGTTCTGTGTACGCAAAACCTTGTGGATTCCAAAATGGATCTTTTTGCAAGTATCATCTCTGCTGCTGCGGATATCCAAAAATTCCAGGTGTATTCGAGCAAGTCTACCAATCCATGGCCGGACGGTGTAACGCATGCATCGTTGGCAATAGTAGAAGCTTGGAACATCTTTTGTGACATATCTATCACAGCACATGTAATAACTTTGACAACAAATGATCTCAGTCTTGTGTCTCTTTGTTTCTTGTACCTGTCTTGCATTTTTCCCATGACGCTTCCGACCATGGGGGTTGTTATGCAATTCTGAATCCCCGTGATGTCCCCTATCTCCCCTTAGAGTTTTTTCCCAAATAATGCTGGGACACCCTCCATATAAGCTGTTAAAAATTAAAGAAGTTGATGGGATGTATATTTCCCTTGGCCCTATAGGAGGTAAAAGAGAACTTCTTATGTATTGAAATTGTGATAAAATTGCGTGACTGCAAATAAACATTGTTTTCCTGTTTTTCAGATTCACAATCAATCTACAGGCAGGAACACAGCCATACAATCCTCCAGACATTGCGTTTCACTTTGATGTACGTTTCTTTAACCAAACAATTGTTAGGAACACACGCACAAACAACTCTTGGCATCACGAAGAAAAACAGTCTCCATCCTTTCCTTTCATTTCCAACAGCCGTTTCGACATGATAATACGTGTCACCAGGAACCAGTATATGGTTGCAGTGAATGGGCAACACTTCATCGAGTTCAGGCACCGCTTGTCGCCCCTTTCTCGTTTTGACACTCTCTACATTGAGAGCGATATTTCTGTGCAATCGATTCGATTTGCTTGAATTTTTATGTTTAGCTTTCATATAACGCCTTGTGTAGACTTAAGCAAAATAAAATTTACTTCAAAAAATGAGTTTTGTAGTTAATACTAATATTTTACATTTGATACTCTGATTGGAATTTCAGATTCACTTATAAACAAATAATATATCCTAGCCTATTATTTTAATCTGTTGAATTGTTAAATCCAATTACAAATTTTATTAGAAATCACAATATAATTATAATTCATGTATTATTTCAGGGATGGCATTTCGTCCGGAAGAAGCTGGATAAAATGGAAGGAAAAAAAAAAAAAGATTTCTAAAAACGTTTAAGTACGATATTAAAAGAAATGCTTAAATTTAAACAAATTAAGCTTAATCTTATACTAGAAAGTTAAAAAAAGATTTTCACTTCTTTTTTTCCCTTTCATACTGAATTTTAAGAATCAATCTTATTTTTTAACGTTCGGTTTGAGTATTAATACTTAACAACATTTAATTAAAAAAAACTAGTATGCCAACTGTAAGTGTAAATTGAATATGTGTTTTTATTGTAGTGTAGTATATGTTTAGTATGCGATTTGCTAATTTAGTAGTATTAATAAAATTTGATTATGCTATTTTAAAAAAAAAAAATTTTGTAATTATAAAATTAGGTTTTACTATATTCATTTAATTAAAATATTGTAAAATTAGCTATTAATTCCACAATAAATAAATAAATATTTTTTTCTTCCAATTATTGCTTTACCGTTTTCGTTTATTAAAAAATTATATACTAAATAGCTTGAAAATTAATGCTGTCATTTAAACTAGATTGCAGTTATAAACTGTTTTAATCTTTGATATTTCATTTTGGAAAAAAAAAGGTTTCACCCATTTCTTCTTTATTTTACTAAGCCTATTTCCTCTTGGAATTTTTTTTCCGATTGTAGAAGAAACAAGGCATAATTTTCCCTATCTGTTCCATCCCTTACTTTCCTGAACAGTTTGTCTGTGTGTCTGTCTCTTTTATAACTCCATTTTTTCCCGTCATCCTAAAATTTGGACAGCATACCCCAATCCTATGAAACGTTCAAAAATTTCAATTCGAGAGAGAGACTTGTAAAAAAAGCAATTTTCTTATTGGTCAGAACAATCTATTTGTAAAAAATAAAATTGCAGACGATTCTGTTTTTGTACTTCTCAAATATTTAAACGATAACATCAATAACGTTTTCTAATTTGTAGCTTACATTAATCAAATAAAAGAAATTATCGCACGTTCTTTAATATTTAATTATTTTTCATGTCAACTAAACTTGATGATCAACTTGTACGTTGTAGCATAAACGCCGTTTTTAAATTAGTATTTCTAAATTTATCCTAAATCAAATGTTCATTCTGTTTGTAGTTCTACTTCAAAAGGGTATTTCTATAGGGCTAAATAATTTAATATCAAATATAAATGAAATTTAAAAAAAAAGTTTTGAACCGAAAATAAAATTTTAATAAAGAAATAGAACTTATTCGTTTCTATTAGTGACGCCAATGTTGCTTAGTTAATTTTGGTAAACACACAATTTTGATATTATAGTAATGAGATACCTGCGATTGACGTAGTGTTGGTATCTCAATCCTGATTGGTTGTTGAAATGTGGCATTTGTTTACGTTAGCAACTGTTCTTTCCATTCTATTTCGAGTAATCCAAAATTTTAGCTCAATATGGGTTGAAGTAATGGTTATTGACTTTTTTGAATAAAGGTATATATCTGGGCAAAATATTTGTTCATAACTGTTATTTTTTACTCGTATTCGGTCATCCGAGTTATGCTGGCAATAGGATTTAAAATAATTTTCACGCAAACAAAAAAAAAATTATATTTGCTATGATTCAATCATTTTTGTAGCATATCAGTAAATGCATGGAATAGACAGTTATCTCCCTCAATATAAATTAAGGCTAGAAAAGCAGCACAAGAAATGAGTTCGATCTTTGTTCGACACTGTAGCATATTTATGTGCTAAAAATAATTTTATATCTACCATAGTGATTAACCGAACCCTACCGAATTAATTTGTATTATTTACGTGTTTTTAATACGCCATCAGTTTTTGTCCTTATTAGTACAGTGTAAAAGAAAGAGCATAACTATTAAACAAATTACGAAAAAGCTGTAATTCTCAGTTGCGTTTTCCGTTCAAGATATTCTTATTTTTTATCATAAAATTACATAATATTAAATGACAAGAAAAAATTAAAAAATGTAGCTTCCATTTATAAAACTACTATGGATTTCTATAAATTACACATTGCGGTGTCGAAAACTTGATAGCATATACAATTTATTTACATTGAGAAAAGATAGAACTTATAATTTCTAAAAAAAAAAAAAAAAAAAAAAAAATTCTCTCCGTTTTTTTATCTATGAGTCAACGGCATTGCAGGGAGACGGTTATCTGTTCTGTATAATTTTTTTTTTTCATTTTCTTCACGAGTTAGCGCCTTTTTGCCTCTCATAAGTTCGCCAAGGTCAGCCCTAAACTGGCGGGCTTGGATGAACATGTCTACCAATAGGAAGTGAATATCATTTTCGTTACAAAAATACAAATAAAATAAAAACCAAAAACGGAAGTTTAATAACTGTATCCGTTGGAGGGATATCGAGGTTTCACTTTCGATCCATAACTTATATATTAAGAGGGAGTTGTAATTAAATGAAGTTAAGTAATTAGTTCGACAAGAAAAATTTAAGTGCTTGAAACTTTTCTAGTAAGTACAGCTTAATATATTTTTCTTTCTAAGTGGGATATTTCCGTATCGTGATCTGTTGCGCCAACTACAATCGCCAAGGTGCCAAACAGATTTTAAACTTGTAATTTTTTTAAAACAAAAAACATGTAGATGTTTGCCCGGGGGTGGTTACGAGCTATACCTTTCGACTTGGTCCCTTTCTGTGATGTTTTTTTTTTTTTTTTTTTTTTTTTTTTTTTATAGTTTCTCCCGGGCCGCTGCCTGGAAGTTGTTAAGACTTGGCGATTATTCTGCCATTCTACCACAGATCAAGATACGGAAATCTCCTCTAAGTTTACTTAATGTGTATTTGTAAATAATTTTGTTTCTAATTCGTATTCTGATACTTTAATTACTCATTCTTCATTTTGTTTGGAGAAAAATCTGCTGTTTTAATTAAGCAAGATTT
This sequence comes from Parasteatoda lunata, assembly GCA_949128135.1. Lineage (NCBI taxonomy): Eukaryota > Metazoa > Arthropoda > Arachnida > Araneae > Theridiidae > Parasteatoda > Parasteatoda lunata. Next base: position 58,858,184 of record OX421978.1, on the reverse strand, counting down.
ATGAACAACGCGTCTTTCACTGTTTAAATTACTGTTTTATTTGGAGTAATTAAATTGTAATTGTCAGGGATGGTGGAAGAGACTTAAAAGGCGGAGCGCCAGGTTACGGGGGCGCCGAACGATACCCAGCGACTGATTTACGGGAGGGCATTCGGGGCACTTGCCCAGGGTCTCCAACTTGCAAGGGGCCCCAACACCAAATTACATTAAAAGAATATTTTTTTAAGTAGTTTGGCTTTTAACTTAATGATAGGACCCCCATATTTTTATTTCATTTTTTCATAATCTGCCAACTTTAATGTAAATATTTTAAAATGAGAAATACATTTAATGTGAGTTATTTTCATTTTATAAAATTATTATTACCGCAAACAAACTTGGTAAGCAGCGTTTTTATGTTGTAAATAATAAATGATCTTTTAGAATGCCATTGATGTTTTGCGAGGTACTTAGTGCGAATATCTTGTATATTCGTAATTTTAATCATTCTCCCCAGCAACCCTTACTCTAATAATTAAATTTTGGTATTTTTTGTTTCATAATTAACACGTTGAATGCCACGCTAATTTTACATGGCTTGCCCGTCTGGCCAAACTGTAAATAACTACAAACTAAATTTGCAAATACTAGACTGATTTTGCTAGTTTTTTAAAAGGTTAAGCATGCATATCTGACATAAGTGGTTAATTATATAAGCCTACGAATTGTTTAGAAATAGTGGTGGATAAAAATCTACTAAACTGAATTTATTAAACCAAGAATCACAATTAATAAACTACCACTTGAAAATATTTATTCGCTGTCCGGAGCAAGTTGGCATTTCTGTGTATATGTTACCGGCAAAGTATGAAATCTGGCATTGTATAGAATGCCTAAAATTAGCCGTCAAAGTAAGAAATGATTTATATTTCACACATTGCCTAGGCATTCTATAGAATGCCAAATGAGAAACTGGCAAAGTATAAAATACATCTCCGATTCGTCAAAATGTCATTCAAAAATGACAAATTCATAACTTCATCCGATTTGATATTAATTAATTCGTGGATATAATTACATTTATTCGATATTTTAATACTTACTGACGATAGATTACATTTATTCGATATTTTAATACTTCCTGACGATAGATTTGAAGAAACATCAGTGTTTGGAGTATCGGGCAAATATATACCCGGCAATGGCACTTGACCTTAAAAAAATATCAGTGTAGGGTATACCGGGCAGTGGCACTGAACTTTAAAAAAAACATCAGTGTAGAATATACCGAGCAATGGCTTTTGACCTTAAAAAAACATCAGTGTAGGGTATTCAGGGCAGTGGCACTAGACCTACTCGTAGTATATATTTCGGATATTTACCAAAGGTCTAGTTAAGTGCCATTGCCCGGTATACCCTACACTAATGTTTTTTTAAGGTTCAGTGCCACTGCCCGGTATACCCTACACAGATATTTTTTTAAGGTCAAGTGCCAATGCCCGGTATATATTTGCCCGATACTCCAACCACTGATGTTTCTTCTAATCTATCGTCAGTTACTATTAAAATATCGAATAAATGTAATTATATCCACGAATAAATTAATATAAAATCGAATGCAATAAATATTTCGGACATTCACCAAAGCGACTAGTGTAAATCGTTCTCAACGGACACAGAAGCTTGGATAGGAGATCCAAAATTGGCGATTTATTAAAATATAACATAGCCAAAACAAAGCCAACCCCGCATATCAATATTGGGTTTAAAAAATACCTTGGCGCGATCACAAGTCGCCAACAAATTTATGGGAATTATTACAACCATGCAACTGAAACATTTTCGTGGTTAGAAATTTAGTATTGAAAGTTATAAATAGATTTTTGTTTTCGATTAGGCGCGACAGTGAATTAATAAGTCTGCATAGTAATGAAATGAAAAGTATCCGTTACATTGATCTATGCAAAAAAGGAATAAATATTTTATGTTCGTACTAAAAGCTTAAATCTTTTATTTTAAATATATAATTCTATTGATAAGCGCCATTTTTGATAAGCGTTAATTTATTTTAAATATATAATTCTATTGATAAGCGCCATTTTTGATAAGCGTTAATTTATTTTAAATATATAATTCTATTGATAAAATAAGCTTAAATAATCGAAGATACTTTAAAGGATAGGAAATAAATATGTAATGCCAATTGTAACAACACATACATTTTAAAGCAAAAGTTATAATTAATTTGTATACATACTACGCCAGTTGTGACAATGTTTTCTTTATATTTCATTTTTAACTAAACCAGTGATTCCCAACTTATAATTCATAATTTATTTAATCTTTCGGTTGCCTTTATGAAATTATTTCAAGTAAAATGTCAATGAAATGGAAATGGTAGTTTTTGAAAAGAAAATATAATAGTTCTATAATAACAATATGTTGAACAAATTATGAAAAAAAAAACATTTATAAAATATTTCATTAGTATTTCATGCGCTTTTAAAATCAAAATAAAATAATTTTTTAATAAAGAAATATGTTTCCCGAATAAACTTTTTAAACAGTTTTTTTCATCTTGAAATGAGCCATAATTCAGTTTATTCATTCATGTATAACCAAAATTAATTCTTAACTAGGAGAACAAGGACTGCAAATTTAACTGTAGGACATAAACCCTAATTTATTATTTTTAATGATAAAATGTTAAAAAACTTCATTCCTCTACTTAAATATTTAAAAAATATTTTTTATAATATAGGTTATAACGTTCACAATCACCTTAACTTTATTATTAAAGTCAGGGTTCCGCCAAAAGAAGGTTGATTATTTTGGGTTCCGTAGAAAAGAAAAAATATGGGAACCACTAACAAAAACAACAACCATTCACTACATCAATCTTAAGTTTGTAATTTCTCTATTATGCATTGAAATAAAGTTATTTCAAATAAGGTCAAGCACATGGTCAAGTTTTTGATATAAAAAGGATCCTGGTAATGACACAAAATGTTTGGGAAAACCATTGCTCTATAATCTATATTATCCCATATAAATCGCATTCCATTGCTCGAATAAGTATCTACTTTAATAATTTAATGACGATGACATTTTTTCTGTGATTTAATTATTATAAAACTTTTATTTTTAGACTGTCTGCAATTAGTTTTTTGGAGCAATGACATTAGAAGTTTTAAAACCGGTAAGTTATTTGGGATTAAGTTATGTTTTAAATAATTTATAATTATTGCATTATTGAAGAAATAAAAATTATATATTTTGCAAACCTAAATAAATAAATTCTAAATTTTTTTTTTGCAAACTAAAGAAAATTTCAAACATGCATTGCTTGTCTTAGTTAATGTGACATCTAAAATGTATTAGTTTTCATTTTTGCACCTAATTTAAACTAATTTTGTTATTTTCTCGCAATTAAACCGTAAGTTGGGTTGAATTAAAGAATTTATACGACTATTCACTACTAATGACTATTCATGTTTTTTTTCCCCCTTGATTTTGTCTATTGTGTTTTGTTGTAATTTTGCAAAAATGCATGAGTAATTTTTCAGCATACAGCACTCTTATTTTCGTAATCATTCTAAATTAGTTTTTAAAAACAATTTTTTAATCTACTTCGAAGAAACTTTTGGTTTCTAATATTTAGAGTATTATTGACTTAACTATTTTGATTCCTCTGCTTTGATTACTTAAAAATAAATATTTTTTTTGTTGTTGTTGATAATTCAACAAATAAATCCCTATTTGTTTGGTGCAGATTCATTTATTTTTTATGAATTTTTTTTCTCCGAAACTTACTAGTACAATTTCAACCTAAAAGAAATAAACAATTAAAAATTGTCACATCTTAACTCCGGTATTTCATGGACTTTAAAAAAAAATAATACTTGTACATTTACTTTAAAACTAGTAAAAAGCTTTTCTTTTAAAGACAAGGTTGGCTGGTTTAAGCCAATGAGGTTTAAACCGAACAGTTTTTTTTTTTATTAAAAAAACGAAGCTTGGTTTTTTTTAAAAATATAATATTTAATATAATTAAATTTTCTATTGTTTATAAAAGTACTTCCAGTTTGATTATAACAAAATGAAAAAAGATGAAATATTCTTAAATTTTTTACAATTTGAGATTTATTGTTATTGTGTATCTGTCTTATTTTTTCACAAACATAAATCTGCATTTTTTTAAAAATATTTCTGTATATCTGTGTTAAACAGTGTTGGCGTTTTGTTCGGAAGAAACATATACAGGGTTATTCATAATTCCCTCCGGGGTTTAAGCTGTTGCCGGTAGAGGGCAGTAACATGTACCACTGAAGCCAGTTGTAGTAAAAATAAGGTTGTAGTAAACAGAGGGAATTATGAATGACCCTGTATATCCTCCAGGGCAGTAGAAGAAATTGGAAAAAATGAAAGAATTTTTTTAAAAAAAAACAATCGTTTAACAATAAGTATTATAAAAATGAGCCGCGATGGCTCAGGGGATAGAGCGTTCGCCTTCCAATGAGGCGAACCGGGTTCGAATCCCAGTCGATAAGAATTCCGCATTCGCTCCGACCGCAGTACTGACGTGAAATATCCTCAGTGGTAGACGGATCATGGGTTAGAGTCCCCTTGCCGTCAGGCTAACCGTGGGAGGTTTTCGTGGTCTTCCTCTCCATGTAACGCAAATGCGGTTTAGTTCCATCATAAAGTCCTCCACGAAGGCAAATTTCTCCCAATACTTGATCCAGGAGTTCCCTTGTCTTCTAGATTAGGTTCAAAATTACAAGGCTATGGAGTTGAACATTAGTAATGGTAAACCCAAAAATTGGGTCGGCTGTTCAGCGACGGTTATTAAATTAAATAAAGTAAGTATTATAAGAATAACTCAAATAAAGTAATTTTTATTAAAGTTTATCACGTTTACTTTTTGAGAAAAAAAACAAAACATGATTTGTTTATTATTTATTAGTTTCATGGAAAATTTTAAAATTTATGTATCATATTCTTTAAGAGTTGGTTTGAGCATTTATACTTAACATTATTTGACTTAACAAATTAGCTATTGGCAAATGAGAATTTAATATGTGTTTTAAGTAGTGTCTATGTTTAGTGTTTGATTTGTTACTTTAGTGCTGTTAATAAAATTCGATTTTGTTACTTTAACAATTGAGTTTTACTATACTTTTTAAAATAAAATATTAAAAAACTAGTTTTCTGAATTTTTTAAAAAATTTATTCAATACTTTAGAAATAAAATGAAGTAGCTCAGTCAATACCATTATTTAAACGACATTGCAGTTATAAACTGTTTGAAACAACTCTTTAAATATCAAATACATAAAAAAAAGACTTTCTTCCACTTGTGTTCCAAAAAAACCTATTCTTTTGGGGTAATGTTTTCCATGGTTTCTTCCTCTGTTGAAGAAACTTCCCATTCCTAATGTAATGTGAAGTTCGCAAATTTAAGATTTAGTCTATCTCTCTTAGAAATACTTAAAATAGACGTCCCAGGTACTAATTTTTTAAAAATTAGTTAAAAAATCAGGGGTCTGTTTAGAAGAAATTTGGGTCCGTTACCGGACCCTTCACAAAATATCTTTTCATAAAAACGGACCCTTCACAAAATATTTTAACTTAAAAGCGGACCCTTCACAAAATAAATTATCTTTTAATCGCACCCTTCACAAATTTTTTTATCTTCATTATTGTTTTCTTAATCGAATAAACCCCTCCCAGATAGGGGGGGGGGGAAGACAGATGTAAACGAACTAAATTTTGTCTTCGGCAGAAGCTTCTTTCTTTATTCGTACGAAATGAACATTCTGCGTTCAGCAGTATAGGCTAAATACCAAATATTTGTATGTTACATCGCTAATTTAGTAGCTGCGATTGCTGTTAAAATTTTTTAAAATTTAATTTTTCTTATTATAATTTTACAGTGTTGAGCATAATCTTTTATTTCTTTACAATTTAAAAACTCATTGAAAAAGTTTTTTTTGCAATAACGGACCCTATTTGCACAAATTCACAAAATCGGACCCTGGTTGAAAGAATGTGACTTAACGCTTATTTTATATTCACAAATTATGAGTAATTTTTTCACAATTTTACAAAAACGGACCTTTCACAAAATGTCTGGATAATGTAGTTATTGTAGGAGTTTCTCAAAGTTTATTCTATACATTATAACTCCACTTGTTAAAATAATTGATAAAAAACTAATTGATTTTTTATTTTTCAAACCGTTAGTACTAAAACGTACCTTTATTACTTTATATGTTTAAAAGAATGCATTCAATTTTTCTTTTTTTTTTTCATCTTTCTATGAATTTTTTATATTTTTTAAGTAAAAATATTGAACATTTCTGGATCATTTCTTTAAAATTTGTATTGATTCGATAAATAAAAAAAATATGTTTAATTTAGAACAGTTAATTGATATTAATGATACAAATTGTTATTTTGCTCAAATAAGGACATTTATGTTAATAATTCTGAATTCTGAAATTTTTTTTTATGTATACTATCAATCAAGGAGGTAATCTGATTTTTACATCTACACACTATTAAAAAAACATTAGATATTAAATGTTCATCATTTGCTTGCTAAGTGGAGTTGCAGTAAATGTTCTAGATCTTTAGTTATTATATGTTGTTTTTTTTTATCATGTTAACATATTTATGAGAAAAAGGGAATATTTTTGTTTGTATTTTTTAGCAAAATGTTAATCAATAGTTATAAAGAGGTCTGTGAAAAACTGTTTAAATTACGTTTTAATTTGGGATTTATTTATTTTATATTTATTTTACTTGGCGACAGAGTTTCAAAAAGCACTGTTAACTGAAATGCAAAGAAGAGTGAATTCTGTAACTCCTAACTTCCAACATTTAAGCTGGATTTGCGAGTACAATTAGGGTATTTTCGTTCATATTTATGTTGTTACAGGGAGTTCCGTATTTGGGATGCATTCCAAATGGTCTTCAAGATGGAACAATTGTGGAAATCAAAGGAACAGTACCATATAATCGTGAGAGGTAAATTATTTATAATAGTGTTACATCTAACTTTTTAGTACTAAGCCTGTTTTGTATGAAAAACACACCATGTTTTTTAAAAAAATAGGAAACTTCCCGAGTATTTTTGAAACCAGCAAATTCTGTAATTTGTTTCACATAAAAATGTTTCATGTATTTATTTTTTTATGTTTTAGCTATGGATTTGAAATATGTCATATTTTTTTTTGTTAAAATTGTAACAACAACCCTTTTTGCAGTAATTTGAGGTATCAATGTGCAGTACTATCTTCACAAACCCAAATTTATCTGCAGTATTCCAAGGCAGTTGAATATAGAGATTATTGTAAAACATCAGTTTAAATTAAAATAAGTATACAGCAAATTTGCTAAGATAAGGTATTTTAAATTATATGCTAAAAATGTGCTTAATTTCAGTTAAAACTTATAAAAAGAAGCTTGAAAAAGTGGAATATTAAATTATTTTATTGTAGAAATCAGTTAAAAGTAACATTTTATTTCCTTTTTTTTTGTTGTCCTAAGTTCTGTCAATCAGCTTATAAATTTGATAATAAAAAAAATTAAAGTTGTTTTGAAATAAGGGGTAGGGTTCAAAAATAAATAGCTCTGGTCGAGAAATGTAAGCTCATTTATTTACATTAAGCAATTAAAAAAAATCTGACGAAAAAGCATATTTATTTAATAGATGAATTTACATGTGATAATATTTAAATAAAATCTTTTCAATCCTCCTAGAAAAGAGCAGCAAGAGTTACCATAACAAATTTTTTTTTATCCTTTAGTAGTTCAAAACATAATGACATCTTTCGTATTTATTGCCACTGCGCAGCTTAGTCGCCCGAACGTAGTGACATCTTTCTTATTTTTTCATCCACTGTGCAGTTTATGTTTGTTATGTCGGACTACTAAATTGATCCGTGCCGAGGCCTCCTTTCTTCTAGGATTTGTTGGTTTTACCAGGACAGAAACCACAGGTTTTTGCAATACACAAATGAGTATAATGATAATCAGGAATAACAAATGCTCTACTATCTATAGCATATTTAATAAAGTTGCGGAGAATCAAAAACTGAAGTTTTCAGAAATTAAATTTATTTCCCCCTTTTTTGTATACATGTAAAAGTATTTTATGAAAAAAAAAAAAAACTTGTGAGACCCTTGAGAGGACGCCATACCGCGGAAGAAAATTTTCATCGCAAATTCTCTTTCAATACTAATTTAAAAGAAAGAATAAGAAAGTTCAAGAAAACTTAGAGTAAGTCATGAAGTTTCAATTGCTGAAAAAAGTATTTTAAAATATTAAAATGCAAATAAATTATTAGAAGAGAACCTCTTCGTCGCGTAATCCTAAGTTATCATCTCATAATTTATTTTCATTTGTAAATTTTAAAATGTTCTTTTCAGTATTTGAAACTTGAAATGGCTTACTCTATTTCTGTCTGAACTCACTTTTTCTACACGTTTCTTACTCACTTTTTATATCATTGTATGATTAAATACCGAGCTTGTTTAACTTTATTTCATAATTAGACTTGTATCACGCTTTTGTTGTAAAAAAAAACTAAAAATTAAGTTAACCTCGATTTTCGAACTATTTTGTAATCATAATCTACCCGAATTTTCTCTTAACCTCTTCATGACCGTCGTATGAAAAAAAAAGATGTGCTTTTCTAGATGCGCATACGTACTAATACGAGAGTGTGGTATTAAGATGACGTCCGAGTAATCTTGGACCACTAGAGTCAGAACGGCTTGTATATGATCATATATGATATTGTGGGCCGTGAAGGGAGAACGATCAAGGTCCTTTTTGGGTAAAAAATTAACACTGTTTTGAAAATAAATATCTAAATTGATCTCGCAGAAAAGCAAATCAGGAGAACATATTAATAACAAACTAGCAAGAAACAAGTTATGAATCCAGATCTTGTTAAACAAAGTGATCTTTCTATCCCTTCTATTCTCGTTACACTATTGTGTTCCCTTTATACCGCTCTGTATAATACTTACGCTTTGTATAATACCTATTTATTTCATAGATACTCTATCAAGGCTGTTTTTCAAAGGCTCCGTCGTAATATGAAATGATGTTTTTTTGCAAATAATATGCTATTTTTATAACTGCTGTGAGTTTGCAACTGTTACTCATCACTGTTAAGTCAAGTTTAGTTAGGCTTTAGAACAGACAGTTTTTAAAAACTTACTCTAATGCTGCATTTTCTGGACTCATGATAATTTGCAAAATCAGGCAGTGATCTTGATCATTTTCTTCTAGGTGGAAAAATGTAGCCTAATTGGCGATTTTTTAAAAAAGTTCAATAATTTTTAAAATATTTAAGTTATTATTTGTCTGTTCTAAAGTACAGATAAATCTCCACTTCAAGCCTATATATATATAGTTATAGTTCGCATTGCTTCAAGCGTAAAGCACTTGGCTTTTTTTTTTCCTTGGTGACAGAGCTTCGAAAAGCAGCGTTAATAAAGTATACCATGCCATAGTATAATTTTTTTTAATTATTATTATCGCTTAAGTGGCCCTCACCTTTTTTTTCGTCTGTTAGAGTAGAACTTTCATAGATATGTATTTTTTCTCCATGAAAGAACCTTTAGTGATGTTCCAAATGTGCTTGCAAATGTGCCAAATCTTTTTTTTTTCTTACATTTTTTAAGACGGGCTGCCAACTTTCTACGCTTTTTGGAATTTTTTTTTCCGGTGGTAACTAAGTTTATGTTTTTAATGTATGATTCATTGTTTTATAAATTTGATTTAAAGTTTATTTTCCACGCCACTATATATGCTAATGATTCAAAAGTTCATATGAAGCGCCACTTTGTTTTCTCGCGGTGAGGCTTTTATTATGTTGGCTACATTACCTAATCTTCTCAAAGCTTTATTTTTTTAATTGTCTCCCTCTATGAGATATTTTGCAAAAAGCGTAGTAGTTGGCAGCTTTGTATATGCTACTGCTAAATAAACACATTGTGATGGATTGTAAATGAAAAAATTGCTGAATAAATGTATGATATCACATTTTAAATTCGCAGGTTTGAAATAAACTTCCTTGCCGGAATGGATACTTCAAATTCAGATAGACCTTTACATATAAGTGTGAGATTTGGCGAAAATGTAGCTGTTCGTAACACTTTAGTTCGAAGTAGTTGGCAGACAGAAGAGCGTGAAGGAAAATTTCCTTTTTCTCAAGGACAACGTTTCCTTATGGTGATTATCGTGAAGTCGCATTGCTATACGGTAAGTTATTACTGGTTTAATAAGATAAGAAATTGAATGATAATTCATACTTTCCGTCTCCTGAGTTTCTGTTGTGGATACGATATGAATTTTCAGGTGATTGACATTGGTAAAAGTTTCACTTTTTGAAGCAGCTGTGGCTCCAAGGATTCGCTGCCAAATGAAATGACACCAGTTTGAATCCCGTCTCGCATCTACCAAAATGCTTAACTAAAATATCCTCAATGGTAGACGAGTCAAGGGCTAGATTCCCCTTGCCATCGGACCAACCGTGGGAAATTTTCGTGGCTTTCGTATCCATGTAACGCAAATGCGGATCTTCCACTAAGGCTAGTTTTATAACGATCGTTGAAAAGCCTACCCAATTTTTTGGGTTCACGACTACCACTAATGATTAACTCCGTCGCCTTGTAATTTTGAACTCGATGCAGAAGACAAGTGAACTCCTGGATCAAGTAATGGGGGATGTCACTTATCTTATTCATTGACGCAACTTGTCATGTGTGACCAACACTATATATCAGAGTGGCCACAGTCAGTTTGAAAGAAAATCATAAGTAATAGCAAATGTTTGACTAATTTATCGGAAATTTTTCAAGCTTTAATTCCTAGTCAATCCTATGAATTTATTTGGTCATTTGCAACACTTTTATTTAATTTACAAATATGTTTGATTGATAGAAATTAGTTAAACAGTTTTTCTAACTGTTTTTGAAATTTTTCTGAAATGTAGCTAGTTAGTATGTTAAATTCGATTAGTCTTTTAATGTAAATGTCGAATTCAAAGGCAGAACTAGATCAGTGTTCCAATATCACTTAATCAATTTCAGTTTTCACTGTTCCTGTATTCCTTTTGTTTGCATCTGCAATTTATTGATCATTAATAAATATTCAGCATGCAGACCGGCTTAGACATCTCTATACATTTATGACCAGTGCTGCAAATTATTTTTTAAAGAAAATGTTTTTGTATGATAATCCAATGACGTTAGTTTTATAAACGTTAAAATGGCACCTTAAAAAAGGAAATGCCTTCTAGCACCTTTGTTAATTGATTGTAATGATTTGACATACGTAAAAAAAAAAAAAATCCAAAAAAGTTGGCAGCTATGTAATATATTTTGGTATTGTTGCAAGTTTAATGTTTGAAATAGGTTTTTAAGTGCTGCATTTTTGTTCTTTCAGATAAATGTAAATAATCAACATTGTTGGGATTTCGTCCACAGGATTCCTTATTACAATGTAACTGCTCTCCACATCATGGGATCTGTTTCAATCGAACAAATTCGTTCTGTTGGCAATTGTGTAAGTTTAAAATATAGTGACTTTTGTAAACTTCACTTAGGATATGATCTTATTTCAACATGAGATCTAATGATTCATATGTACTTAGACTCATTAAATTTAGTTCAACCACATAAAACATCTTTTTATGCATTTAGTTTCATATTATATAATTTTCACTAAATTAAAATGCTTTGTTAAGATATTCAGAATGTTTTGAAATATGCAATAATAACAAACCGTCTGTAGAAAATGTAATTTATATCCTGGCAATAATTGACATCTTCACAAGACCAATCGAAAAATAACTTATCAAACTTAAAAATTACTAAATTTGTGTACGACTATCCGAGTATAATAGTTTGTGACATTTTATTCGAGAAATTAACTACTTTCCACCGTCTGTAAGGTTATACTATCCAAATAGTAATATCAACTTCAGGAAATATATTCCACAATTTGTTTTCTAGCATTATATTTCTGCAAAGCTTCTCCCTGTTTTATCTTCGTCAAAAATAACATAGTCTATTTTTTTTTTTTTCGTGGATTTCTATTCCATTTTAAAGAATTATATTTTAAAAATCAGGCAAATTTCCTTTCATTAAAAAGCAAAGCAATCCACTAAATAAAATATAAAAAAATTTCCTTGCAAATAAACTTGTAAATTTTGATAAAAAACGTAGCTGACAGAAAATTAATAAAATCAATCCCGTTTTAACCAAAAAGGTACTTAAGAGACTCCTTAACACATCTGTATTCTTAGGCGCAACACTAGTTAGGATGACAACGTCACAAATTCTGGTTGAAATATTTCAATTTTCATGAAGAAAAAAAACTTTTTGTCTAACCTTCATTGGTAAAAGTTTCACTTTTTGAAGCAGCTGTGGCTCCAAGGATTCGCTGCCAAATGAAATGACACCAGTTTGAATCCCGTCTCGCATCTACCAAAATGCTTAACTAAAATATCCTCAGTGGTAGACGAGTCAAGGGCTAGATTCCCCTTGCCATCGGACCAACCGTGGGAAATTTTCGTGGCTTTCGTATCCATGTAACGCAAATGCGGATCTTCCACTAAGGCTAGTTTTATAACGATCGTTGAAAAGCCTACCCAATTTTTTGGGTTCACGACTACCACTAATGATTAACTCCGTCGCCTTGTAATTTTGAACTCGATGCAGAAGACAAGTGAACTCCTGGATCAAGTAATGGGGGATGTCACTTATCTTGTTCATTGACGCAACTTGTCATGTGTGACCAACACTATATATCAGAGTGGCCACAGTCAGTTTGAAAGAAAATCATAAGTAATAGCAAATGTTTGACTAATTTATCGGAAATTTTTCAAGCTTTAATTCCTAGTCAATCCTATGAATTTATTTGGTCATTTGCAACACTTTTATTTAATTTACAAATATGTTTGATTGATAGAAATTAGTTAAACAGTTTTTCTAACTGTTTTTGAAATTTTTCTGAAATGTAGCTAGTTAGTATGTTAAATTCGATTAGTCTTTTAATGTAAATGTCGAATTCAAAGGCAGAACTAGATCAGTGTTCCAATATCACTTAATCAATTTCAGTTTTCACTGTTCCTGTATTCCTTTTGTTTGCATCTGCAATTTATTGATCATTAATAAATATTCAGCATGCAGACCGGCTTAGACATCTCTATACATTTATGACCAGTGCTGCAAATTATTTTTTAAAGAAAATGTTTTTGTATGATAATCCAATGACGTTAGTTTTATAAACGTTAAAATGGCACCTTAAAAAAGGAAATGCCTTCTAGCACCTTTGTTAATTGATTGTAATGATTTGACATACGTAAAAAAAAAAAAATCCAAAAAAGTTGGCAGCTATGTAATATATTTTGGTATTGTTGCAAGTTTAATGTTTGAAATAGGTTTTTAAGTGCTGCATTTTTGTTCTTTCAGATAAATGTAAATAATCAACATTGTTGGGATTTCGTCCACAGGATTCCTTATTACAATGTAACTGCTCTCCACATCATGGGATCTGTTTCAATCGAACAAATTCGTTCTGTTGGCAATTGTGTAAGTTTAAAATATAGTGACTTTTGTAAACTTCACTTAGGATATGATCTTATTTCAACATGAGATCTAATGATTCATATGTACTTAGACTCATTAAATTTAGTTCAACCACATAAAACATCTTTTTATGCATTTAGTTTCATATTATATAATTTTCACTAAATTAAAATGCTTTGTTAAGATATTCAGAATGTTTTGAAATATGCAATAATAACAAACCGTCTGTAGAAAATGTAATTTATATCCTGGCAATAATTGACATCTTCACAAGACCAATCGAAAAATAACTTATCAAACTTAAAAATTACTAAATTTGTGTACGACTATCCGAGTATAATAGTTTGTGACATTTTATTCGAGAAATTAACTACTTTCCACCGTCTGTAAGGTTATACTATCCAAATAGTAATATCAACTTCAGGAAATATATTCCACAATTTGTTTTCTAGCATTATATTTCTGCAAAGCTTCTCCCTGTTTTATCTTCGTCAAAAATAACATAGTCTATTTTTTTTTTTTTTTTTTTTCGTGGATTTCTATTCCATTTTAAAGAATTATATTTTAAAAATCAGGCAAATTTCCTTTCATTAAAAAGCAAAGCAATCCACTAAATAAAATATAAAAAAATTTCCTTGCAAATAAACTTGTAAATTTTGATAAAAAACGTAGCTGACAGAAAATTAATAAAATCAATCCCGTTTTAACCAAAAAGGTACTTAAGAGACTCCTTAACACATCTGTATTCTTAGGCGCAACACTAGTTAGGATGACAACGTCACAAATTCTGGTTGAAATATTTCAATTTTCATGAAGAAAAAAAACTTTTTGTCTAACCTTCATTGGTAAAAGTTTCACTTTTTGAAGCAGCTGTGGCTCCAAGGATTCGCTGCCAAATGAAATGACACCAGTTTGAATCCCGTCTCGCATCTACCAAAATGCTTAACTAAAATATCCTCAGTGGTAGACGAGTCAAGGGCTAGATTCCCCTTGCCATCGGACCAACCGTGGGAAATTTTCGTGGCTTTCGTATCCATGTAACGCAAATGCGGATCTTCCACTAAGGCTAGTTTTATAACGATCGTTGAAAAGCCTACCCAATTTTTTGGGTTCACGACTACCACTAATGATTAACTCCGTCGCCTTGTAATTTTGAACTCGATGCAGAAGACAAGTGAACTCCTGGATCAAGTAATGGGGGATGTCACTTATCTTGTTCATTGACGCAACTTGTCATGTGTGACCAACACTATATATCAGAGTGGCCACAGTCAGTTTGAAAGAAAATCATAAGTAATAGCAAATGTTTGACTAATTTATCGGAAATTTTTCAAGCTTTAATTCCTAGTCAATCCTATGAATTTATTTGGTCATTTGCAACACTTTTATTTAATTTACAAATATGTTTGATTGATAGAAATTAGTTAAACAGTTTTTCTAACTGTTTTTGAAATTTTTCTGAAATGTAGCTAGTTAGTATGTTAAATTCGATTAGTCTTTTAATGTAAATGTCGAATTCAAAGGCAGAACTAGATCAGTGTTCCAATATCACTTAATCAATTTCAGTTTTCACTGTTCCTGTATTCCTTTTGTTTGCATCTGCAATTTATTGATCATTAATAAATATTCAGCATGCAGACCGGCTTAGACATCTCTATACATTTATGACCAGTGCTGCAACTTATTTTTTAAAGAAAATGTTTTTGTATGATAATCCAATGACGTTAGTTTTATAAACGTTAAAATGGCACCTTAAAAAAGGAAATGCCTTCTAGCACCTTTGTTAATTGATTGTAATGATTTGACATACGTAAAAAAAAAAAAAAATCCAAAAAAGTTGGCAGCTATGTAATATATTTTGGTATTGTTGCAAGTTTAATGTTTGAAATAGGTTTTTAAGTGCTGCATTTTTGTTCTTTCAGATAAATGTAAATAATCAACATTGTTGGGATTTCGTCCACAGGATTCCTTATTACAATGTAACTGCTCTCCACATCATGGGATCTGTTTCAATCGAACAAATTCGTTCTGTTGGCAATTGTGTAAGTTTAAAATATAGTGACTTTTGTAAACTTCACTTAGGATATGATCTTATTTCAACATGAGATCTAATGATTCATATGTACTTAGACTCATTAAATTTAGTTCAACCACATAAAACATCTTTTTATGCATTTAGTTTCATATTATATAATTTTCACTAAATTAAAATGCTTTGTTAAGATATTCAGAATGTTTTGAAATATGCAATAATAACAAACCGTCTGTAGAAAATGTAATTTATATCCTGGCAATAATTGACATCTTCACAAGACCAATCGAAAAATAACTTATCAAACTTAAAAATTACTAAATTTGTGTACGACTATCCGAGTATAATAGTTTGTGACATTTTATTCGAGAAATTAACTACTTTCCACCGTCTGTAAGGTTATACTATCCAAATAGTAATATCAACTTCAGGAAATATATTCCACAATTTGTTTTCTAGCATTATATTTCTGCAAAGCTTCTCCCTGTTTTATCTTCGTCAAAAATAACATAGTCTATTTTTTTTTTTTTTTTTTTTCGTGGATTTCTATTCCATTTTAAAGAATTATATTTTAAAAATCAGGCAAATTTCCTTTCATTAAAAAGCAAAGCAATCCACTAAATAAAATATAAAAAAATTTACTTGCAAATAAACTTGTAAATTTTGATAAAAAACGTAGCTGACAGAAAATTAATAAAATCAATCCCGTTTTAACCAAAAAGGTACTTAAGAGACTCCTTAACACATCTGTATTCTTAGGCGCAACACTAGTTAGGATGACAACGTCACAAATTCTGGTTGAAATATTTCAATTTTCATGATGAAAAAAAACTTTTTGTCTAACCTTCATTGGTAAAAGTTTCACTTTTTGAAGCAGCTGTGGCTCCAAGGATTCGCTGCCAAATGAAATGACACCAGTTTGAATCCCGTCTCGCATCTACCAAAATGCTTAACTAAAATATCCTCAGTGGTAGACGAGTCAAGGGCTAGATTCCCCTTGCCATCGGACCAACCGTGGGAAATTTTCGTGGCTTTCGTATCCATGTAACGCAAATGCGGATCTTCCACTAAGGCTAGTTTTATAACGATCGTTGAAAAGCCTACCCAATTTTTTGGGTTCACGACTACCACTAATGATTAACTCCGTCGCCTTGTAATTTTGAACTCGATGCAGAAGACAAGTGAACTCCTGGATCAAGTAATGGGGGGTGTCACTTATCTTGTTCATTGACGCAACTTGTCATGTGTGACCAACACTATATATCAGAGTGGCCACAGTCAGTTTGAAAGAAAATCATAAGTAATAGCAAATGTTTGACTAATTTATCGGAAATTTTTCAAGCTTTAATTCCTAGTCAATCCTATGAATTTATTTGGTCATTTGCAACACTTTTATTTAATTTACAAATATGTTTGATTGATAGAAATTAGTTAAACAGTTTTTCTAACTGTTTTTGAAATTTTTCTGAAATGTAGCTAGTTAGTATGTTAAATTCGATTAGTCTTTTAATGTAAATGTCGAATTCAAAGGCAGAACTAGATCAGTGTTCCAATATCACTTAATCAATTTCAGTTTTCACTGTTCCTGTATTCCTTTTGTTTGCATCTGCAATTTATTGATCATTAATAAATATTCAGCATGCAGACCGGCTTAGACATCTCTATACATTTATGACCAGTGCTGCAAATTATTTTTTAAAGAAAATGTTTTTGTATGATAATCCAATGACGTTAGTTTTATAAACGTTAAAATGGCACCTTAAAAAAGGAAATGCCTTCTAGCACCTTTGTTAATTGATTGTAATGATTTGACATACGTAAAAAAAAAAAAATCCAAAAAAGTTGGCAGCTATGTAATATATTTTGGTATTGTTGCAAGTTTAATGTTTGAAATAGGTTTTTAAGTGCTGCATTTTTGTTCTTTCAGATAAATGTAAATAATCAACATTGTTGGGATTTCGTCCACAGGATTCCTTATTACAATGTAACTGCTCTCCACATCATGGGATCTGTTTCAATCGAACAAATTCGTTCTGTTGGCAATTGTGTAAGTTTAAAATATAGTGACTTTTGTAAACTTCACTTAGGATATGATCTTATTTCAACATGAGATCTAATGATTCATATGTACTTAGACTCATTAAATTTAGTTCAACCACATAAAACATCTTTTTATGCATTTAGTTTCATATTATATAATTTTCACTAAATTAAAATGCTTTGTTAAGATATTCAGAATGTTTTGAAATATGCAATAATAACAAACCGTCTGTAGAAAATGTAATTTATATCCTGGCAATAATTGACATCTTCACAAGACCAATCGAAAAATAACTTATCAAACTTAAAAATTACTAAATTTGTGTACGACTATCCGAGTATAATAGTTTGTGACATTTTATTCGAGAAATTAACTACTTTCCACCGTATGTAAGGTTATACTATCCAAATAGTAATATCAACTTCAGGAAATATATTCCACAATTTGTTTTCTAGCATTATATTTCTGCAAAGCTTCTCCCTGTTTTATCTTCGTCAAAAATAACATAGTCTATTTGTTTTGTTTTTTTTCGTGGATTTCTATTCCATTTTAAAGAATTATATTTTAAAAATCAGGCAAATTTCCTTTCATTAAAAAGCAAAGCAATCCACTAAATAAAATATAAAAAAATTTCCTTACAAATAAACTTGTAAATTTTGATAAAAAACGTAGCTGACAGAAAATTAATAAAATCAATCCCGTTTTAACCAAAAAGGTACTTAAGAGACTCCTTAACACATCTGTATTCTTAGGCGCAACACTAGTTAGGATGACAACGTCACAAATTCTGGTTGAAATATTTCAATTTTCATGAAGAAAAAAAACTTTTTGTCTAACCTTCATCGTCTCATAACATCTTTATTAATTACTAATAATAAATATTTTCTAAATGATATGATTTATGTTTTCTATAGGGACCCTCTTCACTAACTTGTGAACCTGCCCTTTTTAATCATTTCTATCCGGCATATCCAGAACCTGTTCGCCCAGAACTTAGTAATAATTTTCCAGCTGTATATAATCCGGTAAGTTTATCTTCTTTTTAAGTTTCAACGGTTTACCTAATATTGTAGGACACACATACATAGTCTACGGGGGTCTGTCCAGGCCGAATTTACTACCGTTTAACGGTACCTTCACAACTTCAACTTTAGGGAAAACTTTCACAAAATGCTTTTTCTTACAATTTTATTTTTGTATCCCTTCAGAAACGATAAATCCATATTTTTACCATATTTTTGTGTTGAATTTTAAAAATGATTTTTAATTTTTTCCCAAATTATGTCTAAATTTTCACAAAATAGGTACTTTTCAGAAAAATTTAGACAGAGCCCTGCAGTGTATATGAAACTAACTTTAATTTGTCATTAATTTTGAGAACTCTTTTTAACTTTTCATAACACGTATGACTAAAACAGAATGCAAGGTCTACTAAACGGTTTAAAAATTTCTTTGGCGGATTAAAATTTCTGATTCTTAAAATACAGGCCGCAATCTGAAAAATATGGCTACAATTGTCGGTCAGACCAGTCAAAAGTTTGGTCTTAATAGTTCAGTTTATTAATGATAAACAAATTTTGACACGTAAAACATAGAAATTTTGCAGTTCTATAAATTGCATAAAATTATAATATAAAATCTACGATTCACGGTTAAATAGCATTTAATCGTGCTCTTTTTTTTTTGTATTATTTTTACTCAGCAGTTTTTTTATGCAAACAAACAAAGATTTTTTTAATTCAATAAAAAAGGGTAGTTAAAAAATCATAGTTTTAAATTGCTATAGGGAATAAAAAAATACTAATATTTATATATCGACCTTTCAACTATATCTGTACATTTGAAATGGTATTCTTTGCTTTTTTTCCAGTATAGCTATCAATGTAATAGATTCGCGGCATAGTAATTTCGCTTTTCGTTTGCAAGGGTATTTTCTATTACAAGAAGTTTTTTTTCTTCTCTTAATGTCAGATGTTCCCAAACGGTGTTCCGCGAAGGGGTTGCAGGGGTTCCGAGAGCTAGAATATTTTTTAAATAGTAATGTTTTTCGAAACCTGTAATTAAATTTATATTAATAATCCGTTAAATTTAATTATAATCCGTTAAAATTAATTAATAATAATCCGTTAAATTTAATTATAATCCTGATTAATAATCCGTTATTTATTTTATATTTCCGTTATTTTTATGAAATTATTAAATTTAAATGTTTATGAGGAAAGAAGTTTTAAAAGAATGTTTTTTCTATAAAAAAAAATATAGTAAATGAATTATGAAAAAGATAGTCATTTATGAAAAATTTCATTCGTGTTTTAAATCGAATGAAAGTATCCAAATTCAACAAAAAAGAAGTATCAGGGGTCTGTTTAGAAGAAATTTGGGTCCGTTAACGGACCCTTCACAAAATATCTTTTCATAAAAACGGACCCTTCACAAAGTGATTTTTATTTTAATCGGACCCTTCACAAATTTGTTTATCTTCATTATTGTTTTGTTAATTGAATAAACCCTTCCTTGGGCAGAAAACAAGAAAGATGGATGTAAACGAATTAAGTTTTGTCTTCCGCAAACGATTCTTCCATTAAACCCCTCCCAGGAAGGGGTAGGGGGAAGACAGATGTAAACGAACTAAATTTTGCCTTCGGCAGACGCTTCTTTCTTTATTCGTCCGAAATGAATATTCTGCGTTCAGCAGTATAGGCTAAATACCAAATATTTGTATGTTGCATCTCTAATTTAGTAGTAGCAATTGCTGTTTATTTTTTAAAATTTAATATTTTTAATTATAATTTTTCAGTGTTGTGCATAATCTTGTATGTCTTTACAATTTAAAAGATCCTTGAAAAAGTTTTTTTTTTTTTTTTTTTTTTTGCAATGATGGACCCTATTTGCACAAATTCACAAAAGCGGACCCTGGTTGAAAAAATGTGAGTAATTTTTTCACAATTTCACGAAAAACGGACCTTTCACAAAATGTCTGGACAGACCCCTGAGTATGTTTCTCAGATAACCATTCTCAAAATTTATTTTCTTCCTTTTTCGTGTCTATGTTAATGTAAACCAATATTTCAGTTTATGCATGCATTAAAATCAAATTCCAAATCCAGATGACCGCTTCATACCTGTGAAATAAACTGCCTCACATAAAAACATAACGCAAGACTAATATTGATAAAACTATATAATTAAAAAAAAAAATTTCATTCTTTACTCATTCACTAAATATTTTCAAAATAAGTAATATTTCGTTATTTAATCTACAATTACTGATGAAATTTAGTCCCGTGTTCCCGTCAAAAGAAACTCAATCATTTAGGGTTCCCCCAATCGTTAACAAATTGGGAACCGCTGCTCTATGTTATGTCTCTTCCTGAACTTTATGTATATGACATACCCTCAACTTTTAGGCTACCAAATTTATAATATATACTAGATATTTTCCTCGAAATATAAACATCAGGGGGTGCCGATTCTAAAACTTATTGGATACTAGCTCAGAACTCTTTTGAAGCAACAAGTTAACAAGTTTTCAACAAGTTAATGCTTGTTGCCAATTTTTCTAATCAAAGGCGATAAACAGTAGTTTCCTGCCCTTTATTAGGAAATACGGCCTTTAACAAAAATTTGGGCTGATATTGTGGAAGTCTAAGGTTTAAATATTTTAAACAAGAATAAAGAAAATTATGTAATGATACCGGTTGTGCTTTTTTTTTTTTTACAGAGCATACCTTATGCTTATCCTTTGTGTAGAGGCCTAAGACCAGGCATGATGATATACATTAGTGGTCAACCAACTATGAACCCCAATAAGTAAGTTTTTCCACACAGTCCAAATGTTAAACTTTCAGACTATTGAAAGAAATCAACACTGTGTATTTTCCAAAATTTTATTTTTGCTTAGTTTCTATTCATATCTACAGTATGATATGCACAATGCAAGGCACTCTAGGTTAGACTATATTTGAGGGTGCCTCTTGATTCTCGCCAAGTTGTGAAATCGGATGATCGCCAAGCTGGACGATGTTGTTTTATTTATGGGAACGTCTATAGTTTTTTTTTTTTTTTTTTTTTTGGAAAACCAATCGTGATTCTGATTTGTTTAGATTTTAGCTTTATTTTTTAATGGTCAACGGTATATGTAATTTCAGAGGCCAGTTAGTTATCTACGTTGGATGTCGGCTGGATTAGGTTAATTTTGCTTCTGGTGACTTCGGTAAGTAAAATAAATCATAAGTTTCTGTACGATTTGAATAACAATGGAAGAAGAAAAAAATCATCGATTTTTTTTCTGTGCTTACCGTATATTCCGGCGTATAACGCGCACTTTTAATACAAAAAATGATATTGGAATTTACGGGTGCGCGGTATACACCGAATATAAAAAATTATTGATTAAAAAAATTTTAATATATAAAAAAATTTTATTTGAAAGAAATAACATACCTTTACCTATATACTTTATTCATTTTCGTTATTACATAAATAGTTCATTATATTCGTCTTCCGTTATTTCTTCAGGCACGTCATCACAATCTGTTTCGTCTTCATCATCTGTGTTACCCTCATCCATAAATAAACAGTCATCTTCTGATCCGTCCAGATTATTTGAAATGCTGCATTTTTTGAATGATTTTCTAACCATCTCAGGCTTAATTTCATCCCATGCTTTTAATATTCATTCGCACACTGTTTCCAAACTTGCATGACGCATATGTCCTCCTTTCGTAAAGGTTTTCTCGCCCTCCAACATCCAAGTGTTCCACTGTTTTTTTAAATTGGCTTTAAATGGTTTGTTTAAGCAGACGTCTAATGGCTGAACTAATGGTGTCAATCCACCCGGAATAACTGCCATATCGGTGTTACATTCTTTCAACAATTTTTTTGTATTATCTGTAAGGTGGGACCTAAACATGTCCCACACTAAAAGGCTTTCTGGTTTTCTTACGCAACCAGGACGGATTTGCCAGACATTTTTTACCCACAATTTAACACCATTTTCGTCCATCCAGCCTTTTTCGTGCACATGAACAAAAATACCGTTTGGAAAATTACATTTGGGAAAAGTTTTTCTCTTAAAAATAACCATTGGTTTTAGTTTCGTTCCATCCGCTAAGCAAGAAAGGGCTACGGTGAAATGAGATTTCTCATGTCCCGTTGTTGTTACGTTGACAGATTTTACTCCCTTTAAATCAATTGTTTTATTACCGATCATGTCAAACATGACTGGGGTCTCATCCATATTTCCTATTTGCGAAAGTAAATATTCCTTTTTTTTTCGCAGTTCTATAATATATTTTTGAAAACTTAACAATTTACTATCCAAGTCTTTTGGTAGTTTTTGTGATACTTTGGTTTTTTCACGTAGAACTAAATTTTTTCGAGCCATAAATCGGCTACACCAACTCACAGTAGCCTTGAAATTTTCACTCTCGTGTGGATTAATCTTTGCCCATTTTAGAGCAAACAAGCGAACACAGTTTCTTGTTACAATCAAGCCATTTTGCCGATTTTCCAAAATCCAGTTTTCTACATTTTCCTCTAACACCGGCCATTTTGCTAGTCCTGTACGCAATGCACACTTATCCTTAGGCATATCCATTATTTTTTGTTCATTTTTCTTCCATTCACGCACCGAGCTTTCCCCAATACCAAAATGTCTCGCCGCAGCCCGATTTCCACTTTCTTTCGCAAACTGAATTACTTTGCATTTAAATCCAGCGCTGTGTTTGCTTCGTTTGATAGGAGCCATGTCTACTACTATAAACTACACTGAATTCTTGAAGCTTACAATGTTTACTTTTCAAAGGCAGGACATCAAATGGTGCGATTGGCCGAAGAGGAATTACGTTTTGTCTCCTGATTCGTGGTATGCTTTTGAGACATACACAATAGACAGCATTCCAGATACCCCTCCCCCCCTTACTTCTAGAATGTGGGGAACAACATTCTTCCACACACCTGCACTGCTGAATACAACTACATCTCTTTTCTCAGAATCACATTATTACTCTTTCAACTCTACCCTCACATACATGTCAAATTCAGTTCTTTTATTTTTGCAAACGATAGGGAAAAAAACTTTTTATTTACGATCTTGAAAGACAAAATATTGCACATGTACAATCCTAATTTTTGTGAGCGTTATACGAAGAGTATATCTTAAAATTTAAAAAAAGTATTAGAAATTACGGGTGCGCGTTATACGCCGGGGCGCGTTATGCGCCGGAATATACGGTACATCATTAATTTTTGTTTCGATTCAAAATGCATTTTTATTGGGTTTATTAATTTTGCTTATGTTGTGTTCATGGCAATTTTATTAAGTTTTGGCCGATGTTCGATTTTATTTTATTTTATAACCGTCGTTGAACAGCCGACCCAATTTCATGGGTTTACAACTACTAATGTTCAACTCCGTAGCCTTGTAATTTTGAACCAATCCAGAAGACAAGGAAACTCCTGGATCAGTACCCCCAGAGGTATTGATTTGTTATGGGAACATGGAGGACTATGAGACTCGACAGATTTAACTTGCATCAGTCACCATTTACTACACGGGGAGTCTTCGGCCGGCGAGGATCGAACCCACGACCTCTTGGACATGGGCCCAGCGGCTTACTGACCAGGCTATCCCGGCCTCCGATGTTTGATTTTATTTTATAACCGTCATTGAACAGCCGACCCAATTTCATGGGTTTACGACTACTAATGTTCAACTCCGTAGCCTTGTAATTTTGAACCAATCCAGAAGACAAGGAAACTCCTGGATCAGTACCCCCAGAGGTATTGATTTGTTATGGGAACATGGAGGACTTTGAGACTCGACAGATTTAACGTGCATCAGTCACCATTTACTACACGGGGAGTCTTCGGCCGGCGAGGATCGAACCCACGACCTCTTGGATATGGGCCCAGCGCCCTACCGACCAGGCTATCCCGGCCCCCCGATGTTTGATTGAAATTTTCCAATGTTTTATTGAAATTTCATTATGTTTTGGCAGCCATTCCTGTTTGCAAGATGTTTCGCGCGAACAGGAATGGCGCTTAACAAAAATCGTTATGCTTCATAAATGTGCTTGTAGCTCTCATGTATTAAGAGAGATGAAATTGGATTATATAAATAAAAAAGATAAACACACTAACGTGCAATAAATAAACTTTTAATTTTTATAAAAAAATTTCATCACTGAGCCACTGTGACGCCTACTTAGTGTAATTTTTTTTTATTTTAAGTCAAACATATTTTCTTAATGGTTTACAATAAAGTAAAAACATTATTTGTTAAATTAAAAAAAGTTACCTAGGTTCAATTAAAAACATAAAATGCTGTATATTTAAACTAACATTGTTTTGATAAAACAAACCTAGTTTGAAACACGAAAATATTACCAGAATACGAAAGCTTACCAGAATAAGCTTAGGTTTCAGAATTAATTGAACATGAACGGCTTAAAATATAAATACTTAAAATCTCTGTCGAGCTGGCAATTAATAACATGTTCAGGAGCTTCTATTCTCCAATCCACACATCTGTATTTGACTTATTGATTTTTTAAAAATAAACTAGGAACTAATGCTGCTGTGACGCATGATAGGTTATTGACTTAGAATTTATTTTTATAAAATAAAATATATTATTTTATTTTTGTTTCGTTTTGTTGTCTGTAGTTTATTATATTGGCAAATATTTTAAGAAGAGTGATTTTATAGTTTATACTTCTTTTAGTGAATCTTTGTCATTTTTCGACGAAATATTTAATGCTTTTTCTTTCAATGCAATGATAGATGGAAAGAATCTATATATATATATATATATATATATATATATATATATATATATATATATATATATATGCATATATATATATATTTTTATATATATATATATATATAAATATATATATATATATTTATATATATATATATATATAAATATATATATATATATTTATATATAGATATATATATTTATATATATATAGATATATATATATATATATAAATATATATATATATATATAAATATATATATATATATAAATATATATATATAAATATATATATATATAAATATATATATATATAAATATATATATAAATATATATATATATATAAATATATATATATAAATATATATATATAAATATATATATATATATAAATATATATATATAAATATATATATATAAATATATATATATAAATATATATATATATATATATATTAGCCTAATAAATAAATACAGAAAGGACAAAAAAACGATGAAAATTAAGAAAAATAATAAGTTTATTTATTGCATATAAGCTGCACGTAAATAGAACTCATAAAATAAGTTCAAAATGTAGAGAAAACATGGAAAAAAAATACAGAACAATGAAAAACGGGGAAAAAAGAAAGATAATAATAAAAATAATAAGAAACCGGAAAAAAATGAATATAATCCGAAAAAAGGAAAAAAATTAATAAAAATCCGGAGATATAAACTTTTCATGAGCCCCCCACGATTATATCCGTAAAAAAGAATGCATTCTAATAATGTATCAATATAGCTAAAGCAAAATATATCAATACAATCCTGTGAGAAGCACTCAAAAACATTTTTACAAAAAATTTACAACAAATAGAATAAAACACATTAAGTAAAAATATCACGTGAAAACAAAAAATTAAATATAAAGTAAAAACAATAAAACACGAAAAGTAAAAATTTAAGAAATAGTAAAAATTTTAAACTTAGTAATTTAAATAATAATAATGTCATTAAAATGTTTTTAGTTTTATAGAAGAGGTTAAAAATTAAAATTAGCAATATACAATTTCCTTACCTAATTATCTGTTCTAAAATTCATGAAATTCCTATAAAATTTAGAACAATCACATGTGGATCTAATGCTTACCTAACTAAACCTAGCACTATTTTCTCTAACTACTTAAATAAAATTGTTAACAATATTATTAAAGAAGGTTTTTCTTGGATTATCACTAATAATCAACCGATTTTAGAATTCATTGAACATAATAAAACTTATTCTATTGCGACTTTTGATTTCCAGGATCTTTTCAATAGCATTCCCCCTTTTAAACTAAAAGATGTTCTTTTGAATTATTACTATGATTTTAAAAATATCCTTTATTGCGATTTTGATTATTGGAAAATTCTAATTAATTTTTGTCTTTTTAATAATTATCTTTACAATGAAAAAGATATTTTTCTTCCAACTGATGGAATACCACAAGGATCTAATTATTCATCTCTCTAAGCTAACTTATTTTTGCATTATTATGAAAAAAAATATAATCTTATTTGCCCGGAGGAATTAATCTTGCTTCGTAATCATGATGATAATATTAATTTGAATTTTTTGGATTTGGGTATTATAAAAGAAGAAAATATCTGCTTTGTTGATTTGTGTGATAAAAGAAATGATTTTAATTTTAATATAAAATTAACTAATATTAATTTAACTAATATTAATTTTTATTAATTTAATAACTAATTACTTGGAATTCTAATGTTTCTGGGAACATCTATTTAAATACCATTTTTAATGAAATGAATAGAATTAAAAGAATATGTAGTAATATTTATTTATCCAAAAAACAAATAGACAAACTCTTTCACAATTTGATAAAAAACAATGGATACCCAACTAAAGTAATTAAATTCTATATAAAATCATTGAGTTAATTGTATATTATTGTAAATAAATTTACTAAAAAATTTCCTTGTTAATTTATATAATTTTTACCATGTGCATATCCATTTCGGGCAAATCCGTGACTAAAATTATGCGCAAAACAGACAATTCATGTTTCTTTCTCTTTTCTATTTTTTTTAAAATAAACGTTAATTTTCTAAAATTATTAATTGTCAACTTCTTTAAATTATCCAGTATAGTATTACCTTGAGCACATCCATTTTCGGGCCCATCCTTGGTAACGTGAGTTCGATTCCTGTCGCTGAAGACTTGCTAAATGGTGACTGGTGCACGTTAAATCTGTCAGTATAGTGTAATATCTACTGAGGCACTGAATTGGAGGTTGTTCGTTCTCTGGTTCAGGTCAAAATTAGGATCTGTGGATGGATGAAAGGTTTGTGAAAGAGTTCCGCGTTGTGAAACGGGTTGTGACGATTGTGTGAAGACGAAATCATGGCCATAGATGGCGCTATTGAAAAAATTACTAAATTCGCTTGGTTTCACCAAGCAGACTTTCAATAGATAGGCAAGTGACATTAGAAACAACAACATATTTATTTCTACCATTTTTAGTTATATTTATATTTGTGCTGTATTTTTTCAACTAAAAAGAAACATCATGTGTTACTTTTGTTTAACAGATTCACTATCAATCTTCAGGCCGGTACTTCACCATATGCTCCTCCTGATGTTGCGTTTCACTTCGATGTCCGTTTCTTCAATCAAACTATTGTAAGAAACACTCGCACCAACAACGCATGGCATGACGAGGAAACACTTTCAGCATCCTTCCCTTTCAATAGTAACTGTCATTTCGATATGATAATACTTGTCACTGAGAATAAGTACATGGTTGCAGTTAATGGGCAGCACTTCATCGAGTTTAGGCATCGCTTATGGCCACTTTCTCGTTTTGACACTCTATATATTGCAAACGATATTTCCGTACAATCCATTCGATTTGCATGAATGTTTTTTTTTGTCTTATGAAGTATTTTTTGTTGTATGAGCTTAATAAAATTCATTACAAAAAATTTTCGTAGATTTTTCTATTTGTTTACGTTTAATGTACAAATTCTGATCTCTCTCTCTCTAAAAAAAATATTGCAATTTCAGATGTATGGGGCATTTTCTAAATGTATTTAATTTTGTAGCCATTTGTTCTAGATATTGCCATTTGTTCTAGATCAGGGGTTTCCAACTTACATGAGGCTGAAAATTAAATAAATGTCGATAATTAATTTCTGTGTAACTACCACTAAAAAAATTTTTCCCGATAATTAATTTCTGTGTAACTACCACTAAAATTTTTCCCCGATAATTAATTTCTGTGTAACTACCACTAAAAAAATTTTTCCACAGAAAGTATATGTGCAAGAAAATTCCAGCTTTTAAAAACCTTTCTCAAATCATGTTTGTATATATTAACCAAATTCAAATTGTTTGTACTACAAAATGTTTTTAATTTCAAGCAATAGCGCTTGTTCTCTAGAATTAGCTACCTCAATGTTGCTTACCAAAATGTTTGTAAATAAAACTGTATTATATTTTCATGATGTATGGGATGGGGGAAGCTGCGCGACCCAGGTACCCTGTTATTTTTTAAATAAAAAAGCTTTTTTAAACCACTTAACGTCCAGGTGGTGTATTAAAATTAGACATATCTTCTAGCATTAACCTAAATTTACTACCAGTACTAAATTTTTTCAAGAACTGCGAGAACGATGCACAAAGTTTTTTTCTGTATTGTATTAATTTTAATAAAATAAATCTAAACTTTGAAACTTAAAAATTTTTATCTTATTTTACTATAATTGAAATAAGCATATAAAATACACCTTGGAGTGTAATTAACTTTGAAATAATAGTATTTGGCATAAAATATCGTCACATTGATTAATGTTTTGACACAATTTAGTGCGATTGTCATTTTTCTGAAATGTATTATCACATGTACAGATTTTTTAGTAACGTTTCTTTGTTATACCTAAAATAATTTTGCAAAATGCTTAGATAATTAACACGTTCAATTCCACTCTAATTTTACATGGCTTGCCCGTCTGGCCAAAATAATTTTCTCAGCATGCGTTGCTTTAATTTCTTCAAACCATTGTTAACGATAATAATATGAAAAAATTCAAAGCATAAAAAATTTACTCGAATTATGTGTTTCTAATAATCTTAGCTCCGCCGGTCACCGGTGACCCCCTTGGCATTCAACGTGTTGAATGCATAGGTATAGGCGTCAGTTATAGAGAAAAGTGACGAGACTGTCTTTTCGATTTTTCAAGCATTGAAGATTAATTTGCCACTTATTACATAATGGTGATCAATGTTCTTTTAAATCTTATTTTTTGAACCAAAAATAAACCAATAATACAAAATTTTTGCTGGTATAGGGAAAAATAATGCAAAAAATTGGCAAGGAAGATTTGCTAAACAGTTACATGTAATCGAAATAAGCATAAATAAGTAATCATGATTTACGATTACCGATATAATCATGATTACAAGCGATCAGAATTTATGATTACAAATACAATTATGACTACAAGTAATTAATAGTAAATTTTAATCTTGGTAACTCGTCTTGTTGCTAATTTTTGCGAACGATTTTAATCATGCATTCGAAGTGGTAGCGATTTTTTTTCTTTTTTTAAGTAACTCTAGAATTAATATATTATGTATAGGTGTAGGATGGTTTTTCTACACTGCCACTAAGAAAAAACATTGTAGGAAAAACTAAAAGATGACAAGCATGTTGTATTCATGTCTGGCAGTAATTGATTGCATTTGATCTGATATGTCATTTTTAAATTATGTTATATTATTCAAATTTTTTGATTTAGATGTTCAACAAAACCCGTAAAAAAAAAAATGCAAAAGTAATTACTTTAAAAATTTTTTTATTTTTAATAACGGCAGGCACTGAACTTTCGTTCTTCGCCATAGAAGATGCCGGAAGTGTTGCTCATTTATCGTTACCCAGTGGGCACCTGTGAACCTGAGTCACGGAGGCGAGCAACTTTACCCACGCCACTCACCCGTTCATGGGGTGGGCCACATTCACACATCAGAAGACAACACAAAGAGAGAGAGAAACATCCATGCCCAGAGAGGGATTCGAACCCGCGGCCATTGGCTTCGCAGTCAGACACGCTAACCACTCGGCCAGCAATTACTTAAAGATAAAGGGCATGAAAAATGTTTTTAAAAAAAAAAAATTTTTTTTGAGTTTTCAAAAATATATTTCATGATATATATTAAATAATAAAAATTATTTTGCGTTTACATTATTTGCACATTTGAGTTTATGACTATTTTGGGTTTCTTTAAGATGTAATTTTTTTTATCAGTTCATTATAATTTAATGAATTTTTTAATGCAGGCTGTGACGGTATTTTTAAAAAGTTTTACGAGAAATAAATTGATAATATAAACCAATAAATTACATTACAAAATATTTTCAAATTATCTTTTTTAAAGGGGATTTCTCAAAGACCTGAAAGATTTTTCTATGCAGTTTAAAATAAAAGAAAAATCTAAATAAATATTCCACGCATAGTGCAAATTTTAAAGAGTAAAGTTCAAGAACTTCCAAATTAATTTTAAGAGTGACGCATTAATATTCTGCTTTAAAATTGCAGCTTAAAATGAGAATTTTCCAACTTCAGATAATCGTTGCTAGGCAACCGTTACTCAAATATTTGAGCAGAAGTATTTTGAAATTGCTGGAATTCTAATTGATCAACTTTTTTATTTTCCCTTTCAACAAAATAAAGAGTTTATTATATTTTAGAATGAATAATACGAATGAATTTGAATCAGTAAGGATAATTAAGTTTATTTGTAATAGTTTAAATTAAAAACGATCTTTTAATTTGTTGAATTTGTTCAACAAATTTTACAAATTTAAATTTAATAATCAGAGTGGCGACTTTCTATGTCTATTCAGTCAGAGTAGACTTCGGAGTGCAAATTGTTAAAATGACAACTGTTTTTTTATACGAATAGATTTAAATTTCTTAATTTTCCATTTTGAATAGTCAAAATTATTCTTAAAGCTACAAAAGTGTAATATCTACTGTCCGCTGTTGATTTTAGCAGTGGTATCTACAGGAGGCACGGGTGAAAGCGGTTGGCGGTGTGTACGGATTTTTAAATCATTTGCATATAACGGTGTGGAAAATGAGTTGAAATGAATAAAAAAAAAATACATCAAAACAATAAGTTAGCTACCATTAGAATAAGTTTTTACAAAAGGTGTAGAATTTTGCCTCGATATATAGCCGTATATGTATATAGAGGCAAAATTACTACCACAATGACAATTTGACAGTCACTATAAGGAGAGACGTCCATGGCAAGCGGCCCTATGCGCATAGTTGAGAGATTATGATCAAGATACCAGGGCTGCCGACTTTCTACGCGTTTCGGAAAAATGTCTTCTAGTGGTAGCTAAGCAACGTTTTACTGTATGATTCATAGTTTTATAAATTTGATTTAAAGATAAATTTGAGTTTTATAAATTTGATTTTTCCACACCATTACAATTAAATGATTTTCATATAAAACGCCTCTTTTTCTCATTTCTTTCATGGTTAAGTTTTCAAAATGTCAGCAACATGACCAAAATTTCCTGTCAACTTTAAATTTTTACTGTTTCTACTCTGTGAAATAATTTGCAAAGTTTACAGTTATTGGGTAACCCTGGGGTGCATTAGTATCGTTCTTAGTACCGACCCAATTTTGAGTTTGCGACTACTAATGTTCAACTCCATGTCCTTGTAATTTTGAGCCCTATCCAGAAGACACGGTAACTGGATCAAGTATTGGGAGAAATTTCCCTTCCTGAAGGATTTTTGATGGAACTAACCCGCATTTGCGTTACATGGAGTGGAAAGCCACGAAAACCTTCCAATGTTAGCCAGACGGCAAGGGGACTCTAACCCAGGATCCGTCTACCACTGAAGATATTTTACGTCAGTACTGCGGTCGGTGATGAGGAATTCGTAGCGACCAGCAATCGCTGGGATTTGAACCTGGTTTACTTCATTTTAAGTCAAACGCTCTATCCCCTGAGCCATCACGGCTCAGTGGTAGCATTTAATGTATCATTCTTGGTTTAGTAAATTTTATTTACAGGATTTTTACCAATCATTACTCCTAAATAAATCAAAGTCTAATATGAAACGCCACTTTGTTACAGTTAGTTTGTGTTGAGCCTTTTACAAAGTTGTCAAAAGTAATCGAAAATCTGCAAATTTTAGTTTATACTTATCTGCTGTTTTTTAAAATATTTTGTAGAGTCCAGAGCAGTTGGCATCTATGCCGTTTAAATGCGAATGTTTTATTTTCTGTAAAAAATTTTTTCTTCTTCAGAATGTGAAAGACTGTCTTTCTTCGCACTTACAATTGGAAAAACTGAATATTCCTAACAACCGAAATCTAATTATTATATAAAATTATAAATCTTGTTCTGAAATCAAACAGCTGTCGCATTTTAAATAAAAACTTGTAGCTATCTGAAGAAAATTTCCTTACAATTTATATGCAAAACTGTTACCCCATTTTTCGTACGGCCAAACTATAATAGTCAAAATTTACTTGTATCAAATAATTTCCTCCGGCTCTTATTCTTTTAGAGGGGCCGTAAAACACTTCTTTCTATAGTATAGGTATTGAAACTGCTTAGTATTGGTTCTGTTTATAAAATAAAACACTTATAGAAGTCAAACAAAACATTTTCTTTTCAATCTCAAATTATTATTTTGTGTGTTTCATGAAAGAACGAAAAAAAGGCAGAAAACTTTTAAAATATAGACTTTAATCAGAGAATTATTGAAATTCTCACAGAATTAAACAGAAACTAAGATCTAAACATTATCGAAAATATAACATGACAAATTTTCTGTGAACTGAAAAAAATCTTAAGAAATCTTTATTGAAATTTAATTCATCTTAATGATATTCAAAATGTCTGTAAAATGTCTACAAAAATTCTTAAAATATTTTGGAGATAGAGTTAAATCTTAAGAAATTCTTCTGATTTCTGAAAAATTTATTAAGCGATATTTTCTTAAGAAAATCTTAAGATTATTTTTAGTGGGGTGGTGTCAATAAAAAATCTGTTGATATCAGTTCATATATTGATAAAAGAAGTAGAATACATAACTGATCAAAATCTATTTATACAAGCACCCTACTGATGTCAGTAGACATCAGTTGAAGTGTGAAATACGGACAAGTATATACCAATAGAGTACCTACTGATCAATATCTATTGATACCAATTCACTGCTGATATCAGTTGAAATATCAATAGAAACAAATACAGACTAATAAAATTCTATTGATCAATATCTATTGATACCAGTACACTACTGTAATCAGTTGAAATGCCAATAGGAACAAGTACAGACCAATAGAATACCCTACAGTTCAACATCTATTGATACCAATACACTACTGATATCAGTTGGCATCTGTTGAAATGTCAATAGAAACAAATACAGGCCAATAGAATTCTATTGATATCAATAAATGCTTTTACTGATCATTTTTTGCGGGGACTTTTTGCATTAGTGCAAAATAAGAGTCCGGCAGGTAAACGGTTAAAATGTGCGCAAAACTACTAAAAATTCTGAATACTTTTTTATTTGTTTACTCCTCTATAAAATATTTTGCAAAAAGTGTAGTAGTTGGCAGTCATGGGAGAGGGTAGTAAATTAACTACGATCACCTTTCAATTGCTAAATATTCATTAATAATCAACTTATATGGAAAAAAAATATTTATATTTGATTTTTTTTCGTGTTTATGTGATCAAAATATATTTTTAATATGTTTTATGCATTTTATGTTATGGTAAAGAATTCTTACTAATCTCAGTTTTAAAAAACATTACGGAACATAAACTTTTTAGGCATGGAGATGGCCCTCCGCCTGGTACTCGTCGCACTTTTTTAGCTTACCGTTCATAGAAGGAAAGCTAAAATGTTTCGATTTGGCGACCTTTAACAAGTAAAGCGCATTTTACGTGTATACATGTTGGGTCAAATCTTTATGGCGGTGGGCATGATGCGTATACTCGTCGTTGTAATTTAAAAAATTACCATTGAATATCAAAACTCAAAATTTCAATTAAAATGTAATAAGAATATTATTTTGTGGTATGTTTTTATTTCATTACCAAAGAACTGCAAAGTATTTTATATTGTAGACATAAGCCAATGACTTGGACGGCTAGCGTTGATTTCCCCAAACAAATGTGTAAACAATTAGCAGAGCCAATACTGGCCCTTTGCAAACCTGAGAAAGATTTGCTCCACGATTTTTATTATTTTGTATTAATTTCGGTGAAAATAAGTAAAAATTATTATATTTTAGCATTTTAATGAAATACAGAATGAGACACCTGTGTCTTTTTCTGCATTATAGGTAAACTCTTAGGAACATGGCTCTCTTCCAAATAATAATATTTCAAATTTTCACTTATTGCAGTTATTTACATCTAAGAGAAACAGATATCTAATTTTTCTTTAATTTACATAAATTTTTTTTTAAATAAATAAAAAAAAATTTAAAACTGATTTTTCTTTTTTAATACTTTAGCACAAATATAATTCCGATAATTTAAGAGATTTTTTTAGCAACTACTAGACAGTTTTTTTATAATTAAAACATACCAAAACAAATTTTTTCTTTTAATTAGACCGCCATAAAATATAGTATATATAATAGGGACACCGGTATAAGAGCTTAGCGGCTGAAACAGGTAGATAAGTCACATTTTCAGGCATATTTATCAATCAGGAAAAGTAACGCATCAATATGTATAATATAACAAAACTGTTTTTGCTTTAAATTTGTTTTGCTTTTTTAGGGTTAAGACCGTCAACTTAACGTTTATTTTATTTTATAACCGTTGTTGAACAGCCGACTCAATTTCATGGGTTTACGACTACTAATGTTCAACTCTGTAGCCTTGTAATTTTGAACCAATCCAGAAGACAAGGAAACTTCTGGATCAGTACCCCCAGAGGTACTGATTTGTTATGGGAACATGGAGGACTTTGAGACTCGCAGGTTTAACGTGCATCAGTCACCATTTACTACACGGGGAGTCTTCGGCCGGCGAAGATCGAATCCACGACCTCTTGGACATGGGCCCAGCGCCCTACCGACCAGGCTATCCCGGCCTTCTTAACGTTTTTTTTTTTTTTTTTTTTTTATGACCGTCGTTGAACAGCCGACCCAATTCTTAACGTTTATTGTCGAAGTCATAAATAGGGATCCCAAAATATGATGAGGTTAAAACGTTGAATGCCACGTTTATTTTACATGGCTTGTTCGTCTGGCCACACTGTAAATAACTACAAACTAAATTTTCAAATATTAGACAGATTTTGCTGGCTTTTTAAAAGGTTTAGAATGACATTTCTGAAAAAAGTGGTGAAATATATAATCCTAAAGAATTGTTTAGAAATAGTGGAGGATAAAAATCTACTCAATTGAATTTATTGAACCAAGAATCACAATTAATAAACTACCACTTGAAAATATTTATTCGCTGTCCGGAGCAAGTTGTCATCTCTGTGTATATAAGTAAAACTATTTTTGTGTGTTCTATATTGTATTAATTTCACCAAACCATTTTAGTAACGATAATAATATTAAAAAAAAAAATTAAAAATGTACTCGAATTATGTATTTCTAATAATCTTGGCTTCGCCGGTCACCGGTGACCCCGTGGCGCTACGAACAGTCTCAGTCCCGGTCACCGGTGATCCCCATGGCAATCAACGTGTTAACCATTAGCGGCCAAATGAGTGTTCAATAATTTTTTTGGTGAGCTTTTTTTTTGTATTGCAAGAGAGTATTTATAATTTTATCTGAAAAATTTCAGTAATTAAACTTATACGCTGTGGAAAAATTAAAGATGCCTTAAATTATCCTTATATTAATTAATGGCATTATATTAATTAAAGAGCATTTAAATTATTTGATGCGACAAATGCAAGGTTGCCAAGGACGACTAAAAGTGTAAGAAGTGGTGACTTATAAAAATACAAATTTATTAGAAGAGATTGAAATAAAAAAAAATTTCTAGCACTATTTTTTCCAGTTTAGTGTTCAACATTAATGTAAAGAATGATTTTTTTTAAAATATGAATAATTCACGA
The DNA here is from genome assembly GCA_949128135.1 of Parasteatoda lunata. Taxonomy (NCBI): domain Eukaryota; kingdom Metazoa; phylum Arthropoda; class Arachnida; order Araneae; family Theridiidae; genus Parasteatoda; species Parasteatoda lunata. The sequence goes on along the minus strand of OX421978.1, from coordinate 58,821,633 downwards.
TGTAAATCGTGGTGGTAGTTACGATTTTAAATTTAAATACATAAAAACGGAGACGAGTGTCTACCACTTCTTGCATTTTTTATCGTCCGTGGCATCCCTGCAAATGATAACTACTTAACACGAATAATTATCGAGATTATCCTAGAATAAAAAATATTACTGTTTCTCAAGAATTTATTCCGAAGTAGATACTCCTAAGAGAACTAAGAGAATTTAGTTGTTAGACAGATTGTATGTTTAATTCAAGCTAATATTAATAGCTTACCGTGATACTGCGAATTCTTGATTTAAGCAAAGTTCGAAAGAAACTATATTTATATAAAAATCATTTTAAAATATTAGGTGGTAGAAAAATTATTTGGATAATTTGTGATAATGAATAGTGGGTGTAAAAAAGTACTTTTTTTGAATTTCGGAACTCTTTAGAGCGGAAAAGTTGATTATTGCCAGAAAAACAAAAAAGGCATAAGAATTTTTGAAATTTATTAGTATCTTCTGTTTACGCAGGTACTTAAAATTACTTAACATTTCAAAATATTACGCCATTTAATTTTTCTTTTTCAAGTTGGCTATAAATTTTAAGGTAAACACGCTTTTGTGGTTGATTGAATCAATTGCATGATGGTTGATTGTTTGAATATCCTATATAAAATCGTAAAATTTGTATAATTAAAATTCAAAAATTTAAAATGCCATATAATTAAAATTCAATTTCTCAGAAAATATTTGATCTATTTTATTCAAATTTTGTATTTTTCCATATAAAATTACATTCTATAAAATGAAGTAAAACTTGTATACTTAACAATTCAAATTCTTTTCAACTATTATTTAACAGAATAATAAAATAAAAAAATATTAAAAATTAATTTATGCATGGAATAACCAAGCGCAAACATTTTTCAATTCTCTTAAAAGTTCTCGATATATGACGAACTATGCAAAAAGCCAATTTACCATTAACGGATTCAAGGTTTGGATTGCTAGCCTGCCTAAACTATCAGCCAGCCTGCCTATTTTATCTATCATTATACTTCTTGAGAACTTTTCTACACACTTTTTTATTTTATAATTTTAAAACCGTTGTTAAACAGCCGACCGAATTTTCAGTTTATGGCTTTCAATGTTCAACTCCCTAGCCTTGTAATCTTGTACCCAATCCAGAAGACAAAGGAACTCCTGGATCAAGTATTGGAAGAAATTTGCCTTCGTGGAGGACTTTTTGGTGGAACTCACTCGCATTTGCGTTATATAGAGAGGAAAACCACGAAACCTACCACGGTTAGGCTGATGGCAAGAGGAATCTAATTCATGATCCGTCTAAAACTAAGGATAATTTAAGACAGCATTGTGGTCGGTGTGAGTCGGATGCGGAATTCGAATCAATCAGCCATTACCGGGATTCGAACCCAGTTCATCTCATTGGGAGGCGAGTGCTCTATCCCCTGAGCTGCCACGGCTCTAAATCACCTTTTCTTTTATATATATAACCGTCGTTGAACAGTCGACCCAATTCATGGGTTTACGACTACTAATTTTCAACCCCGTAGCCTTGTAGTTTTGAACCAATCCAAAAGACAAGGAATCTCCTGGATCAGTACCCCCCAGAGGTATTGATTTGTTATGGGAACATGGAGGACTTTGAGACTCGACAGATTTAACGGGCATCAGTCACCATTTACTACACGGAGAGTCTTCGGCCGGCGAGGATCGAACCCACGACCTCTTGGACATGGGCCCAGCGCCCTACCGACCAGGCTATCCCGGCCCTCTAAATCACCTTTGTAGTATCAAATTTCCAAGTTGTATAGTTTTCAAAAACAAAATGTAATGCTAAATTGAATGCCCAAAACATCAGCTGCGTCGACGGCCCTGACGACTTTTTTTTTTTATATCGAAATAAATAAAAGAATTTGGGCATCTTTAAAATAGCACATTTCAATTACCAAGCCAACTAAGACTAATGACATGTTTATTAGGTAAAAGTTTTGGAGACAAATTTAAATTTTGAAGTATAATCCAAACGTTATTACTTTCCGCTATTTTGTGCTCACATAGTATAATAAAGACGTTTCTTCCTTTTCTGTTTTTTTTTTTTTTTTTTTTTTTTTTGGTTTTCTGTCGCATGAGAATTTTGAATGGAGATTAGATATTTTTGGGTAGCAGATTTTAAATCTGCAATCGGTTTCTCTCTATAAGCTACAATTTTTTATGCAATTTAATAATATATTCCTAACCAGGAATTTTTAAAATTCGCTTGAGTGAGTACTTCACTTTTCTGCTACGTAGGAAGTGGTAAGAAGAAGGTGATAATACATTTCAGTGTAAGATGTGATATGCTAAAGTCATATGTTTTCTTGTCTTTCATGTTATTTTAAAACGAGCTGACAAGTGATTATTAATACTTATAAACCTATATAATTCTTATGACATTCAAACAAAATAAATATTAAAAAAATACCATTTGAAAAACATTTGTAGTTTTCGGAAAAATAATAATTTCAGATTTTTTATTACCGCCTTCGAATTAGCTAAGATAAAGTAGTTGCATAAATGCAAAAAAAAAAAATTACTCCCCAGTCAATGTTTTGGTCAGAATAAAAAAAAACATAAACAAAAGAATCTCAATATACCAACGCGCTTCAATCGAATTTTTCTTAAAAATAATTAATAACTGTAAATCTTTTTATGCAAATTACGTTAAGCTAAAAATATGTAATAAATAAAAAAGTAAACAGAAATAAAGCTCTCATTTCCTTTAAGCAAAATTCAATTTTTTCCAGATTTAAAACATTCCAAATTAGACTGTGACTTTGTTTTGGGAATTCTGAAAGCTATCCAACTTTATTTAATGATTGAAAAAGTTAAAAAAGAGAATGAATAATGATTTGGCGCTGTTACAATTTTTATTGATTACGTACCTTTACGTCACCTACTTATATGATGTGAAGTTTAATAGATGATTACCCAGTTATAGTTAGTTCGTAATCCAACAGAAAATAATAAAAACAGTACATGAAGGCGTGCTTTGCTGTGATTGAAAAGAAACACATATAAAAAGCAGCACCTTCTTTTTTTTATTTTTAAAAATCACTTACTGATTGGTTATATTTTAGATTATTTTGATTTATTAATTTTATTCAAACATACCTTCAAAATAAAATACAGTTACACCAAAAAATAAAAAGATTTAACATTTTAACTTACTAGAACGCTAAATCAATGAGAATTCTTTGCAATGAGACGGTTCCGTCTGGGGGTAATCGTTTTAAAACATTAAAAAATTTATGTCACTACCTTCGGGAGCCCTTCTTTTTATAAATAAATAAAATTTTAATGGAACACAGATATTTTTAAGTTTTGGTATAAACCTAGGAATTTAAATTCAGCCCGGTAACATTTGATCCACGGACTGGGGGTTGGGGAACACTGCCCTACAGCAGATATGCTAACTTGCTCCAGACAGCAACTAAATATTTTAAAGTGGTAGTTAATTAATTGTAGTTTATGGTTTAATTAATTCAATTTAATAGAGTTTTGTCCACTACTATTTCTAAATAATTCGTAGGCTTATATCATTCACTACTTTGCTGTAATTATGTCATGCTATACCAAAGTAGTCAAATATTTGCAAAATTTAGTTAGTAATTATTTACCGCTTTTTTAATTATCTTGGTTTGCCCGGAGCAGTTGGCATCTCTGCTAGAGTATAAAAAAAAATTAAATATTGATAAGAATTTCCTTCTTTTAGAAATTGCTTGAGCATTTGTTGTTGTAGTTTCTATTTCCACTTGCCAATTTCAGCAAGCCTGCTTAAGAAACCAAGCAAATTTAATAAAATTAGAAATAAATGTAGCAAAGGAAATAAAACAAAATTAAAAATATGACCACTGAAGCCGACGTCTTCAGGGGGTACAGGCCCCAGTGGCCAAAAAACAAAACCTTTTCTATTGAGGAAGATGGCAAAAGCCTAAAAACCTTCCTCAGTACCCCGAAGGTTTTGTTTAAAAGTCCAGAGGAAAAAAACATGCAAGACATAAAACTAATACAGAAAAGAAACTCATACAACTTCATCAAAAACTCAAATTCATCAGAAAATAAAAATCAACAGAAAATAAAAACTTACATAAACAAGACATTTCTAAAAGTTATTTTGCTTAAAATTAAAAAAGAAAAAAATATTGTTATTAATAGTAATGCTGATGTTTTGGATTATATTAATAATGAAATATCCAACATTAATACTTTTGTTTTTGAAAATTTGTATACAAGTATACCACACGAAAAGATTATTGATATCTGTAATGGCATTTTTGATAAATATTTATTTAATGAGAAAATTGATAAGTCTACTTGGTTGGATTTATGTAGGTTTAATCTTTTTGAGAATATTCTTTTTAATGGTTTAGATTTTTATAAACAAATTATTGGAATTCCACAAGGTAATTCTGCTTTTGCTAATATTTTTTTGCATGTTTTTGAAGCTAAATTTCTTGAGTATAATGATTTTAAAGCTTTTAGATATATTGATGATCTGATTTTGTTTAATTGTGATAATTATAATTTTATTTATAATATTTATCCTAAAGATTTGGTTTTGAAGAAAACTAATGAGGATTGTTTTAATGTTGAGTATTTAGATTTTAAAATTGTTATTGTGGACAAAATTATTAAAATTGGTGTTTTTGATAAAAGAAAAGCTTTTAAATTTAAAGTTAAATTTTTCTGCAACTTTTATACTAATTTGTGTAGTAAAATTTTTAAAAATTTAGTTTTTTCACAATTGGTTAGGATTAAAAATATTTGCAATAATGTTGAAAGTTTTCAAGAAGCTGTGAATAATTTTTTTAATAATTTGAGTAATAATGATTTTCCTTATAATTTTTGTAATGTTAATTTTTTAATTAAGAAAATGATTGAAGAATATTAGTTTTTTTATTTCTTTTAACAGGGCGCAATTCAAGACTTAACTGAGCAGCCCCAGTTAAGCATTCTATTAATATGTGACGTAATTTTTCTTTGACAACTTTTTCCTATCATTTTCTCAATCTGCGCATTTTAAAAGAGGGCGTTGTTTTCCTTTGGTTTAAGTGATTCCTTTTCATTTGGTTTGCTTTAGAGTTCGCTGTCTGACCTTGTTTATGTAAGTTTTTATTTTCTGTTGATTTTTATTTTCTGATGAATTTGAGTTTTTGATGAGTTGTATGAGTTTCTTTTCTGTATTAGTTTTATGTCTTGCATGTTTTTTTCTCCTGGACTTTTAAACAAAACCTTCGGGGTACTGAGGAAGGTTTTTAGGCTTTTGCCATCTTCCTCAATAGAAAAGGTTTTGTTTTTTGGCCACTGGGGCCGGTACCCCCTGAAGACGTCGGCTTCAGTGGTCATATTTTTAATTTTGTTTTATTTCCTTTGCTACATTTATTTCTATTTTTATTCTCTCTTTCTTTGAAAATTCTGCTGCTTTTTAGCGCATTTTTTTAAAAGAAGTTTTGTTCATTTTGTTTAGATATTAATTGTATTTTTTTAGCAAGCAAATTTAAGGCATAGGGTGCGTTTCTTGCTTTTGAGTTTTGCCACATGTGGCCAAAAATACGATTTGAGCCACACACACGTCACAGCCCTTTCATAAAGCCATTCATCGACAGGTTGTAAATTTGACCTAACCTAGAGAACGATCAATCTCCAATTCAGTACCCCCAGGGGTATTGATTTGTTAGGGGAACTTGGAGGACTTCATGACCTTGACATATTTAACGTGCACCAGTCACATTTATTACATGGAGTTTTTCGGCCGGCGTGATTCGAAATCCCGTTTTCAAGAGCACGAGTCCAATGTCCTACCAACCAGGCTATTCCGGTCTATTTGATTATTTAGAAGTCCGGAACGGCTGAGTTCCCAAATGAACATGAAAGAGGGGCTTGTTCCCGAAAACGGTTTTATGAGATATCGGGATTAAACTATTGAGATTTTTTAAAATCTAAATGTGCTTATAATAAAAATTGACTGCTGAGAGTCTCTACCTAAACCTTAAAGAGCATTTGCGGAACGAGTCATAGCGACGCTTACAGACCAGAGAACCATGTCCGAAATTTACAGCTGATATAAATGCATTCTTGCAGCAGAAATGGACAAATATAAGACCAGGAATCCTAGGTTTTAATAGCTGTACATCAAAACCTAGTTGGAATTCTGCCAAGAAGGGTTGCTAGGATAACTTTTCACATCCCTATATAGAATGACAAATTTACCATTGAAGCTTTATAAGTTTATTTTATAGTGAAATAAGTTTATAATAAGTAATAATCAAATAAGTTTATAATAAAAATATACATTATTAAAAGTGTAAAGAACTTTTAAAACTCAACTATTAAAGTCAAAGCATTATACGGGGGGAAAATTTGTTCCATTTATACAAGTTCATGATCTTACTTCAGATGTGGGGATATTAAATCTGAAATTATTTTTGTTCAGAAAGCGGTAGATTGTTTTTAGAAATGATATTTTTAGTTTAACTTATTTTTTATCGAAACGTTTAAGTCGGAGCGTTCAGGGTTAAAGTCATACATAGGCACTTGTCTGATGCTTTGAAAATAAAACTTGAAAATAACACTTTGAAAATAACAAAAAACAGATGACCTTAACATACAACATCATGAACTGAAATGTATTATCATCGTCTTCCTACCACTCCCTATGTAGGAGAGAAGCGGGCGTACTTGGTAGTCACTCGAGAGAATTTAGGATTAAGAATAAGGAAATATTAAATTGCATTTAAATAGTAGCCTGTAGTAGAGAGAAACCGATTGCGGATTTAAAATCAGAGACGCGAGATTTCTAAACCCCATTCCAGCACCTCATGCAGCAGGAAACAAAAAAAAAAAAATTTTTATGATTGCTAATATATTTTAAGAAATAATATAATAAATTCGCATTTCAACCCAACTACCATGTTGCATGTGCGTCAATAAATTCAAAAAGTAAACTCATTTGCGCATTTATTTAATGCCAGGGCTAAAGAGAATAGCTTAGAGAATCTATTCTCTTTAGCCCTGGGTTAATGCACAGTCAGGGATGCCAACTGATCCGCTCTCTGGAAAAGTTTTAATTAAGTGGTAGCGAATTAAATAGTATAACTTGCAAAATAAGCATAGTTACACCTACTTTAAAAAACAGTAACCAAATAATTAAGGCTTATAGCTTGCATGTTATATGCTTTTTATAATTTTTGATATTTAGTGGTGGAAAAATTATTTAAAATAAAAAATACTAAACTAAAAATAACTTAAATTTTGCTACCGCTAGAAAATAATATTTATTAACTTACAAATTAATACGAACTTGATAAGAGAATCGATAGATTTGCTCCCCCTAGTCCTAGAGTTTTGATTTCATTGGGCACCTGGGCCGCGAAGCGGCCCCTATCCCATTCATCTGGAATTTTAACACAGTTTTGGTTGAGCATTGAGGTAAGCAGGCAGTGGAGTTGTTTTTATGAATGTTTCAAACACTTTGCTTGAATAACTAAAAAGGAATCAAAAATAAAATAAGCAGCTTGCTCTAAACTGTGTTTGTTTGATTTTGGAGTTGTTCAGAACTGTATCAGCATGAGGAAAAGTTATTTTCAGAAAGGTTGATGAAATTATTTGTTTTGATAGTTATGATATGAGGCGTCGGAGGTGAAATGTGCAGCTATTGGTCTGTAGTTTTTATCTTTGATATAATTTTCAAATTTAAAGACTTCATTAAAATTTGCAGTTTTACATTCTATGGCTTTATCGAAAAAATCTGCGTTTAGCTTGTATATATGCTGTGATAGAGTTGGTATTTTGAGGTCTGCATGTATATTGGTATTTCGTATGAACCATCTTGCACTGGTTATTTTTCTAAGGATCTTGTTTTGGCATTGGTTTAATTTCTTCAGTAGATGTTGAGGTATCGTTGTCCAGGCAGGTGAGGCATAGGTGAGTATTGGTCGGATCATTGCTGTATATAGTAGCTTCTTTAGTTTAAGTGACATATTCTGATTATATATTAATGGTTGTATGGCTATTATTGCTGCATTTGGTTTATCTATTGTGCTTTTGATATGATCATTCCAGGTGAGTTTGCTATTGATTATAAGGCCAAGATAATTTGCTACTTTAACTATTGGTATTGGTATATTGAACATTTTTGGTTGAAGTTGTGGAAGTATTTTAATTCTTCTTTTTTGTATAATTAATATTTGTGATTTTCCAGCGTTTACTGCAGTTTTCCATTTTAAGCACCAGTCTTCGATTTCGAATATATGGTCTTGTAGTTTTTGAAGAGCATGATTTGGGTTTCTGGATTTAATAATAATACCGGTGTCATCTGCGTAATAGGCTGTTATGCTATTATAATCGGCTTTGTTTATAGGAAAATCATAAGTGTATAATATGTATAAAATCGGTCCCAGAATGCTGCCCTGAGGTACTCCGGCTGTGATGTCTCTTTTTGTCGATTTTTTGTTTTTGATGGTGACTTGAAATGTTCTATCAGAAAGATAGCTGGATAGGAGTTTGATAATGCCGGTTGGAAAATTTAACTGTATGAGTTTATATATTGTGCCAGTATGCCATACTTTATCAAATGCTTTGGATATGTCGATCATCAGGAAGGCTATTGTTTCCTTATTTATGATTGCTCTGCCAGTATAGTCTATTATTCGGAGTAACTGTTTGGTGGTATCTAGTTTTTGTCGGAATCTATACTGCTCGTCGGGGAGGGCTGTAAGTAGTGGTTTTATTCTGTTGTAGATGATTTTTTCGTATATTTTTCCAAGTATGTTAAGTAGACTGATTGGGCGATAACTCTCAGGGCAGCTTGGGTTCTTGTTTTTCTTGAGAAATAAAATGACTGATGCGTTTTTCCAGATTTGTGGGTAGTAATTATGAGCAAGGCAGATATTAAAAATATGCGTGATTTTGCAGATGTAGTTGTTTGGTAATAGTTTAATCATTTTATTCTTTATCCCGTCCCCACCTGGAGCTTTATTGTTTTTCAGTTTTTGTATGATGCTGCTAACTTCTTGATTATTGGTTGAATTTATTGTTTCTGGGATGAGGTGTTCAGTTTGACACTTATTAACTTCTTCTGTGATGATATTGTGATGATTTTGGTCAGAGTTGATATTTGGTGAAAATTGATTTTGAAGTGAATCTGCGAATATTTCGATCTTTTCTGATATTGTGTACGCTGTGCCTGATGGTCCATTTATTGGTCTGTCTATTTGAGGAGTTGTATTCAGTTTCTTGGCCATTTTCCATATAGAGTTGTCGGTAGTGCAGAGGGAGGCGATTTTTGCTTGCCACAGTTGTTTTTTATATTTTTTACTGCGTTTTTTAATCTGGTTATTGAATTGTTTTATTTCGTCCAGGTGTGCTGGGTCAAAAGTTCTTTGGTACCATTTCCTGTGCGAGTTCCTTAATCTTATTATATTCTTTATTTCAGGTGGTAAACTGTAATGATGAGCAGTATACTTGGTTTCTGTGGAAGCATTTTTAAAAGCATCTGTTATTTCATTCTCGATTTGCTGTATATAGTTTTCTATTGCAGTTTCGTTTTCCAAGGATGGTAGGTCTGTTCCATTGATTGTAAGAATATTTTTATAATGGTTTCAGTCAGTTTTATAATTTGGTTTCTCAGATGGTTCTATGGTTTCCCCAACGAGCAGTTGAACTGGCAGATGATCTGATGACAAATGGTTATGAGCGCAGGCGACCATAGGAACTTGCATGTTTGTTATTGCGAAGTCTAGTATGTCCGGACTATGGTTAATCAGATTTGGAATGTAAGTTGGAGCTGATACTGTTAATTGATATTTGCTAATAAGATCTTTCAATTTTGCGCCACTGTGGTTGTTGCAGCCCCATATTGGATGCTTGGAATTAAAGTCACCTGCAACTATTGTAGATTTGCTCCCCGGTAGAATGGTAGATGGTAGAAATGGCGAGAACCTGGGTACACAGCCGCGAAGCGGCTTTAACCCATTCATCGGAGTTGGGTAGTTCTAAGATGTGGCTAGGTTTCAGTAGGTCTGAAAATAAAAGAAAAAATGTTGATCACAGCCAGTGATCGGGTCGTGGAAAAGGCAAAGTCCTGGGTGGTGGGATAAGGCTTGGACATCGGAGATGAGGGTTTGAAGCATCTTCACAAGTTCTGCATTCTGGAGTAGCTCCTGCAATTCTTTAAAGATGAGGAGAAGTCTGGTCGCCTTGTTAGTGATGGTCATTGGTTTCTTCCCTTTTTCTTTCTTTGGTCTTTCACTGCAACCAGTGAAACAGGCAGGATGGAGGCCCTTACAGTTCACACATGTTGGAGGCTCACTTGGTTGTTTCGTGCAGGTGTATGTGAAATGTGCTGTCGCACACTTCATGCATGCAGGCTCAGGGGCTGGGCAGTTTCTCTGAGTGTGCCCGAACTTCTGGCACCGGTAGCACTGGATCTGGAAACGGCCGCCGCGAAAGCGCTCGGTCCGTACCGGGAGATTGAGGATGGAGTTCACGTTGAAAATTTCTCTGTTAGGCTTGGAATCTGATTGGATCACAAGGAAGAGGGGGAGGAGCGAATAATCCTGGCCACGCCTCCTCTTGAGTTGGATTGTTTTTTCAGGGTTAAGTCCAGATTTCTTGAGATATTTTTCTAATTCTGGAATGCTAGTGTCTGTTTTGAGTCCACGAATATGGGTTTTAATTTTTCTGGGATAAGTTGAGGGAGTGTCTGATGTAGGTACTTTTGGAGCTGAGGTTTCCACTATCGCCGAGGCTTTAGGTTCAACTTCTTGCTCCAATGGAGTTTGGTTTACTGGAATAGTCTCGGAATCTGAGTTTGAGTCGGAAATTTTTTGTCTCTTCTTCTTCTTCTGATTCTTTTTATCCGGGGTATTGGAGTTAGAAATGTTGTCTAGTTTACATGCGGTGGGTGGAAGCTGTGGGTTGACACAACGGGCTGAGTTTACAGGCACTAAAAAGGGCCTTTCAAGTTTTGTATTTGAAGTATTAGTCTCTGCAACAGGAGTTGGGGTCACGGTCTGCTGAGGTGAATCTGGAACTGGCTTAGCTTTCACTTCCTTCTTTGCATTGGCTTTCACGAACATGACGTGGTAAGCTGAGTTTGACAATTTCATGAAGCAGTCGTGGTGGGGGCCAGTTTCAAGAGTTTTTAAAAAATTTCTCAGGTGTTCATTTGCTTCGGTAAGGTCATCCCATGGAAGCTGATCGTAGAAATTTTTTGCTTTGCTTGCATCATAAATGCTGTCTTTCGGAGGAAGGTATTTCGCGGGGATACCGCAGGTCGCAATAAGTTCATCCGTTGAGATGGAAGAGTAGTCGTGTTTTTCAGGATAGCTATGACGTCGGACGGAAGGCAAAATCTTACCGCCGCGTGCACTTCGATGGTAGGACATGATTTAGATTTGCTCCCCTAGTCCTAGTGTTTTGATTTTATTGGGCACCTGGGCCGCGAAGCGGCCCCTATCCCATTCATCTGGAATTTTAACACAGTTTTGGTTGAGCATTGAGGTAAGCAGGCAGTGGAGTTGCTTTTATGAATGTTTCAAACACTTTGCTTGAATAACTAAAAAGGAATCAAAAATAAAATAAGCAGCTTGCTCTAAACTGTGTTTGTTTGATTTTGGAGTTGTTCAGAACTGTATCAGCATGAGGAAAAGTTATTTTCAGAAAGGTTGATGAAATTATTTGTTTTGATAGTTATGATATGAGGCGTCGGAGGTGAAATGTGCAGCTATTGGTCTGTAGTTTTTATCTTTGATATAATTTTCAAATTTAAAGACTTCATTAAAATTTGCAGTTTTACATTCTATGGCTTTATCGAAAAAATCTGCGTTTAGCTTGTATATATGCTGTGATAGAGTTGGTATTTTGAGGTCTGCATGTATATTGGTATTTCGTATGAACCATCTTGCACTGGTTATTTTTCTAAGGATCTTGTTTTGGCATTGGTTTAATTTCTTCAGTAGATGTTGAGGTATCGTTGTCCAGGCAGGTGAGGCATAGGTGAGTATTGGTCGGATCATTGCTGTATATAGTAGCTTCTTTAGTTTAAGTGACATATTCTGATTATATATTAATGGTTGTATGGCTATTATTGCTGCATTTGCTTTATCTATTGTGCTTTTGATATGATCATTCCAGGTGAGTTTGCTATTGATTATAAGGCCAAGATAATTTGCTTTTTTAACTATTGGTATTGGTATATTGAACATTTTTGGTTGAAGTTGTGGAAGTATTTTAATTCTTTTTTGTATAATTAATATTTGTGATTTTCCAGCGTTTACTGCAGTTTTCCATTTTAAGCACCAGTCTTCGATTTCGAATATATGGTCTTGTAGTTTCTGAAGAGCATGATTTGTGTTTCTGGATTTAATAATAATACCGGTGTCATCCGCGTAATAGGCTGTTATGCTATTATAATCGGCTTTGTTTATAGGAAAATCATAAGTGTATAATATGTATAAAATCGGTCCCAGAATGCTGCCCTGAGGTACTCCGGCTGTGATGTTTCTTTTTGTCGATTTTTTGTTTTTGATGGTGACTTGAAATGTTCTATCAGAAAGATAGCAGGATAGGAGTTTGATAATGCCGGTTGGAAAATTTAGCTGTATGAGTTTATATATTGTGCCAGTATGCCATACTTTATCAAATGCTTTGGATATGTCGATCATCAGGAAGGCTATTGTTTCCTTATTTATGATTGCTCTGCCAGTATAGTCTATTATTCGGAGTAACTGTTTGGTGGTATCTAGTTTTTGTCGGAATCCATACTGCTCGTCGGGGAGGGCTGTAAGTAGTGGTTTTATTCTGTTGTAGATGATTTTTTCGTATATTTTTCCAAGTATGTTAAGTAGACTGATTGGGCGATAACTCTCAGGGCAGCTTGGGTTCTTGTTTTTCTTGAGAAATAAAATGACTGATGCGTTTTTCCAGATTTGTGGGTAGTAATTATGAGCAAGGCAGATATTAAAAATATGCGTGATTTTGTAGATGTAGTTGTTTGGTAATAGTTTAATCATTTTATTCTTTATCCCGTCCTCACCTGGAGCTTTATTGTTTTTCAGTTTTTGTATGATGCTGCTAACTTCTTGATTATTGGTTGAATTTATTGTTTCTGGGATGAGGTGTTCAGTTTGAAACTTATTAACTTCTTCTGTGATGATATTGTGATGATTTTGGTCAGAGTTGATATTTGGTGAAAATTGATTTTGAAGTGAATCTGCGAATATTTCGATCTTTTCTGATATTGTGTACGCTGTGCCTGATGGTCCATTTATTGGTCTGTCTATCTGAGGAGTTGTTTTCAGTTTCTTGGCCATTTTCCATATAGAGTTGTCGGTAGTGCAGAGGGAGGCGATTTTTGCTTGCCACAGTTGTTTTTTATATTTTTTACTGCGTTTTTTAATTTGGTTATTGAGTTGTTTTATTTCGTCCAGGTGTTCTGGGTCAAAAGTTCTTTGGTACCATTTCCTGTGCGAGTTCCTTAATCTTATTATATTCTTTATTTCAGGAGGTAATCTGTAATGATGAGCAGTATACTTGGTTTCTGTGGAAGCATTTTTAAAAGCATCTGTTATTTCATTCTGGATTTGCTGTATATAGTTTTCTATTGCAGTTTCGTTATCCAAGGATGGTAGGTCTGTCCCATTGATTGTAAGAATATTTTGATAGTGGTTCCAGTCAGTTTTATAATTTGGTTTCTCAGATTGTTCTATGGTTTCCCCAATGAGCAGTTGAACTGGCAGATGATCTGATGACAAATGGTTATGAGCGCAGGCGACCATAGGAACTTGCATGTTTGTTATTGCGAAGTCTAGTATGTCCGGACTATGGTTAATCAGATTTGGAATGTAAGTTGGAGCTGATGGTGCTGCTACTGTTAATTGATATTTGCTAATAAGATCTTTCAATTTTGTGCCACTGTGATTGAGGTTGTTGCAGCCCCATATTGGATGCTTGGAATTAAAGTCACCTGCAACTATTGTATCTAGGTTGGCCGGAAATAGGAGGATCATATCATAATCTGTTAATTTATTTTTTGGAGAATTGTAAATACCTGTGATTTTGATGTTCTTGTTTCTGTAGCTTAATAAAATAGAAATTTGCTCATATCCATTATCATCTTTTGAGTTATATTCCGTTGTTAATAAGTTGGTTTTTGCTAGAAGTGCTACGCCGCCCCCTCTGTACCTTCTATCACATCTGTAGATTGTATAGTTAGCTATTTTAAGATTTTGAGTTGCATTTAGATGAGTTTCTGTTATTATGAATATATCAGGATTGTGTTCTATTATAAAGTTTTTTAATTCATGCTGTTTTTCGATTATACCATTAGCGTTCCAGAAATAAATATTGAGGGTTGGTTTGAGTGTTAATCTTAGTATTCTGAATCTATTGCTTCTTGTTCTTCTGAGTAAACTGCCTTTTGGATTTTCTTGAACATGTTAAAGTTTTCGTTGCTTTGTAAAAAGTTCACAAAGAGCTTGAGTTCTGATAGTAGTGATTTAGCTTCCTTGATGATGGTTATGCCTGTTTGTAGATTATTGCTGGTAGTTGGTTGATATGCTGATTTTACGATTGTTGCATAACTGTTTGTGCTGCCAGGAGTAATTCTGTTGTTTTGATTGTGGTAGCTGTTCATCTTAAGAGTTGGATATTTTGGGCACTGTTTGTAATTGGCCGGATGTGGTCCTCCACAGTTGGCACATGTAGCTGGAGTATCTTTGGTTTTCTGACAGAGATGAGTTAGGTGCTCCTGACCGCACTTCAAGCATTTAGGTGTATGTCTGCAGCTGGCCTGGACGTGGTTATATTGTTGACACCTATGACACTGTGTGAGTCCTCGGCGCCCTTTGTAACTGGTTACTGAGACAACAAGGTCCATGATTCGGGTTAGGTAGAAGATATCTTTATTTTGTTCCGTTTTGTCTAATGTGATAATATGTAGAGGTAATTTAGTCCTGCCTTGCTCAGTAAATTTTGTCATCTGTGTAACTTTTTTCGGTGTGAATCCATATAATATGAGGTTTTGTTCCACTTGTTCTTCTGTAATTTCTACCGGAATACTTTTAATGACAACTCTGATTGGCTTTTCTTCATTTAATTGGAAAGTATGGTATTTTATCTGTAAGTCATCTAGTATATCTATCGCACGACGTCTCATATCAATTTCGAAAAAATGTAATTTTAAATATTCTCCTGTATGTTTACCTTCAAAACTGGTTATTTGCTGGTCTTGAAGCTTCTTTTTTAGGTTTAGCCATTGTACGCTGTTATCTTTTATTATTATCGGTGGAATCCTGGGTTTGCTTGCTCTCTGGTATTGAAAATCTGTTGTTTCTTCCATTGCTTCTTCTGTGACGTCATTAGACTGATTCAGTTGGTTTCTCCTAGGTCCGGATGTAGCGGGCGTTTCCCCATGCTGGCATTCCTTAGAGGTGGTCGCTATTGATGTCTGCCGTATGGTGGCTCCATCTTGAGCTGCTGTAGTGTTGGCTTGTTGTTTTTGAATTGGAATAAAATTTTTTGCATAGGGAAATTTTTTGTTGGTGGGTTCATCTTCCTCCGAACTGGATGATCTGGTTCTTTTTGTAACTGTTTGTTGTTTTCCTTCGTCACTGTTTGTTTTTTGTTGGTTGTTATTCGTATTGGCTTTTGATGATGATTTCTTTCGATTTTTGTTTCTCTTTACTGGAGTATCTATGGATATCGTGGGATTGCTTGGGATTATTATTTCTGAATCTGCATTCTGTTTGTTGATTTTTTGTAGATGTCTATTTTCTTTCTTTAATTCATCATTTTCAGCTTGAAGCTTATCTATACTTTGTTGCAATGCTGTCATCTTAGTTTCAAATATTGTTTTGATGTCATTTAATTGCTGAGATAAAGATTTATTGAGTTCAGTTTGTTGTTGCAGTTGTTGTTTTAGCAAATCCATGGTGTCCATTACCCAGCTGGGAACAGCACTTTCACTGATTTTGATTGTATTAGACATTATAATGTTATTGTAAGTACAGAAATAATTATTAAGTTTATGAAATACAGTTTATCTGCACTTACTTGGAATAAATGCAGCTACCGCTGCTCGAAAATTATATCCAATAATGTGGAAAATAAAATTGTGGTTCAGCATACACTTTATGCTGACGAGAAAACAAAATAGTCTTAGTGCAACTCGCACTATGAAGCTGTATTTAAGGAATTAGTTTAGCAGAACTGCATGCCTTTGTATCACTGCTGTAGCACAAACACAAATAAATCGGTTTAAACAATAGTTCACGAAGATATGTTTACAGTTTCAATTGTTTGATGTAAACGTGGCATAAACACACGTCATCAACACTTGTCACAACGTCATCAACACAAATTATCAGTGAATATCAATAGCAATCAAACTTACACATATGAGTAGCGCTCTTTCACGTCAATCTGAATTCAACTTCCTTCACGATTTCGGCTTCAAAATCCACATTCACAAAATCAATCCGAGATCTTACTCGTCAAATTTCACATTCCATTCCGATCCATGACCGGCTCAAACTTCTCTGCATCAAATTCGACCATCAAAAAGAGCGACTTCCTTCAGTCCTTGATCATAATTCACATGGAATCAAAAATGTCAGATTTGCTCCCCGGGTGTTTTAGTTTAAATATGAACAGTTTGAAATGTAAATCCTAGTGGTAGTTATAGTTGAATAATTAAAAATATAACAAATAAATAAAAATTAAATTTTGCACTAAAAGACTTCGACGGTATTTTTAAGAAGTACTGGAGAGCTAAAAGCCTATTGACCTAATAGTCAATGGCTGGCATTTGTTAAATACAAATTGAATTTCTACCACTTTTTACATCTATAGTCAGTCGCTTGTGGCATTCCTGCTGCATAGAATGTTCTTGTTTCTGACGTATATTCCTTTTACAGAGATGCCAACTTGCTCCGGACTGCAAATAAATATTTTAAAGAAGTAGTATATCAGTTGTGATTCTTGGTTTAATAAGTTCAATTTAATAGATTTTTATCCACCACTATTTCTAAATAATTCGTTATATAATTCACCACTTTAAATATGTTACGTCGTTTAATCTCATTGATGCGTTTATTCGCAATTATTATAGTAACTATCACTCAAATGAATGAACTAAAGCCGTTCATTCGGCTGGTACTCAGGTAAACACTACATATAGGTATAGAAGTTACGTCACATTAGAAGACTACTCGGCGCCCCTAAGTGCATTAGCAATAATAGTATAAAAAGGGACCTAAAAATTGATGACATCAACGTCTATATAAAAAATTTAAATAAAAATTTCTACGATGAAGCAAAAACCTGTATCACCAGCAATTTTAACTCACTCCTAGATATAGAATTAATTGACGACAACACTAAATTTAGCCAAATCACTGCAATTTTCCTTAGAGATATGGTGTTGTAAACATATATATTATATTATACTAGGAGGCTTTGCCCCCTGCTCGCTGGCGCTCGCTAAACCCCCGGAACTGCTTTCGCAGTTCATTTCGAATTGCTTCGCAATCCAAATGCTCGCTTTGCTCGCTCATTGGATACGTTCTTAACGTTTAGCTTTTGTATACTTTTTTTCAATACTGAAGTTCCGAAAACTTTTCACTGTAGAAAATTCTAAACCTGTACATTTCAATATTAATTTGAAATTGCAAACAGTTCACATATTTTTCTTAATCACACTATTCTAAATTTCAGTTGTTGAGAAAAGTAACTGTTGTAAGTTTTGTTTTAAAGTCCTTCCCACCAGAGTGTTAAAGCCATGTGTTGTAAAACAATATGAAATAGTAGTCTGCGACCAGGGGTGAAAGCGAGACGGAAAATAGGAAAGGCTGGTAGTGAAACCTTTTCAGTTATAGCTAGTTTTGGGGAGGAGTTTACTTATTCATTTTTTAAATTTTTCAACAATATCTACTTAATCTACTTATATATATACACACAGCGAGAGAGAGTGTGAGAGAGAGTTTCTCTAAAAACACAATTGTTAATTTGGGCATTTGGTGATACAATATTTATAGAATTGGAAGGATTTGTTACGTCAAGCGCTCAGATATCTTAATTTTGATCTAGTTGCGCTTCTATGTCATTTTGATTAATGTTGCTAAGTTATCTTTCAAAAAATTCTATGGCTGGCAACAGCATTTTTATTTTTTAAGTTGTTTATTTTTATTTCTTTTAGAGTTCGTTCTTTTTTTAGCAAAATGTTTTTTAACCTAGCAGAGTTCTCTGCCGACTGTTCTCTCTATAAATGAAGAAAATAAAGTAAATATTTAAGTGTTGCGAAAAGAATCTTATTTAGCTGTACTAAGTACTTCGTTAAAAATGAAAACTGTTGCCAACGCGAGAAAAGAAATATCATCGGTTTATTGATACATACGTATTAGCGTTTTATATAATATAGATTAAACCCAGATCTTCTTTAATTATATAATTGAAAATGCAGTCCTTTTCTCGGACTCACAAGCGGCCATGCAATCAATTAGCTCACATGAACGTCCCTTGACACCTGAGATTTCCCGATGTCAAGACCTCTTGAGATCTTTATTTTTGAGGGGAAAACGAATAGTCCTCCAGTGGGTGCCAGCCCATTGTGGTGTTTGGGGCAATGAGCAGGCAGATTTACTTGCCAAAAAAGGTGCCAATTTGCTACAACAACCAAATACGGCAAGTTCCTTTTGGAAAATCAAACTGTTCATTAAAAATTTATGTAAAACCAACTCATAGCGAGACCTTCAGACTCGCACAGCTTTGAAAAGTTGGAGAAATGTAAGCTCTTCTTTAACTCCCGACAAACCAAGACGTGACGCAGTTGCGGCCTTCCGCTTATATACAAGCCACGATTATCTTTCTGCTCACTTATACCGCATAGGCCTTTCTACCACGCCTTTTTGCCCACTTTGTAAATCTGGAGAGAAATTGAGCAGGTTCCACCTGCTTCTATGTGGGGCCCTTCATGGACACTCTGAGTCCTCAAGATATTGGGAAGCAAGAGAACTTTTAAGGCAATGACTTTGGTCTTCTTTCTTTGTTATCCTACGTTCATTTGTATTCGTTATTTATTTCATATTTCTATTTGTACCTTTTGTCTTGCCATTAGAAATAAAATAAAAAAATCCTTAATCATATCGATCATCATAATCTTCATGATTATTTTATTTTATATTGTTTATGATTATATTGTCATTTAATTATACCCCATGCCACTCAACATTTCTTGATTGTCCATGTCACACGAACCCCCTGTCGATTTTTTAGTGCTGAGCACACCCCTCTGCCTCCCATCTCCATTCCTCCTCACTACTCCTCATCATCACCGAGATTTATGTGATTTCTACCATTCTTCCAGGAGTTACGTCATGCTATGCCTTTTAAAAAACTAGCAAAAATAGTTAAATATTTGCAAAATTTAGTTTGTAGTCATTTTCCGTTTTTTTTTTTTTTATTAATTATTTTGGCGTGTATCTGCAGCAGTTCGCATTTCTGCTTCCAACCAAAATGGTTTAAATTTTATCCTGCAAAGTTAGTAATTTAAACTGAATATATATGGGCGCAAAACAATACCCTTAGGAAAATTAAGTAATTCTCAAATGAAAGCTAAATTTGAGCAATAGTCTTGAAAAATCTTAGTTACCACTTATTAATTCCAGGTCGTGGCAACCCTAATTATGATCTCAGCATTTTTAAAATGCTGAGTGAAGGATCGAAAAACGAAACGGTTTTGCCAAATAACGCAAGCACCACTTAGTTTATTTAATGGCTACTGAGGGTTCTTTTGACAGCCGCATTTATTCAAAAAGCGCCTTAACGAAACTATGTTTTCTGTTTAAAAGTTAAATTTTCTTACATGAAATATGTATTAATTTAAATACAAACAAATGAATAATGTCACAAGAATAAAACTAACATAGCTTACTAAAGAATGGTAAATGGCCTTCTAGAGTTTTAAGGAATTATTTACAGAGCAGCGGTTCCCAATTTTTTTTTCCAGCCACGGAACCCTAAACAAATCGAACTTCTTTTGGGGGAACCCTGACTTTTAACACGTTGAAGGTCATGGGGTCACCGGTGACTGGCACTGAGTTTGTTCGTAGCGCCACAGGGGTCACCGGTGACCGACGAAGTCTAGATTATTAGAAACACATGAAGCGAGTAAATTTTTAAAATTATTATAGTTCCTAAAATGATTTGAAAAAATTAATTCAATATAGAATACACAAAAATAGTATTATTTATATACCCAGAGATGCTAACTTGTTCCGGACAGCGAATAAATATTTTCAAGTGGTAGTTTATTAATTGTGATTCTTGGTTTAATAAAATCAATTAAGTAGATTTGTATCCACCACTGTTTTTAAACAATTCGTAGGCTTATATAATTCACCACTTTTTACAATAATGTAGGGGCCTCCCTGGCCGAGCGGTATCGCTCGCCAAACGCTCTGTTAAGCGTGGAGGTGGCGGGTTCGAATCCCGCCGTAACCCTGGATGTATTCTTTGTGATGTCTTTCTCTATATTGTGCTATCTGTCTTTCTACTTGACAAGCCTTAGCACACAAGCCTGCAAATGTATGTTGTATCAATAAACAAATAAATCAATAATGTAATGCTAAACCTTTTAAAAAACTAGCAAAATCTTTCACTATTTGCAAATTTAGTTTATAGTTATTTATCGTTTGGCCAGACGGGCAAGCCATGTAGAATTAACGTGGCATTCAACGTGTTAAAAACGTTCATTAGCAGATGTAAATATGCGAAAGAAGAAAAAAACTTCAAACTAATTTAGAAAAATTTAATATGAATGAAATGTTCTCATTATTTTATCAATAAATCTTAAAATTAGGTTTTATGTTAGGCAGTTGAAATCGCAAGTCTGCAGAGATTTTTTTTTTATAAAACAGAAATTAGGTCTAATAGTTATTGTCGTTGAAGTTGAATAACATCATAAGCTGAATTATAATTTTTGAAAAAGAACTTTAACAAATTGTGAGAAAGGTTATCAAAAATAATAATAACTTGGTTCTTTTATTTTGAACTTAAAAAACTTGATGAGAACTACTGATATAATTATTTGTAAAAACATATCGTTTAGTAGTTTATACAAGATTTTTATTAGAAAAATATATATTTTAAAATTTCCTATTTCAATTTTTTTACAATATTTAACGAATAATTTCATAAAAATAACCTTAATATTAAATGAATAATTATTGGTTGGTTATATACCTAGTGCAGGTTTAAAAAAAAACAGTGATGGTTAAAAAAAGTTCTAATTCACGGAACCCCTGTGATCTTTCCACGGAACACTAGGGTTCCTCCGACTATTTGGGAACCGAACGTCTAGAGGATTCGAATTTGGGTAGTCAAGTTTTTTTTTTTTTTTAAATTGTTGTAATTTTAATTAATAGTATAATCCGTTGCTAGAATATTGCGAAACTCAGCTGTTAAGGTTCTTTAGAAATCATAACATTATTTAAAGAAAATGTTTAATTATGAAACAATTTTTTAAAAAACCAAATTATTCCGTTCTTTTTACTTTTGATAGCCATATAGTTCATATGAAATACATTATAAATGCAGCATAAGAAGATACCAATCGGGTATAATATATAAAAAATAAAAAAACAACTACTTACACTTCGAAAATTTTAGTAGGAATAATAACATATACTATCGCGCAATGATAAATGAATGGAAGATAGTGGTTGTTGTTTAATATTTTACATGCGCTAATTTAATTTGATTTGAAAACATTGATTTTTTTTAAAATATGGATTCTATGGAATGATGTCCGTTAAATTTAATTGGTTTGATGTCTCACGTTGTCAGAAGAGAAAAAAAAACTTTTAATTTAATTAATAAACTGAGTTTTAAATATGTTTACTAAAAACATTATTTTACTTAGATGAAACAAAAAAATCAATTATTACAAAACGAACTTTTCTTTATAATACAATATAATCTGGCGAGCAGCTATTTAAAAGATCGAACATTCCGTTTGTTTATTTGTGGCTTGAAGTCAGGCTAGCAGAAAATGCCGTTCATTGGTTAAATTTAGTAGGAATAACACAACCAGTGACGTAGGCGACAGTATTCCCAATTATTGATAATGTAGTACTGTACTTAAGTAAAGCTAAATAGCAAAATTATTTTGTAGGATAAACTTTTGTTGAATTAAAATTGTGTCAGAGTTTTCAATGCCAGACCAGTTGGCACACGAAAAAGAGGCAGGCCGAATTTGAGATGGATAGATGGCCTTAAAATAATAACTGGAAAACACTAGCAGGAAAAAGGTTAGTCTGGAAAAAACTTCTTGAGAAGGTCAAGGCCCACCCTGGGCTGTCGAGCCATTGATGATTATGATGAAACCGTATCAATTGAATGTTGTAGGATTAATTTCATTGTGTAGGATTACTTCAATCATCACCTCCTACATCCGAAAGCCTTCACACGAATTTTTAAAAGTAGTCTGCGCAGACTATTTAGAAAGCGAAAAAGAGGTGCGCATGAAACCAAATTTTATTTTAAAAGAAAAACTCTATGTAACAATGTTACTATTAGCAACCAATGATTAGGAAGATTTTACTTGACAAATCGTTGGCACAATTTCAAGGATTCATGCTTGAAGCTTGTAGAAATTGTGTCTTTTTTACCCATGTAAAATTTGCATCGACAAAAGATTCGAACTTAAGTTAAAAGCTTCTTTCCTTTTTAAAATCACAACAATTAGAAAAGCATTCTAATGTAAATATCGCAATCTTATAGAATAAATTCAAAATTGCTGGCATTAAATCTGAAAAGAAATGCTATTAAACTCCTCTCCTCAATACAGGAGATCCAACTTTTGCATGGATAAAAATTCCACCATTACTAAAAGCTTCAAACATGACTTTCAAATTATAGCAACAATTTTGCCACTTAAAATCTTCCAAAATATTTGCTGCTGAAAGAAATATAGTTTACAAAGAGTTAGTAAAGAAGTATTTCCTTAATTTTGTCCGATCCTTGTATATAGAGCTGCGATGGCTTAGAGGATAGAGCGTTCGCCTTTCAATGAGGGGAACCGGATTCAAATCCCAGCGATGGCAGATCTATATGAATCCCCATCCGGATTGCACCGACCACAGTGCTGACGTGAAATATCCTTAGTGGTAGACGGATGATGGGTTAGAGTCCCTTTGCCATCAGGCTTACCGAGGGAGGTTTTCGTGATTTTCCTCTGTATGGAACACAAATGCTGGTTAGTTCCATCAAAAAATCCACCACGAAGGCAAAATTTCTCCCAATATTTGATCTAGGAGTTCCCTTGTCTTCTGGATTGGGGTCAAAATTACAAGCCTACGAAGTTGAACATTATTAGTCGTAAACCCAAAAATTGGGTCGGCTGTTCAATGACGGTTATAAAATTATACGATCCTTGTATATACAGGACTGTAAAATAATTTGTAGAATGTTTGTTAGACAATTAAAAACTAAATTTCTATATGTTTGGTCATTTTGCCAAAATTTTAAAATTCTGACCATGTGAAAGCTGGATCAAAGTGAAGTTCGATATGATCTTTTAAATCATTTGCATGAAGCAGTGGTAAAATAACTTAAAGTTAAATTTGTAAAAACAAGGAAATGTACATTGATACATAAATTTAGCTACATGGTATCTGCGCAAGTCATGAGAAATCATGGAAAGTCATGAATTTTGGTATTGAACAAAATTTGTCATGAAATGTCATGCTTTTAACCATTTTTTTAAAAACAAATCTAGTCACCAAAAAATCTAATTTTCAAAATGGAATCCCCCCCCCAAATTTCAGGGTGTTCCGAATATATGAATTGGTATCAAAATCCCCTCTCATAGTCATGTTTTATTAAAATATAAAATGTTTTTATCGTATTCTTAAAAAGATTCTGGTGCTCTTTCAAAAAATGAAAGAAAAAACATCATTTAAAACATCATATTTTAAACTTCTTTGATTTCTAGTTGAAGCAAGCCAGTCATTGGTGAATTTTTTTTATTCCGAAATGAGAACAGAAAAATCAGAAGTACTTCTTTCTTTTTTTTTCAATGAACAAGAAAAGTATCTTTAGAATATGATTCTGTAGAATTTTTTTTTTTTTTTTTTGCTTTTGTATTTTTTTCAGCTATTTTATTGCTTCAACTCTTTCTTTACTGTTTTTTAAATTTAAAATCTATAAATATATGAAGATGCAGAGTATAACAGTTTTGGTTATACCTATCATTTCAATTAATGTTATTATAATGTTTTTTTTTAAATTTATTGTTGTGTTTTTGTCGGAGAAAATAGTAACTTCGTTAAGTCATAAAAATTTCTTGGAAAATTAGTCATCACATGAAAAATTAGCCATGAAAAGTTATGAATTCGAAAAATCTAAAATGTAAGAGATACCACTAAAAGAAATTTTCTCGAAAATTGTCAAAAGTGGGATGGATACAGAGAGAGAGGCATACAATTATATATTTAATTCGATAATTATTTATATAAATAAGTAGCCGACTGGCCTTTTTAAGGGTAAAGGAACTGACCTTGCATAGGAAAGATCCTGGGTTCAAATCACGGGCAAGACAAGTTATTTCATTCGAGTTTCTTTTTTTTTTCGTGACAAATTTTTAAAACTTTAAAGCCCATGTGAATAATTGTATTAAAGTATGCCGAAAATTTAATAAATAATTGTAAAACTAAAATTAATAGAAACGTAAATTTTTTTTTTTTTAAGATGAACTTTTTCTGAAACAGTTTTTAAAAAATTACCAATAGTTTTTATCTATGTATTGTTAAGTTATTTATCATTCTAAACCAAATTGTTTACAAAACTTTACCAAACAAAGCAGTTAAAAATTGTGTTGTTTTCTAACGACTTAATTTATTTAACAAGCAACACGTCTTTTTTTTTTAAGAGTTAAACGAGCTAAATTAGGATAATTGACCAAATACATGACTTTTGCCTTTTTAAATGTAACAACATTAATTAAAGCGGAAATTTTCTCAGCGCCAAGGGAAATATATTTTCCTTTTTTATCTTGAAAATAATGGAGAAAACATTTTGTTTAAAGATAAAAATTACCCTAACCTCGTTAATGATTAAAGCATTTCAGTTTGTATTTTGTTCTCGGTTAACGAAACTTGTTAGCGTCAAGTCGATAAAGCTTTTAAAAATGAAATAGGTATTTCTGGTATGTTTGGAATTTTGTACTATCGGATTTTCAACCTTTTCTTCACAGCTATAGCATTTATTTAATAAAAGTGATTCTATAAAGTTGATTAAGGTTATTGAATTGAGCAGAATAATTTAAATAGGTAAATGATGTGAAATAATGATTTTTCGATATGGTTTTGAAAACGTAAAGTTTATAAGCATTTTATAATAAAAGAACATTTTTTTGCAAATTAAGTATTCGAAAAAATATTATAATAAAGGTTGACAACTAATACTACATTTACAAAAATATTTTATTGAGTGGTAGCACTTAAAAATCGAAAAATTCAGAATTAGAACCAACCTTGGTGGAAAAATATGTAGGCAAAATCTATTTGTCGGTCAAATAAGCATATGGATGCTCAGAGAGTTTCGTTTTTAGAAAATTCTTTCAATCTTAGCCTTCGATCACCACGATAGAACTTGGACAAAATTGCGTTTCATATGAACTTTTGTATCTTTCTTTTAGAAAACTCTAATATTTTATCTGATAAATGCTCTGGTATTAAAAAAAACTAAATATTTTGGCATTTAGTTTCGTGTTAAATTCCTCAACGCCTAATTTGAGGATAAATGGAAGTAATGGGAGCTATCTTTTATTCTAAGAAGAGAAGATGTGAGATCAACATTAATCATCGAGATTTTAACAGTTTACTGGAAAAAAATTGCTAGAAAAAGTTGCTAACATAAACCTTTTTTGAATAAACTTTGAATTTTATTAGTCGACAGCGGCAATCCTATGTATTTTGAGTTTAAGAATTATTGTATTGATTAGGAGCGATGTTTGAAACTGGAAACACATTTCCTAACAAAACTTTTGCAATCGCTTAATTAATTTTGGCAGACCATTAATGAATCCTGACTACGAAATGCTGTAAATGGATAAGGTATGGCGCAGACTAAATATCGCGCTGTTAAAATATCGAGGATTGGAATCAAAATATCAATCCATTACACCTTTTTTACCACTCGAAAAATTATTTTATGAAATTCCGGAAATTCCGTAGTAGTTGGAGGGTATGCTGGTAGTTTGGAATTGCAAACAGGTATAAACAGGAATGAAAATATTAAATTTTATTTTATTTTATTTTATAACCGTCATTGAATAGTCGACTCAAGTTTTGGGTTTACAACTACCAATGTTCAACTCCGTAGCTTTGAAATTTTGAACCCAATTCCGAAGACAAAGGAACTCTTGGATCAAATATTGGAAGAAATTTACCTTCGTGGAGGACTTTTTGATGGAACTAATCAGCATTATCTTTAGAGAATATAAATTCTCTCTAAAATTCTCTAATAGGAATATTTTTTAAATAGATGAAAATATGAAGAGGTGAGTTTCCAAATGTTCTTTAAGAAATTTTGCTATAAGTTTTGAAGTTTTCTGAGGACGCTGGTCAGTTTATGCAATAGTGACAGAAAGGCACTTCTTGAGTGCAAAGGGTTAATATGCTATTAGGTTATCTAAAAATAAAAAATTTTTCTAAATGAGCTAAACATCAATTAAGTAAATAAAAATCTAAGTTAATGGTTATTTAACTTGCTAAGAAAAAATAAAGATACTTTTTTTAATAAATAATAAAATTAAAATATTGAGTATTTTTATTTTTAATACAATAAGTGAAGCATTTCTAGCTACTTCTTTAGAAATAAATTTCCAAAGCCGTTTAAATCAGACGAATATTTCTTTAGCAATGCCCAATAATTGTTCCAAGCGAATCATTCTTAACAAAATCTAATCTTAATTAAAACGGAAAAGACAGGAATTGTATGGATCAGCTGAAGCAGAAGATCTCTGAATGAGTTAGTTTTCATGAAAACGTTTCCACTGCTAGATTTATACTCAACTTTCTAAGACTTAATGACTCTTTATCATTCCTTTCGTTTCAACGGAATTCATCGAAAAGTCATTAACGCTGGAGTCAGGGGATTCCGTTGAATTAAGCTTCGCCAGTAAATATTGAAACTGTTAAAGTCTTTCCATTTATAGTTAGTAACTAATAGGGATTCGAAAAGGAAATATGTGTGCCTTTGCTGAGTTAGCCTTTGGAATTTATGGAATTTTTCAGGAAATGAAAACGATTTCGAACAGCAGGTTGTTATGCGCATTCAAGATTAAATTTGAGAGTAGCGAACATTTTAATCATTCGTTGGATATACAAATGAGAAATAAATAAAATTGATGAGTTTTCGAAAAAAGTAATTAAATAAGCAAGAAATAATACGGAGAATTTGAAGACAAAATGCTTCTGCTTGCATAAACATTATTGGGCTAATACAAAATGTGGTATCCTATATAAAATGTGAATATGCTTAAATTTGCAGATTGTAAAATTCTAAACAGAAATACATAAAAACGCACAATAAATGCCGTCCAAAATACGCTATTCTGAAGGTTCTAATTTTCTTTCTTGTTAGACGAGAGAATCTTCATTTTTTATGAGTTGCATTAGTTAAACTACACTGGGTGGAAAAACATTTTTTCCTGTTGCATTATATTTTTTGACAGATCTTAGACATTTTTGTATTGCTGATTACAAATCTGTAATCGGTTTTTCTTCCCAAGCTACAGTTATTTTCCTTAAATGTTATTTTTACTACTTTAATGTTATTTTTACTACTACAGTTTTGTATTGATGATTTCAAACCTGTAATCGGTTTTTCTTTTCAAGCTGCAGTTAATTTTTAAATGTTATTTTTATTACTTTAATGTTATTTTTACTACTTTAATGTTATTTTGACTATTGTACTTTTGTATTGCTGATTTCAATCTGTAATCGGTTTTTCTTTCCTAACTACAGCTATTTTTATAAATTTTATTTTTACGCTATTTTTTGTTGAAATGTACTAGTTTAAAAACGAAATAACTAACATGAGCTAGCGTAATTTTATTTTATTTTATAACCGTCGTTGAACAGCCGACCCAATTTCATGGGTTTGCAACTACTAATGTTCAACTCCGTAGCCTTGTAATTTTGAACCAATCCAGAAGACAAGGAAACTCCTGGATCAGTACCCCCAGAGGTATTGATTTGTTATGAGAACATGGAGGACTTTAAGACTCGACAGATTTAACGTGCATCAGTCACCATTTACTACACGGGGAGTCTCCGGTCGGCGAGGATCGAACCCACGACCTCTTGGACATGGGCCCAGCGCCCTACCGACCAGGCTATCCCGGCCCCAGCTAGCGTAATTGTTGCGACAAACTTCTAATGAATTTAAGGGACATCATCAGAATTAAAATTGCATAGGAATTCATACCCGAAAATGTTGTCATACGCCGCTAAGGGCGTTTCCGTATCATGAACTGTTTCGTCATGTGCTTCTGAACAGGTCATAATATTGAAGCACCCTTAGTTGGGTGTGAAGATATTTCCAGGCATGGGTTCTTATGCAGTTTTAATCATGATGATGTGCCTTATATTTGTATCCATTAGAAGTTAGTCGCAACATTTATTTGCAACATTTATTTCCAACATTTATATATAACATTTTAAAGTTTGTACATCACGCCAAAATGTAGATTAAAAATGTCTTTTAAAAGAAATCTATAGCTTTTGAAGCAAAACTAAGTTTAGATTTGAAATTCCCTTCCCCAAACAAGATCAAACATTTGTGTAAATGCAACAAAAAATTTGTCGCCAGTGTTATACTACTGGCTCGCTTTACTACAGAATATACTTGAATAATATAGAAATTCGGTGATAATATTGCGACGTCTGAATCGAATCCGAACTACAAAAAATTAATACAACAATGAGCAAAGCGTTATTTATGTGAAATATTATCAACAAAACTTATGATGCTGAACACGTATCATCATGCCAAGGACTCGTTCCAGAATCTCAAGTAAGAGAAGACATTTTCAAAAAATAATGCGGTACAAGAAATATCAATTCTTTGCGCACTTTTTACTCTTCGGGTTTAACATCATGCGCTGTGACTCACATTTCAAATTATTCATATTTAAACTAAAAGGATTCTTTGCTTACACCATTGATGATAAACTAAAAAAATATGCAGAAGAAAGTTTCCAATACAGTAGAACCTGTTTTTGTGCGGTGAATAGGGACCGCATAAAAGAAATCGCACAAAAAAAAAAAAAAAAAAAAAATTCGAAAATTTTATAAATTCTTACATATAATAAACAAGTTTGTACGATATACTATCTAAAACTTTTTTTATGCGGTGGATAGGGACCGCATAAAAAAAGTTGGACTTAGAAAATACATCAATGATTTATGGAATAGATGAGGGAATGCTTTCAACTAAATTAAATAATTAAATTAGACCTGAAGAAATTGTAAAAATATTTAATTCTTCATTGTACATATACCTGGAGAAGTTTTCAAATTATACATTAAATAGTGGAATTGTCTGTCTTTTTACTTTCTTTTGGCTATAATTATTCATTTTAAGGGAAAAATGTCTAAAAATAATATAAACATCATAAAAACTACATATAAATAGAAAATAAAGTAACTGATTTATTTATCTTTAATCTCACTATAAAATGAATCCTTAATCACGTGAATCGTGTATAAAACTCTGAATACGAAGCGCTTACTGTTCGCGCGTCGAGCGACAATATGTACGTCACTGACTCTGCCTTGTCAGGAGATTGTTTAAAATAAATGAACAGAGCATCGCGAAGTCCAGATACATCGTTGTCAAAGAAGTCACGTAATCAGAGTTCGTCCACAACATGTATATGTACATTGATAGGAAATATTAAACTGGTGCTAACGCCGCTAAGATTCATATACCGCATAAAAAAAATCGCACAAAAAAAATCGCACAAAAATAAAATCGCACAAAACCAATCGCACAAAAACAAAATCGCTCAAAAACAAAATCGCACAAAAACAAAATCGCATAAGGACCGCACAAAAACAGGTTTTACTGTACAGTCAAATCCTGCTATAGTGAACAAAACGTTCACTCCTGTGCCTCGCTATACACATATAATGTTATTTTTTGTGTGGATATAGTGAACAAAAAAAGAGGGGAAGTAGGATATTATGAACTTTTTTCTGTCTTCGACTGATTTTTTTCCTTCTTTTTCTGGTAATTTTGAAATATTATATAAAATACATATACCGATTTTTAAAGCCATCTATAGAGTTGAATGTATCCGTAAGCATTATTATTATTATTATTTTTTTTTTGTTTGCTTCTTTATCTCAAATTCTCATTCCTAAATAAAAGACTCCCTAAATTTTTTGTACTCAAGACGAAGAGAATTAAAAAATTTTTTTAGTCATTTTTGTATTTCATTTTATTGGTCAAATATTTAAATAATGTGCTATAAAAGGGAGGAGTTCAGAAACATTAGTTAAAATTGTTTGCGATATGGGTATAGTGAACTCCCGGTAATAGTGAACCGAAATTTCGGTCCTTTGAAGGTTCACTATAGCGGGGTTTGACTGTGTTATTATTATTATTATTTTTTATTATTTGGAATTTTATTAGTCAATACCCATTGCATTATTAGTCGCCCGTGGTATCCCTGCTGATATTCATTTTGCTTATAATTAGAATGGTCACAATCTGGACAAATTTAAAAAGTGGTGACAACTGTTTCATGAGATTATCGTAAATCTTTTTTTTTATTTCCAATGAGCTGCAAAATCAGTGTTCCCGACGAGCAGACCTAGTGCGTTCTCAAGAATTGGTATCCACTCTTTCAGGACCACCACAATGGGTGAGATACCGTTGGCCATGTTAATTTGGACGTCTAGTTTCTGCCACACTAGATGGCAGCACCGAAACTCTATTTGGATGCTAAAGTGCACTAGGAATTTAATTTTGCCAGAAATGCCAAGAGCCAATAAGGCACTCCAGGGATCTTTTACATGCCGCATAGTCATACGACATGGCCGCTGAGAATTTTCTGCATCCCGAAAATCCGGTGTCTGGGCCGGGGATCGAACCTCGTAAATCTTATAGACTTTATTTTATGTTACATTTCGCAGTTCAGCTGTAACACAGATATTTCATTTTAAATATTTTTGATCGATAAAATTTAGTCAAAATTATTTTTTTCTTGATCTTTTTCTACCAGAATTAAACTTTTTCTCTTAAGAGTTTACCCTGATATTCTACCTTTCAAATTCTTTAGTTTTAGCTTATTCTTTATGTTCGTTAATTTCACCAAAAGTTTAATAATTAAAATCATTTGGACCTAATATTAATTATATTTACGATTCCTAGAATTAATTTCAGAAGCAAAAAATGATTCGAAATATCTTTACGAAATTTATGAATTAAAAAAGTAACCTAACTTGTTTCTCAAATACATATTTCATAAATTTTTGAATAATTAATCAGAAAATATTCTTAATCTTTTTAAGTAAAATTACTAAGAGCTTTTTATATTTTTGAAATTAAGCATTTCTATTTAGCATTAAAGGAATTTTTTGTGAGATTAATTTTTTGTAAGAGCATGTCATATCTTAAATTTATTAAAATTTAATATCTTTATGTTTTTGGTTAATGAGTAATGGGATAAAAGTCATATGTTCAGATAAGAAAAAAAAAAAAGAGAGCATCTGACTTAAGGTAGAAATTTAATTTAAGAATTGAAAGTCTGCCAAGAAGCAGAACGTGAAATCTTAAGGAAAGAGCAAGTATTCTTAATATTACATTAACCACCAATGTGATCTAATAATATTTCAACAAAATAAAACAGATTTTTCTCTATTAGTTTTTACGAGATTACCAAACTTTAAACATTTTTCGATTTCATGCCATTTACAAAAAATTTATTGTAGAGCTCTGATTTTTCTTTTTTTTTATATAAGAGTTAGAGCTCATATTTTTACAGAAAACTTTCATTATATTGAATTTTAGAAAAATGAAAGTTTTGTTAAGTAAGAGTGTTATGATGTATAGTTGGCAAAAAAAAAAAAAAATGGATAACCCTTATAACTTGAGAACAGTTGGCCGTATAAACATTCTGTGAAGTGCTATAGCAATATTTTGTAGAATCTCTTAAAATAACTATAGCACTTAACCGTAACCATGGAGGAACGTGCTTATTTTGACCAAAACACGAATTTTTTTTTTCCGCACATACATATTTTTTTTTTCTTCTTTTCATCGAATTCGGATTTATCATTCCGAAAATAGGGCAGAAAGACGAAGTTTTGAAAAGCTTGCTTTTATGGTTTAACCCTTTCTAAAGGTGTGGTAAATATACTCACCACCAATTTTTAAAGTCCATGTAAAGCTTTCTACCATTTTTAATTTAGTTTTCCATTTATTACTAACTTCAGCTTTCTTGAAGTGCGTTTGAATGTGACTATCCAAAACTGCATCTCATCAAAAAGAAACATCTTAGCCGGAGTACCTCAGGGCAGTATACTTGGACCAATTTTATATATACTTTACACCCATGATTTCCCTATAAATAAAGCAGATTACAATAGCATTACAGCCTTCTACGCAGATGATACTGGTATAATAATCAAATCCAGAAATCCAAACTTAGCTCTAATAAAACTACAAGAACAAATAGATGAAATAGAAGACTGGTGTAGAAAATGGAAAATAGCCGTAAACGCCGACAAATCACAAATCCTCATCATACAAAAAAGAAGAATTAAAATTTCACCTCAATGCAAACCGAAACTGTTCAACATTCAAATTCCAATAGTTAAGAGAGCAAAGTACCTTGGACTCATAATTAATAGCAAACTCACTTGGAGCGACCATATTAAAAATATAATAGACAAAGCAAATGCAGCAGTTAATATCATCCAACCTCTCATCTATAACCAAAATGCCTCACTAAAAATCAGAAAATTACTATACACCTCTATGATCCGACCTATTCTTACATATGGTTCACCTGCCTGGACTACTATACCCGAACACCTAATGAAAAAGCTCAACCAATGTCAAAATAAAATACTCAGAAAAATCACTCGTGCCAGATGGTTCATACGTAATTCAAATATCCATAAAGATCTCGAAATTCCGTTTCTATCCGAATATATATATAAATTAAATGCAGACTTCTACGATAAAGCCATAAAATGCAGCACAGCCAACTTCAATCAGATTTTTAACTTCGAGAACTATAAAAAAGACGAAAAACTAAGACCAATAGCCGCTCATTTCACCTCCGACTCCTCATACAACAACTATCAGCATAAGTAATAGTCATCAATTCCAGCATCTATAGTCTACATCAATAATCCAAAGCATCAATAGCATCAAACACTTTACCAATACTGAAATCCTGACTTATGTTACTTCACGTTGACAATCAAACCACAGCCATCCACAGTTTAACAGCAAGTTGCTCTTATTATTTTCATTTTCTTTCAGTTATACAAGCAAGGTGCTTGTCTCCCAGTAACAGCCACCCCATAGACTGCTGAACTCAAACTGTCTTTTATTTTAACTTTTTTTTTACTTCATGATATATGGGATAGGGGCCTTCTGCGCGGCCCAGGTGCCCAATTTGTATAAATAAAGAAAGAAAGAAAAGTGCGTTTGAATAAAATTGACAACCATTTTTTAGTATAAGAAAACACATAAAAGTTAGAAAATGCATAAATCTTATTAAAGTTTGTAGCATTTATAAAATTTATATTAATAATGAAGAAAAATAAAAGTCAATAAGTTCCTAATAGATCGTGGTAAATATACTTACTACCAAAAACAATGGCATTAAAGTTTAAATTAATTTTTTACAAGCTAAATGAGTTTTTCTTTTCTTCTATCTATTACTATTCTTATATGAATTTCAATTCCAAAAATTCTTTAATTTACCTTTACTAGAAATAAATAGCCCACTAAAGAGTTAACGGCCATAACGGTTTGAAAATTTTGTTACTTTATAGTTATTTTAATGCGTTATATTTCTCTTAATATCTTTTGAAGGATTCAGTACAATGTAAATCATAAAATACGAATGTGGTTACGAATTTTAAGTAACTTTTAGTTTAGTATTTTTCATGTTAAGTCACTTTTCCACCACTATGTATCAAAAATTCAATGTATCATATGAGATGCAACTTTTGTACAGTTACCACGTGATGACACTTTAAAAAAAATTAAGCGTAATTATCTTTGTTCCACAAGATTTACTAATTATTTCGCTACCAATTCATTAAAACTTAGACAGGAGGCACTTGACATC
This sequence comes from Parasteatoda lunata, assembly GCA_949128135.1. NCBI lineage: Eukaryota > Metazoa > Arthropoda > Arachnida > Araneae > Theridiidae > Parasteatoda > Parasteatoda lunata. The sequence continues at coordinate 58,787,213 of OX421978.1, read as the reverse complement.
CCTGTATAAAATAATTATATCACAAAAACTAATAAGGCCTCAGCTCTAAGACAAATATGTGATATCTAATAAGGAATTTAAATAAAATAAATAATTTTTATTATCTTATTGTTATTGATGAATTTACAGGTATAAAAAAATTTATATATACAAAATTTTCAAACCTGAATCTGGATTTTCTTAATATGCCGACAGGCCAGTGTAGGGGTCGGGAACTGGCCTTCCATCAAAAAGTTTCTGGTTTCGAATACCGGGCTAGGCATCAGGGCTGAAAGCTTATATATATCAAGACGGAAAAGAGTAAAAACTGGTAACAAATAAATTATTTTTTTTTCTTTTTTCGGGAATAAAATCCATAACTACCAATTGTTTTTAACGGATACAATTATTATATTGAATCGCTTCTTCGCTGAGAAAATATTAATTACAGTGAATTGTTTATTGCTGAGAAAAGATTAACTCCTCCCGAATATTATCTATTATTGAAATAGTTCTCCTACCAGTATTTTCTCTTTTCCGTCTCACTTTCAGGCCTGTTAGGCATGGATGTATTTTATTCTCTGTACTATCTGCCCTTTCTGTGGGAGCAATGTTGGCCCACCAAATATGGTTCCCCTGAAAGAGTGGCCAGCAAATCTGTTCTTCAGACGCCTGTATGACCTATGTCATTCTCCAGGCGGGCATTCGAAAAAAAAAAATTCATACTATTTCATTAATAAAAGAGTGCTTGAAAACTAATTAAATTTTTTTTTATAGAATAGTAGTGAAATGACATGCCATTTTAAGATTACATTGCAAAAATGCAGTACTTTATTATTGCGCTTTTCGAGTTCTGCCGCTTTTCAGATATTAAGCTGCCTATGGCATCCCTATAACAGGGATGCACCAGGTAACTAACTAAAAAGTGGCCGAAAATCAATTCTTTTTATTTATTTATTCTCACTTTATTAAGTTCTATGAACTTCAAAACATTCTACGCATTCACTACACAGGGTCCTTGAAAAATTTTGGTAGTGGGAGTAAAATTCAGGTTAATGCTAGAAGATATTTCTTATTTTAATACACCACTTTGTCGTTAAGTTCTCCAGAAACTGAAACTTTCTTGCATATTTACTTTCTTTGGAAAAAATTTTTTAGAGGCAGTTGCACAGAAATTAAACTATCGACCTTTGTTTAATTTTCGTTACCAGTTTTTAAAATTTACAAGATCCGCAGGAACCCTGCTTAAAATAGTAAACTGAAAAAATATGGTATTAACAGTTGCTAATTTTAATACCTCTTAATTAACTTTTGAAATTTATTACTCACAACACTGCTGAGTTGATACATTATTTAATCAATTACTTTCAAAAATTAGAAAGACCCTTGTTTTAAAAAATTTTCAAAATAAAAAACTGGTAGATAGTTTTCTATTCTATATTTTATTTTATATAGCGTGCTTCAGTTTAAAAATTTTCTTCTAATCGCCAACTTAATAAGTCTTGAGAATCGATGTCCTTTATTTCTCTAGAAGACTAGCTATATATAAAATGGTTTTAATAAGAGCGTTTCCTTTTTTCTAGGGACAATTATCGCAGAAAAAAGTAATCGTTAAGACACGGTTCCCAGCAGATCACCGAAGTCAAGCATCACTGGCTGCGGTCAGTGTGGGTGATCATTTGGATCAGTCTACGTAGGGACCGAGCGTGTGCGGTATTGGTCCTCGTTAAACAATTCAACCGTAAAGTGTTCGACTTCGAGTGCAGGTCGTCGGGCTACCAAAGTGGGGGTGCCATCCCATCTTCAGAGGATCAAAATTGTGATGGCATGTCTTCGGATCATCTTCAGGGATGTTTCCCAGACCGTCGCCAATAGCCCATTGTGCAGCTCTAGTGCGACGTAAATGAACAACTACATCAACAACAGCAATCGCAGAAAAATATCTTCCTCGAGAATACAAAAATTATTTTCACGGAACACTTTTTTATATTAAAAAAAAAATTTTGTTAAGTACAATATTCCTTTGTTTGTAAACGTGTTAAATAATTTCAACCGTAAATAAAATCTTTTGTTTTTAAATTCATAATTCACTGGGTACACATGATAATGTCATTATAGCTTTCAATAATCTGCTTATTTTAAGAATCTTGAATAATACGCATAATCTTGTAGAATACGCATAAATCGGGTATGTGTTTTTTTTTTCTTTTAAATATTATTAAGAAAAATTCAGCAAACAAATTTTTATTTTATTTATTTATTTATTTTGAAAAACAAGCATCTGTTTCAAAATTTAGCTTTAACTTCTAGTCGTATAGAGCTTAGTCGTTTATAATGTTTCGTTCAAGCTTGCAGTAAATTAAAAAATTTGTGAAATATTTTATTTTTGTGTTTTTGTATAAACTGTTGTATGTAAATTACATAAAAATGCGCACAAGGCACATAAAATCGCAAAAAAAAGCTTGAACTATTTGATTTGGTTGTGTATAGAACTTATCGTATTGTTAATAAAAATTTAACTATGGTCCTACTAATTTTACAAGCAGCAAATAAAATAAAAAACACGCATATATTAGCAATTTGAGAAAAGTCTTTCACGAAAGTTGTGAAAAGTTATTACCTCTGCTATAATTCTATTTGTAATATATAACAATAATAATATTAATTCTATATTATTTCACACATGAACACCCGAATTTCAATCAGGTGAGAAATGTTTCCCTTTAAAAAGTGGCTGTATGTTTAGGTTTAAATATAGGTATGTTCTAAATCAGTGCTGTCCAACTGGCGGCCCGCCAACTTCTTATTCAGCATATTTCTTTTTTCGAAATTTTACGATAACAAGAAGCATCAGAACAAGAAGCCAAGATCCCCGAAGTTTTCTCTTGATCGCTCTTTCACTCCTTTCCTTCTATTGGGAGAAAAAGGTACAGGGCATCTACAGGTCAAGAGCAGTCCTACCCTGCACGCTGGTGTTATACAATATTGCCTCGCGTTAGATAGACAGTGAGAATCGAGTGTTCCAGGACCGCTAGGAAACCTAGTATTTCATCACGAATAGAAAGGACAAACTCCAGTGCTTGATTTGTATGCAAGTTGTGACTGTGTGCAAAGAATATAATGTCAAAAGGCATTATGCGAGTCTTCAAGAAGGGAGCCACAGTAAATATCAAGGAGAAGAAAGATCTCTGATAGTTTCAGAACTGAAATCCAAACTGCAAAATCAAGCTGGGATGTTTACCCAAGTAAAATCTTATCAGTACAATGCTTTGCATGCTTCGTATGCAATTTCACTTGAGCTTACTAAAGCGAAAAAACCTTACACTGATGGCATCGTTGTTAAGAAGTGTGCTGCAGAAATGGAAAAAGCATTTGATGATAGCAAAATGGCTAAGCATTTTGATTCAGTTTTCCTATTAAAATGTAAACAAATTGTTTTATAATCCTTCTGTTCTATTGTTTTAAAAATAATAATTCAACTATTAATTGTTATTGTATAAGAGGTTATTGTTCAACTTTTTCAAACTGCGGCCCGCCAGGTGATCAGTGACCGGAATTCTGGCCCGTGGACACTTTGCAGTTGGACAGCCCTGTTCTAAATATTAAAGATGAAAATGTTTTTGTATGATTTTTTTTACATTAAAAATCTTTATCAAAATGATGCTTTCGTATTGATTTCTTACAAAACAATGTGTTTAATTTGTTGAATAGTTATTTCTATAATAGCTAAATGAAAACAATCATTCTTGGAAAAAGAAATTAAAATTTTTTTCGTTCAAAGTATTCTAAGTATCAAAATGAAAATTAGCATACAAACTGCTATAAGAAAATACTAGATAATACTAATAATTCATGAGCTTTTTGGTTAATTTATAAAAATTGTCTCATATGACTTTATGAGTAACTTTTATCTAGTTTTATTTTAGTGTATTCTATCTTATTATGTATCAATATGAGAAAATATTTAAAAAAATAAGCAACGTCAAACTAGTTACTTCTAATTTTTTACTTATAGATTGATAGAACTGTAGAGATTACACGTCCTGGAAGTTTATATGTTACCGGCAAAGTATGAAACGCCGGCATTGTATAGAATGCCTGACGTTTTTAGGCAAAGCATGAAATGCGAGAATTATTACATACTTTGCCTAGGCATTATATAGAATGCCTAGGCATTCTATAGAATGCCAAATGCTATTTAGGCAAAGTATGAAATAAACGTCATGATAAGGTTATTATGTAAATGATGTGCATGTTACTGTGAATGACCGAAATCGGTGGTTGTTGACTTTCACCGGTGAATGTTGACAATCACATAGTCTCTTTGGTGAATGTCTGAAATACTTATTACATCCGATTTGATATTAATTTATTAGTCAATATAATTACATTTATACGATATTTAATACTTACTGACGATAGATTAGAAGAAACATCAGTGTTTGGAGTATCGAGCAAATATATACCGGGCAACGGCACTTGATCTTAAAAAAACATCAGTGTAGGGTATACCGGGCAATGGCACTTGATCTTAAAAAAACATCAGTGTAGGGTATACCGGGCAAATGTATGACAGGCAGAGGCACTGAACCTTAAAAAAACATCAGTGTAGGATATACCGGGCAAATGTATACCGGGCAGTGGCACTTAACTAGACCGGACATTTACCAAAGGTCTAGTATGAAGTCTAGTAGTAGGTCTAGTTAAGTGCCATCGCCCGGTATACCCTACACTGATGTTTTTTAAGGTTCAGTGCCACGGCCCGGTATACATTTGCCCGGTATATCCTACACTGATGTTTTTCTAAGGTTCAGTGCCACTGCCCGGTATATATTTGCCTGGTTTACCCTACACTGATGTTTTTTTAAAGTCAAGTGCCATTGCCCGGTATATATTTGCCCGATACTAAAAACACTGATGTTTCTTCGAATCTATCGTCAGTAAGTATTAAAATATCGAAGAAATGTAATTAAATCCACGAATAAATTAATATAAAATCGGATGTGATAAATATTTCGGACATTCACCAAAGCAAGCGACTATGTGATTGTCAACAACCACGATTTCGGTCATTCACAGTAACATGCACATCCTTTACATAATAACCTCATCTGGTCGTTTTTTTCATACTTTGCCTAAATAACATTTGGCATTCTATAGAATACCTAGGCAATGTGTGAAATATAAAGCATTTCATACTTTGCCGGCTAATTTTAGGCATTCTATACAATGCCTAGGCATTCTATACAATGCCGGATTTCCTACTTTGCCGGTAACATATACAGTATCAAATGAATAGTTAAGAAATTTTCAAGTAAAATTATATCGTTTAACCCTTTAGTGGGCCATTTATTTCTAGTAAAGATAAATTAAAGAATTTTTGGGATTGAAATTCATATAAAAAAAGTAATTGATATAAGAAAAGAAAAACTCATTTAACTAATAAAAAATTAATTTAAATTTTAATGCCATTTTTGTTTGGTGGTAAGTATACTTACCACGGTTTTAGAAAGGGTTAAAGTCTTTTATAGAGTTGTTTTGTAGAATTGTTTTATAGAGTATTATATTTTTTTTATACATAGATTATTATTTCTCTTTTAAAAACGGAAAGAAAGAGAAAAAGGAAATTGAGGCTATTCTTTTACTCTACACTCACGCTATTCTATTACTAGTAAGGTGCATTAAAAAAAAAGAAAAAAAGATTCCACTGAGAATAGAAGTAAGAGAACAACTCTCTTGATATCTAAAATTTATGGAGATTCTCACAAAATCTCGTGAGAATCCACTGTTCCTTATGAATAAAACAATATTTCAGTAAAAAAAGTAGTTGGTAATATAATTTACTGATTCCATTGTATGTGAAAAAAGTCTATTTATTGTAGAAGATAGAAATTTTAGAGACAGTTGATGTTGAACCATAATATCGTACATTTTTGCTGCAACTTTAATTGCTGAGTTGAAATAAATTATCTCGCTTCTTAAATTTTAATGCACGATATTATGGTTTGGAATACTGTGGTCGAGATACTATAGCAGAGAAACGTGGTGCAATTAAAGAATTAAAATTGCAGGAAATTTGAAACGCTCAAAGGTACCGATGTTATGGTTCAACATTGAAATAATTTTATTAGTGCATTATATTAGTTTTTAATAATCTATCTTAATGTTATTATTGTTATATTACTTAAAATTCTATTTAGTTTCTCAATGCGTTATTTGGTTTTAAAATATTGCGGTGGCTTCTTGCTAAGACGGTTTTTATAAATTTGCCAAAAAAAAGCTCACGATTCATTATTTTGAAAAAATTTTGTCTTCTTTTTCACTAAATTTTGAAGAAATTCATTTTGAGTGATAGATTAGCTAATTTGGCTAAATAGTTTTTTTAAAAAAAATTTTTTTTTTTAACCAAAGCCAAGTTGTTTTTTATCAATCCGAGCTCCATATAATGTGGACATATTTATCATTAAATATACTACTTATTAATTCTAAAGAAAGCCAGTGAAATCAAACTAATATTATTTCAAACTAAAAAAGCTGTCTCTAGTAAATAATCTTAAAAATCATTTAATATAAAACTGTTAAAGCGAGGCTGAAAACTTTCTGCACTTTTTGAGAAAATTTCTTCAAGTGGTAGCATATTTTATGTTTTAATTTATGAATCCTTGCTTAGTTAATTTGATATAAAATTATCTCTCCAATCACTACATGTGAATGATTCAAAAATTCGTACAGAAAGCTACTTTGTTCCAATTCTTTCGTGGGGCCGAGCGATATCGCCGGTAAAACGCATGTGTGAAGGATGGAGGTGGCGGGTTCAAAACCCATCGTAATCCCGGATGTATTCTTTGTTGTATCCTTCTCTAAATTGTTCTATCTGTCCTTCTACTTGACAAAGGTTTATAAGCCTAAATGAACACGTTGAATGCCATGAGGTCACCGGTGAACGGCACTGAGTTTGTTCGTAGCGTCACGGGGGTCACCGGTGACCGGCGAGGCCAAGATAATTAGAAACACATAATTCGAGTAAATTTTTAATGCTTTTATTCTTCATTATCGTTACTAAAATGGTTTGAAGAAATTAATGCAATATAGAACACACAAAACTAGTTTTATTTATATACACAGAGATGCCAACTTGCTCCTGACAGTTAATAAATATTTTCAAGTGGAGTTGACAAGGTTTACCGAAATTCGGAAAGTATTAGTTTTTCATTGCCCTCTACTTAATGTATTATTTTGCAAATAACAGTAGTAGTTGGCAGCCACTGTCAACATGAGTTGCCAAATGATTTTCCTATCCTTTGCCGCAAGCCAATGGATAGGAGAAAACACTATTCGCCAAGAAACCGTCATTCTGGAAATCAAGCTCTTGACGGTAGATTTGATAATTGCATCTTGAGGAGACTTTGTGATCAACTGAATATAAATAAGTTTAGTTTTTATTTTCCTTCATAGGTATCCAATTATCATAGGTATCTTGTTAGATTTTAGTTGAGAGTAAGCGTTGTTCCACCATTTGATTTGGTAAACTTATTCTATCCTGTGGTTCTCGATGTGGCTCAGAGCATAGCAGACCTGTTCCTCTGATTAACTGTATTTTATTTTTTAAAACCGTCTTTGACTCACCTACTCAATTTAGGGTTTACGACAACCGATGTTCAACTCCATAGTCTTTTGATTTTGAACCCAATCTAAAAAACAAGGAAACTCTTGGATTAAGACCATCTACTTAACTGTAGATGGGAGTAACCCGCATTTGCGTTACATAGAGAGAAAAACCACGAAATCTAACCACGGCTATTGGACTCTAACCCTTGATCCGTCTACCACTGAGGATATTTTACGTCAGCACAGTAGTATTGGCGAGCCGGGTTCGAAATTCCTATCGAACAGCTATTGCTGGGATTCGAACCCGGTTCACCTCAATGGAAGGCGAAAGCTCTATCACCTGAGCCACCATGACTCGATTAAGCATTACTACATTGTCAGCATACTAATCCAATGTGGATTTTGCAAAACATGTCAACCTACATTGCCTGGGAAGTAACATGAGACCAACCCTAAGAAACTGCCACGACGTAGAATATACACTGTCAATCAAAACAATGCAAAGTCCTGGCGTTAATCTTACTATGAATTTAGACTAAGTATCAACCCAAACTATTATTCCTCTTCTCCGCAGATAGGCATGAGCGTTCAAATACTTATTAGTGGATAATGTTATTGTATCCAATTCCATGAAACAATATTTGTTTACTTGGTTGTGCGTCGTCGTTAAAAATTATAACACCTTGTTGAACTGTCACGAAATTTTCCGACTTGAAAATCATATAACAGTTGTGATTTGTGAGTTGTTTTAACTTATAAGTTAGAGAAAATAAGAAAGTATAATTTACTTACACCGCAATATTAGAAGACAAAAAAGTTATTTTTCATAAATTTATATTCTTCTACAATTTAAATGGAAGCAAAAAGTTTTTCAAACGTTTGTCTATTAATATTTTAATTCAAATATGTATAGTAGTAAACTAAAAAGCATTGTGCTTTTTGAATTCGAATTTGTATTCTTGTCATGTAATATATTAGCATTTGGGTACTTGCACTTCAATAAGAAGAACACGATACCCACATGGGACCTAAGTTTTTCCACATAAGTTGGAATGTTATTTAACGTGTAGTTAATTAAATTCAGCGCCGTATCACACATCGATTTGTTGAAATATAATTCATTCTCATCTACGCCTTTTACTTAACTTAGATTTATTATTTGTTTATGTATTTTACTTTAACCGTGATATATTTTTGTTTCGTTTACCTGGCAACATCTGTATTATAATTAGTTTGTTCATGATCTGCATGACTTCATGCCTGTCTTTACGCTAAGTAAGAAATATGTGGTGAAAGAATTGAAATGTTTGCAGAAATGTATAAGAATATAGAATGCCTCGCGTAAGAGAATTAATAGGGATGGTTAACTCGAAATAGAATGGGAAAAACAGTTGCTAATATAAACAAATGCCCCGCTTCAACAGCCAATCCGGATCGAGATACTCACACTACGTAACTTGCAGATATCCCGTTTCTTTCTTCTTTTTTTTTTTTATATAGATTTAATTATGTGCAATAAATTCTCTTTTTATTTCAAATTGGACATTTTACTTCCATTTTATGCGAAAAATAATAAAAGCTGCTGTCAGGGTCACGTGATGTAATAACACGCATTTTCTGATGTTGCGAGCTAAAAGCTTGATATTATAGATATGATCATTTCTATTGTTTTGGTTTTTTTGAACGATGGATGAAAAAGAATAATAAGAAAAATGGTGAATTAGTTTTGTAGAATTTTGCGTTATTTCTTTTGTAAAAGGTTACGACTGACAAATGTGCGGGGAAACCCCAATGGATTTCGAAATAAAAGATTGGTAGTTGTTTGTTCTATGAATTTCAAGTTGTTTGATGGAAGATAGTGAGTTATTTAGATTGTCTTGAAATTGGTTTAGGAAGTGGCATTTTTTTTTGTAAGAAGGTGCAGTTTAGAAAGTAGTAGGTGAAAAATGGCATTTTTAGGAAGAGCTTTAAAAGTAGATTTGAAGTGTTTGGCGGAAGAGTTAGGAGAAACGGCAACGGAAGACATGAGAGTTACCGAATTAAAGAAGATTATATTGGCAAGTACGGAGTACGAAGAGGAGTTTGTGAAGGAATTATTAAAAAGAATAGTTAGTGGAAGAGAAGAAATAAAGCGCCAACAAAAAGAAGATGAAATTAGGCGACAAGAATATGAAATTAAGCAACAGGAAAGGGAAGACGAATTAAAGCGGCGAGAACAGGAAAGGGAAGATGAATTAAAGAGGCGAGAACAGGAAAGGGAAGGTGAATTAAAGCGGCGAGAACAGGAAAGGGAAGATGAATTAAAGCGGCAAGAAAAGGAATATGAATTGGAGAGGTTGAAGATAGAAGCTTCATTGGTACATACTGGTACTATAGGAGAGACGAGCAGCTCTCGAAATGAAGAAACAAGAGAACATGTACCTGGTGGATTGCAAAAATTAATGCGTACTTTTGATCCAAAAGAAGGCGATATAAGTTTTTATCTAATATTGTTTGAAAGACAAGCACGAAGAGTCCATATAAAAGAAGAAGATTGGGTAACGCATCTTGTTGGATTATTGCCTCTAGAAATGGCGAATTTAATTGCAAGGGAGCCTGAAGAAAAAGCAAATGATTATAAACATGTAAAATGTATGTTATTGAAAAGGTTTAAATTGAGCCCAGAAGCATTTAAAGTAAAGTTTAAGAGACATTGTAAAGCGGCTGAGAGCACTTGGCGAGATTTTGGATTTGAATTGGCGAACTATTTTAACGAATGGGTTTCGGGACTAAAAATTAATGATTTCGACAGCCTGAAACAACTTGTCATTGTCGAACAGATAAAAGAACGAGTACCTGGAGACATACAAAATCATTTTATTGATGAGTGGAGTAGAATTTGCTCAGTTGACACACTTGCTGAGAAGCTAGATGAGTACGAGAATGCAAGGAAATATAACCAAACTACTAAATTCATTGCTTCTCAACCATATAGGAACTTATACCGGGAAAAACCAAACATGGTTAGTAGAAGATATCATACATTTGGTGAAGGATATAAACATGAGCATAACAACCATGGCAGAATTGATAAGCGGAGTTCTTCCCAAAATCCAGTCACATGTTTTAATTGTGGACGAGTAGGACACTTGGCACGATTTTGTCGAGATAATAAAGAGAGGAGAAGAAACATTGAAGGCAAAGTGGCCGAGGTTCAAGTATCGGAAGGGCAAGTATCCGAAGTTAAGGTACTCAGAAATGGAAATATCGAAAGCAAAGTAGTCACTGCAAGATTTAACGGTGAAGTCATGATAGGAAACAAAAAATGTAAAGGCGTTCAACCAAAAATAGCTGCCCTTAAGAAAGTTAGAATTTCATATAATGGAAATGAATACGAAGCTGTAGTAGATTCTGGTGCACAAATAAGTGTATTTAAAAACGATATAGTGGGTAAGGAAGTGGATTACAAAGGACATATAATACTACAACCTGCGTTTGGCGAAAGTCTAAAAGCTGAATTAAAAGAAGTGGAAATCGCTTTGGTAACGGAAGGATATATTACGCCTATAATTAAAACGATGATAGCAGCCGTCAATGGGTTAAATGCTGACATTTTGTTGGATGCTGAAACTTATGAGGCATTATTAGAACAAAAAAGAGTATACAATCCCAGTTTTACTGCTGCTATGAAGCTAAGATCAGATTCCCGAAAGGAGCAGTTATATATGAGTGCAAGTGACGGAGAAGAGCAGCAGGAGCCAACAGTAGGTGAATGCGGTGATAAAAAGAATGGAAATGAAACCGAACGATTCAAGATACAACAACAAAGTTGCGATACTCTCCAAGAAGCATGGAAATTGGGGAAGCAAAATAAAGGAGGGTATGTGATACAAAATAATATACTATGCCATGAAGAGCTGTTGGACGGGAATAGAATACAACAATTAGTAATTCCCGAAATTAGAAAAGGTAAAATACTAGAAATTGCCCACGAGTCAGTATTCGGAGCACATTTAGGAGCTCGTAAAACAATTCAAAGAATTAAATTTTCCTTTTATTGGCCAGGGATGGTCAAGGAAATTAAAGCTTATTGTAGCTCATGTCATGGGTGCCAAGGTAGAAGAGTTGTTCGTTCAGTAGACAAAATTCCGATAACACCTGTGTCACGTCCTGAACTTCCATTCCAAGTGGTGAACGTAGATCTAATTGGTCCTCTAGATCCAGTATCAGCACAAGGACATAAATATATCCTTTGTTTGATGGACCAACATTCGAGATGGCCTGAAGCAGTCCCGCTCAAATCGTTAACGGCAAGGAATACATGCGAAGCACTGCTCGAAATATTCTGTAGGACAGGAATTCCAGAAGTAATCGTGGTGGATAATGCGACAAATTTTACGGCAAGTTTAACGCAAGAGTTTTTGAAGGTTTTAGGAGCTTGTCCGCGATTTTCAACGCCATACCATCCGGAAGGGAACGGATTGATGGAAAGATGGAACCAAACCTTCAAAAATATGCTACATCACATTATTAGAGAAGTAGGAAGAAATTGGCATCGACATATACCATTTGTACTATGGGCTTATCGAGAAGTTCCAAATGCAACTACAGGAGTACCACCTTTTCTGCTAATGTACGGGAGAGAACCGAAAGGCCCGTTATCTATATTGAAGTCAATTTGGGCCGGAGATATGTTTTTACCTTTGAATATGAAAGGATCAGCGGAGGAATATTTAAAAGAGTTAAAAGGAAAATTAGAAATAGCAACCGAAAAGGCAAGGTTAACAAGTGATGTGCAACAAAGTAACTATGCCAAATATTACAATAGAAGGAAAAAATACCGGGAATTTGCGCCAGGAGAGCAAGTACTTGTGCTAATGCATGATTCATCCAATTCATTATATGCCAGATGGATAGGTCCAGTAAAGGTAATTAGAAGAGTGAAACCGAATTCGTATTATTTGCAAATGCCTGAAGGAAATTTAAGATTATTGCATGTTAACAAAATGAGAGAATACAAAGCGAGAATTCAAACAGTTGGAGTTGTCTATGATATTGATGATGAATTTGGTGAAATATACGAAACACCAACTCTTCCTACAGATGTGGAAAGCTATGAAGCATTGAAAGGATTAAATTTGGATTACTTACCCAAAATGCAACAAAATCAATTGAAAGATCTTTTACATAGACGCAAAACGTTGTTTTCGGGGAAGATAAGGATAGCTAAAGTTGGGAAACATGCGATAAAGCTGAAAGCTGAGGAGGATACGATGAAACCAAAAACGTATAAGATACCAGAAAACTTAAAGGAGAAAGTGGATGCACAGATCAATGAATTGCTAGCGTTAGGACTGATTGAACCGGTGGTAAGTGAGATAGCACACCCGGTAGTATGTGTTCATAAGAAAGACGGAACAATCAGGTTATGCATTGATTTCAGAAGTTTGAATGCTCTTACCGTTCCGGATGCTTATCCAATGCAAAATATGATGGAGTTGAATTTCTTAGTAGGAAAGAAGAAATTCATTACTGTGCTAGATATGTTGAAGGGATATTGGGCTATACCGATGGAGAACGGCAGCAAACACCTCACAGCATTCCGAACTCACCGAGGCCAGTACCAATGGAATGTATTACCCTTTGGATTAAGAAATGCTGCGGCAACCTACCAAAGAGCTATGTCTAAAGTGGTTCAGTCCATGTCTGATTTCACTTGTGCTTATATCGATGATTTAGCAGTATTTTCTGATACGTGGGAGGAACATTTGATTCATCTTGAAGAAGTTTTTAAGAGATTGGAATATTTTAATTTCTCCGTGAACTTGAGAAAGTGCGAATTTGCTAGACAAAAGGTTAAATACTTAGGACATATTATTGGTTCAGGTAAACATGCTCCTGACAAAGAACGAATAAGAGTAATACAGAAATTAGAGGCACCCAAAACCAAAAAACAACTGAGAAGTGCTTTGGGATTATGCAACTTTTACAGGCAGTATATTCCAAACTTCGCAAAGATTGCTCTTCCACTAACAGAGCTTACTAAAAAGAAAGTTCCTAATGAGATTCCTTGGAGCGAAGAAGCTAAGAAGGCATTCAAGGAATTGAAGACGTCGCTATGTAAGATCGCAGAGTTACAAGTCCCAGACATAGAGAAACCATACTACTTGCATACGGATGCATCTCAAAATGCGGTCGGATGTTGTTTAGGTCAGTTAGATGAAGAAGGAAATATTCGTCCCATAGCTTTCGGTAGCCAGAAGCTGAATTCAACTCAACAGAAATGGTCTACAATTGAAAGGGAAGCTTATGCTATTATTTGGGCTTTGCAGAGATTTGAAACCTTACTCTGTGGTGCTAAGATTATTTTATTAACTGATCATAATCCCCTAGTATTTCTGACGAGTGCGACACCCCAAAGCCCGAGGTTGCAGAGATGGGCGTTAGCCATTCAACGCCATGATATTGAGGCAAGTCACATCAAAGGATCGAAACTTAGTAATGCAGATGCATTGTCCAGACTGTAAATATAAACTAAAATAAGACTCTGAACATTTTTTCCTATTATTATTATTAGGTGATTAAAGTAAATACCTAGTGTTAAGTTAAACCTAAGATTCAGTGAATATTTGGGTGAATGTGAAACATAGTTTGTTTATGTGTAAAGTGTGACCCTTAAATTATTTGCCATATTCGATCTTTGGATCTAATATGACTCTGGGGGGAAGGTGTCAGGGTCACGTGATGTAATAACACGCATTTTCTGATGTTGCGAGCTAAAAGCTTGATATTATAGATATGATCATTTCTATTGTTTTGGTTTTTTTGAACGATGGATGAAAAAGAATAATAAGAAAAATGGTGAATTAGTTTTGTAGAATTTTGCGTTATTTCTTTTGTAAAAGGTTACGACTGACAGCTGCTTTGTCAAAAAAATGCTTTTAGATATTGCTTTTAGAAAATAAACACTTTTGGAGCTTATTATTCCTTTTTATTTACGAATATTTAAAAGTATCGAATAGACTGCGTTCTTTTTGTTGAAATGCCAAAGGAAATTCTGACAAAAAAAGCCATTCTTACAAGATCTGTTTTTGCCAAGAGGTGATATTGAACTCTTTCATATGGCTTCTTTCTGTAAAAGAAAATTTCTTTTATTTTTTGTTTTTTTCGGAAACAAAATGACTTTTTTCAAGATGCTTTCTATTTTGGATCCTTGTGGTATATTCGACATTTTAAAATCAAAGTTATTGCATTTTTAAGGAGTAGATTTAATAAAATCGGCGGCAAAGAAAGTTTTCATTTCTTTTTCGCGCTGGCAACAAAAAATTTAAATATCCAGCGTGCAAGCTGTCTTTAAGTTCGGAAGAATTGAATAGTTAAAAGCAAATAGTTATTTTCAACAAAGAAATTTTTCTATATTAGCTTTTAATTATACCTACATATGTTCAATTATAGTAATTTTATTCATTGTTATTCGTTGAAAAATGAAAATTAATGAGCATTAATCGAAAATGCATATGAATGGCCGGGATAGTCTGGTGGCTGGCAGGGCGCTGGACTCACGTTCATAAGAACGGGAGTTCGAATCCAGTCGATCGAAGATTCCCCGTGTAGTAAATGGTGACTGGTGCACGTTAAATCTGTCGAGTCACAAAGTCCTCCATGTTCTCAAAACAAATCAATACCTCTGGGGGTACTGAGTTGGAGATTGATCGTTCTCTGGTTGAGGTCAAAATTACGAACTGTGGATGAATGAATGGATGTATGAATGGGTCCGCCCTATGAACGGGTGTGACGTATGGGTGTGGAAGAATTCGAATTCTTGGCCATAGATGGCGGCACTGTAAAACAAGAACAATCGCACCCCATTTGTCTTAATGGCCAACGACAACAACAATAACGAGTATTAATTGAAACAAATGAGCATATCATTTATTTCAACTTAAATTTTTTTTATTTCACTAATTTATTAATGAATAAAAATTTTAATTTTTCAGATCGGAATTAGTTTTAAAGATATTGATAACTGATTTAATATCTTAAGATTTTTCGCCAGAACACATTTCAGATGGTTTAGCTAAGTAGCGAGCAAAACGATCATGGTTAGCAAAGCAACCTTAAGGGGATTGGGAGTGTCAGGGAACAGAGGGTGGAACCTACTAGTTGTGTTATAATACATTGATATCTTAGCGTTAAAACGAATGTATGTCAATCAATGCATTTATATGCATATACATACTTCTGAATTGATATATCGCTCTTGGGCTGCAATAAAAAAATATAAAAAAACATTTTTTGGACTAAGAACATGTGTAAATATGAAAATACACACTCTTTTCAGCAGCAATACTAGCACAACTCTAATTCAACTTGAAGGCAATCTTCGTTTAAGCAAACTAAAGTATTTCTTATGCATTTTTATTAGCAATGAAAACTTTAAACCCACTTATCTCAAAACAAGATTTTTTGAGTTGTGCCGCTATTGCAGCCCATGAGCGATATGTACGAAAAATTTATATTTATTATTTTGTATTGTCAACTTTTAATCTCTCCGAGGATTTTTTTTTTCAATTAACACACACTCCAATTGAAGTTTAAACAAAATAATTTTTTTTTTTGTTAAGCAAAGAATTAAAGCAGAAATACTGAAAGCAGAAAAACTGATTTTTTTACAAAACTTTTGCTAGAACTTATAAGCGTGATCCTTTGTCTATTTTACTCTTTATATTTTTTTTAATTATTTATATGTAGTAGAGGACAAAATTCTTCATTAACTTTATTTATTTATTAAAATATTAGAACCTTTGCTACTACTGGAAAAAATATTTTCTGAAATTACAGTAATTCCGTAGCACTAGGAATGTATGAACTAGTACAGTAAAGTGATATACGAGTTATGATCATGTGCAAAAATAATTTTACTTTTTGCCAGAGCTTTCATGAAATACTGTATAATTATAATATTATTAATGTCTCTTTTATTTTTTCAATAGACGAATACCCGTTCTTCGACTGGGGTGTGAAATTGTAGGCTATCCATATATCATTAGAGCATTAGAACTGATCAATAGAGCATTAGAACATAGAGCATTAGAACTGATCAATAGAGCATTAGAACATAGAGCATTAGAACTGATCAATAGAGCATTAGAACATAGAGCATTAGAACTGATCAATAGAGCATTAGAACATAGAGCATTAGAACTGATCAATAGAGCATTAGAACATAGAGCATTAGAACTGATCAATAGAGCATTAGAACATAGAGCATTAGAACTGATCAATAGAGCATTAGAACATAGAGCATTAGAACTGATCAATAGAGCATTAGAACATAGAGCATTAGAACTGATCAATAGAGCATTAGAACATTGAGCATTAGAACTGATCAATAGAGCATTAGAACATAGAGCATTAGAACTGATCAATAGAGCATTAGAACATAGAGCATTAGAACTGATCAATAGAGCATTAGAACATAGAGCATTAGAACTGATCAATAGAGCATTAGAACATAGAGCATTAGAACTGATCAATAGAGCATTAGAACATAGAGCATTAGAACTGATCAATAGAGCATTAGAACATAGAGCATTAGAACTGATCAATAGAGCATTAGAACATAGAGCATTAGAACTGATCAATAGAGCATTAGAACATAGAGCATTAGAACTGATCAATAGAGCATTAGAACATAACTCAAATCTCAAAGCGCTGCCACGAAATCGGCATTAACTGATTCGTCGGATTTTCGAGACATATAATGAGGGAATGTGTGAAGTGGGGTGGGAGTATAGAATCGGGGGGTGAGAGGGTTCCAAGCACCAAATAGTAAAGTCATGAGTGAGATACTAGTCGATTGAACATATGATGAAATCGATAGGAAATTAAACATAATTGAGACTAAACTAGATTAGAATGAAAGAATATCTGCAGGAGCCAGAATAATATGAACATTTACGCAGGTGTAGTAAAATAGAAAATATTAAAAAAAATACATGTAGCTATTTTCATATTTACACGAGACCGACAAAAATCTGTCAACGCCAAAGAAAAGGTTAGATAAGCGATAGATAGTCCGGCAACTACCTCGTCTGTGACTCTGTTACAGTGATAACCCAGGCGTCCTGGTAATTTCACTCGTTTCTGGGTCTCTCATCACACTAAAGTTACCAACCCCGAACAGACTCAGTATTTACATTTAATGTTATAAGATTACATTTAATGTTTAAAATGATACTCGTAGTTTATTTACGTCACACAAGAGCTGCACAATGGGCTATTGCAACGCCTCCTATACCTGAAAGCCTCCACACGGATTTTTGTAGGTAGTCCGATCAGACCACTATGAAGGTATACCAACTATTGAAAAAACCGTTTAATATGATATCTATTAAAAATTAGAAACTGGTATCGAATATATGTCAAAAGTTCGTTTAATTTATGAATAAAACTGGTTTGTTTTATTTACTTGTCAACCACTACAGATTCAATTCTCAAATATATATGATAAATTTCTCTCAAGTACTTTTTAAAATAGAATTTGGGTTCTTGCGCACAAGTGGTTCGCTTTTTAAATAATCTGCGCAGACTACTTATAAGGAACCGTGTGGAGGCTTTCTGATGTAGGAGGTGATGGCTATTGACGACGATCTGGGAAACATCCCTGAGGATAATCCGAAGACATGAGATCACAATTTTTTTAACTTCTGCGGAAGATAAGACTCCCCTACTTTGATAGCCCAACGACTTGAACGCAAAATCGAGCACTTTACGGTAGAACACAGTTTAGAAAGAACCGATACTTCACCCCCTCTGTCCCATCGCAGTCTGATCAAAGTGGTCACTTACCCGCACACTGATGATTGACTTCTGTGGTCTGTTAGGAACCGTGTCTTAACAATCAGTCCCACAGCCGAACTATAAGATGAAGGTCTTAGCATTTATTATACTTAACACTGAGGAGTTGATCAAAACAATCGAAAAGTTTCTATACTTTAAAGCTGTCACAATTTGAAAGATCATACTTGAAACTTTTGGAAACGTCATTTTTGGCCACGCAAAGTTCGTTTCGACAAAAACTAGGGTTGGAAATTAATGACTTCTTTCTAGCTATACCTGAATTTTATCGTGAATGAATCGTATAGAAATCATTCTATACGATTGCAATATTTATATAGGTGCTTATAGAAATGCTTGCTATTTATATAAGAATGCATTGAGAAAGAATATCAGCTTTTAATTCTTTAAGTTCAATGCGTTCGATGCAAATTTTGCGTGAGTAAAAAGTACAGCTTTCTCATAAGCTTCAAACATAATCTTTCAAGTAGTGATAACAGTTTTGCCTTCTAAAATTTTCCAAAACATTCGAGCTAAAAGAGAAAAAAATTCCATTATTTTTTATTGTAACAGAGCTGCCAACTACTAAGCTTTATGCAATATATTTATAGAGTGATTGACAACGAGAAACGAAAACTTTCAAAACTCTTAGTAATAATGCAAATATTTTAAATGCCTCACTGCCAGATAGCAGGTCCGGCCTGGCATTCTATTGAACTTTCGAATCATTTATGTGCAGTGGTGTGGAAATTAACTTAAAATTTGCAAAACAAAAAATTATACAGTAAAACATAAACGTAACTACCACTAGAAGAATTTTTTCGAAAAGCGTTGAAAGTTGGCTGTCCAGTGTATTGCCATCAAAATTTGCAAACATTAATTTTAATAGTAGTTTTAAAATTAAAAAAAAATATTTTTTCGCTACATTTTGCTCTCAAAAATCATATTTTCAGTTCAAAAACTTTCTAGTTAGACATTTTTAGTAAGAAGTAAAAACTCTATAAATTGCAGGAATTCGAGCGTGAAGCATCTAGTGAGTTATTAATTCGTCTTCTTGAAATCAAGTTAAAAAAGAAGCATATAAACGGTAGAGTTCTAATTTATGACCCCAGGAAAGGCGGGAAAACGATGGAATAAAAAGTGAATGTGGCATTTGGACGTAAAATGGTATTTTATTACACGATTTGGTGAATTAATAATCTCTCGGAAGCTTCGCGCATGCGCCCTTTTCTCTTAATGAACTTAAAAGGAATTCGATGTATGTATTATAGCTCAATCTTTCGTGAAGTGGATTTATGTGTTTATATTTTTTTGATTACAGGAATCTGAAAAATCTGATGAAAACTTAACCCATAAAAATATTATCTTTACAAGATGAAAATATAGAGATTTAAAAGAATTTCGATGGTTATTTGTTCCTCAAAGCATGACTAAATTAGAATTTTTCAATTTTGTCAACAAATTACACTAGTTGGTAGTTAAATTTTCTCATTTTTGTGATTGAAACCTATGGTTAGAAAAAAAATTCTTATGTAAAAAAAGAATTTAAAATAATCTCAGGTTTATTATTTAATATCGATATCTAACTAAATTTTGTGACCATCTCTACAAATGTATTTCAAACCAAAACTTTATGTATGAATTTGTTTTGAAAATGTATTAGTTTTGAAAATGTATTTCAAAACTAAATAGCACCTTTTTTTTAATTGATGTAATAACGTTCTTTTTAATTCAAAGTATTATGCGGAAAATAAGAATGTGAACACCCTTAATAACTTCTGATCTACAAATCGTGCTTTCACGAATTTGGACTAAATTTTAATGGTTATTGGGCCAAACCTTTAAATATACTACATTATTTGTGCAAACAATATTTTAAGTTTACGCGACCCGACATGAATAAGCATACGTTTCTTTTCGTCTGAATTTGATTCTTTACTGTAAAATGGTACCAATAATTTTGTCAGAAGGGTGGTCGAAGGTTCGGACCTCTTGGAGTAAATTTTACTTTCTGCATATTTCTCCTGATCTTGAAAACTTATTAAAAGAATCGAGAAATGCTTTGCACACAATCACAAAACTTGTTCGCCCGACGATAATTTAATGTAAAAAATAACATTTAATAAATACACAGAGGAACATTTTCTTTTTTTCTGTAACATAAGATTTTTGAACAAATCATAGATATTTACAAGTCACTGATTTCAAATCTGTCATTGGTATATCTCAACAAGGTACAGCTTTTATGTTATTCAGTAATATATTCCGAACCAAGATTTTGTAACATTTATTTGGTGGAATAAGTGTTCTTATTTATCTAAAACATAGGAAATGGTTGGAAGAAAGCTATAATACAGTTATCTATAGAACATACGCACTTTATCATGCGATACATTAGGGTCCTATATTTTTTGTCTTAAATGTTATTTAAAGGAGCACACAAGTGTACATGTGAATATAAACCGAAAATGTATTATTGCCTTCTTTCTTCCACGCCTTATGTAGCAGAAAAGTGGGAGCACATAGTATTCACACGAGTGAATTTTCAAAATTCCAGATTAGGAACATACTATTAAATTCCATTGATCCCCAGTGTTATTTATGTCAAGTCATTCCTTTTATACATTTCAATTCTAAATATTTAGTAAATTTCAATTCAAAATACATTTTTAGATCTTTATCTTTTATTCACAGCTCAATTTATCTTAGTATGCTTGTTGGAAATCAAATGACATTAATGGCGTTCGTATATTTTCAGAGGAGAGCCCGGAATTAATCAAGGTGGCATGTAGCGTAAAATAGTGGTGTTAATTTCCAAGGTTGCTAAGATACAAATAGAAAAGACCAACGGTAAAAATGAAATAATTTTAATTTATTTTGTTCCAGAAATAAAGTGTGAGTTTTCGAGGCGTTCAACCCGAGGTGGAAGTTTAACCTTTCACGAAAGGTAAAAAAATCTAATTTTATTGAATTAAAAATATGCGTTTTTATTCTGTATGTACTATTAAATGTATATGCAGGAAAAAATTTTAAAAAATGAATTGCATGTTAGAAAAACATAATTAATTATTGCTCAGTTTTTTTTAAAGAGATGATATGAAATTATCAGTGTCAGATAAGAACTTTTTTTTTAACTTAGCGAAAATGATCAGAGCAAAACTCTTTTCTTTCCATTATTGTTCTGATCACTTTCAAAATTTTACACATATTTTCTAAAAGAAATTCAACTAAATACCCTTTAAGCATACCTTCGTTCCTTCGTTGTAGTGGAACTGGGCGTCTGATGCCTTACGGCCCTAAAGCACAAGTTCCAACTACTACAAAATTTCTGTAGTTTCAGAAAATATTTTCCTAGTGGCAAGAAAGATAATTTATTAATACTTAAAAGATATTTTTCCACCACTACATTATATATATATATATATATATATATATATATATATATATATATATATATATATATATATACAAAAATTATAATACTTTTGTATTAATAAAATAATTAAATCTCTTTCGATTTCATAAAATGTCTTTGTTAAAGAATAAGCGTAGAGAGATTCTATTTTGGGAATTCAAGGCTAATAACATACGATTGAGTTATTTTTAGAATCTCTCCCCCTTTTCACTTCCATATAAGGAAGCAGTAAATGATTTTCCTTAATGCGTAAGGATACAAGTATGTCAACGACTGTGCCTGTTTACTCCAATATGTGTTAGTATAAAATGCGAGAGCAATGGTTTTCGCATGTCCTTTCCATCATGTTGTGATCCTGATAAGCTGTTCCAGAATTGTCAGAAGTCTTGTCCATCCCCTCCCTTGTGGAGAGCGGATGTGGACTGTTATCAATACCAACTTACCGTTAATAAACCATTTTAGAACGTATGATGGCTTACGACTGCATTATTTAAGCTAACTAAAACACTGATAAAAGGGATTTTAGCCCTTTTATTACATACATATATATATATATATATATATAGTTGAAAAATAAGTGATCTAACGGAATTTTAATTGTAAATTAGCCCTACTTATCAGATAAGAACATTCAATAATCTCTTTCACATAATAAAAGAATCCCTTCGCGTATATATTACCGTTAATTAGTTAGAAATGTAATCTTTACTCATACGAATTCATACTGCGCAGTAAAATGTCTTTATGAAACCGAAATATCATTCAACTTAATAAACATTTTGAGATTTTAATGCATCTTCATCCGGTCTTATGATTATTTCTTACGGCGTCAACCCTAATAAAGAAGTCTAGATATTATGGATCACATGACATGAAAGAAATAATTAATTATATGCTGCGTGGGAAAAAAGTGCGGACATGCGGGCTTTTTGAAAATGAAGTTGTAAACTTGTCTCCAGGAGCTTCTGCTCCATTTACATTTGTAAATAGCTTTTCTTTATTTTATTTTTCTTAATAAAAATTATAATGAAATCATCATTACACAAAAGAATAATAAAATCGATTGCAAATAAAAATTTGATGGATTAAAATTGAACTAATTCCCGATGTTATGATTCTAAAAGATTAAATTCGGCATGAAAGCGCAAAAATGCTGACTACTGAAATTCAAAATTTTATTAAAAGAAATTAAATTTCGCAATTTAATAAAGAATTTTTTTAAGTTTACTATTGAAAGTGAATGCGTTTGTTTAAAATACGAATAGTTTGATTTGTAAATAATAGTAGTAGTTATGATTGAGCAATTTAAAACACAATTAATGAAAGAAATTTCGAGTATCTACCACTCTTTACAATTTTAGTCGAGTGTGTCATCCCTGCTTCGGTAAAAATGACAACATTTCTTAAAGTTTCAAGCATAATCTTTCAAATTGGGCAAACGGTTTTGATGTAGCGGAGAGTCGGGTAGCCCCGCCCACTTAAGGAGTATTGCTTATATTTCTGTATAATATTGAGTAATAATCAATATTTTTGAATGTTTCTATTGTTTTATCATCTAATTAAATAATTCAAAAAGAATAAACCAAAAAAAGAATAGTTTAACTTAAATAAATAGAAATTTAAAAAATTTGACTATTGTATTTAACATATTTTCAAAACTACTGTTTACCATGTTACCAGCTGCATAAATACTTGAAACTTCGAAAATAATCATTTTTTAATATAACAATTAATGTCCGATGGCCCATTGACTTGAAAAAATATTCTATACATATGAAATTGACAGTGGGCGGGGGTATCCGACACTCCCCTATAACCTTCTTAAAATGCACATTAGTTAACTTTTCGAAAAAAATTATAATGATGTTTCCTTCTAGCCTCCCTTTCCCAAAAAGGCGTTAAATAATTTCGTATAGTTGCATCATTACTTTTTTTTTTATTAACAGCAGGCACTGAACTTTCGTTCTTCGCCATAGAAGATGCCGGAAGTGTTGCTCATTTATTGTTACCCAGTGGGCACCTGTGAACCAAAGTCACGGCGGCGAGCAACGTTACCCACGCCACACTGCCACAAATACCCGTTTTAGGGTGGGCCACATGCACACATCAGAAGACAAAACAGAGAGAAACATCCATGCCCAGAGCGGGATTCGAACCCGCGACCATTGGCTTCGCATTCAGACACGCTAACAACTCGGCCACCTGGCCGACACATCATTACTTTGATGTATGAAAATAATATTTGCTCTTCAGTTTCATGTTTAAGTTTCCGAAATTTAAAAAAAAAGGAATAAAAGTAATAGAAATAAAAGAAAATAAACCATTTTAAAAAATTGTTTTAATCCCCGGCTTTTGCGTATTTCTTTTTATTCTAAATGCATGTAATTCAAGAAAAATACTCCACTGTTTTTTTTTTTCTTAAATGCCGCAACTTCAGTCCCCAGCTAAATTTGATGTTTGCGTGCGCTGCTGTGCACCACTGATATTATGTATAAGTTCGTCAAGCAGTTGAAATGCAATTTCAGAAAATTGTGGCAGTCTTCAGCATTAAATTAAATCTGTCAACTCAATGACTGAAATGATGTGATGTCAAAAATAAATAATAAAATGCTAGATAAAATTAGTCAAAGTGGAGGAAATGGAAATTTATGTTGGAATGCATCTTCACATGATGGTAAATTTTCAAAAGAATGGGTCTTGGTGTGTATTTAACACGTTGAATGCCACGCTAATTTTACATGGCTTGCTCGTCTGGCCACACGGTAAATAACTACAAACTAAATTTGCACATATAAACAGATTTTGCTAGTTTATAAAAGGTTTAGCATGACATATCTTTCTTTCTTTATTTATTTAAATAAACTGGGCATCTGGGCCGCGAAGCGGCCCCTATCCCATAGCATGACATATATTCTTCTTCTTATTTAAATAAACTGGGCACCTGGGCCGCGAAGCGGCCCCTATCCCATAGCATGACATATATTCTTCTTCTTTATTTAAATAAACTGGGCACCTGGGCCGCGAAGCGGCCCCTATCGCATTCATCATAAAATTACAAACAATCAGATAAAAAACATTGATTTGGCAGACATTGTGGTAGCCATAAAAAAATCAAGCCGTTTGCTTGTGAAATAAAACAATGAAAAAATTCAATATCACAAATTGACGTTTTTACATATATTGATTGTAGATTAAAAATAAAAATTAAACATGATTTGATTTGTACAATGATTTTTGAAAATTGAAAGACATAATTGAGGAAAATAGATAAATCATACCTAGATACATGATAAAATAGCATATTTGGAGAAAATGCAGTAAATATATTTTATCAGAGAAATATTGCTCATTAACTACAATAGAATTTGCAAAAGAATTTAACGTGCATAAATTGATAAATATATATGTTTAAATTGGCTATATCAGAAAATAAATTGGAATATAATTTAACTTAAGTAAAACTCTGCTTTGAAAAGTTCAGTGAATTTAACTTGAGAGTCTTAAAAATAAAACAGAACTCACTAAGATTGAGATGTTTCCCCGATGATCCGCCTCAGAGGGTGGAGCACTTCTTCATTTTTGAGCAATTCCTGTAATTCTTTGATTAATGACACTAATCGGTGAGCAAGTTTAGGCTTCGAATTTGATGTTGTTCGAGGGCTCCTTCTGCTGGGTCGGGTCTCGCACCCAGTATACTTAGCTGTGTGGTTTTTGGTACAATTACAGCATTTTGGAGGTGTTGTCCTGTCTTTGTCGCATTCATGAGACCTGTGGTTTTCAGCGCATTTTACACACCTTGCAGGTGCATTGCAGTGGCTTTGAGTATGTCCATAATTTTGGCAGTTGTAACATTGTATAGGTCCACGACCTCCTCGATATCGTTCGATTTTGATCGGGATCTGCTGTATGTTGTTGACTTCGAATACTCTATGGTGATTCGCCTTTGATGTTAGGATTATGAGAAAAAGTGGTAGGAGCCGATAGGCCTCTCCCATTCTCTTCTTAAACTGCACTATTTTAAAGGTTTCAATATTGTTTTTCTGAAATTCTGTATTGATGACATCTGTATTAAAGCGCACAGGCATGCCCCGGACCAAAACCTTAATAAATCTGGCTTGCGGTGTTATTTCAGGTTTGCTGGGCAGATCCCGTACTTTGTCGGTATCCTCCTTAGGTTTTATTGTTGGCAAGATAGTGGCGTCATATGTTGAGTTATGTTGGCTAGAAGAAGGACAGCTGTTTGTAGACATGAGTGTAGAATTACCTTCAATTATTTTCACTGCATTTTGCTTTTTCTTCTTCTTTTTCCTTTTCTTTGCTGGTGGCTCTGAATTATTGTTAATATTGATGTCTGTGTCAGTTTCTGTATTCAGTGTTGTATTCAGGTTTTCATCTTTATTTTTCCGAGGTTATGTCTTCAGTGTTTGGATTAGTTTCAGTAATTATTGATTCGACTTGAATGGATTTTTCATTCATCTTGTTTTCTTCTGTTTGAATATTTTTTCTCTTCCATCTAACGTGATAAGCTGCATTTGTCAATTTTAGGGAGTACGAGTATTCATAGTCTCCAGGGTAACTCGATCTTATTTGAATGAGCAGTTTGCTAAATAATTTATCTAAATGAATCAGCTTCTCTGTATCAAACTGGGTGTAAAACTCTACAAGATCGTCAATATGTTCAAGTTCAATTGATGGAAAATATTTTTTTGAAATCCCACTAGTAGCAATGATTTCTTCTAATGACGTGGATTCTTTGCAATGCGACGGTGAATTACGACCAGAGAGTGAGACCTTTCCACCACGAGCTGTTTTATGATAGGGCATGACTTGAAAAAACAAAATGGCGGGCTCAAAATCTAGACATCAAAATGGTGAGTTGGCAGTATTGTCTCTCCCGACTCAGGAACCTGACGAGATCAAAATCAGTATCACTCACCTTGTGTAACGTTCAGGATAATCAGCATCAATTCAGTATGACTAGCATAGCAAGGGAGAAGAGGACATCAGTAGAGCATGACCAGCATGACATCAATGACAACGCATCACATCTTATCATTAACCGCGAAGCCAGCATGACATATATCTTCTTCTTCTTTATTTAAAAAAGCTGGGCACCTGGGCCGCGCAGCGGCCCCTATCCCATTCATCATGAAAATAAAAATTTACAATGAAAAGGTACATTTTGAATTTAAGCGTCAATATGGTAGCTTTACAAAATTATCAAAATACAACCATGATTGGAGAAATATATACAGACTTGATCAGAGATAGAATATGCATTGGTACAAATTTACAGACATAATTGGAGATGGATACATAAATCATTATTTGCAATCGTGAACAATGAAAAAAGCAACATTTTAATAAAACGTAATTAGTGAAATGTGCAATAGTACCAATATACAGCTAGATTTGAAAATTATGCATCGAATTACGAATGGTGAAATGAATATTAAGCAATTGAAAGTTATTGAACAAGTTGAAACATAAACGTAAGTCGAGCTGTATAAATCTTAGATTTTGCCAAGCTTTAGTGGCGCCATCTGATGTAAACAACTTGAAAATGATTGAACGGAAAATATTCGAAATTTGTAAAATAAAACAGTATGAAAATTAGAATTAGAGTTCAATGTTATAAATGAGTTCAAGTTTAGGCAGAAAATGTCATTATTCCGGAGTGGGCTCTCTCATGATTGTTTGTAGTAGTTGGAATATTTCTCTATTTTTTAACAGTTCTTGGAGTTCTTTGAGAATCGATACCAGTCTGTGAGCCTGACCTGTAGTTGTAGATGTAGTGGCACGAGGGCCCTTCCTTAGGGGACGGACTTTGCATCCAGTGAAGTTGGCTGTGTGATTTTCACCACAGTTGCAGCATTTAGGTGGAGTGTTGATGTCCTTATGGCAGTCAAACGATCGATGTTCAGCGGCACATTTAACACATCTTGGTTGTGAGTTGCATATACATTGAGTGTGGCCAAAATTTTGGCAGTTGTAGCACTGAATTGCGCCTCTCCCGCCACGGAATCTTTCAATTTTGACCGGGACATCACATATGTTGATAACGGAGAATATTTGACGGTTTTGATCTGTTTCGATTAGAATTGTGAGAAAATGTGGGAGGAGCCTATAGGCCTCGCCCACTTTTCTCTTAAACTGGACAACTTTTTTTGTTGGGAAACCTGCTTTCCCCAGTTCTTGGGAGATATCTGTTGTGCTGAAATCAGTTGTCAATCCACGGATTAAAACTTTAATATGCTTGATTGGGTGTATTTTCACTGGAGTTGTGGGTGGGTCTATTACTTCGTTTGAAACTTCCATGGGTGGAGCTGAGTCAGGATCTGCATTGGTTTTAGATAGTGGTAAGGAAGTGGCGGTATCTGGTGGCGAAGAAGAACAGTTATTTGTAGTCGGGATTTGATTATCATCAGTTTATTTGGCTTTAGTTTGCTTTTTCTTCTTCTTTTTCATTTTTTTGGCAGGAGGTTCTGAGATATTTTTGGTATTGCTTTCCGAATTAGAGGTCGACGACTCCCCAGTCTGCTCCAAATGTTGGCCATCATTATTGGTTACCATATCGGTGTCAGCAAATGATGTAGTCGGGATTTCTGGCTTATCTGGCACAGGCGTGAGAGGCAGCATACCTACTCTCTTAAACAAGTCATTTCTTATCTTTTCGTCTTCTTCCATTTTCCTTTTCATGTCTGCAAACAATTTTTCGGCTTCAGCAATCTTGATTTCAAAATCCGACGTTGAATCACGTACAGGCCTATTGGTCAGTCGCTTTCCGCCACGTGCATGATGGTGATATGTAGCCATTGTAGCGAAGTTGAATTTTCAAGTTGTTCGATGGGGAAGCGTAAATTGAAGACTACAAATTGCAGGCAGAAACATTTACATAACTTGTAACCACTCAAACTCTCAAAACAATTCAGAATTAGTAAAATCAGACATTATTGCAAGAGAATGAAATAGGTAAGACTCACTCAAAAGAAAAATGGTCAAATGCAGTCAGCAAAATCAAGACATCAAATGGTCAAAATCGATATTTTAGTATATTCAACATCCATCATGATCAGAGCTCCGGCCCCACCCTCAAGAAAAACCTGACCTGACCGAATTTTTTCGCATGACATATATCTTCTTTCTTCTTTATTTAAAAAAGCTGGGCACCTGGGCCGCGCAGCGGCCCCTATCCCATTCATCATGAAAATAAAAATTTACAATGAAAAGGTACATTTTGAATTTAAGCGTCAATATGGTAGCTTTACAAAATTATCAAAATACAACCATGATTGGAGAAATATATACAGACTTGATCAGAGATAGAATATGCATTGGTACAAATTTACAGACATAATTGGAGATGGATACATAAATCATTATTTGCAATCGTGAACAATGAAAAAAGCAACATTTTAATAAAACGTAATTAGTGAAATGTGCAATAGTACTAATATACAGCTAGATTTGAAAATTATGCATCGAATTACGAATGGTGAAATGAATATTAAGCAATTGAAAGTTATTGAACAAGTTGAAACATAAACATAAGTCGAGCTGTATAAATCTTAGATTTTGCCAAGATTTAGTGGCGCCGTCTGATGTAAACAACTTGAAAATGATTGAACGGAAAATATTCGAAATTTGTAAAATAAAACAGTATGAAAATTAGAATTAGAGTTCAATGTTATAAATGAGTTCAAGTTTAGGCAGAAAATGTCATTATTCCGGAGTGGGCTCTCTCATGATTGTTTGTAGTAGTTGAAATATTTCTCTATTTTTTAACAGTTCTTGGAGTTCTTTGAGAATCGATACCAGTCTGTGAGCCTGACCTGTAGTTATGGATGGAGTTGTAGATGTAGTGGCACGAGGGCCCTTCCTTAGGGGACGGACTTTGCATCCAGTGAAGTTGGCTGTGTGATTTTCACCACAGTTGCAGCATTTAGGTGGAGTGTTGATGTCCTTGTGGCAGTCAAACGATCGATGTTCAGCGGCACATTTAACACATCTTGGTTGTGAGTTGCATATACGTTGAGTGTGGCCAAAATTTTGGCAGTTGTAGCACTGAATTGCGCCTCTCCCGCCACGGAATCTTTCAATTTTGACCGGGACATCACAGATGTTGATAACGGAGAATATTTGACGGTTTTGATCTGTTTCGATTAGAATTGTGAGAAACAGTGGGAGGAGCCTATAGGCCTCGCCCACTTTTCTCTTAAACTGGACAACTTTTTTTGTTGGGAAACCTGCTTTCCCCAGTTCTTGGGAGATATCTGTTGTGCTGAAATCAGCTGTCAATCCACGGATTAAAACTTTAATATGCTTGATTGGGTGTATTTTCACTGGAGTTGTGGGTGGGTCTATTACTTCGTTTGAAACTTCCATGGGTGGAGCTGAGTCAGGATCTGCATTGGTTTTAGATAGTTCTAAGGAAGTGGCGGTATCTAGTGGCGAAGAAGAACAGTTATTTGTAGTCGGGATTTGATTATCATCAGTTGATTTGGCTTTAGTTTGCTTTTTCTTCTTCTTTTTCATTTTTTTGGCAGGAGGGTCTGAGATATTTTTGGTATTGCTTTCCGAATTAGAGGTCGACGACTCCCCAGTCTGCTCCAAATGTTGGCCATCATTATTGGTTACCATATCGGTGTCAGCAAATGATGTAGTCGGGATTTCTGGCTTATCTGGCACAGGCGTGAGAGGCAGCATACCTACTCTCTTAAACAAGTCATTTCTTATCTTTTCGTCTTCTTCCATTTTCCTTTTCATGTCTGCAAACAATTTTTCGGCTTCAGCAATCTTGATTTCAAAATCCGACGTTGAATCACGTACAGGCCTATTGGTCAGTCGCTTTCCGCCACGTGCATGATGGTGATATGTAGCCATTGTAGCGAAGTTGAATTTTCAACTTGTTCGATGGGGAAGCGTAAATTGAAGACTACAAATTGCAGGCAGAAACATTTACATAACTTGTAACCACTCAAACTCTCAAAACAATTCAGAATTAGTAAAATCAGACATTATTGCAAGAGAATGAAATAGGTAAGACTCACTCAAAAGAAAAATGGTCAAATGCAGTCAGCAAAATCAAGACATCAAATGGTCAAAATCGATATTTTAGTATATTCAACATCCATCATGATCAGAGCTCCGGCCCCACCCTCAAGAAAAACCTGACCTGACCGAATTTTTTCGCATGACATATATCTTCTTTCTTCTTTATTTAAAAAAGCTGGGCACCTGGGCCGCGCAGCGGCCCCTATCCCATTCATCATGAAAATAAAAATTTACAATGAAAAGGTACATTTTGAATTTAAGCGTCAATATGGTAGCTTTACAAAATTATCAAAATACAACCATGATTGGAGAAATATATACAGACTTGATCAGAGATAGAATATGCATTGGTACAAATTTACAGACATAATTGGAGATGGATACATAAATCATTATTTGCAATCGTGAACAATGAAAAAAGCAACATTTTAATAAAACGTAATTAGTGAAATGTGCAATAGTACTAATATACAGCTAGATTTGAAAATTATGCATCGAATTACGAATGGTGAAATGAATATTAAGCAATTGAAAGTTATTGAACAAGTTGAAACATAAACATAAGTCGAGCTGTATAAATCTTAGATTTTGCCAAGATTTAGTGGCGCCGTCTGATGTAAACAACTTGAAAATGATTGAACGGAAAATATTCGAAATTTGTAAAATAAAACAGTATGAAAATTAGAATTAGAGTTCAATGTTATAAATGAGTTCAAGTTTAGGCAGAAAATGTCATTATTCCGGAGTGGGCACTCTCATGATTGTTTGTAGTAGTTGAAATATTTCTCTATTTTTTAACAGTTCTTGGAGTTCTTTGAGAATCGATACCAGTCTGTGAGCCTGACCTGTAGTTGTGGATGGAGTTGTAGATGTAGTGGCACGAGGGCCCTTCCTTAGGGGACGGACTTTGCATCCAGTGAAGTTGGCTGTGTGATTTTCACCACAGTTGCAGCATTTAGGTGGAGTGTTGATGTCCTTGTGGCAGTCAAACGATCGATGTTCAGCGGCACATTTAACACATCTTGGTTGTGAGTTGCATATACGTTGAGTGTGGCCAAAATTTTGGCAGTTGTAGCACTGAATTGCGCCTCTCCCGCCACGGAATCTTTCAATTTTGACCGGGACATCACAGATGTTGATAACGGAGAATATTTGACGGTTTTGATCTGTTTCGATTAGAATTGTGAGAAACAGTGGGAGGAGCCTATAGGCCTCGCCCACTTTTCTCTTAAACTGGACAACTTTTTTTGTTGGGAAACCTGCTTTCCCCAGTTCTTGGGAGATATCTGTTGTGCTGAAATCAGCTGTCAATCCACGGATTAAAACTTTAATATGCTTGATTGGGTGTATTTTCACTGGAGTTGTGGGTGGGTCTATTACTTCGTTTGAAACTTCCATGGGTGGAGCTGAGTCAGGATCTGCATTGGCTTTAGATAGTTCTAAGGAAGTGGCGGTATCTAGTGGCGAAGAAGAACAGTTATTTGTAGTCGGGATTTGATTATCATCAGTTGATTTGGCTTTAGTTTGCTTTTTCTTCTTCTTTTTCATTTTTTTGGCAGGAGGTTCTGAGATATTTTTGGTATTGCTTTCCGAATTAGAGGTCGACGACTCCCCAGTCTGCTCCAAATGTTGGCCATCATTATTGGTTACCATATCGGTGTCAGCAAATGATGTAGTCGGGATTTCTGGCTTATCTGGCACAGGCGTGAGAGGCAGCATACCTACTCTCTTAAACAAGTCATTTCTTATCCTTTCGTCTTCTTCCATTTTCCTTTTCATGTCTGCAAACAATTTTTCGGCTTCAGCAATCTTGATTTCAAAATCCGACGTTGAATCACGTACAGGCCTATTGGTGAGTCGCTTTCCGCCACGTGCATGATGGTGATATGTAGCCATTGTAGCGAAGTTGAATTTTCAACTTGTTCGATGGGGAAGCGTAAATTGAAGACTACAAATTGCAGGCAGAAACATTTACATAGTAACCACTCAAACTCTCAAAACAATTCAGAATTAGTAAAATCAGACATAATTGCAAGAGAATGAAATAGGTAAGACTCACTCAAAAGAAAAATGGTCAAATGCAGTCAGAAAAATCAAGACATCAAATGGTCAAAATCGATATTTTAGTATATTCAGCATCCATCATGATCAGAGCTCCGGCCCCACCCTCAAGAAAAACCTGACCTGACCGAATTTTTTCGCATGACATATATGTCTTTCTTTCTTTATTTATCAAAAATTGGGTGCCTGGGCCGCGCAGCGGCCCCCAACCCATTCATCATGAAATATTTACAGGTTGAATTAAAAACATTTTGAATTATGCAGCATTAAGGTGGCAAAAATCATGACATATATGAAAAAGTGGGGAATTTTATATGCCTACGAATTGTTTAAAAATAGTGGTGGATTAAAATCTACTAAATTGAATTTATTAAACCAAGAATCACAATAATTAAGTAAATTTTGAATAAATTTTATGCAATTCCATAAAAGAGCGTAAATATTATAGTTCTATATCATGTTATACGCTGTCAGCCAGCTGTTTTTCGCGACCTATGTGAAAGTCAGTGTCAGCAAACGGTAGCAGACGCGGCCTAAATATAATTTCAGTGTCAGCCACCGGTGGTTGACGCGGCTTAAATGTAATTTCAGTGTCAGCCACCGGTGGTTGACGCGGCCTAAATGGAAAGTCCAGTGTCAGCTACCGATTGCTGACGCGGTGCTCAAAGTGTTAATATACATTGCTCATGTAAAGCTGTTTCGAATATCAGCTTAAATAGGGTCATTTTCGAATTCATGCATAGATATCTCTCACTGATAATTATGTAACGGTTCTTCAAATATAGTGTCATAAAATTTTTTTTTAGAAAATCTTCAAAGTTTCATTAAATCTACCGTCTGACTGAGATTATGCGGTGTAAAAAATAATCAAAATGGTAGAAATGTAAATTTATGTAGGATTCATCTTCACGATGCAAAGTTTTCTAAAGAATGTCTTGTTGTGTATTTAATATACATTGCTCGTGTAAAGCTATTTCGAATATCAGCTTAAATAGGGTCATTTTCGAATTCATACATAGATATCCCTCACTGATAATTATGTAACGGTTCTTCAAATATGGTGTCATAAAATTTTTTTTTAGAAAAACTTCAAAGTTTCATTAAATCTACCGTCTGACTGAGATTATGCGGTGTAAAAAATGATCAAAATGGTAGAAATGTAAATTTATGTAGGATTCATCTTCACGATGCAAAGTTTTCTAAAGAATGTCTTGTTGTGTATTTAATATACATTGCTCGTGTAAAGCTATTTCGAATATCAGCTTAAATAGGGTCATTTTCGAATTCATACATAGATATCCCTCACTGATAATTATGTAACGGTTCTTCAAATATGGTGTCATAAATTTTTTTTTTTTTTAGAAAATTTTCAAAGTTTCATTAAATCTACGGTCTGATTGATATTATTCTGTGTCAAAACCAAATAACGGAGTGAGGGATAAAAATAGTGAAAAAGGTGCAAATGGAAATTTATGATGACATCTTCATTATGAGAAAGTTTGCTATTGGATGTGTTGGTTATATGTGTATTTCATTAACTTTGCCCATATAAAGCTATTTTAAATATCAGCTTATAAAGAGTGATATTCGAATTCAGTCATTTATAATTATTACCCTCTGATAAGTATAAAAATGTTCATTAAACTATTGAAACGTGGTTTCGGAAGAAATTGTGATTGATGATGGTGAAAAAAATCGTGTATGTTTAACACCTCATCAGTTTAGACAGATTACGTAAGACGTAATAATAATAATAATTGTCAAAATTAAATGCAACTTATATCACTAGGTCGGGATTAAAATATTGGAACCAAGTTGCAATGTATAGCAAATCTTATTTCAATAAAATTCAACAGCTGAAAACTAAATTAAAATAATTTATTAATCAATCATTATTTATAATTGCTATTATCTCATTGTTATGAAAGCAAAAAACAGTTATCAAAAAGTTCTTTATATAATTTATGTTAAAAAAAAAGTCTTGATGGAAAATATGAAATACATGCATTTAATTATTCTTTAAACTGTTCGTTTGCTTTAACATTTATAAAATTAGAACTTAATTCAAAGTAAAATCTTTTCAATTAAGTTTTTTTTTTCAATTATATACATATATATTTTTTTTATGCTTTTCAAAAAGACGCTCAACCACAGGGTAAACCAGAAACTAATTAAGTCAGATGGCCTGAGGTGAAATATTTATTCTTTTCTCTAAAAATAAAGCTACTCCTTCGGATTGGTTGCTATGCCAACGTAGCGAATTCCATTTACCTAACGATTCAAACGACTAACAAGTTCTTAGAATAGTTTTAAATTCTGGATTGTTGACTATGTTGCCTGTAAAGAAATTAACCGAGGGTCACAACTTGTGGAAAGGGGCAGTTAAGAACACATCAAATTTATTTTCAAAATGTGAAAAGAGTTTAAAGTAACTAATTAAAGTGGGTTACAGAAATTAAAAGAGTTTGGAAATTGAAATTAAAGTGTAGTAGAATTTTTTTTTTATCGGCAAAAACTATTTTAATTACTTTCTACCTTATATAGTGAAAACATGTGCCAAAACTACAGTTAAAATTTTTTTATTGTGCAAGTTTAAATTGAATTTAAAAAACATCTACATTAATTATATTAAGAAACTAATTATTATTTCGAAACAAAATAGACAATGAAAATACAAATTTGATGTGAAGTGGAACGGGCAAAACGAATATAATTAGTCATCCAATATATTAAAAAAAAAACAATGAAATTTCGTTTCCCATCTTCCCTGATTGCTCCGCAGTCATCTTGAAATTGCAATTACGTTCGCCCTCTTACTTTTTTTAATAATTTTGTATTCAACTTTATTCACAAGAATTAACAAAGAATTAAATTGATCATCATATAAAGCATTTCAATGAAACTAACAAATATCTACTATTTAACTATCACGAGAATTCCTCCAGACAACAGATTGGTGGTTACTGTTTCGGAGACAAACCACTTCGAATAGTGTAGTGTGGGTAACATTTTAATATTAGTTTAGGTTGAGAGTATCATAATCAATTCTTCAATTATTTCGATTAGAAATAGTTTTACTCGTGTTTCTATAGCAACAGATTTTCTCAGATATTCAGTCGGGGTGGTTCTCGTGATCGCTAAGGAGTACATTATTACATAGAGAGGAATGCTATGAAACAGTCTAAAAATAATCTTTAAACCATCAATTATCACTGGGGATAGTTTTTGTCATCATTGTGGTTCGTATAGAAAACTTTACTGTTAATACTTTTCACATTTTATAAGCTTCACACGCTTTTCGTAAAATAGAAATTTCCTTCAAGAATTTGTATTGCATGGGTGGGGGAAGGGAGAAATTCAATTAAAATATTACAATGCCCTCTTAACCTCATTCTTAATTTTCGTCAACGTCATGGTCTGTGAGGGCAAAATTATTCTACTAAACTACTTCATATTTCTTTAGCAATCTTAGTAAATACAAATAGTTCTTTTTTATAAATATTTGATATTCTTACAAATGGCAGGCATGTGAAGTCTTGGCTCTGTTATATGATCTATACATAATAATAAAGGCGGCTGTGTGTGTGTCTGTAATCACAATATATTGCCCCAGAAGCCTCGCCCAGGCACGAAACTCGGCACATAATTGTGTTTTGACATAATGAAGAAGCATTTTTTTTCTTTTTCAAAAATTTGGATTAGTTTTTTAGTTATCAGTCATTTTGTAAGAAAATCTATGCTTTTTCGTCTTCAAAGAGCCATATTCAAAATACTATTAAAAAATGCATATACTTTTCTCCACTCTTATAAATGTATGCTAATGCGAACCTTACAATTGAAGTATTAATTTTCGACAACTTAAACCAATAATATACGAAGGAATTAATAATTTAATTGTAAGGTTCGCATTAGTTTACATTTATCAAAGTGGAGAAAAGTTTAACTTTTGTATTAAAAATGTAGAAACATATTCGATACGTAAATAGAACGCTTCGCTTTGATATATTTGTCGCTGTTCATAATTGTTATAATAAGTTTTTCTTCTTCTTTCCACGCTCGATTTTTTCTTCTTAAGTGAAGACGATAATTTTTGTAGCGATATAGAAATAGAAATTTATACCATAAAAAATTAATTCGTTTTCGTGTTCTTTTCATGTATTTAGCATTTTAGTTTTTTTTCTTAAGCGTTGTAGCTATATAATATATAAAATAGGAATTTAATTGTTTTTGAAGGAACGATCACACTTACCTTGGATCTCTTTGGTTTTTCTATTCTTTATTTTAACAGTTTTTATTAAATGTAATTAGTTATTTTCAGAAAGTTTCAGTTTGCAGGTAAGCACTTAGATTTTAATATTGAAGTTTCACGATTTGCTTTCATAGTAATTGTTGTTCTAAAGTATTCGTTGACTTCTTAAAATCCCGATTACTGAAATGGCAGAACCGCCTTCCAAAAAACTTTTTATTTTGTCAAAGAAAAATATATTAAGAGATTCTCAAATAAGAAGAAGGGCCCAAAAAACGTCTATGGAACGTTAAAGAAGGATGAAACATGACTGAATTTCGACAAGCAATTCTAGAGCCCAAAAAGTATTAGAGAAACGTCAAAGAAGATTAGAAGAGGATCGTGTCTCAACTAGCAGTGCTAGGGCCAGAGAAACACCTGAGGAACGTCAAAGAAGATTGGAAGAGGATCATCTCAAGATCTATAACACATCTGCAGCAGAACTGGATATGAAGACAAAATTGCAGGACAGGAACACTTTA
Organism: Parasteatoda lunata; assembly: GCA_949128135.1. NCBI lineage: Eukaryota > Metazoa > Arthropoda > Arachnida > Araneae > Theridiidae > Parasteatoda > Parasteatoda lunata. Next base: position 58,749,511 of record OX421978.1, on the reverse strand, counting down.
ATTGTCCACTAATCTTCAGATTTCCTGCTATGTTTTAAAAAAACTTTATTTGTGAAAACCTTTAGCGTGACGGACAGCTGGCCGCCTTAAGCGGCTAGTTAGTAATAAGTGAACTTTGTATTAAAATCTATCAATCTAAAATTAGATTCTTTGTTAGTCGATTATTAAAAGGAACTAAAAAATGATTAAAATAACGCTTTTTTAAAAAAAATCTTTGTTTTCCCGAATTGTATTGATCCCATTGCCCTCTCACGCTATATTAGAACAGCACTTTGTAGTAATTTAAAATAATATTTTTAAGAAAATTGTATAGAATTAACATTTAAGCAAAGTGATAATTTCTTATGTGATAACTACTTTATCTTCAAGAAAAATATTGTTATAAAAAATATTTCATAATAAAATGTAAGGACTTAAATTGTATCAATTTCGTCAGCACAAGCATCTTCACCATAATAAATTTAAAAATGAAATAATTAATTTGCCAGTTTTTATTTTTTACGAGAAATAAAACACAAAAAATATATAGACTACCTTGTTTAATGGATAATGTTTAAGCACTGCACGTAGGGTTTATATAAATAATTATAAGTGGTAGCAAAATCAACTAAATAAGATATATATATAAATACTTTTGTATACAAAAATTCATATTTTCTAGTTTTAAATGAAAGCTAATAAAAGAAATTTTAATTTCTTTATTATAATGTTGAAACCACTTAATAATTTTTTTACAGATCGTACGTACCCTGTTTAACTGATTTGGGTGTTGTGATTGTTCAAATAATTTAAAGTCAAATTTATAAATCCAATAACCAAATAGTAAACCATATATTTTGTTTCCTCTTGAAAATAAAACTTCTTAATAAAATTTGTTACCACTTAAAAACATTTTTTAACAAAGAGTGTAAAAGATATATTTAGACTACAAATAAGCTGCATAAAAGAGCTGCATCTATATTTAGATTACAAATTTTAAATTGATTGTAGGCATAGGGGGGTATTTTAAGCGATCTTTTCGAAATGAACACATTAAATATTAACGAATAAAATTCTCGAAACGACCATTAAAATAAATTACTTAATGCGTACAAAGAGCTAAACGTAGTAAATGCATTCAAGCCATTTTAAAACCTAATCCTTAAATGGAATAGTACATTTAAAGTTGAAGATAAATTTAACCAGAGTTATATAAAATATATTTTAAAGCCCTAAATGAATTTCTTAGTGAAATCGTTTATTTTTTATTCGAGATAAATATAGAAACTGTTATCTTAATTCAAAGCTAAAAGAATATGTCTTAGAAGCTTACTGTTGTTTTAATTATATACTTCTGTGCCTGTCACCCATCTCAATGGCAAACTATTTTAAGTTCAATAGATTTTCTGCTTATTAATGTATCCTATTTAGAAATTAATCTTGAATCTTCCAATCCAAACAGCTTTCAATTTAATGCTTTTCGTTATCTTCTGAGATGATAAACATGGCAGTGGCTTTTGCGAAGAAATTAATTAAGCGTAAGGCACAAATATGCAAAGACTTGTATGAGACATGCTGAATCATGTTCCTCGTCTCTCTGTTTAGTTGATCGTATGTTAATTATAAGCTTTGCGTTATTTTGAGAGTAAGGCAAACTTTAACACTAATAACTTTGGATTAAGCTGACACTACCTATTCTAAGACATGCTGTTGAATGCTTTGGTTTATTTAAGACACGTAAGCAGGAAGCTGAAGATAGTATTTATGTATCCTTGACAAGGTTGATATTAGTTGCATTTCTTAAAATGTTTAAATAACATTATTGCTTTTTTATTATGATAATTACTTAATAATGGGAAATTAAATGCAAAATTAATTTAATGCGCAAATGGTAATATTTCAAACATATATTAGGGTTGCATCTTTTAGACATAATTCCTTGATTTATTTGCGAAAAACGCTATGGAAAATGACGATAAATTTTATAATAACTTTATTCAATGTTTTCAGTAGATTTAGAATTTTATAAAGGAAAATGTGATGATGCAATAGGCGGGACATTGAAAAATTTAATATGGGTAGTAAATTACGAGGGTTGTCCATAAAATAAGGTTCCCAAGGAGCTACGGACGCTAGAAACGCTGTTAGGCGGGATTTGGCGAGACTGGCGTGTAGCTAAGCTCCTTTTCTCCCAGTACCCTCCCCGGCGAGCTGTCTACAACGTTCATCCTTGTCTTGGTAGCCGTGAAAGATGGAGCTTCCATTTGTTTTTCACGCCAGGCGCGAATTACCCTCTGTGATTCGTTTTTTGTGTGCAAAAAAACGTTCCTCCGGTGGACATTCATTCCCAGCTGTGTGAGGTGTACGGGGAAAAGTGTATGAGTGTGTAACATGTGCGCAAATGGTGCAGAGAATTCAAAGACGGACGTACAGACGTCCATGACGAACAACGTTCTGGCCGCCCATCGTTTTCGGACTAAGCGATTGCGAAAGTGGAAGCAGAAATGCTGAAAGATCGAAGTGTGACGTTTCGGGACCTCAGCGAGATGATCCCTGATGTCAGCAAGTCCTGCATTCACAACATTTTGAGAGACTGCTTAGGATATGCCAAGGTTTGTGCAAGGTGGGTCCCGAAAATGTTGACGGATGACAGCAAACGGCAACGTGTGGAAGCGGCCCACGAATTTTTTCATGCCTACGAAAGCGATGGCGAGGAAGTTATGGATTCTACTGTCACTGGGGACAAGACCTGGGTCCACTACATGACACCGGAAGCAAAGGAGCAATCCCGTCAGTGGAAACATCCAGGCTCGCTGAAGCCGAAGAAGTTTAAGCAAATTCTGTGTGCCGGTAAAGTGATGGCGAGTGTCTTTTGGGACAGAAAAGGACTATTGTTGTGCGAATTCCTGCCTACCGGCACAAAAATTAATGCGGATCGCTACTGTCAGACGTTGAAGAACCTTCCACGTGATTCAAAACAAGAGGAGAGGCATGCTCACAAATGGAGTGCGTCTCCATCAGGACAACGCTCGTCCGCATACCGCCCGTGTCACAACTGATCTCATCAACAGATTTGGATGGAATACTGTCACACACAACCCCCTTACAGCCTAGACTTGGCCCCCAGTGATTACCCTCTCTTCCCTGAATTAAAGAAACACTTGGGAGGGACGCATTTCACAACCGATGAAGTGCTGAAAGAAGAGGTTTTAAGCTATCTTCGTGGCGCGGCGGCAGAAGTCTACGACTCAGGCATAAAGAAGATGGTATACCGCATGCAAAAATGCATTGATCTAAACGGCGATTATATCGAAAAATAGAGGGAAGACTAAGCTTTCCAAACATGTATTATTCAATGACAATAAACATATTTTTCATAGTAAGAATTCGTTGGGAACCTTAATTAATGGACAACCCTCGTATAATTAATATTAGTAGAAATTAAAATTTTTAAGAAACCGTTTAAATGTTTAGAGTACAGATAGAATTGCAGTTTGTGATTTGAAAATTAAAAACAAAATGCATGGAAGAATGTAACTATGTATAATCTCGATGTTAGATATTTCTTATTCCTTGCAATGTTTTGGACTTAAAAAATAACAAAAGAAATATGACGAAACGGAAAAACGATTAGTGTAACAAAAATAGTTAATCTAAATAAAAGTGATCAAAGTTTTTTCTACAGGGTTTCAACGGGCTATAAATATTTTCAAAAATGGTGATAAAAATGAATCAAACATTGACACTTTTTTGTATTTGTTAAAAAGCACTACATATTATTTTTCATGAGAAACGTACTTTAAGCAAAACCTATGATTTCAAACAACAAACTTTTAAAATAATATGCGAAAAAAAAAGGAAATTTCTGAATATAAAAGAATGGATATCAATAACCTGCTCCAATGTTTACTATAATTTATGATTTATAAAATAACAAAACAAACATGACGAATCATGACTAATGTTCAAGATCTTACATAATTTTACCTTTTTTAATTTATGATAAAAAATTGAAGTAATCAAAGAAATTATAAAAAAAAACTAATTCATATAAATTATAATTTTAATTAATTTAAAATTAATTGGTGGAAATGTAGTTTAATGATCAAAGTGAATGTTTTGATGTTGCTTACTTTTTACAATAATTTGTGACTTACAAGTTAACAAAACATGGCGAATTCTGACTAATGATCGGTATTAGGTATATATTTTTTAATTTTACTATATTTGATGATTTAAAAAATAACAAAACAAGCAAGAAAAATAACAAAAGAAGCATGATAATGCACAATATCAAAGTTAATAATTCTATCTTACTGTAAGTTAATTTCCTCTCGTTTCTTTTGTTATTGATTTGTAACGAAAATTCAATGATTTTATCGATCTTGCCAAACTTCAATCTTTACCATAATTTGAATTCCAAACTGTAAACAGCCTTTTATGAAATACAAAATCAAATTTAAGTTTATTTTTACATTTAAAATTCAGTTTTAATTGACTGTTTCAATACCTTGCATAAAATTTTGGCCTTGCATAAATAACCAGTATTTGAATTGCTAATTTTCCATTTCTTATGTAAAAAAAGAACATTTTGTGGATCTGAAAAAAGTAATTAGTTTCTTTAGGAAAAAGTTCTTGTACAAAATGAAATTTATCATGTCATTCTAAAGTTAGCGTATTTCACTTGATCTTCATTCTTTCATTGTCCGCAATTAAGTATTTTCTAAGAAATCGATAAAAACTTATTAAATCTTTGTCATCTTTTTCTTCCGTTTCCTTCCGACGGTTTTCTTGCGAATGTCAAAACTCATTAAGGCATGAAAGAAAAAGAGAAATCTTTTGGTAACGAAAAATCAATCATACTTTTCGGAATAAAGAAATAAAACCACACATTATTTCGAGTTACTTTTCTTAAATAAAAGTACTTCATTTACTTTTATGCAGTACCTAGCCCATCAAAAAAGCGAGCAGTTTAGCGATTAATTAGAAATTTAGTTTTGGTTTCAATGCAAGTGTATATTTGTTTACGATTAGGAAATCAATAGAGAATACGATAGAAATTAATTAAAAGCCCTTGTTTTGGTATTAGTTTTAGAAATTAAAAAATAAACCACTTCTTATTTCTGGTTAGTTTTATTTACTAATAATTTTTCTAGCAACTAAAATTTTTTTATTTTAGTTGCTATTCAAGGAGAATAATTTTAGCAATTAATCATAAAGTTGACTATGGTTACAGTGCAAGAATATATTGTTTGATAAAAAAATATTTTTAATACAAAAATCGGTATAAAAATGTTATATAGAATTATTTCCTACATTATTTTGCATTACTAACCGACCAGATTGGGTAGTGGCAAGGGAGATGACCTCGCATGAGAAAGGTCCTGGATTCGAATTCCGGACAAGGCATGGATGTTCTTTCATTCTCTATACTATCTGTCCTTACTGTGGGAGAACCCTTAGCCCATGTAATATAGTGCCCCTGAAAGAGTGGCCAACAATTCTGCCAAACTGATAGCTGAATAACAGTTGTCAATCGGGTGGGCATTGAAAAGAAATTGTATTACTTTTCTCCACAAAATCATTTAATATACTTTTATGCCTCTGATCAAAATAATGAAAATACTTTTATACTAACTCTAGAGTCGAGATGGCTCTGGAATAGAGCTTCCGTTTTCCAATGAGGTGAACCAGGTTCGAATCCTAGCGATGGCTGGTCGATACGAATTCCGCATCCGGCTCACACCGACCACAGTGCCGATGTAAAATACCCTCAGTGGTAGACAGATCGTGTGTTGTTGAGATCTTTAAGAATAATAAAATTCAATTCTTGATTTTTAGAAAATTAGGGATTATTCTTACTAGATCTAGTTAGACTGCTCTGCTTAAAATCCACTTATCAGATTCTAAATTTCTAAATGTTAGTAATTCAACCTTTAAATTAAATATTTATAAAAGTTTTTATATGAATGTTTATTTTTGGTGGAAAAGTTACGATAAAAAATACAATCAGCGTACCGTTCGAAAATATTTTTTACTAAAATTAAACTTTTAATATAAGGTATTTTGAAGTATTTTAATCTAACACGACATTGTTTATTTATAACGAATAAAGAAGGATGAAATATCCCTTTCTCAAACTTTTCGGTTGGCACCAGGCATCCTCAGTGCGCTTAAGAGCGAATTCTCAAAACGCCATGTCTGGGAACTCACCTATTTTAAAGAATTAAAAATTAGAACGAATAATAAAACGATTTTATAGAATTAGTTATAAATTTAATTAAAAGACATAAAAGGAAACGATAAACGCATCAACACGTTTGACTTATTACCACTATGAGTGCTGCTTACGCAATGACAGAGATTGCGAGCCTATGGCACGCGTGCCATCAGGTGGCACGTGACATATATATTCTAGTGAAATGTAAGAAGGTCATATAAAATATTACTTTCAGTCAATTACATTTACTGAAGGAAAATTTAAAAAAAGAAAAAAAGAACTTTGATACTAAGGCCCACCACCTGTGGACTCATAAACATGTACGACTTAGAGCTTACTTAATGACATTTCCTTGGTATATACATAGAACCAATTAGTCCAAGTACAGAGTCCATGTAAGGGAGACTATTTTGTTCTTGAATAGTTTGTGTAAAGATAAAACCTTAATTAAATTAAAAATTATGAAAAAATTAAAAATATCATAATTTGCACAATATAGTGAGCAGATGTTTTCATCAAGGAAAGCTATAATAAATAATCGATTGTAATATAAAATCGATGTGAAGAGTTATATAATCAATTGCAAATTTATATTTAAATGCAAGTTCATAACTAAACAGCAAATATGTAATTTTATAGTTTTGAAACAAAAGCAGTGACTTATACATTATTTTTAAAAAGAATTATAACAAGTGGTACGCTGAATACTTGAAAATTTTAAACCGTAATTTAACTGACACTCTAATTGAAAAAGGTGTGCCTTCTCGGCGCTATAACGTTTGAAAAAAAAATTGCTTCTACTTTTTCGATGTTCTCTCATTATAATGAATTCTTTTTAATTCTTCTCTGTGTGATTAACTTATGGTTTATAAATGAATGGAACGCATAACTCTAAACTAAAAATTATTTAATAACACCTCATTTAATTATTAGTTAAGAAAATAATAATGATTTTTGCAAAGAACATAAGAAGAAATTAAAAGATTCTATCAGTTAGTTATTTAGACATTTAAGTTGATCAAAAAAAAAAATCTATAACGAGAATTATAAATTTATGAACAATAAAATAAAAAAAAGAATAGAATAAGAAGAATAAACACATCCAAATTATACCTCACTTTAAGAAACAAGTTTAATTATTGAAAATGCAAGAAGCAGAAACTAAAAATTTTAATTTTAAATTTTATTCGCGTTGTATTTCATGAAATATTTTCAATTCTGTAATATTTTCTGTTTATGATGAAATTTTCATGACATAATAATATTTTTGTTTGCTTTATGTTTCCATTTCGAAAATGGAACATATTTTTTTTCTCTCCATTTCTATTTGCAAAAAAGTTGCATGTCAAAACGGTTTCGTTTTTTCTTTTTTCATTCTGTCTTCATGTCTTTCAACAATTTTAAATCCGGGAAAGGAAGGTATCAAGATAATATAAACTCTATTTTTTTATTCAAAAATATTTTTGTTCGTTCATCGCATTAAATTAAATAAATATTGAGTGTACAGTGTGCAAAAAATATAAACGGACCACCCTGAATAACTTTTACTCTCATGACCGTAAATATTTTTTTTTTATTATTTTATTTAATAGTTGCCGAAAAAGTTTGAATTGCATAGTATAAAAATTTTTACATCATTTTAAGGAATGCAGTTTCCCTGGCAAAATATAAAATTTGAGTGAAATAAGTTCAATCGGTTTTCCATTGTGTGCAAAAAATTTTCAATCCGCTTAAAAAGTTCTCCAGATATAGTGAAATACACAGTTAAAAATTCCGAGCCACATTGCACCAAAAATTGGTAATCATTTGCTGGTTAAATAAAATGGAGCTCAATTTTACCATATCTTGGTATTTTCACTATCTCAAATTGTCAGTAGAATGTTGCACAAATAGTGGGTGTTTTGACGGGGGAAAAACACCTATTTTCTTTCTTTCCTTTTTTCTTTTATAAAAGCTGATGAACCTTGTATCATTATTAAGTATTTTTAAAGCATCCAGATGCTGGTCAAGGATGCTTTTTACCGTAAGTAGGCTATTTTATGACATACCTCTAGCCATTGTATAATACCAACCAGATTTTAAAAGGCACCATAAAAGAAATAAACTTTAATTAATGGAAATAAAACATTTATTTTCCTAAATAAGTTGATACTTGAAACAACATGCATGAGACCGAGTGGTAAAGAAAACATGGCATGTTGAACAGATATCGTTCAGTTTACAGTCACCGTGAAAGTTATGGGTCTTTTACAAAATATTGGTGCAGTCAGTTGCACCATGGAAGTATTTCTCGATCATAATTCACAATTTATGGAGTAACTAAAATAGAATATTCTTTCATTTAACTAAGCTTTGCATCAAATACTGGTTAAAGATTTACCGAGTTTGTTTGTTTTACAGTGTACGTAAAAAGTAAAACTAACATTAAGGGGTCTAAACTTCAAACCGCTCTCTTGACCAAACTATTGGAACCATATTTCCCAGATTGCGGATATTTCCCAGACTCAAAGGAAAAAGTGCATATTTTAACAATCTAATTTGTTTTCATATAGTTTTTGCATTTAACAAATATTTTTATTAACGAGTTTTCAGAAGGAAAATCATTAAAATTCCATATTTATTAAAATCACGTCAAAATCTACAAAGATATATTTTTTTTCATTGAATTGCGACATTTTTTTAACATTATGAGTATATTGAGAGAAACAAGTTTTATATCAGATAAAAGAGCGATGGTATTTAACATTGGCTTCTCTGGTTAGAAAATAATTAATTCTGACGATTCGCATTCAGCACAGTTAGAGATCAGAGGCACCAATTTGCTTCGTTTTGGCCATTATAACTTTTTATACTGGTACCCATCCTAACTTTGAAATCGGAACAACAGATTTGGTTCAGAACCCTGAAATCCTGTGATAAACAAAAGTTTATTCTCTCTATTAAACTGCAAATACTATGTAATTATTTCTTGATCAAAGACACCATACAAGCCGAAGTAGGACGTTCAGGTTTCGAAACTTTACTCCTATAACTGAAATCCTCCACACTGTTTCTTATAGGTAGTCCTATCAGACCTCTATGAACGGAAACCAGTTTACAAAAGAGCCATTCAATAGAAAATCTAGTGAAAATAAGAAAATGGTAGCAAATATATGTCTAAAAATTTGTTTAATTTATGAATATGATTGGTTTGTCTTATTTACTTGTCAACCACTACAGATTCAGTTCTCAAATATATATAATAAATTTCTCTTAATAACTTTTGAAATAGAAATTGGTTTCTTGCGCACAACTGGTTCACTTTTTAAATAGTCTGAGCAAACTACTTCTAAAAAATCGTGTGGAGGCTTTCTGATCTAGGAGGTCATGCTTTAACGCTCCTGATCTTATCATTTCTGCTACACTATTTCAGGTATTGAAATCTTAAAACAAAAATTCCAAACATGAGAAACATTCAAATGCAGCTGTTATGATCCTTTAATTCTATTTTATTAATATTTGACTACTAAAATTTAGTTACCTTTCAAACATTTTCTCTTAAGTTGGAAATTGTTTTAAATTATAGTCTATGGCCGAGTTATTAGATGCACAATACGATTCTATGTAAAATCTTAATTATCAGGTGATACTATACAGCTTTTTTGTTTTTACGCGGTTGAAACCGGTTTGCACTTGTTTACGTTCGTGTATATCGATTGGTTAAATTAGGCGATATATAATATAAATGTGACGATAGGATAAATTAGACGATATGTTATATAAATTTAGAATATTTATCTTATCAAGCATTATATTAGTATATTATAAGAATTAGATCAAATTATTAGACGTACTGTAGTTTTTAACTGTAGATCCATTTTTGGGGGCAAACAAGTTTATGGTACTTGGTACAGACGTTCAAACTCAGAACTCTATCGGGCTTTTAGAGAGCCTGATGTTGTCAAGTATGTAAAAATCCAAAGAATTAAATGGGCTGGTCACATCATTCGAGTGAACAGAGAGCGTTCGACAAACATAATCTTTATGGCTCAGCCCATCGTATCAAGGCCCAGAGGTCGACCAAAGCTGAGATGGGCCGACTGCGTGGAAAGAGACTTTCTTATCAGTCTTAAAAGTCTCAAACTGGAAGACAACTGCCACGCAGAGGCAGGCCTGGAGGAAGTTGATTGAGAAGGCCAGGGCCCACCCGGGGCTGTCGTGCCATTGAGGAGGAGGAGGAGGACTGTAGTTTTTAATAATTATATGATTTGCAAGAGTTTATATGCAATACTTTTATAACTAAACAAACATGTAATTGCTTTTGATTCAGGAGATTTTTTATATACTTCCTATTTGTATTTATTTTTAAATCATTGCAGTGCAATGTTAACCAATTGATATAGGAGCGTAGACAAATACAAACCGGTTTCATCCGAGTAAAAACAATACTGCTGTATAGTACCAAAGCCTCCTAGATAGTACTCGTATCACCTGATAATTATAATTTTACATAGAATCTTATAGCGCGTCTAATAATATGGCCAGGGACTGTAGTTTCCAAAAAAACTCAGTAACTCAGAAAAAAATCTTAATTTTTTTCTAGAAAAAATAACAACTCGAAGTGTTTTTGACACCAAATGTTTATTTTCGGACTTAACATGTTTTTTTTTTTTTTTTTTTTTTTCGGAGAGGGAGAGAAAGGTTGCTCTTAATACTCTTTCACAGTGTTACGCCCTTGATGATATGGGAAAGAAAAGGAGTTAAAAACAAAACTCACTTTCCTCCTCCTCACTATTAAAATTTTTTAAATATTTAAAGGTTAATTTGTTGTTGCTTGTTCATACATTTTAAGTAAATTTCAAATCAGTATTGTCCCAAGTCAAAAATTCTTGATAAAAATACAAAGCATATTTCTTATTTACAAATTTGACGGTATATCTAAAATTTTCATTAAATTCATCCCACCGGAAAATAACATTTAGAATAATTTACATAACCTACTTAAATGTTTCAGACAAATATTTTCCACCTATTCGCGTAGAATATCTCATTTAAATAAACCAAGTTTAATGTCCTTATGCAACATACAGAAGCTTATTGATTAAACTTAAGCATAAATATAATTTCGAATTCTGAAATCCTTTCATATTATTCATAAACTTTTGACGTGCTTGGTAGAATTATCAGCAGTTCGCATCCTTGAATCGAGTACTTATTTGTTAAACATTAATTTCGAAGTCATTTGTCTGGTCGCTCTAACAAGTATTTTATTGTTAACGCTCTTTCTATCATTAAAAAATTCAATAGTTTAATTGCGTTCCTCGTTAAAAATAACAACTGCGGAATTCGATTCACAATTCTAATGATAGCAATTGTAAGGTTAGAATTTTACAGACCCATTCAAAATGTCCTCTCCCAATATTGTGATTTATTTTAATTCTTTTGAGAAAGAAAATGTGTAATTTTCTTAAGCAAAATCTGTAAAATTCTTACATGGTAAGTCGTTTTAAAAAAAAAAGTACATTTTAAAGTACACAAAAAGTAAAAAAAGTACACTGGATTGGAGATCGATCGTTCTCTGATGCAGGTCAAAATTACGATCTGTGGATGAATGAATGGATGTGTGAATGGGTCCGCCCTATAAACGGGTGTGACGTTTGATGTGGTAGAAGTCGAATTCTCGGCCATAGATGGCGCCACTGGAAAACAAGAGCAATCGCACCCCTTTGCCAAAACAGGCATACGAAAGCAAGCAATACCTCTGAGATCATTTTAAGAACTTAAAATAGATGGAAATTGTCTATTACAAATACGAATAGATAAAATATAAAAATGTTCGCTGAAAGGGAAGCTGGGCCGAGATAATCCATGACGTTACGGATGGTTTTCCATAAGAATTCTGATTAACTCCTGAGTTGTAACTAAGCAGGGTTGCCAACTGAAAAATGTTTTTTTTTTAAAACATTGGTAACGAATTTAAAAACAAAACTTCCAGAATAAAAGACGTTTTCGTCAACTCCCTAAAAGTCCGATGTCTAGATTTTTTAATGTTGGTCCTAGAATGGCCTATATAGAGCCTACATTGGACAATATAGAAACAAGATTGGCTAAATAATGGATATAAAATATCGAGCATATATGACAATTCTATATAGGACCGATATTGGCTGTAAAATATCGGGTGAATCGGAAAATTCTATATAGGGCCAATATTGTTAAAATAAAGGCCTTTTTAACCCTTACTGAGCCAAGATTCAGGAATATTGGCTTAATGAGGGGTTAAGTTTTTTGCTGCTAGGGATATGTAGTGGTTATCAAATCCATTCTAAATTGACTTTATAATACCATTAATGAAATAGAAAAGCGTATGTTTTGCTATCACTATACAAATATAAAAATAAAACCTGCCGGAAAACCAGGAATAATCGGCAACTATGCATTAACTTTTTCTGTTTATAACGCTACATATTTAAATTCCGTTGTATGTTCTCTTTTAATGTTAAATTTGGATCTAAATCGTAATTTATTCTACAACAATCGAAATTTTAATTTATTTCAAACGATTGTTTGCATCATCCATATCAGATAGAACGTTCTACCATTTTTCAGCCGCCATGATACAAAATGAACTCCTATAAAAAATGCATAAGTTTTTCTGTCACGCGAGAACATTGATTTTTATCCAACCTCTCTTCTTTTTTCCCCTCTTATGTTATCTACCCTACTCGCTTTCCACTGATCCTAGAGGCACGAACGTTTCATCTGTTATCGTTAGAAGTCCATCTACAAAGACTTCCCGCCCTATCTACCTCTTGTTTTATTTATACGACGTTTTTTGGACGAAGTTTTATTTTTATTCGAATTATTACAAGAAGGGCTTCTACTAAAAAAAGAAATCCAGATTTCTCAGTTTCTTGTTGATTCTAGTTTCATTATTTCCTCGAACGATAATGGACAAAACACAGTTTAGCATAATGATAAAACATTCATTCCGGAAGTTTCATTCGGGAGGTATTATTGTGCTATTCATTTCCTTTTTGTTTTCATGCACAGATTTCATAAGTTTTTTTTTCCGACTCAGAATAGAAAAAACATTTGGTTCGCGTTAAAAAAAGAACTTTCAATAAATGATAATTTATATTATATTCTAAAAAACTCGATTCTACAAAGGGGTACCTTTTAAAAGATGAAAGTCGACATTGTCTATATCTACTCTCCCCACATTGGTGACCCGGACGTAACGTTTAAGAAATAGTTTCGAATTGTTAGGATTGCCCTAACTTGAAATCAGAGTTGTCTGACTGGCTGTAAAAGTTATTTGGAGTACTTAACTCTGAGAGGGAGGGCTATCTGATTCATCTAAAAATTAAGAAATAAGGAAAGGGGGAAGGATTGATAGAAATGTCATGTATATGTCGTAAATAGAGGGAAATTCGTAAAAAAACGAGATTAAAGTTTGGTAAAATACAAATAGGAACATGCGAACAGAAAAAAATGATTAAGTATAAGGGTAAAAAATAACTTGAATAACGAAACTATGTACTACAGTAAGATCAGCTACCACTAGAAGATAATTTTCCAAAAAGCGTTGAGAATTAGCAGACTTGAAAAAGTCACCATAGACGTACTCCCCAACGTTAGAAGTTTGTGCAAAATATTTTTCCCACGATAGCGAACTGAAGTAGAAAATTTTGAAACAGAGTTTTTTTTATATAAAACTTACATTTAGTACTTTAGAGCATGATTATCTCTTCATTTGTCACTCATAGCTTTTAAAATTATTTAGATGCCAAGATATTGGAATTACAAGACAATATTTTTGTAATTCCAACATATTTATCCTTAAAAAATATAATGTAAAAAAACATTTTCTAGAAATAAAAAATTATTTTTGTATTTTTTATTTTGTATTTCATTATTTTTGTATAGTATTTTTCATTTTAAATAAATTTTCCACCTCTACATACCAAAAATTCGAAGCATCATGTGAAATGCAATTTTATTTAATTTATCTCGTATGTTTACTTTTATAAAGAGTAGGCGTAGTTATTGTTATTCTACAAGTTTTGCTATTTAATTTGCTACCATTTTATTGAAACTTTTTCAGAAAGCGAAGCAGTCGGCATCCTTACTTTCGAATGTATACTGTAAACTAAGTACTCTACTTACTAAGTACTTACTAAATTCCAAAGTACTTGTAGTAAACTACAAAAATAATGTAGTTTTTTCGACCCTTGGTGTGAAATTGCGTAGACATTCTCTCTAACTGCAAGAGGTTGCTCATGTTCATTTAGTTAAAATGTAAACATACCAGTTTCTAAATAGGAGCAATTTTTCACCTGCTCTCTGAATTGACATTCAGGCAGTAATTAAAGAAACGCAATCGGAACTTATTTTATTATTTTCTATTACAAAGTATTAATAACAAAATATAGCAGATGCTAACTTATCCGATTTTTCACCAAATATTTTCTCCAAATAGTTTATTAATTTGGGTTTCGTTTTAAGGCATCCGACTAGTTTCGAAGAATTTTTTTTTTATAATAATGTTAATGTAAAATTTTACAAAACTAGTTTTTTCATGTGTAAAAACCTAAAAAAAACTAGTAATCCTTTATAGGGAAGAATTATAATTAAAATTATTTTCTTTTTACATGGCCAGTGTTAGGTAAAAATAAGGCAATTTTTGCATATACGCTTAGTACTGAATTATTTTCTATCGCTTAAAACAAAAAATACTTTTATGATTTTATTTAGAAGGCGATTAACTACTATTATTACTATTATTAATACTATTATTACTATTACTACTTTAACTACTATTATTACTACTATTAATACTACTATTACTACTATTTTTACTACAATTACTACTATTAATACTATTATTATTAATATTACTACTATTATTACTACTGTTATTATTACTATTATTCCTATTACTACTATTATTAGTATTATCACTATTATTATTATTACTATTATTACTATTAATATTACTACTATTACTACTACTATTACTTTTATTACTATTATTACTGTTACTACTATTACTATTATTACTAGATTAGTTAGATTTTGAACTATTATCTCAAACACAAGTGCATATACTACTGAGTTAGGGATCAATGTATTAGTTAAAAAAGTAAATTTTTAAAAAATTTTCCCCACTTTATTTGTGAAAAAAATGAAATTCAACTTTTTTTCTCTGAGTCTGTAGTTGTTTTTAAAAAAATTGTAGACAATTGTTTTAAAAACAACATGAGTTGTCGAGTTCAAAGTGGTGTAAATTGTGAAAAAAATCTGATTTTGAGATGAACACATTTAAAGGCTTCAAATCCTCTCTCCACTGTTATCTTATCACCTTCCACGCCTCTTATTCCTCACTCAGCTTCTGATCGATGGGTACCAGCTTTACAGGGAAGTAAAGGCGGACTGTGCACAGAGCTGACCACATTGAAACTATCATGTCGTTTGTCACGAAATTGTGGAGCTTTAACCTACATGACCCCCTTGAGGTCAACGGACTTTAGCGGGAATGCTTTACTTTTAATATGGAAAGGATGGTAATATATACCAGTTTATAACAAATATCTTATATTTGCTAGATAAATATGTTATATTTGCTATATAAATATCTTAATATTATTTACTACTATAAACTCTATCTCGACTTCATAATCAAATTTAAAGATTTTATTAAGGATAGCAGATCTATAACGTTTCTGCAAAATATATCCTAATAATGAAACAATGTTACCACATTTTCTTTTTTGAAAAAATTGGACCATTCTTTAAAAAAGATTAAAAGGAATTTTTCTCAATTTGACATGATGCACAAATTAGGTCAACGCAATTAAGTTAAATACTGTTTCGAACAAAACAAATTTTACATAATATAAATTAATAGTTAAAGTTTAATAGTTAAACTAACTCTCAAATTTAATAATCTAGCACTAACATCTGCCAATAACTGGATAAACGCTCCGTAATTATTCAATAATTTGTCAAAAGATTAGTTGTAATTAATCTTCGAAGTCATGCATAATTGGATTACAGATACTTGCATCACAATTATATCCATACCTTTGTAAATTGCTGGAATTCAATGAAGTCGCCCATTTAAACTAATTTCATGCAATTTAAATGATAATAAACACGGAACAGAGGTGTTTCAGTAGCTCTTTAGCGTAATCGGCAGAATAATTTGTAAATTAAATCAGTTCGTAACGCTTGTTTCAAATTAGTTTAAGTCTGATAAGTATTTTAAATGACAAGGGAAGAAGCTGTTAATTTACTTAAGTTAAATTAACGTAAGTTATTTTTTAGTACGTGTAATACGACAAACTAACGCCTAATATTTTGAAGCGAAATATTTGCTCCCCATATATAGTTAAGAATGATTTTATATATAGTTAAGAATATTATATTAGGTAGGGAGTACAAATTAGTTCGGTCCGTTTTCAAAAGATGGCTCTGGCTGTTATGAATGTTTCATAGTGACAGCTGTTTTCGGTGGTTTCAGAGAGGTTAGACATCTGTCAATAATATTCAGTTTATATCGCTTTGAGTTTCTTTCTTTATTTATTTATTTATAAAAATTGGGCACCTGTACCGCGCAGAAGGCCCCTATCCCATGCATCATGATGTAAAATAAAAGACAGTTTGAGTTCAGCAGTCTATGGGGCGGCTGTTACTGGGAGACAAGCACCTTGCTTGTATAACTGAAAGAAAATGAAAAGAATAAGAGCAACTTGCTGTAAACTGTGGATGACTGTAGTTTGATTGTCAACGTGAAGTAACATAAGTCTGGATTTCAGTATTGGTAAAATGTTTGATGCTGTAGGCTTTGAGTTTCATTCAAAAACCCTGTTTTTAATTTTTTTGAATATGTCAAATTTTGTGGTAACTAAGCAGCATTTGCGGGAGGTTTTATGTTTCTGCTTAAATTACAAGAAAAGTGCAGCTGAAGCGCATGGAATGCTTGTAGAAGTTTATGGTGACAATGCTCCAACTGATAAATCAGTTGGTAATAAGGAATGGTTTAGACGTTTCAAGAATGATGAATGGTGAATGGTATTGTATACTATAAGCTGCTACAACCTGGCGATTCCATTACGGGCTATCGGTATAGTCTACAATTTATTCGTTTGAGCCGTGCATTACGAGTAAAACGGCCGCAATACGAGCTAAGACATGACAAAGTTATTTTTTTGCATAATAACGGTCGGCCTCATGTAGCAAAAGCCATAAAAATTATTTGGAAACCTTCGAGTGGGATATTTTACCACACCCGCCGTATTCACCTGACATTGCTCCTTCTGATTACTGGTCGCTCCGATGGATGCCTCACGGGCAGCTCACCGGTCCACTTCTTTCGCAGAAATCGAAAATTGGTCCCTAACTTGGATCGCCTCAAAAGGCGAGACATTTCTTCGAGATGGAATTCAAAAATTGCCTGAGAGGTGGGAAAAAGTAGTAGCCAGCGATGGACAATATTTTGATTAATCTGTTCATTCATTTAGTCCAAAAATAAATGCATTTTTGACCACAAAAAAAAAAACGGATCGAACTAATTTGTACTCCCAATAGTTAAGAATATAACTAAGAATTATATTTAATAATTCCAAATATGCAAAGTACACTCCAGGATAAAAGATTCTCTTAAAAATTTATTATTATGTACTGTGTGAAAAAAGACGAACCATCCAGAATAACTTTTGATTTAATGATCGGATCTTCGCTTTCTAGGACTCAATCTTAATGGTTCGAGGGAATGACCTCGAATAGGCTTCTTAATGTTAGTTTTACTTTTGGCGTAGTTCGCCTTATCTATAGAACTTTTTTAACGAATGGAAAAATTTTAAAATTACACAACCAATTATATAGCCCATTTTCTCGTCTCAATTTCCTCCTGAATGGGTGAAAATTTTGCTTTTGTTAGTAGATCTTTATTTAAAATAATATTAGGCTGGAGAATTTTTAAAATAATTTATACGTAGAGTATTAAAGTTTAAACTTATCAAACGAAAAAAAAAATCGAGAGCATGGAATCCGGAAACATACAATTTCATGTTTGGGATAATCACACTAAAAATATTAATCACACGTCAACGCATTCTGCGCATTTCTATGTAAATGTGCTAGCTTTTGAATTAAATAAAAATACAAATCTATTCTTTGAATGTTTGAGTACAGATTTAAATGAAATGAAATTTAAAATTTCTGTAAGTTTATTCTATGAGTACGGCTAATAGCTTTTTTCGTTTATATGAAATGCAACTTATTTAAATACGTAAAATTATAAAATCCTTTCCCTTGTGCTTGGAAATTTTTAAGACAGTTCTAAGGGTTTTTACGTTTTAACCCTCAACGCACCGTGGGCAGACTGAGACCAACGGCAATAATTTTTTTAAGCGTATCGATTATCTACACAAAATATAATTAATTTAAAAACTGATCTCTCTCGGGGTATGAGGAAATATTTTCCTAAATTAATGCAAATTTTGTAAAGAAAAACTTTAAATTTCCTTAATATTTATGAATTTAGCGAAATCCTGTCATTTAAATTGCGAAAAATTTGTATCATAGGCTATACTTTCCTTGACCACATAAAGTTATTTTTCCACCCTTGTAAAGTCGTTAAAGGTCGTTAAAGTCGTAAATATAAAACTGAATTACGTTCTTAATAAAACTGAACATGCTTAGTTTTGTTTACGAATGTGTTATTTAAATGAAATGCATTTCAAGGCAAATGTCAAGAGCAATTGCACCATTAGTTCACGCATATGAATTATTTCCTAAAAACCCAATGAAGTGCATGCGTTTGTATGAAGTGCATAAATTATTCTGCGATCGTTGAATTGATTTAGCCATAATCAACTTGAAACTTATTGTCAATTTTGTCGTTATAAAATGAAAATGATTTTTAAAAATGCATCTTTTGAGATAAAATATGTAAATCTATCCTTGAGCCCTAGTATTTTTTATTGCTGAAAGCTTGAAAAAAGAAGAGAAAGTGGATATTTAGCTATAAATCCGAAGTTTGTTTCCTAATTTAATGTTTTTGAAAAATTCAGCTGAAAGGAATTGGATATTGAGCTGGCTTAACCTCCGTTTTGTCTAGCTGAGATATTTAGTAAAAGTGGACTAATAGTTATCAATGCGAATTTGTCTCTGCTGCTGAAATTACTGAAAATCTTACAACTGTTCTTTGCTTTATTATTGCTCTGACTAAAAAGAGAATTATGCTCAAAGTTGACTTTATTTTATTTTTTATTTTTTTCTTGCTTAGAAATTTAGTAAACGTGAGGGGGGCGAAAGATTATAAATCTTAAAACTTGCTGTGCGTTATATTATTGGTGAAAATTCAAACGAAAGTGGACTAAGTTACAAATCTGAATCTATATTCTTCACTGAAATTGTTATACTAAACCAGAATCTATAATATTAAAAATAGGATGATCGGTATTTAGTTCATTGCATTTTATTGAATTTTTGAGTAATAAATAATATGAGGAGAATAATTTTAATATCCTTCAAATATCACACAAAGCTTTATTCATTCATGTTTCGTTCAACTTGCTTCATGTATAATAGACGACAGAATTTTTAAATTGATATTTAGTAATAAATCTATTTTACATTTGTTATCATACAAATGATTATTTAAATTTAGTGTTTACAATTGCATAATCAGCATGCTTAAAGTATTCAGGGGGCAAAGAATTGAAATCTTTCTCTGGTTTGGTATATTTTACGAAACAAATATTTTATTCTGTTTCTATGGTCTTTTATTTCAAATGTTTCTCCTCTAACTATTAGGATTAAGTTCTATTTCGTAAAAATCCAATCAATAAATCAAAAGTTATTTCTTCAGGGTAATCACTTGTTTGCGCTGTGTACAAAAAATTAATAAAGCTTGTAAAGGAAATACTTCGAAAGCGCTATCAACCATAACATTTATTTTTACTTCAATAATAAGTATAAAATACTTATTGTACATAAACAAATCAGGAAAACTTTTTTTAATAAAGCAAAAATACAGAAGTAATACCAATCAAAGAATTTTATAAATTTTAAGTATTAAATTTAAAATACTCGAACTCTATGACATCAAAAGATTTCGAAAAAGCAGTAAGAAATATTTAAACTACGACATCGCTTCTTTTAACAAATAGGTAAGAAACTGTCTCAAGCTTTTCTTTAGGTTGCTATGACAACACTCCAGGCATCCATCGTTGCATAAGGTAGTAACTTACACCTTCATCTCTTTTTCATATGGATGCAATTTTAGCAAAATATGCATACGGCATATTTTTCCAATGCAAGTGATTTTAAATTTTGAGAAGCAACATGAAAAATTCATAAATTCTTGCAGAGCCCGTTTGAAGCAGTGAACTATTTATCATAAAAGTAATAACTATAGGATATATATTCTCGATAATTTTATGTTTATTTTTTCTGTCCTAACAAAACGTAAGTTTCTTTTTATTTACTTTGCCTGATTTGGTCAAAATTTTATTAATTAGAAGAGGGCGTGATCAGTGTAAAATGAAAATAAATACTACATAAAAAAAAACACCACTGCAAAAAGGCTCAAGAAATTTGCACACAGGAAGTACATTTCAATAAATTAAAATAATTCGGTCCAATATAATCTACATTTTGTGATGTTTAAATAATTTAAGCTGATATATAAAAGCTAAACAGACCATAAAGCATCATCGAAACTTAATAAATTAAATCCATCTAAACGAATTAATTATTAAAACAGATGTATAAAATTTAAAATAGACCACAAGTCATGTTTCAAATATTTTAATAAATTAAAGTAAATTTGTTAATCAAAATCTATAAATAATTTATGCCTTTATATACAATAATAAAAAAAAATATCGCAGTTGGGCGAAACTATTTGTCCTATTAAACAATATATATTTTACATCTTTACCAATATTATTTTCTATGGAACACACCTTGACCAATATTATTTCCTTCAGAAAAATTTTTCATTTAATAACATTTTTTAATTTTTATACTACATCATACAATTTTAATTTAAGTTAAAAATTTAATGCTTCGTTTAATAACTAGGTGAAAAAGTTAAAGAATATATTTAAAAAATATGTAAGACTTGCAAAATTGATCGAGTCAGAAAGCTGAGAATTGAATAATGAAATTGAAGAATAATGCATGGCGCCCACGAACAAAATATAAAAAACTAAACACTTCGATAGATTATGTTCAAATAATCGTGAGTTGTTTTCTAGTAATGATAAATATCACAGGGGTAGACAAAATCTGATGGTATATTTTGCAATATGGAAATAATATTAGTGGGACTTACAAAGCACCGTTGGTACATAAAGGGTTAAACAGATATATAAAATGTTAAAATGACCAAAGTTCATTAGGTCTGACTTAAGTACTATAAAAGTTCTTTGTTGCATTAAAAATATTTGGTTAGTCTCACTATTACTTTTAACCATATGTTACCGTAATGTCATTACAGTTTAAACTGGACAAGCTCTCATGTATGCTAATAGTTAATTTTCCAAAAACAAAGGTGCTAAGATTTAATCGGTTAAAAGTACGATACTTTCTCAGAAATGTATTAATTATAGAAATATTTGTATTATGATCTGAAAGCAAAACGCCTTTACATAGCAAAAGTATTGGGTCATTCGGAAAGTAATTTCGTTTTTTTCCGATAGAGGGCTTCACTCAAGTCGCATGATCACTTTACATTTTGACAGCTAATATAGCAAGGATTGCTTACGAAAAAGTTCGACTGGTTCAACACAGTAATTTTTGGTTGGTGCCCTTTCAGATACAAAAAGTGTAAAGAAAATTTTTTTGTATATTTTACTTTTTTACTATCAAAAAAGTAAAAATGCTGTTTAGGCAAGTTTTAATCATTAATAATTAGTGGAGAACATTTTAATTTATTAAATTGAAATACTTTATCTTTGCTACCTCTGGGAAAAATATTTTCTGTAATTACAGAAATTCCGTAGTAGTTAGATTGTACGTATATAGACCACTTTCAAAAGCCGTGCATAATGGATTATAGTCTGAAAAAAAAGTTTCATAAAAATTTTATCTTGTTTAAAAATTTTTGATTTGCTTGAGAAGCCACTTGAAAAACATTTCGCTAGAACGTTGAACATTGGAGGGTCTGATTTATTTGCAAATCAATTTTATATAAATATAAAGATATTCTCAATTTTTATTGTAATGATACTAGCTGTGAAATAATTTCCAAATGCATGTTAGAGCACAGAATTGAGTCGCTGTTCAACACCGGTTACAGAAGAGGTGTAGTGGCTCAGGTGATAGAGCATCTATCTCCCAATGAGGTGACGCAGGCTGGAATCCCAAGATGGTCAATTGATACTAATTCTGCATCAGGGTCGCACTGACATCAGAGCTGGCGTGAAATATCTTCAGTTGTAGACGGATCATGGGTTAGAATCTCTTTGCCGTTGGGCTGACCGTAGAAGTGTTTTGTAGTTTTCCATTCCATGCAAAGCAAATGTGAGTTAATACCATCAAAAGGTTCTCTGCGAAGATGTCCCGATTCTAGATCCAGGAGTTCTTCTGTGTTCTGGGTTGGGTTCAAAATTAAAAGGTTATGGAGTCAATCATTGATAGTTGTAAACTCAGAATTGAGTCGGCTGTTCACCGTCGGTTATAAAAAAAGAACAAATATTCTTAATTTTTATGGTAATAACTAAAATCTTATTGTAATTCTATTTAATATTGCTAGAGCACTGCAGTGTATAGAAATTTTTTTTTCAATGGCGGGCACTTGGAACTATTGTCCATTGGCCACAGAACGTGCCAGAACTGCTACCTCTCTTTTCGTTACCCAGTGGGCACCTGTGGCGAAGCCACGGCGGTGGAGCAGCGTCGCCCACGTCACACTACCACAACCCGTTTATAGGGCGGGCCACATTCACACACAAAGGAGAAAGGACATAAAACACAGATAGAGAGAAAGAAACATCCATGCCTTGCCCGGGATTCGAACCCAGAACCTTTCTGATGCAAGCACAGTTCCCTGCCCCCTACACAGGCCGGTCGGCGTGTATGGAAAAATAAGAAATAGCATTTTATCCCGACCGCATGCTCTACAAGTACACTTTTTAAAAATATGATAATTTTTAATCCATTCCAAAATACCTAATACTATATTAAAAGATATATTCCTAAATTCATAATATATAACAAGAAGGAGGCTCAATTACCATATTAATAGTGCACATATTAATATTTATTATTTTATAATTCTTTATTTGGACATAATAAAATGGAAATTTGTAAATGGCAGACAAAGAAAGCGTCAACAGGTGAATCCAAATTTGAATTTAATATCATACGCTTTCTCATCTATGGAAGTTCGATATTCTAATTCTAATTCTTTTCCTTGTCGAAAAATATATTTCTTTTCTTTCTCTGCATCCTTGGTTTCCGTTTTCAGATGTTTTCATGTTAGAAATGATTTTTTTTGGATCCAATTTCCAGAAAATGCCTCCAGCCATCGGAGATCGAAAACAATTTCCACTTCGTTGGGCTCTAATTTTCTTCTTCTTTCTCGACAGCCAAATTTTAGAAGAAGCCGAAAACGAAATTAAGTTTAGTCGAACATTTTAAGCATCCAAAAAAGTTTTTGTAAGTTTACTTTTATTAAATATCTGAATTAACTGAAATTTTGCAAACTTTGCCATGATATATTTAATAATTAATATGCATGCATCACTCACCACAAAAAGTCTACATACAGATGTTTATACAATGATATGAATAAATGTGAATTACTATGTGAATAATTAGTGAACTACTATGTTTTTTATTGATTATCTGTACCGTCTTTCGTTCACATGTTCCACGTGCAATTTTCTTTCAAATGTAAAAGCAACAATAACCTGTTTATCATACCTTTCACATAACCTCTCTCAACAAATTCGGCTTAGATTCAACTAAATGTTTCTTAAATGGTCAATTTATGACAGTGTTCTGCTACCAGATCCAAGTTTTTTCTTCCGATTGAGTAAATCCCATAAATTCTCGACTGGGTCAAGGCATCGCCTCCTACATCAAAAAGTCTCCACACGGTCTTTTATAAGTAGTCCGCGCAGACTATTTAAAAAGTGAACCAGTTGTGCGCATGAATCCAAAACCTTTTATAAAAGTAATGGTAGAAATCACATAAATCTCGGTGCGCTGCCGCGAAGCGGCATTAACCGATTCATCTGTAGTGAAAATTCGATGATGAGGAGTAGTGAGGAGGAATGGAGATGGGAGGAAGAGGGGGTGCTCAGCACCAAAAAGTCGAGAGAGGGTTCGTGTGACATAGACAATCTTGAAGTGTTGAGCGGCATGGGGTATAATTAAATGAATGTAATCATAAACAATATAAAATAAAATAATCATGGAGATTATGATGATCGATATAATTAAGGAAGGTCTGGGTTAGATACAATATATACATATGCATATATATATACACACACATATATATATTTACAACACCGTATCCCTAAGGAAAAAGGCAGTGATTGGGCTAAATTTAGTGTTGTCATCAATTAATTCTTTATCTAGGAGTGAGTTAAAATTGCTGGTGGTGCAGGTTTTTGCTTCATCGTAGAAATTTTTATTTAAATTTTTCATATAGACATTGATGTCATCAATTTTTAGATCCTTTTTTTAAACTATTACTGCTAATGCATTTAGGGGCACCGACGAGTTTTCTAATAATCTTCCCTTCTGCCAAAGAGAGTTTATTTCTTAGATGTTATAAAAGTAATTTAGAGAAATTTATCATATATATTTGAGAATTGAATCTGTAGTGGTTGACAAGTGAATAAGGCAAACCAATAATATTCATAAAAAAATATTTTTTAGTCATATATTTGCTACCACTTTCTTATTTTAACTAGATTTTGTATTAAACGACTCGTTCGGTAAAAAGGATATCCTTCACAGTGGTCTGATCGGACTACCTAGAAAAAACCGTGTGGAGGCTTTCAGTTATAGGAGGCGTTGGTCAACGTACCATCAGGGGTGAAAGCGAGACGGAAAATAGGAAAGGCTGGTAGTGAAACCTTTTCAGTTATAGCTAGTTTTGGGGAGGAGTTTACTTATTCTTTTTTTAAATTATTCAGCAATATCTACTTTATCTTCGAAAAGAAGCAGTTTTATATATATGCTAAAATTTTAAAAGAAATCTTGATAGTTACAGATATTTTATTTTTTTCGTAAAAAATGCTGAAATGAAATGTCTTACGTACCAGGTTTTTCTCTTTTCCGTCTTGCTATATAAGGGCTTTCACCCATGCGTACCATCTCTTAGAAAAGCGAAAGCTTCCGCACAGATCAATTAAGTAGTCTGACGTAACAAACATAAATTGGGCTGTGGAAAAAACATTTGTCACGTCTGGAATGCTGAACTGCACCTAGAGGGTAAAATAAGAAAGATTTCACTACTTTCAGACTACTAAAGATCAGAGTTTTGGTTCATGGTAACCCGATCGAAGGCTTTCTCTCTTTTAGGAGGTATTGGTCAAAGTTTGGAGACTGGAGGTGTATGGAGTTGGTTTAGCACATTGTAAAGCTGATTTAGCTTCACAATGTTATCTTACTGAAAATAAAAATCGTCGCCTACCCCAAGCTTCTCTGCCCCTACCATGAATTTTTTCCGCCGGCTTGTTCATTCAATTAGTTTCCTTTCTGTCTTTTTTTTTTTTTTTTTTGTTTTTTTTTTTGTTTTTTTTTTAATCAATGAACTTTTAGTAACCCCACTGCTTCATATGCACTCTAAGATCATAGCATCTATTCCATGCTGACAGTTGAGAATATAGATTATCTGATTTTTACTCATGTGTCAAGTGAACAGAATTGAGAAAAGCAACTGTTGCCAAAGATCACTTAAATAAAACGCTTGGTTTTTTTGGAGAAAAAAAATCATATTTTTTGGTGAAAGTAAACTTGAGAATCTAAGTACGGAAATATTGTCTGGGAAAATTCTGCAAGGAGCTAAAATTAGATTATCTTCATCTGACTACCAAACATGGCAGAGGAGGTGTTATGTTGTTAAGGTGCTTGGGGAGATGTGGGATTAGTAATCTGGAGTTTCTTGACTCAAAAAAGAACAAACTGATTACTATAACTTACTGATATATAGGGGCTAGAAATGAAGAATGATTTTATATTTTTAAGAGGATAATGCTCCAATAATTTTTGAACATTTAGTGGGATTTTCATTCTGTAAAGTGCTTTGGCAATATTTCATAAGCATCACTCAAAAACTGTATAACAGTAAACTGTAACTTTTGCGGAATATGCTAATTTTGACAAAAAAAAGTAATTTTTTTTTAAAAAGGTACTTTTCTTTATTATGACGTTTGGATCTATCAATCCTAAGATAAAGAAGGTAAACAACGTTTTGTAAAGCTGACTTTTATCGTTTAACAGCTATAACGGTTCAAACTTTTGTTACGTTAATACTATTTTAATATGTCGCGTTTCTCTTGATAGCTTTTGACGGATTCTTTAAATTAAAACAAAAAAGAGAACCCCCCCCCAAAAAAAAAAAAAAAATTTAATATACTAACGAATTTAAATAAAAAAAATACTTCAATTAAATTGTTAATCATGAAAAAAAATTTGAATTGTAAACTATAATTATTATTTTTTTAAAAAAATGTATTCCGAATTTTCAGGTATTTATAAACTTAAATCTATTTTTTCATGCCATTGATTTTTCAAGGAAATATGGAAAAGAAATTATTTTTTGACCATTTGAAGTTTCTTTAAGATAATGAAAAATCTGCAAGAAATTTAATTTCTCTATAACCAGAGTCATCGACTCTTAATGGTAGTGTGTTAGAATTAATTGTTATCCTCAAGAAAAAAAACACTCTAAGTTATCTTTAAAGCCATTTTAACTGCATAAATTTTTAAAGATAAAAATCGCGCAATGCTCGGTTTTTATTAAAAATTTGAAGTTCTTGTATTAAAAATATCTTCTAAGGTATAAAAATAGAAAACATCAAATAACAAATTCCTAAATCCCATTCCATCAAATAAATAAAGTTATGCAATGTTTACCTTTTTCCTCTGCGAATCCAATAAAAGATTTACGGAATGTATCCAGCATTGATATTTTTTTTTTCAATCACTCTTTCCTAATGGTCAATACCAATAAATGTCCAAGATATATAAAATCGTTCTTTGAAACTTCAACGTTACAGAAGAAGATCATTTTTACCGAGCAGTAGAGCCATTTTTCAATTTTCGCAGATGGAATGTTCAAATATACAAGAAGTAATTCCCTCCTCATGTGCAATCGGAAGAACGATTCCATAAATCACAGAAGAATGGAGACAGGCACGTTTTAAAATAAAAAAAAAAAACTGCAAAATAAAATAATTTTTATTGCTATCGTAAGGAGGATATTGAATGCGGTGAGTGAAAAATTTAACAACACTTCTCACTTTTATGTCAAAATCAAAATCGATAGGTTTGAAACAAATTTTTAGCACGTGTTCTATTTCTTGAGAAATATCGTTTGCTCTCGCCATTTCTCCATGTATTCGAAAATCAGTTACAGCTGCGGATTACTGCATGCGTCTCCCATATTATATAACAACATAATAGTTGCACTTGAATAAGAATTTTTTTTTACTTTTTAAACTAATTATGTTTTATTCATCATTGTCGAATATTCTACATTGAAATTCACAGCAGTGAAAATGGATTAATGTGATTAGTAAGTTATACGTTCTTTACCAAAATGTGAGTACTAATTTTGGAGTTTCTAGTTATTATTCTAATTTTCTAGTTATTATTCTAATTTTGGAGGGTAATTCTGGCAAAATATACTTTTGCCTTGGCTGCTAAATTTAGATGAATCTAAAATTCTAATTGTAAAAAAATTTTAATTTTTCATTTTTATTTTGTTTTTTTAAGAGAGAAGCGGAAGCAGTAATCAAGTAAAACTGATTAAATCTAACAAAATTTTCTAACATCAAGCAAAAATTAAACGGCGAATTAATAAGTGCAGACGATATTTTAAGTTACAATATCAGACACAGAAATCTCTTTTCTACGGTTTCGGATTTTTGACCCTCAAAATATAGGGAATGGCTGCAATCGGAGGTATATGTTCACGAGGTCCAGGAGAGAGGTCCAAAGTTTAGACTCCTTATTGTTAACACGTTGAATGCCATGAGGGTGACCGACACTGAGTTAGTTCATAGAGCCACGAGAGTCACCGGCGACCGGCGGCGCCAAGATTATTAGAAACACATAATTCGAGTAAATTTTAAATTTTTTTATATTATTATCGTTATTCAAATCGTTTGAAGAAATTAAAGCAATAAAGAGCACACAAAAATAGTTTTATTTATATACACAAGAGATGCCAACTTGCTCCGGACAGCGAATAAATATTTTCAAGTGGTAGTTTATTAATTGTGATTCTTGGTTTAATAAATTCAATTTAGTGGAAGATTTTTTTCTCCACAACTATTTCTAAACAATTCGTAGGCTTATATAAATTACCACTTTTTTCATATACATCATACTAAACCTTTTCAAAAACAAGAAAAATCTATCTAATATTTGCAAATTTAGTTTGTAGTTATTTAACGTTTAGCCAGGCGGGCGAGCCATGCAAAATTAGCGTGGCATTCAACAATGTTAGTTTCATTTTTTTTTTTCGCTGTATCTCGAGAATTTTTAAAATGAATTGAAAATTTTTCCACACAATTATCGTTTATCCAAAGATAATGCAAGCAAAATATAACTTTTGGTAAATATTTAATTTTTTTATTAATTTATTTAATAATAGTTTTTTTTAAAGGAAATTTTTAATTGTAAAGTATAAAATTTTTTGCATCATTTTCAAGATTATAATTTTTTATGGCAAAATACAAAATTTGGGCGAAATAGGTTCAACATTTAAGAAATATTTCTAGGCAAAGATACACTATCTTCCTAATTGTATCCGGACAAAAAGTGGTACGGATTCGGAAAGTCATGAGGCATGTATTAATATAGCGTTGGTCAGGGCCCGACTTAGCTAAATTGGGGCCCGGGGCGAAGACTTCTTTAGGGGCCCCCCTCTGCTTTACTATTTCAGTAAGGAAGAACCAAACTTCATGGAGGTATTTAAATTTTTCACCTCATTATAGATATATAACAAGAAAATTATTGACTAGAACCTAAAGTAGCTATAAATGTCCATCACGCCGAATGCAGTTTTCTGATTTTTAACTTTGTCATCTATCTACGAAAAATTCATATCCTTGCTGACATTAGGGTGGAATTCAGCTAAATTTTTGCAATTACGATGTTTCAATTAAGCCAATCAGAAACCTGTATTTTCTTTAACATATCGCATTTTGGGATATGTAAAAATACATGCTTTTGATTGACCAAATTTCGAAAACTTAGCTGAATTCCGCCATAGAAAGCCATGGATTTACGAATTATAGATTGTGTTCATACGATAGATTAATAACGGAGCCAGCATAAAACTGACGATTTTACACTGGACTGATATTTTGTCTAAAAAAAAGTTCATTAAAGAAGGAAACTTAAAATAAACTTTCTATTCGATTTGGGGGCCCCCTCTAATGTGGGGGGCCTGGGCAATTGCCCCGTATGCCCCTGCCTTAGTCAGGCTCTAGAGTTGGTTCACTTTTTCGATGGCAGCCTATACGCATGTCTGGAAATACTTTTTACCAGCTCTTGATAGGTGGTCATTGGAATTTACTTCTAAGTGTCAAACACAGCTAAAATGAATGCTGGTAGTAAGAATGGTCGATTTGGCTGGCTACGTAATCTGTTTTCTAGTTTATCCCAGTGATGATATGTGGGTTGTAGAACGAGGCTCTGGGAAGACCAAAGTCTAAATTTTGAACACCCACTTTATCAAACATAGATGCGCTAGTATTAGATGTGTAAAGTAGTTTTCCTGCTGAAAAAAAAAATCGATTATCCTCGAAATATTATTATAGATTTATGAAGGCATCATTGTCGACAAATATGTTAGATTTACTATGATAAAATTATCATTAAGGGGTTTATACAGCTTCGAAACTTCCTTTGAAAATTAAAAAAAAGGTAGCCAATTAACATTAAACTATTAAAAACTTTTAACTTAAATTAAAGCTAACAAAATACTTAACTTTAATTCAAAAATAACATCGTAATTACTTTTCGAACTAAACATTATTACTTATATTAACATAACGTTTTAGTTAAAACATCTCGTTTCGTCCAGAAATAAACAAAAATGTCATAACTCTTTTACTACTATTTTAATCTTGATAGGAGGCTTTGGACCCCAGTTCATATGTTTAACTGCTCTCCTGAAACAACCATACTTTCGTGACTGCGGCTATTGAACTGCTACCAAAAGAAAAACTCCAGTTAAAAAACTGGTAGTAAAATCCTTTCATATAAAAGGAAGGAGTAAAAGCGATCCTTGTCATTGACAACCATAACTTACTATATTTACATAGCTGCTGAATCTCTTGATTTTAGTAGATTTCCTTTTTATTTTTAATGTAGTAATAAAATCAAGACTCGCGTTAAGCATTCGACACCTCGCCAAATGCTATTAAATTCATGAATTCGGCGAATAAAATTGTGTTTTGGTGAAAGTATTAGGGCAATGATTTTTTTCTAAACAAATCAGTATTTTTTTTTATTCGATTACAGTAATTTGTGCTACAAAACCAATTAAAATTGGGTCCAAATAATATAAGCCTGACACAAACTACCGTAAAATAATATGCAATGTATGTAATGAATTGAACTAACCAACGTCCTCCCAAAACTAAAACTCTGATAGTAAAATTTCTAAATGGATCTTAAAAACATATTGTTTAACTTTTCCAATTATTTAAAAAAAATGTTTATGTTAGAGAATATCTTCGAGGTATTTCTGTTTTCAGAATATTAAATTCAGAAGGTAAAACAGTGACTTTAGAAACATCTGTACAGAAATTTTACTATAATTTTTTTTTTTTAGTTTTGCGAGGACGCTAGTCAGCTTAGTTAAATTAATTTCCTTGTTTCAATTTGGAATATTTGCTTAAGTTCCATGTTGAATTCTCAAAAAGATAAAGACTGGTAACTTAATATAGATAAGCAAGATGCTCGTATCTTGGATAAGCATAACATTCGTATCTACAATAAGCAAGACATTCAAATCCACTAAAATATTTTAGTATTACAAAAACATAAGCTCGTTCGTTAAATCTCACCGTACTTATATTTTAAAACCAAAGTGGTACCTAAATGAATAAAATATCGATTTAATTTAATCACAAATATTCTCCCAGTTTTATTATAAAGGCGGTTTTTTTGTTGTTACAAAATGCGTCCTGTCCAAACATCTCTTGCGAGAAAACGGTTAACAATGATTATCAGGTCCTGGTAGTCACTAATGTTTTATACCTCTCTAAAACTTCTAGAAATCAAATGATTTAACTACCAAGCGGCCAATTTTTCTCCTTTCCAGATAAGGCTTCGATGGGAATTTTTTTCTCGTAAGGGTAAGCCTATTCCTCCATTTTTTAAAGATCATAAATTTGTATACATCGTAAAAAAAAAGATATGCTTATTCAAAGAATATTCGCTCTTTTGTCTGGTTCAGTATATTAATAAAATTTTTTTAGACTAATTAGTTCACATTTTCAAAGTCTATTTCTGAAACTATTAAAATTGCAACCAAATTTGTAAAAATGAGATCATTAGATCTAAAGTTATTCGTAAATCTTTTATTATTATTACATTTATCTTGAAATCAACTTTAAATTTTGTTGAAAAATTTTGGCATTGCCCATTTTTTAGATAAATACGTTTGTCCGTTTTGAAAGTGAATAAAGAAATAAATTTTTAAGTATCGATTTCGTTACTAAGTAAAAAAATACAAAATATAGTTTACAAAATCCTGATTCCAACAATACCATAGATCGTAATTTTCCACAATTCTATCTTTGAATGTAACCAAGTTTAAATCATCCGAACTGTTGAACTATTTTTAGTACTAACTATTTTGATGTGATATTATTGATTAAAAAGAGTACCAAACTAGAAATGAATAACAGCCCCTACTGAAGTAAAAGCTAATTAAGGGTCATTTCTTTTTTATCTTCGAGTTTCCTAGCTCGTTTTATAGACATTAAGAAAAAGGACAAAAGGGAAAAAATAGAAGCCTAACATAATTGCAAATCGGAAAAAAACTTTTTTTTCTTGCGTAAAAAGAACAAACAAAATCCAATTATGAGTAGAAAAGCTTTTGAACTGAAAGATATTCTACTTAGTTTATTTAAAGAATGCTTGTATTGTAAAGGACGAAGCTTTACTTTAAAGAATGCTTTACAAGGGCAGCTTATTGTCGAGTGGATAAAATGGTCATTCGAAACCTATTATAACTTCCGTATTTGATTTTTCTTTATTAGCTATCTCTATTTACCACTTTGTTTAAATGTTGTTGCATAATGTTTGGCAGAAATTTGCCTTCATTGAGAACTATTTTTAGGGAATTACCAGCTTTGCATTACATGGACAAGAAAACCTCGAAACCTCCCAGGGTTGGCAGACTCTAACCCATGATCTGTCTATCACTGAGGATATTTTACGTCAGCACTGTGCTCGGTGCGAGCTGGGTACGGAATTCGCATCGACCATCAAACATCGCTGGGATTCGAAGCCGGGTCACCTCATTGGGAGGCGAGCGCTCTATCACCTGAGCCACCACGTCTTCCAATCGGGTTCTTCCAACTAACCCACGTGGTTGTGTCTAATGACGTGGTTGTGCCTGATAAGATAACGTTACAGCTTTAAGACTTTGGTTCACTTCAATTTAATTGGTTTTATTTGGTTTTAAATAAAATTTTTGGTTTTAAATCAATTTTCGGATCAGATTTAATTGGATGATAGGAAGAGACATCACGCCTGTGTATCGAATTTGATTGCCTGGCCCATGCGTGACGTCGTTTGCATGCATCCAATTAAAATAATAATAATAATTTCTGTTAGGGACTTCTATTTTACGAAATTGAAATTGCGAAGGCCTAACAATGATTTCCTGACTATCTTTCTGACAGTTTTCTTTAGTCAGCATAGGTAGCTGGTAAGCCTAATCAAAAATGTTTTTAAAATAATTTTTTAGGAAATATACAAAAGTGCAAGTAAATCAGGGTAATCTCAAGCCCCGTGGCAGAAACACGGCGACACAGCGACATTGTCGCAGAAAGCGACTGAGTTTTGCAGAAAGATTTTTTTATTTGGGAAATAAAATTTTTTGGTTTGTCAGAAACATAGTAAGTTCTCAAAAAAGATTCTGCAGAAACAGAAGCTGTTTTACAAAAAAAAAAAAAAATAATAATTTCTACAGAAACAGAAAATTTATGCAGAAGCAATAATGGTTCTGCAAAATTTTTTTCTTTTTTCTTACTGATTTTAAATAATTAGATTTTAAATAATTGTTTTTCTAGAGTACCGCGGAAGGGGAAAGCGCTCGTAATCTTCAGTTAATCTCCAACACAAACAGTTACTGGATAAAAAGGGGAGAATTTTTTTCCCCTTTATTAAGCTATTTTTGGAAATTTGCCAACTTCGGCCTCTATCGCTGGCCTAGTAATTTGCTTTGTGTTTTCTAATGAGAACAAAGCGTTTTATATTTTTTGTACTTATGTGGAAAATTTCATGCGTAAAAAGATTTTTTAAAAAAAAAAATCATGTATAGCGAAAATGTTATTTGTTGCTCTTGTAAAGCAACAATAATTAAAAAAAAAAAAAATTGAACTCATTTTTCAAGGCGGCATTCCAAAGAAAAAATAAGATGGAAGTCGACAACATCTAGCGATGTCAGCGATTTTTTTTCTGGAAAGCGTGCGGAAAAGAGGAAATAAGCTTCCCACGCTACTAATATTTTTAAAAAAAGCGTTCTAGATTCGAACCAAAAATTCTTACTAGTAGCGATGTCGATAGTAAGGATGAAACAACATCTCCAACAAATCAAGAAATTTTAGAAGCAGTCAAAGGTAAAAAATAACTATATATATATATATTTATTTATGTTTTTTAAAGATAAAATGCCTATATCCTTTGAATTAAGTCGTCGATATAGAAAAAACACTCGCAATCTAACGATAAATGAAATAAAGCCTGAAAGATCTCTCACTATCTACGATTTTTTGGCATGCGAATGAAAACCAGATTGGATGAAAATATTTACTGGCGAAACACTTTCAAACAGGTTTCCATACGCATGCGAAAAAAATCGCATCCAATGAGTATGGCTCTAATACCGATGTTTCAGTACTGGTGAAGACGATTTCGTTTCGAGATGTTGAATATACTTGAGCGTATTGAGTCGGAAACCGCGTCTGCGTTCTTCGTGGGGAATCAATGCTATATATGTACACAATACAGTGCGACTTCTGTTACAAATCACAAGCGCTGTGAATTTTTTTCACTCTGAACTTAATCTTATCAAGAAAAAAGTTTTATTTACTTTCTTTTTTTTTAAAAAAAATCTTCCAATAAGTCAGTACAATATTAATTGAATCTAATTAATCTGTAATTGTTTTCATATAGAAAAAATTGAAACAAAGATTACGTTAATTTTTTTGCTTTTAGAATTCGGATATAGTCAATCCTATTTTATTATTTTCATTTTGATTACTCAACTTCAATATTGATTTTTTCACCTGATTTATTTCTGTACCTGATATAACTACTATAATGAAACATTAAATCATACTGTTTTAAACTGGTACTTCAAATTCAGTTATTTTGTTTTATAAACTTAATCTTTTTGTCCATTCTTAGCTATTTTTATAAGTTCCATCTTATTACAGGTTCTGGGTAATCTTTATTTATGCTCTAGTAAGCATTTTTGTCTGCAAATCTATACATTTATAATTTTTCTTTATTATCGAAGATTATGCAAATTTAAACTTAAATAATTTAAACTTATTAAGAAATTTAAACTTTTATTATGAAATTAAGAAAAAAAAATCTACACAGTTTTATTCTATGCATGTAGGCTTTTTTTATAAACACGAAGTGCATCTATTATTATAAATTCATTAAACATATATTATAACGATAAAAATATCTTGCAGAAAGATATTGGTTTTAGTTAGGTTTGTCGCAGAAAGCCAGAAAAAATTCTGCCACAGGGATCTCAAGTGAGAATGCGCTTCTAAAAAGTTTTAAAATCCACACTAGAATTTTAATTTTAATATAAGTCAAAGTTTAATTTTTTAATTAAAAAAACGAAAACAATTTCGCAGGTCATATGTGACAACACAAAACTGTGCTCTTCTTTTAAAAGACCCAAAAGGACCTCTAAACATTATTTAACATTCTTTATTGTAAGAAGAAAGAAATTATCAAATATACAGAGCATAAAATAGGATCGCTTCTTGATCAGGTACACTTCTTGAGTGTTCCTGAAATGATTGAAGATAAGAGCAAAAATAAATAATTAAAAAGAAAGGAAATTAAAGAAAAACGAAACAAGAAGTGCATGATAAGCTGCGTTATGCTTAGGAAATAAGAATTTATTTTCATAAAAACTTAAAAATTAGTTACAAAAATCTTCAACAGATGATATTGTCTGCTACCAATTAAAAAATATATAAATAAAAATATAAACGATATATTAGCTGAACTAACAAACGAAGTAGATGCGATGATATAGTATGAAATAAATAATAATAAAAAATAAAAAAAAATTAACTGCGAAATAAAATTATTTTAGTTTAAGGCTATAAAAAATAAATTGTTGTTAAAAAATGCTTAACTGAATTTCTACGAAAAATTTAATTAACCGTATAAGTTAGAGCAAAAACAGATTGAAGATTGTTACAAGAAAATAAATAATTGTAAGATGAGATAGGTAGAAAATAAGGCGTTAGAAATATCGATCTAATCTCAAATATCCTGGCAGGCGGCTGCTTAGCAGGGGATAAAATATCTGTCGCAATCCTAAATGTCTAGAATAAACAGCCTTTTCCGCTAACTGTGGAACGTAAATAAGTAGATTTTACTTTTTATATCCAGATTTTCTTTACTGTCAAACGAAAAGATCACAAAATTTAAAACTAGTGCTCAAATTATAATACACTTATTTTAATTCTTTACTTTTGATTAATTACTTGGGTTGATATTGATATTGTTTTTAGATTAAAATAAATTGGCTGAGAAACTTCGTTAAAAATTTTATTTCATCGTTGTTCATAAACATATGCAAAGAAAAGTGAGAAAATGGCATTTATCTTGGTTAGCCTTAATTTTGAACCTGCTTCAGAAAACAAAAAAAACTTCTGAATTAAGTATTTCAGCAGACCCACATTCGTCGAGTTTAATATTAAAACATGCGTTACATGAAAAAGGAAACCACGAAAACTTTCCATGGTTATTCCGATGGAATTGACATTTTTAAGATTTGCCATATCTAAATTTAAAAAAAAAATCGTTGTAAATAATAGCTTATTTACCTTGCCAGTAAGGCCAGGATAGCCTGGTTAGTAGGACGTTGCGCTCGTGTTCGTGAAGACGTCAGTTCGAATCCCACCAGCCGAAAAATCCCGAAGTATTAAATTGTGACTGGTGAGTGTTGATTCTGTCGGGGTCTTAAAAACTTCCAAGTTCCCATAACAAATCAATGCCTCTAGGTGTAATGAATTGGAGATTGATCGTTCTGTTGTTCAGGTCAAAATTACGATTTGCGGATGAATGGAATATGATTGGGTTTTCTCTTTTAAATGGGCTGTGACGTGTGTGGGACTGAAGTCGTATTCTTACCCATGGACGACGCCACTGAAAAAAATAAGAAGCGCACCCGATGCCTTAAAAATTCGCTTGATTTCATG
The DNA here is from genome assembly GCA_949128135.1 of Parasteatoda lunata. NCBI lineage: Eukaryota > Metazoa > Arthropoda > Arachnida > Araneae > Theridiidae > Parasteatoda > Parasteatoda lunata. The sequence continues at coordinate 58,712,422 of OX421978.1, read as the reverse complement.
TGGGCTTGCTGGTATTGGCAAATAGCATAAGCAACAATAACAACACTTTGCAGGAAATTTTAATAAAAACTGGAAAATTCCAACATCATTTTATTTTTATCAATAAATTATCCAGCTTTACCAATTCTTAAAAACAATTATATTACTATTATAAAGGTGCCAACTTATACAGTGAGGAATTTTTTTTAATTAATAGTAGTAACATTTGAAGAGCTTAGTGCAGTGACTCGAACTACTACGATACGACAGAATTTTTTATTATATATATATATATATATATATATATATATATATATATATATATATATATATATATATATAGGCTAAAAATTGAGAAAAAATGGAGGGGAAAAAAATATTAAAAATTATTAAAATTAATTAAAATTATTTAAAATTAATATTTTTACTTAATGTGTTCTTATTTCGTTTCAATTTTTTTGAGTGCTCCTCACACTATTGTATTGATATATTTTGCTTTGGCTATATTGGTACAATATTAGAAAGCACTCCTTTTTGCGGATATAATCTTGTGAGCTGATGAAGAAATTATATACTTTTTTTTTATTTTGTTTTCCGGTTTTTTAATATTTTTTTCCTTCCATTTTTTCTCAATTTTTTAGCCTATTTTATGAGTTCTATATACTTGCAGCTTATGCGCAGTTAATATTACTTATTTATTCTCTTTTTTCTCTTTGTTTTTTGTGCTATATATATATATATATATATATATATATATATATATATATATATATATATATATATATATATATATATATATATATTTGAACCCAATCCAGGAGACAACGTCATAAACCTTGTCTCCTGGATATGGTTCAAAATTACAAGGCTACGAAGTGGAACATTTGTAATCGTAATCTCAAAATTAGGTCAGCGTTCAACGACGGTTATAAAAGTACCCAATTGGAAAGTAAAGTAGAGAGTGCTCAAATATAATTTTTAAGAAATGTTCTTTGGAACCCCGATTACCCGACACCTGATCATACGGTAACTTCGATTAACCGATGCCCCTTTAAAGGGTTCCGACAAAAGTTTAATAATAAACTAGTGTTATCAAATGAATGTTTTGATCACTAATTCAAGAAGAACGATTAACCAACAAAAATATATAAATTTTTCATGATATAATATCGTAATTCATGATAAAAAATAAAACAGAAACACTAATCCGATTATCAGACAATTTCGTTTTTCCGTCATAGCCCCCCCCCCCCTTTACTCCCCATACTGTTTGCCACCATACCCAACGGAAGTTTAGTACCGAGAACGTTTAAGAGGGGCTCTACTTAGTTTTCCCAGAACGCTGGAAATCCTATTTTTAAAATAAATAGGATTTATTGGATTTTAGAAAATTAATATAATTTAAGACTTTAATACCTTTAGTGTATATTTTAGAATTTTTATGAATTCGAGATCGTTTCATAAAAATTCTCAATCGTTAAAAAATTCGAATTCGTTAAATCTAAAAGAGGAAATATATCCAAGAATAATATTTAAACCGCTACGCTTTTTTTCTAGGGTGCAGGATTGGTAGTTTTTTGTAAAAAAAATTTAATATAATTTCTCGTATGCTAAAAATAGCTCTTAAATGAATTAAGCAGATTAAATAATACAAAGCATTATTTAATTAAAATAAAATATTCATTCGTTACATTTAGTTTAATAGGATTATTTTTGAAATAAGTAATATTTTGAAGTTTAGTTTATAAGTAAGATTACCTTCTACAGAAACTATTTAAAAAATTTTGTTTTTGAATATGTGTGCTTAATTACTTTTAATTAAATCCTTTGGCTTATAAAACATTTGATCTACTTTTTGATATTTAGTTCTATCATATTAGCTGTTTTTAACCATCCTCAAAGTTTTCTGATTAAAAACAACTATTAGTTTTAGTTTTTTTTTAAAATTATTTTGGAAATTTTTTTTTAATGCATTTTGTTTTAAAATAATTTAAAGAGCGTAGGGAATTTTAAAATGAAAAGTATGATAATTGGAAAAAAAAAAATTCAAAATACATGTTCCTTTTCTTCATTTTTACATTTATTATTGTCTTTTTTTTATAAATTAAAAAAAAGTACAGTTCAAAAATAATTTGAATTTTTTTAACTGACTAAACTGATTAGATTTTTGTCATAAAGTTCGCTTTGTTTAAAATTATTTTTCCAATTCAATAATTTTTTGAGCGTTTAAACTATTTTAAAGATAAGAATCCCGAGAGATAGTGAAATGAGAACGGAATTGCAATAGAAGAGCATAGTGTATGAAACAGGTGGCATTTTCGGGATAATTTATTGATCAACGAAAATAACATGAAGTGGTCGCATGTTCAATATAACAGAATTGTTTAACACATAATTAACACTAAGGAACATTTTTTGTTTACTGTTGCATTAGACCTTATGACCTCACATGAGGCCTCTATGACCTTGCAGATCTTAGTTATTTTTGCATCGCTGATTTCAACTTAACAATTGGTTTCTCTCTAAGAGCTCTACAGTTATTCACTTTAATAATATACGTCTAACCATTCTTTTAAAATACAATCGAGTAAATACAAAGCGTCCCCACTTTTCTGCTACGTGGAAAGTGGTAGGAAGACGCATATTTGAGAAAAAGGACGCAGTATGTGATTCTATATTTTAAACTATTGTAGAACTATCATATATATATATATATTTCTCTTATGCGGCGACAAAAAAAAAGCCTCATTACAACTCCCCGAATGGCAACGTTAGAAAATCGACCAATGATTGCATCTAAAAATGTCACATGCCAAATCTAGCTGAGGTGGCTCAACATATAGCGCTTTTAAAAACGGAAACAATAACCAGAGTGAGCATTATCAGGTTGTTCAATTCAGCTGCGGCAATCTCATACTATTAAGCTAGACAGAAGTGAGTAGTAGATCTCTATTTTAGTATTTTGTCGAAAGCGCTTTTTTTCACGAATTTATATATTACGAATTTATATATATAATTCTCTTATGTGGCTCCAAAAATTTTGGCTGAAGTACTTTGTACAACTAAATAAGATTCCTTTCACAACACTTAAATATTTACTTTATTTTCTTCATTTATAGAGAAAACAGTCAGCAAAGAATTCTGTTAGGTTAAAAAACATTTCGCTAAAAAAAGAACGAATTCTAAAAGAAATAAAAATAAACAACTTAGAAAATAAAAATGCTGTTGCCAGCCATAGAATTTTTTGAAAGTTAACTTAGCAACATAAATCAAAATGACATAGAAGCGCAACTAGATCAAAATTATGATACCTGAGCGCTTGACGTAACAAATCCTTCAATTCTATAAGTTATAAGTGTTGTATCGCCAAATGCCCAAATTAACAATTGCAATTTCAAATCAATATTGAAATGTACAGGTTTAGAATTTTCTACAGTGAAAATTTTTCGGAACTTCAGTATTCAAAAAAGTATACAAAAGCTAGACGTTAAGAACGTATCCAATGAGCGAGCAACGCGAGCATTGGATTGCGAAACAATCCGAAATGAACTGCGAAAGCAGTTCCGAGCGCTACCGAGCAGGAGGCGAAGCCTCTTAGTTTTTAAGAAATTATCTAGTGACTAATGATTACACTGGGAAAATTTTTTTCTGTTCTGTTGAGTTATGAATGGGTCATAGATATTTTCGATCATAGATATTATATATATCCAGAGGTATGATTTATTATGGGAACATGGAGGACTTTGTGACTCAACAGATTTAACGTGCATCAGTCACCATTTACTACACGGAGAGTCTTCGGCCGGCGGGGATCGAACCTATGACCTCTACAGTGCTCTAACAGTCAGGCTATCCCGGATTTAAAGATATAGTAACCTTTTAGGATCCACGTATCCAAGTAGCAGAAGTCACATGTGACTTCACAAAAGAGTCTCCGTGACTGTCACATTTTTTGTCGCAATCTGGTAATGGTGTTATCTGACGTGGTTAGTTACCGAATATTCGGCAAACAATTCATGATTCAATATCAACCTTGATTTTGTTAGTTGAAGCCTTTATACAGCTCCTTAAAAAAAAAAAAAAAAAAAAAAAAAAAAAAAAAAAACTTAGCTTATAATAGATAGTGCAAAGAAATTTTATTAGTTTTTAATTTTTCTAAACTTAGCAAAATTATTCAACTATTAAATATTAAAATATCTTATCAGAAGAAGCTTTTAATGATTTTTTAAACAGTTCATTCTCCCTAACTAATGAGTTTTGGTTTCTTTGTTATCTGTTACAATCAGGGTTAATATTTTGTTCAGAAGAAACCTATTTCTCCCATAATACCAGAAGAAAGTGAAGTTTATTGAAAGTTGAAGTTAGAAAGATGAGGAAAGTTCTCCCAGAAGAAAGTAGAAGAAACTGAAAAAAAATGGAAGAAACTGGATGAAATGGAAGAAACTAAAAATGACCAAATATATTTGTTTTACAATTATATTTAATGGATAGTTCAAAGAAAATATTAATTTGGAAATTATTATTTAATTAATTTTTTTTCTCAACTGCTCACCTTTTTTTAGTGCCAATGCATTTTTTAGAAATTTTAAATAGTAATTTTGTTTCTTATTAGTTTTCTTTTTATTAAAAAAACTAATATAATTTAATTATAGATTATAAAGTACTAATTTTTCACTATAAAGTGTGATATGTAAGTAAATCTTGGAACATAATACTGTAAATGTACCAAATTACTACGAAAAAGCTTTGCTATAAAATTTAAATTTAAAACTTACGAGTTTTATTTAGAGTAAATACTCTATAATTGAATTTTTTTTTAAAAATGTTCATTCGTGATTATATAGGTATGTTTTCATGATTTTCAATTCAAATATTAAAAAAAATTAATAATAAAGATTTTTACCAGTTTTAATTTTTTTTTAAATTTTATATAATCAATCATCAATTAAAAATTCGGTAATAGGTGATTGATTAAAAATTCGTATTATTATTTTGTAAATTATAATTTTATAATACTATTATGATTATGTATGTAAAAAGGAAATTTGTATTAAAAATATCAATTGATAAATACCTTTAGCATATTACCTAAGAATTGTTTTGAGTGCTCATTATTAACAGCATTTGACTTTAGACAATTTGTATGCTATTTATATTCATGAACACTATGTGGGAAAAATTTTCGCATCGTTGTAGAATAATCGACAAATCTTGCCAACTTTGGGGCAGCGGCCTGCGAGAAACTAAAAACATCACAGAAAGGGACCAACTCAAAGGATTTAACTCGATGGTTTTTCCACTCGGAAAGAAACTTACCTTCTCTGGTTATAATAAGCGTTAGTTTTTAAAGATGCTTTTGGAAATCATAATTTGAACCAGCTTTATTATTTTATTATGCACATTAGTAATTTTTATTAATGAGTATAATTGCTATTTTAAATTTGATATCAAAATCAAAGTACATATACAGTATTATATGTTAAACTATCTATGGCCAAATAATGCTTATTTAGCTTTTTTTTAAATTTGTCAGAAAACAAATACATTTTCTGAAAAACATTTACTTATCTCCTCTATCATCAAATGGTTTCATTTTTATCAACAAATATTCATCTTAAAAGTGTACAATTTCGCTATTTCTTAAGTTTTTCACATATACAGCTAATTTTTAATTAAAATTAATCTTATATTTATATTTCTTTATAAAATCAATATAATCAATAGTGTTTAATTAAATCAAAAATAAAGTAGCATTTAATACTTAAAATAAAATTTTATTATAAATTTAAATATCATTTAAATTTTCTCATTGCTTTAACTCACATACAATCTATTAAATCTGAATTTTAAAATACATCAATTGAAATGATTGTAAATGTAAATAATGTTAGTAATCTTCTGCCGAACTATTCGGTTTTTGAGCCGAATACTGAATATTCATTACATAACTAATTTTTAAATTTTATTTTAAAGCATTCTGAGCATTTATTTTATTTTTAAAGCATTCCAACTAGAACGCATTTTACGAATTAGTATATTAAGTTTAATGTTTAGAATATAGTTTTTATTTTCAATAATTTTAGTTGTTGCTACACATATTTCACATATTTCACAAATACACTACGTAGCTTACTAGAGCATTACTAAACATTATGATTCAGAATAGAAATAAGAAATAAAATACTAATAAATTTTAACAAGAAATTAATCTTTATAAAATGCTACCATATTACACTTTTTAAAAACCTCTTGTAAAAATATGTAAATTTTAAACAGTTATTTGTGTTTACAGGGTTAGATAGGCTTAAAATATTTAAAAATTATGTCTATAAAGTATAGATTTTAATAACTACATGCTAATGAGCATAGTTCATTTTGGAAAATCGGTAATGATAAGGCTAAAAGTAAATTAAAACATTAAAATAATTTTAGAAGGACCCAGTATACATTTGCTATTAAAAAAAGAAGATTGTGAATTAAAATTAAACTTGAAATAGTTTAATTTATTAACTGTTCAAAAATTTATGTATTTAATGAAGAAAAAAACCTAAAATGTTAAAAAAAATGTGCACAAATTCTTTTAATTACTTCACAAAATCAATCAATCTAAATTAGAAAATAAAAACCATAAAAAACATTGCTGATTAGGGTCCATTGTAAAAATGAAGAGAAAACTAAAAAAAAAATGTCATCGAAATGAAATAATAATCGTCATCATAGCAATCGAAAACAAATACTCAAAAAGTATTAGAAAACGAAAGAACCTTTAAACAAAGAAATTAAATAGAAAAGGAACAACAAAAGCGGACTCAAAACATATCAATTTTCTTTAATCATCTAACTTAGTCTACTTAAATCACAATTTTTAATTTACTCTCTATTATAAGATAACAAATAATAAAACAAATGATAAAATAAATAGAACTCACCTCTTAAGTAGGATTTTTCTCTATTTGTTGCGTTATGAAACAAAACGGAACTTCCGAAGTTGAGAAATCACTTTTTTGTTTTTGAAACATCCACAACGAAAGCTCAAAACTTAAACTTAAAATCACAGGAATACAATGTTTATTAACTAAACTAAAAAAGGATCAAAACTTCTTCCAGTTTAATTACAAAATTCAACAAAAGTGAACACATTTTTGAAATATTAAATTTTTGGTGTCACACTCGTCGTTACAATTATTACATGAGTTCTTCGTTTATGTAATCAGACGTACAATATCAAAAGGAGCTATCATTTATAAAGATCAGTCATAGAGTATCCAATTGTATGTCCTGTTTCATCAAATAAAACATTCCAACTAAGTAAATAAGCATCATGAAAAATCAACAGCAAAAAAAAAACATTTATTGTAAGTAGAACAAGCTTTCATAAGACAAAAGGTTATAAAATCATTTTCAACTGATTCAACGCAAATCAACGAATTTTAATCTTGCGTTATATCTTTTACACACGATTATAGGCTCAATTTTAAGTGAGAGCATCAACTTTCTTAATTTTAGCCACCAAAAAAAACGTGCAGACGATTATAAAATGACAGCAGCTGTGGTTCAGGTTTAATTTAAAATCGTTTGCTTTTTTCGAACAAGCGTCAACTAGAGGCTTATTCTTTTGAATGATTTTCACCTATTGACAACGTTTAAATTTACATTTTTCAAATTGGAAAATTAAATTTAAAATTTTACACAAATAATTATTTGCATTTTAAATTAGGGCTAAAAAAACATACAAGTATCTGAAAACAATATAATTCGCGATCGCAACGAACTATAGGGGGCGTTGTTGTATGTGTCTTCAAATATTAGAATATGCAAGAAGTATATCTAAACACATAATTTAATACCATTTAATTTTTCAAAAAAACTATTTTGACAACAATTTTATCAAAAAATTATAAACTAAAAAACGTAAAATAAAAACGATTTTAAAAATTCCTCATTTTTCAATAAAAACTTTCGTATTGTTTCTTTTTTTTAATTCTTATAGTATTTAATCAGACGTAAAAAAACCATTTTGTAGAGAACGATCATCAAGTAAGAAAAAAAATTATTTACAAGCAAATTTTTTATTATAAAAATCATAACACTTACCTGATTTATAAGTCCAGAGAATTCCAAAATGATATGTTCTTTGTTTGAAAACTTTATTCTCAAATAATATATACATAGTTTATCCCTTCATTACTTTTAGGTAACATACCACACATCAAAATTTTATAATTGTAAGATCTCGATATGAATTTTAATATGTAGCTTAAAAACAGAATAGCTGAATTCTAGTTGAAATCCTTTCAAAACTAAAAAACACTTACCAAGAAAACGATAAAAAATTTATTTATAATCAGCACAAAAGACACTTTTTCAAGTAATTCGGGTTATTCTTTATTGTTGTTTTCTGAATTATGTAGATACAGAAATATATACTATTCTATGAAGAAGAAGAATATTCTATAACTATTACAGTTCTGTATGGAATTCATTGGAACACATTTATTCATTGGAATGACGAAAGCAATGTTGACTTCATTTTAACTTGTAATGAATTGAAGACAGAAAAATTATTTTACCGCAATACACACATCTGTAACAGCAAGTGATCATGAAATCATGCTATGTTGTTGGTAATAGAAAGGTAAAAATTATTGAGAAGTTGTTTTTCAAATGCTTGGCGTGTTCTGCTTCAATGTTTGGCATGTTCTGATTAGTTTTTTCAAGAAGTTTTACCTTTTCTTTAGGGAAATTTTGCTTCTTTTTTGATGCTAAGAAAATGGCGTCCGTCAATGCCAATGGTTATACAGGAACTAATGCCCGATATTTACAGTCTCCCGCTAGATGGCGTATCGAGTGTTGCGATCGCGAATACTTCAATGCAAAGCACTTCATATTCTATTCGCGATCGCAACGAACTATAGGGGGCGTTGTTGTATGTGCCGAATCCCTGCGATTTCCATATGAACAGTCATTCAGTTACACTGGAGACGTCTTTAATGTATCATTGTAACTTTCCATCTTTATTGTGGCTTATTAAATTTAAAAAAGAAAAGTTTTTGTTTTCTTTCTTATGCAAACGAAAACAAAATGGTATCTCTTTTTTTTTAGAGAAGGAACATCCAGAACACATCGGAAAAATATTTGTAAATAAAGAGAAAAAAATAGGTAAATTCTTATAAGAGTTCAAACCTAATGCCTGAGAAATAGTTTTACTAAATTTAATATTATAACATGAAAGGCCCATTTAAATTTTAACGTAAAATAAAGAATGCTTACGAAACAAAAAAAAAAAAACAAAAAAAAAAAAGAACCATTCTTTTTTTGTCGCCATTTTTCGGTGTTACGAAAATGCGTCTTTGGAACTTGCCAAAAACAAAACAAGATGCAATTTTATTTTTTTAGGAGCGAAATATTTTATGGAGTGAAATATAACGAAAATGTACCAATGTCCATTACATGAATTTTTATCTTAGTAAACGTCCGTTTTGGAAATGTTATTTCATTTTGAATCTTATTTATTAAGAGTTCATAATGGCTATAGAATCAGGTGAGAGAAAAGTTTGTTTTGAATCTATGCTAAACTCTATATCGGCCCATTTTCCACCGAAATCCGATTGACTACTTTGATTTTAAACAAAGTGTTTCATTTTAAGATTTTTTCCAAAAATTTTAAGTGCAGATTGGCGGCACTTAAAAATCTGCCAAATCTGTAGCTGTGGTTAATACGTAAGTACCGAATTTTTCTTCCATACTTTTCTGCATCATATTACTTCAAATATTAGAATATGCACGAAGTATACATAAACACATAATTCAATACCATTTAATTTTTCAAAAAAGGTATTTTGACAACAATTTTATCAAAAAATTATAAACTAAAAAACGTAAAATAAAGAATTCTTAGGATAAAAACGATTTTAAAAAGTCCTCATTTTTCAATAAAAACTTTCGTATTGTTTCTTTTTTTAATTCTTATAGTATTTAATCAGACGTGAAAAAACCATTTTGTAGAGAACGATCATCAAGTAAGAAAGAAAATTATTTACAAGCAAATTTTTTATTATAAAAATCATAACACTTACCTGATTTATAAGTCCGGAGAATTCCAAAACGATATGTTCTTTGTTTGAAAACTTTATTCTCAAATAATATATACATAGTTTATCCCTTCATTACTTTTAGGTAACATACCACACATCAAAATTTTATAATTGTAAGATCTCGATATGAATTTTAATATGTAGCTTAAAAACAGAATAGCTGAATTCTAGTTGAAATTCTTTCAAAACTAAAAAACACTTACCAAGAAAACGATAAAAAATTTATTTATAATCAGCACAAAAGATACTTTTTCAAGTAATTCGGATTATTCTTTATTGTTGTTTTATGAATTATGTAGATACAGAAATATATACTATTCTATGAAGAAGAAGAATATTCTATAACTATTACAGTTCTGTATGGAATTCATTGGAACACATTTTTTCATTGGAATGACGAAAGCAATGTTGACTTCATTTTAACTTGTAATGAATTGAAGACAGAAAAATTATTTTACCGCAATACACACATCTGTAACAGCAAGTGATCATGAAATCATGTTATGTTGTTGGTAATAGAAAGGTAAAAATTATTGAGAAGTTGTTCTTCAAATGCTTGGCGTGTTCTGCTTCAATATTTGGCATGTTCTGATTAGTTTTTCCAAGAAGTTTTACCTTTTCTTTAGGGAAATTTTGCTTCTTTTTTGATGCTAAGAAAATGGCGTCCGTCATTGCCAATGGTTATGTGGGAACTAATGCACGATATTTACAGTCTCCCGTTAGATGGCGTACTCGAGTGTTGCGATCGCGAATTGAATATTTGACTTTCTTTATTTTTTCCTGGAAATTAATCTTAGTTGTTACATTATTAATATTAAAAACATTATTAATATTAGTCCAAATGTACGCAAAATAGAATAAAGCATTTTATTCAAAATTAAAAGATTACAAAAATAACTAGTTTATGTTTTTGTTCGCTGAAAACTTTATTTTTCTACCTCTGCAATAATATTTTTGAATCAATTAAATCGTTTCAAGACAGTTTGTTGCTATAACAGTTGTGCAAAATTTGAAATTTTTAACATGAATTTTTAAGAAAATGTTATTGTCTACGTCTATTTTAAAAATAGAAGGAACAGATGATACTATAATAGATGTATTTAAATATAGTTTGGTAATTTGGACAAGAAGTATATTTGCATTAAGAAAAATTTCTGACACTGTGAGCGTTAGAGTATAGAGAATATACGGGGAAAAAAATTTTTTTTACAGAAGCAATTTTTTTTCGAAGTCATAATGAGAGGCCTTTGAAGCCATTTAGCAAATATCAGACTTGGATATAATTGTTTTGACTATTCATGACAATTGTGATTCACATATTTAATTTTAAGAAATCGCAAAAAACTGCTTACAAGACTTTTAAGTAACTGATCTAACTTTCTCGAGACAAGTAGCAAAAAAATAACCTTATAACAGTAGAAAGACTAGTCGTGAAATGGTTCTCATTTGACTTTCAAGAGATCAAAGTTGAAAGAAAGTTTCTCAGGAATTTCAGTCCCATCAAAATATATTTGTAACTACCAAATGACAAAAGTCACAATAAATAGTCATGGAAACTTTTATGATATATCACAAGACAGAATAAAATCATAATCGCATTATGACCTCCTTGGGACAATTCAAAACGGTCACACCTGTGACTTTTAGCTCTGAGCATTTTTGACTTTTTTATGACGCCACTGTGCTATTTGTGTGGCTGTCCTATGAATATCATCTTAAAATAAATTTTCTAAAGAGCAATGGGAAAAGGTTACACTCACTCACGTTTGTGAAAATCGCAACACCCCGTAGAAATTATGCAAATTGAACTAAATTTACATGAAATATACAGTGAGGTAGGGCATGCAAATGTTGAGAATTACAAAGCGCAGATTTATTTGTACCATTAATACGTGGAATAAATTTCATCAATTTCTGACAATTCCATCATAACGTTGCCATTTTCACAAACATAAGTGTATAATTATTTTCTTAAACATAGTATAATGATGCACTTTTTAAACAAAAACATATTAAAAGTCGTTTTTACTTTTTAAAACAAAAGTTTGTTTTAAACCAGATTTAAAATATATCTTTAAGAAAACAAATGAAATAGACAAGAAGAGAAAACTGTTAGTTCGCATTTTCCATTTACATAAACAGCATCATTATTTTGTCCGTTATTTATTTAATCTCTCCTCGCTTCTCATATAAAATGCTTTCTTTTCGTTTGTTGACAAAAAAGAACTTAGCCTTTCATACGTAAAATTAATTTTTCTCTTCCCTAGAAAATAAATGAATTCAGAACGTAAAGCATATTTGTTGCTTCCTCCATTGTATCTGCTCTGCTTTGCGAATTCAAAATCTTTTGCTAAAAACTCGCTTTAAATATAAGAAAAAATTTGGAATTTTCTTCATTCAAAAACGATATTACACTCAGCCCAAGAATGATAGAATATAAAATGTGAATTAAAAATTATATTTTAGAAAGTCAGAAATAATATTCTAGCAGAAAACGAAAAAAAAAATTATAAGATATGTGTGTTAGCAAGACAGCATTTCATCAGGGGACACAATGCCCGCCAACAATTTTGGTTTTACCTGCTTTAAGCGCTTTTCCTATTTGATTTATTATTTTATATGTTATTTACTTATTTTATCTTTTTCTGAACTTGTAAATCAGTTTCAGTCATTGATTAAAATTGATATGTTATACAAATGTGTTTAAATTGTTAGATTCCTTCCAAATCATTTATGAGTTCATACCAATTTCGTAAAGCGATTTCTGAGTGAAATATTATTTTTTATCTATCAAAATAAGATACATGCACAAAACTACATTTAAAATTTGGTTTCTGAATAGAATTTAATAATTTTTTTGAATTAAGGTAAATGATAGAACAACAAATTACGAACTTTACGAAAGTATATTATTTGAATTTTTTTTTATCATTCAGAAGTTGTTCTAGAATTACTATTTCAATTTAATAAGTTAATATAATGTTTTTGATAAAATTATTAAGGTTATATAAAATGCATACAAATTAATAAGAATTAAAATATAATTATGAAACCAAAACATAAAATCTCTTTCTCCATAATTCCTATGTTTTCTCTGTCATTTGCGAATAGAGTGTACGTGAATATATTTTACTTATTTCCCACAAAATCGATGAAAGGAACAAAGAGGAAATCTAGTTACCAAGTCGTTCTTATGCATTTTTTATTTTTACCAAATACTAATGAAATAAAATAATACCATAATGGCTTTTTCGGGCCATTTATTTTTTTCCTACGTGATTTGTTTGAGGCAAAATACAGTATGAGTAATGAATAATTTCATATTTTGAAATTTATTTTACTAGAATTCAGCCAATTATTTCTAGTTTTAATATGATATATAAATGAAACTACAAATTCATCGACTATTAATCGCGTCCAAACCCACAATTATGCATTTAGAATGGTATCCAAAACCATTATTTTCTACTAGAAATGGCGATTAAAACCCCAAGAACGTTTAAGAAATGATGTCCAAAATCACAATTATTTTCAGAAATGAAGCTCTAAACCACAGTTATCCAATAGAAAAGAAGAAAAATACGGTCCACAACGTCAATAGAAATGGGGCCCAAAACCTCAGTTAAACAATAAAAAAAGGCGTCAAAACCTTAATTATCAAATAGAAATTGCTACCCAATCCTCAATTACCCAAGAAATAGGTGTCCAAAAGATCAATTATCCAATGGAAATTGCGTCTAAAACCACGAATAGAAATGGCGTCCAAAACGGCAATTATCCAATAAAAATGGCGACCAAAATCTCTATTATTCACTAGAAATGACGTTACTACTTACCTAAGCACATTTTATTCCATAAACATCACACAAAAATAAGCTCCCAAGCAATATTTAGCATGACTTAGACGATGCTCAAATGGCGGCTTCTAAGCTCTCTACGCGTTTTTTCGCTCGTGTGATGAATTCGGACGCACACTATATTAGCTGCGCAGCAAAGTGTGACACGTAACAAACTGTGTTTTTAAAAGCCTTGAAACTCCGTCTTTTAAATTGTATGTAGATTACTCTTGTCCAAGCTATATTTCATTAGGTACAAATTAATTAAATTGGGTCCACATTTTTGAATAGCCCAATATTTTCCTCGCACAGAAACATTTTAATCATCGCAGGCTCGGTTTTAGACAACAAGCAAAGTTCATTATACAAAAAAAAAAGTAAATCAGCCCAAAAAGCCATTAAATTTTATTACATTCTTTAGGGTATTTGGAAAAAATATAATAAATCCATTAAGATACCCTTGGTAACTAAATTTTCCCTTTGTTACTTTCATCGCTGTGTTTGAAAAGAAGAATATATTCAAGTAGCACCACTTTCTATTCAAAATAATGCTAAAAAGTTGTTCAATTTAGGGTTTTAAAGCATTTTATTCACCATTGAAAGCAGATAAAATGGAGGAAGCAATTCGAATACTTTGTGTATTTACTTGTTTTCTTCCTAGGGATAGAAAAAAAAATATTTTAACTTAAAGAAATGTTTTAATTCTTTTTTTCCTTTTTATAAACAAAACGAAAGCATTTAGAACAGAAATAATTTAAAGAAAAATAAGCAAATAATCGAACAAACAATACTGAGAAACAAAAAACAGTGTTAATAAAACACAATCTAAGGCACAGAAAAGAACCTTTCTGTACTAACAATTCTACTTTATTCATATTTTTTAAGCTTTAGTCTACACAGCACAAAGTATACCCTCTCTTTTTTTAGAAATAATGTTGTTGTTCATGTAATTAGTGAATATTTAAATAAAAAAAATTCTTGCCTATTTGTATTAGCATTTAGAGTTCTAAAAATTTAATGTGTGGTGTACAAAAGATACAAATTAATTTTTATTAGCTTTCCTAAGAAACTTCTAATCACTCTCCGACGAAAATCCTTAACATCATGGTGCGAAGCGAGATTAAACAATTCAAAGATTCTGGATTTCAACAGAAATTTGTCAATAGAGTAGTTTCAATTAAAATGCATTTGTGCATGCAGAGGAATATTAACATTAATAAAATGAAATGACTATGCCTTCAAAAACTTTGTGTATATATAAAAGTAGCAACATTAATAGAATAGCCTAATATCAATCAATTTGCAATATTTGTATAAAGTAGTAAGTTCATTTGCATAATTAAAGCACATTAAATTGTATAATAATAAGTACATAATCTCGCTATTCAGCTTAATTAATTGAAAATATTATAATAGTATTGAATATAAATTTATAGTGTATCTACCACTACAAAAATACAATTCCAATTCCCTAGTATATAAAATATGTTAACTCTTTTATTAGGCTACATTTTCATAGATGAGGGTTTACATTCTCTTTAACAATCATACCCACATTAAAATAAGTTTTATTTTCTTAATACTTCTTTTTTAATTTTTTAAGAACCTTACGAAGCTGACTAGAATATTATTTTCAACTCCTGTTTGTAGAAGTTGAGAAAAAATGCATAAATTCTTTCATAACGAAAAATATGAATTTTTTATTTATTTTAAGATTAAAAATCAATTTGGAAGCTAAATTTCTTCATTACTCATTAATTAAAGAACAGGGTTATTTCGAATAAACAAATATTTTTTTTTATTTTTTAAAACATTATTAAAAATTTAAGAAAACAATTTGTTTAATCAAGTATCTTTTTCACGCAGTAATATTCATTCCTATAAATTTTTTGATGTTCATTAAAATATTTTAAAAATATGGTATAAAATTCTCATTAACTTTTTGATTAATTAAAAATATTTACTTTCAAAGAAAAAAATACCAAGAAAAATTTTTGTGTCAATAAACAATACCTTAAAAATATTTGCAGTTGCATCTTATTGAACAAAAAGACAATTTTCATGAGAAGTCAGGTATGATAACTTTAAATATTTCCAGTTGGAGGAAATAAACACACATAATTAGCATTACCAAAGCGTGTAAAAATGCATTAAAATCTTTCACGTTAGAGACATTTAATTAATTCAAGCTTAGATTCTATGCATCCAGACCTTATTCAAGGAAACTCCAGCATGAATTTCCTTAACAAAACATTTCTAAAATTAATTAAAACAGCGCTAACTGTCTGGATCAAAGGGCTAGTTGATGCGTACAATTCTCTCAAAAGTTCCTTTTTGAAGTCTTAATTGCTTAATTAAAATATTTACTGCTTTTTTCAGCAATGAGTTGTCTAGGAAAATTGTGATTAAGTTATAATTCACACATTTGACAGAGAAATTACGAAAATTTGATGTTAAAAGAATAGTTAAAGAAAACGCGCTTTGAAGTATTATAGCTTTCATTAACATCCATAATATTAATTCTGTGTATAGCAATATCAATTAATTTTTCATACAAAAATTTTACGCTTATAACATGCTAGCCGCATCCTGTGATTAGCTGGCAAGTCTAATACTCATTTAATATGAGTAGAATTTTATTTTATTTTATAACCGTCGTTGAACAGTCGACCCGTGGATTTACGACTACCAATGTTCAACTCCGTAGCATTGTAATTTTGAACCCCGTCCAGAAGACAAGGGAACTCCTGGATGGAGTATTGGGAGAAATTTTGCCTTCGCGGAGGACTTTTTGATGGAGCTAACCCGCATTTGCGTTACATGGAGAGGAAGACCACGAGAACCTCCCACGGTTAGCTTGACGGCAAGGGGACTTTAACCCATGATCCGTTTACCACTGAGGATATTTCACGTCAGCACTGTGGTCAGTGCAAGCCGGATGCGGAATTCGTATCGACTGGGATTCGAACCCGGTTCGCCTCATTAGAAGGCGAACGCTCTATCCCCTGAGCCATCGCGGCTCATGAGAAAAATTTCAAGTATCTCAAAATTTTAAATTGTTTTGTCAATAAAGACAACATAAAAGTAACCAGTCGTGGTGACTCACGGCATAGAGTGTTAGCCAATAAGGAAAACCTGGTTCGAATCCCAGCAAAGGCACGTCAATACAAATTATGCACCTGGCTCAATCCGACCACAGCGCTGACGTAAAATATCCTCAGTGTTACACGGATCATGGGTTAGAGTTCCCTTGCCGTCAGGCTAACCGTAGAAGGTGTTCGCCGTTTTCTGCTTCATGTAGCGCAAATGCTGGTTAGTTCCATCAGAAAGTCCTCCACGAAGGCAAATTTCTTTCAACACTTGATCCATGAGGTCTTCTGGATTGGGTTCAAAATTACAAGTATACGGAGTTGAACATTAGTAGTCGTAAACCCGAAATTGGGCCAGCTGTTCAACGACGGTTATAAAATAAAATAAAATATAAAAGTATCAACTCTAATTGCACAAGTTACTATCGCTTTATTATACTCCTTACTTGTCCGCACTTTCAGTTCTTGAGGGTTGAGGGACATTTTTTTTAATATACATTTGGCAAATTAAAGTTTTTAAAGCCCTTTTGAATTAATTTATTTTGTAGAAAAGGGCTTTGACAATTTAAATTTGATATATAAAACATATTTGAGAGATTATCCAACGCCATGTACTTTAACATTTTAAAAATATGATGTGTTAATTCGTTTAATAATGTTTCCGAGAGGCTCAAAAAAATAGCGATTTTGCTAAAATAAAAATTTATGTGGCATTATTGATTATCGTTATGTTAATATTATTATTATTATTATTATTTTTGCATTTAAAGGCATTATTTGAATTTCGTCAACAATAAAAACCGTATTAAGTGAATGCCAAACCATGTCTAAAGCAATAATTAAATTATTTTATATCAAATTTATCGAAAGGAATCTACTAGAGCAGTGGTTACCAACTGGCGACCCGCGGGCAGCGTCCGGCTCGCGTGGCTTTTTTTTTTTTTTTTTTTTTGTGGCCCGCGAACTAAAGTATATTATGAGTCATTTTTTGCGGACAATTTTCATAAAAAATTCTACAAGGGTTTAAAATACTTTTCTTTCGTTAAAAAAAACCTAATTTCTTCGTTTCTGTGAAATTTAACATACCAACGGTGCAAAAAAGTTTATTTCTCTGGTCTTGCATCTCAGAAATCATTTATACAAATACAAAAATAATCGTATATATTTTATTTTATTTTTTTTTTTATTTATTTATTTTTTTTGTATTTTGTGAATATAATTTAGCATGTGCGTTTCAGAAATTTTCTCGCAGAAGTTCTTCGATTTAGCCTTTTGAAACCACTCATTTTGGACGAAATTATTTACATTTGCAAATTTTTACATTACAATTACATTTGCAGAATTTTATAATATGCAATAAAATATTTTTAAATATACTAGGGGGCTAAACCCCCTGTTCGCTGCCTCTCACCAACCCCGATGATTGCTTCGCAATAATTGTCTTTTCTTGGCAGAAAACAGTTTTTCTACATAAGTTAAAATTATTCACTTAACATATATGTACTAAAAGGAATTCTGTTTGCTTACTCTTGTGCCTCTACTTCCCAAGTCCAAATATTACTATTTATTGGTATTATAAACATTTGGATCTCTTGATGAACGGAAGTGATTTTTCGAAGTAATCATTTTTTAAAATAACATTTATATTCTTATAACATTATATTGTTCAAACAAATTTGATGAGTTCACAACCATAATTTAATATTCTCGCTAATAATAGCAGTACTGGAAAATAAGTTTAAATTAGGGATACAAAAATATTTAAAGAAAAACAATGCCTTTACGACTATTATTAATTTTATGCTGATGACAACCAAAACAATATTTAAATGAATGAGGAAAAACTGGATCCTATCACGTGATTTCGCGGCCAATAAAAACTCACGAAATTGCGACACCATCATTAGATTTTTATGTATAGTAAGATACTTCTTAATTTAATTTGTAGTTCAATACTTCTGTTTTTTACAACTTGATAAAAATCTAGTAGTAATATTTAATATTCCTTCAAAGACAAAAGAGTCCTATATAACATTTTGATAAAGTTGCGGCCCGCCATTTGACTGGTGTTTTTAATTGCGGCCCCCGGCCTCACGTGAGTTGGAAACTCCTGTATTAGAGCAAACGTTTTTATTCTACTTTAATTTTAAAAATTAAATCTTCTGGAACCAAACCAAATGAAATAATCTTCTGGAAAAAACCAAATGAGTTGATAGTCATGTGTTAGTGGTAGTTATGTGGTGGCGTAAAAAGTTTGAAACCCTGCTATATTGGCCTTAATTCCGTTATAAAAAGTGTAAAAATGTAACTATCCATTAAAAAAAATTCATTATTCCATTACACGCATCCATTATAAAAAGTATGGAAATGTAATTCACAAAACTCTAATGCCACGCCAATATTTACAATTCATATAACAAATAGGGATGAAAATCATAATTCATTCGTTTATCGTCTGCAGAAGACATTTGCGGGGAAAAAATGTTGAAATATTTAAATTCTTGAAAATAATCATCGAATATTTCCGAGTGAGGAATCAAATTGCGATGAAATTTTTCATTGTTTTCATTGTTTGTTTTTTTTAATGGCGGGCACGTGGAACTATTGTCCATTTGCCACAAAAAGTGCCAGAACTGCTAACTCTCTTTTCGTTACCCAGTGGGCACCTGTGTCGAAGCCACGGTGGCGGAGCAGCGTCGCCCACGTCACACTACCACAACCCGTTTATAGGGCGGGTCACATTCACACACAAAGGAGAAAGGACATAGAACACAGATAGAGAGAAAGAAACATCCATGCCTTGTCCGGGATTCGAAGCCAGAACCTTTCTGATGCAAGGACAGTTCCCTGCCCCCTACACAGGCCGGTCGGCGTTTTCAATCATATAAATATGTATCTTTAATGGATAAAAAAAAGGTATGGGGCTGGGAAAGAAGCAGAAATGAGGATGAACGATTACTACAGAAATGTCTGGAACTAAACACACACTTATAAGTGAGTCAAGCTGGTTTTTCTATTTATTTTCACCAGCACATTTTTAGAATTTTTTTCACTACACAGTATAAATTTAAATAATTTTCATGTTCGATTCGATTACTTTCTTGGTAACTAATTCTACTCTTGCGAATAGAATCCGTATTCGGTTTTTGCCCTCTAGATCATAAATTAAATTAATGAAAAATTATTCAATTCTGAAGAGGGAGAAAATGACAGGTGATAGTATAAACAATGCTTAAATTTTAGGTTTGCCACGAGTAAAAGTTAATCTTCAACACATAACGCTTTATTTGTAAATTCCCGAATCTTTTAAGGGGAGCAATTTCTTATTCCTTTCAAAATGTTTTACTGGCTAAATAATAAGTATTTATGGAAAAAATATGTTTAAAAAACTAGCAATTTTTTAATTATTCTCTGTCATCTACTTGTAGCCATTATAGTTTCATGTCATGACACTGCACAGTGATTTATTTTGTTTAAAAATAAAATCTATTTTAAAAGGACGGAGATAAAATTAAAACTGATCGCTGTAATTACTGAGAATTATTAGAAATTAATGAACAAAGTCAATGGTGTGTGGTATCGGTACAAAGTCAATAGTGTGTGGTAACTGTTCTACCGTTAACTGCTCAACTTCTCGCGCAGATCGTAGGGCTGTTAAAACGGATGAGCCGTCCTCTCTGCAGAGGATCAAAATTGTGATGACATCTATGGGAGGTTCCTCAATAGCCCATTGTGCATCTCTAGTGCTATATAAATAAACTACCTACCAGAAACTGATACTCGTTTACCTTTATTATTTAAATGCTATATTTTCAGAGGGCTTAATTTTTCACTCAGAAATTAATAATAAAGATTTCCTTGTAACAATGTATGGATAACTCTTATTCTGCTAAGTGTATTTAGCTAACAGTTATAGAGTAATATGACATTGACGATGATGACCATTGTTTAAAGATGAGCAAAGAAGTGTAAATTAAAAGAAATCTGGTGTTACTTTTCGAAATTATGAGGAATAATAAAGCTCTATTGTAACAATAATGACCATAGATACAGAAGAGCTTCATGTTTACACACAAATTCAAAAACTAAAACTCGTTTAAATTTATATAAATTGGTAAAAAGTGATATTTGTTGTTGTTGTCGCCGCCCATGAGGGGGTGCGAATGTTTCTGTTTTCCAATGGCACCATCTATGGCCAAGAATTTGACTTCTGCCACACCCATACGTCACACCCGCTTACAGGGTGGACGCATTCGTACATCCATTCATTCATCCATAGATCGTAATTTTGACCTGAACCAGAGAATTTAGTACCCCCAGAGATGTAATTTGTTATGGGAACATGGAAGACTTTGTGATCCAACAGATTTACCATGCACCAGTCACCATTTACTACCCGGGGGAGTCTCCGTATGGCTAGATTCGAATTCGAATTCTCAGAAACGAGAGCCCAGCGCCCTGCCAACCAGGCTATCCTGGCCCAGCAGTACTTGTATTTGATTTGTTTATTTCTTGCAAAAAAAAATTATAATAAACTTTCCTGGTGCGAATATATACAAATTATAGTGAGCTAAGTATTTTTTTTTTTTTTGTAAACACTTGCAGAGTACTGTAACATTTTGTAACAATGATGACCATTGTTACGGAAGAGCTGCATTTTTATTGCAGAGCTATATTGTTGCATGTTGTTACAAAAAATATATTTTTAGTTCCATTTACCTCAAAATACAAGAATTATTCCTCCATCTAACATTTATTACTTCACGTGATTGAGACAAAGAAATCTGTACTTCAAACAAAAACTAACTTATTATACGTAGTAGAATTATTAATCAAGAGCTGTGAAGCAAATATAGCTGATGATATCGAAGGCGGTGGACCCTTGGGAATTGGCTGGACCTTCCAAAAGCTAGAAAAACAAAATCGCCAGACGATCTTTTTATGACGTGATTACATAGGCTTGCCGCTAATCTTTCCTACAATCGCCACATTTCCTATGAGATTCCGATTTCTTTCTCTCTCTCTCTTTGAGAATTATTTTCTTCTCTTTTTGTCAGTCATTTACCAATCACGTTTTATCTTCTTTTTACTGTTTCATATATATAGCCATAAGAAACAACCCCTAGTCTCGAAGGCGCCTTTGTTTTATTATAAAGCTCTGTCTCCATCTTTGAGAAAGGGATACTTATTCGGAAAGCTATCCCTGAGGAATAGAAAGAAGTTTTTGACTGTAATTATTTTTTCTTTTCATTTTTTGACAGTAGAGCTTATTTGCCATTATTTAATAGCGCAATATTTTTTTGTACAGTATATAACATACTTTTTACGTTTAAAAATTTCAATACAGAGAAGATCTTTTTTATTTCTATTGGCAGATTGCAAAAACAATCGTAGACAGCAACAACGAAGCGGGAACTTACTACAACTTATTCTGCGAGGCGATATTTTCAAACATGTAATTTTGTTTTTAATAAAAATAAATAAATTATATTATTTCTGAGCTCAAATCTGCTGTATTTCATAAGATATTATTGATAATAAGTAATTCTGGTCAGTTTGAAGTGAAAATTTGCTTTAGTTATTTATAGATGTATTGTTAAAAAAAGCTGACTTGCTTGCTATAGATATAGAAAGAACTCGCTATTTATCCTGTCCCGATATAGCCCAATACTTCCTATAACTGAAAGCCTCCACACGATTTTTTATAAGTATTCCAATCAGACCACTGTGAAGGATATCCACTTTCCGAACGAGTCACTTAATACAAAATCTAGTTAAAATAAGAAAGTGGTAGCAAATATATGACTAAAAATTTGTTTTATTTATGAAAATTATTGCTTTGCTCTATTCACTTGTCAACCACTACAGATTCAATTCTCAAATATATATGATAAATTTCTCTCAATTACTTTTATAGAGCGACCTTGCTCAATTAGATGTCATGCTGCGCTCGTGATGTTGATGCTGTTGACCGGCCAACTAGGATATGAGAATGATGCTCTGAATAGTGCCTTCGAGACCTAGATGTCGACCAGGGTTCATGGACTTTGCATTCAAGATTTCTGACCATTTCATGCTGACTGCTGATCGACCATTTTCCTTTTCGGGTGAGTAATACGTATTTCATTCTCTTGCAATTATGTTTGGATGTGGCAAAGGAGGTAAAGTTTAGATTTGACCATTTCATTTTAATTACATCAAAAATGTTATCTCGACGCTGCGGACGTGGCGGCAAGATTACTCACACGCCCACCAAGAGAATTGTAATACCAGTGATATATCCCAACTACATAAAGCCAGATGCTAAGCCCGGTGAAATTTTTGAAGATGAATATGGACACTTCCATTGCTGGTCCAAAAGAGGAAGTTATTGCACACTCAGCGATTTTAAAGTGCCTGAAGGAGCTGTAAGACCATTTTATTCGGCCAATTCAATTCCGGTACCTCTACAAATTACGCCTGAAACACCGACTACATCAGCTGATGCCCCAGCTATGGAAATCAACGACAGAGACAAGCATATCGAACAGACTAAAGAAGTTTTGACCTCTGACTCAGAAAGTATCAACAAAAACAACTCAGAACCTCCTACAAAGAAAAGGAAAAAGAAGAAGAAAAAGCCAGCTGATGTCAATAAAGCTGAAGATAATTACACAACCACGACTACAAATAGATGCTCTTTTCCGCTAGAGACCGCCACTATCTTAGCACCATCAGAATCCAAAGAGGATTTCAACAAAGCTCCTGATCCACCCACAACTTCAGTGAAAGTTCTACATATCAAGTTCACAAAAGTTTTAATCCGTGGACTACCAGTTGACTTCAAAACAGAGGATATTTCCCTTGAATTAGGGAAATTAAACATCGAAACCCACCAAGTAATACAGTTTAAAAAAAGAGTAGGAGGAACCTACAGGCTCCTCCCTATTTTTCTCACAATCCTTAAAGAAACGGAGAATCACCGGCAAATTTTCACCATCACAGACATACAGCGGATTCCAGTCCGAGTAGAACGTTTTCGTGGCGGTCGGGGACCGCTGCAGTGTTTTAATTGCCAGGAATACGGCCACGCTCAACGGACATGTAATGCACCTCCCAGATGCGTGAAATGCGCTGATAACCACCGATCCTTCGAGTGTCGTAAGGATAGACTCACGCCACCAAAGTGCTGCAACTGTGGAGAAATTCACACCGCAAACTACACGGGATGCAAAGCTCGCCCCAGCAGGAAGAGCCCTCGTTCTGTTCCTTCTACACCAGCCAAATTGGCTCACAGATTCGTATCCCTAGTGAAAGAGCTGCAAATCCTACTAAAAAATGAAGAAGTGTTTCGTCTTTTACAAAGGATCCTAGGAGAGACAGCTCTAGTTCAGTGATATTTTATTTCTCAATTCCGGACTTTTCATTTCAACATTGAACTCTAAATTCTAGACTTTTAATATATATTCTAATTAAACATATGCTAGTTAAATGTAGAAATTTAATATGCATCAATTTCTGTTAATTCTTATTTATGTCAACCTATGTATATATATTACAAATTATGTTTATATTTATATATGTCAACAGATGTCAATTTAGATTCGATATTCAAATGTTATATTTACTATATTTATTTATGTCAACCTATGTATATATATTTCAAATTATGTTTATATTTATATATGTAAATATGTGACAATTTAGATTCGATATTCAAATGTTATGCCTACTATATTTATCTATGTCAACCTATGTATATATATTTCAAATTATGTTTATATTTATATGTGTAAATTTAGTTTCGATATTCAAATGTTTATTTACCCAAGCAAAGTGCTTGTAATTTTTTATTAGCTACCACATCGACTGCTAATTTCAAAATGTTATCACTTTAAACTTATGTAAATTTCTAGATGTATGGGATAGGGGCCGCTGCGCGGCCCAGGTGCCCAACTTTTTATAAATAAAGAAAAAAGACTTTTATAAAATAAAAAAGCGAATGGTGCCTATTGGGCACTCAACTCCATATTAAACTCGAAGTCATCTTTAGACTTAAAATGCAAGCGCACTGTCTATCAAATGGCAATTAGGCCTATTCTAACCTATGCCTGCCCCGCCATTAACACCCTTAGTGATCATCTAAGAAATAAACTCTCTTTGGCAGAAGGGAAGATTATTAGAAGACTCGTCGGCGCCCCTAAATGCATTAGCAATAATAGTTTAAAAAAGGATCTAAAAATTGATGACATCAATGTCTATATGAAAAATTTAAATAAAAATTTCTACGATGAAGCAAAAACCTGCACCACCAGCAATTTTAACTCACTCCTAGATAAAGAATTAATTGATGACAACACTAAATTTAGCCCAATCACTGCCTTTTTCCTTAGGGATATGGTGTTGTAAATATATATATGTGTGTGTATATATATATGCATATGTATATATTGTATCTAACCCAGACCTTCCTTAATTATATCGATCATCATAATCTTCATGATTATTTTATTTTATATTGTTTATGATTACATTCATTTAATT
The DNA here is from genome assembly GCA_949128135.1 of Parasteatoda lunata. Lineage (NCBI taxonomy): Eukaryota > Metazoa > Arthropoda > Arachnida > Araneae > Theridiidae > Parasteatoda > Parasteatoda lunata. The sequence continues at coordinate 58,686,901 of OX421978.1, read as the reverse complement.
ATACCCCATGCCGCCCAACACTTCAAGATTGTCTATGTCACACGAACCCCCTCTCGACTTTTTGGTGCTGAGCACCCCCTCTTCCTCCCATCTCAATTCCTCCTCACTACTCCTCATCATCGAATTTTCACTACAGATGAATCGGTTAATGCCGCTTCGCGGCAGCGCACCGAGATTTATGTGATTTCTACCATTCTACCATTCTACTTTTATAAAAGGTTTTGGGTTAATGCGCACAACTGACTCACTTTTCAAATAGTCTGCGCGGACTACTTATAAAAGACCGTGTGGAGGCTTTTTGATGAAGGAGGTGATGTATAGCCTCTTTTTACTTGTTTTATACTGTTTTTCTTGTTGTGAGCCGTGCACCATCATACGTTAGTGTTAACATATTGTTCAAGCAGCGAGATTAAGTTCATTTTACAAATTATCATTTAGGTTTGAATTTCAAAATTGGTATATTTTTGACAAGGTAAGAAGTGTTTTATAACGATTCTTTTTTCAAAAGACGATTCTTACATCTTGAAATTACAGGTCTTCGAATGACGATTCTTATAATGATTCTTTTTTTAAGCGCAAATAATGAATCAGGTAACAAATACACAAGAAATACTACTCGGGATAGTCTCAAAACACAATGATCACGCTGTGAGCCAAATGGCCTCAAAAAACACCGGAAACTGTAACCCGAAAGTATAGGTAGTAAAGAGCTTGCAGTGCACCCTAGTGTAGAAAACACCATTCATAAGCATTGAGAACCTACTTACTTAAAACTAACTTACCTTTATTATTTATCAGACGTCTTCGACACAGAGATGCCAACTTGCTCCGGACAGCAAATAAATATTTTAAAGTGGTAGTTTATCAATTGTGATTCTTGGTTTGATGAATTCAATGTACTAGATTTTTATCCATAACTATTTCTAAGCAATTCGTAGGCTTATACAGGGTGACTCAGTTAAGCGTTTCAGAACTTCTAAGAGGGGTAGGGGGCATCCTGACGACTCGAAATCATGTAGCAATGTGGGGTCGGAAATGCTTTCCTGAAGCGGTGACGTACACAGAAGCACCATAAAGAAAAGAGACCGAAAGTGAAGAATCGCTATAATAATACATTGACAAAATTATATGGCACATGGGCCAAAGTAAGTGTTCGAAGTTTCTGTCACCGGCTACAATGTACACCTCACATCTCCGGCGCATGGACATTCGAACATTCTGCAATACTCCAGGCCTTGGCGAACAGAGAGGCCTTTGGCCAAGCTCCAGGCATATCTCGCAGGCAGCTACTGCGATTCTTGCAACCAGTATTATCAACAGGGGTGTCATAAACCAGTGTTTTCATATGACTCCAGAAATCAAGACATGATAGTTCGGGTGACCGAGGAGGCCATATAATTTTTTCAAAGTATTATTATAGCGATTTTTCACTTACGGTCTCTTATCTTTATGGTGCTTCTGTGTACGTCACCGCTTCAGGAAAGCATTTCCGACCCCACATTGCTACATGATTTCGAGTCGTCAGGATGCCCCCTACCCCTCTTAGAAGTTCTGAAACTCTTAACTGAGACACCCTGTATAATTCACCACTTTTTCAGCTATGTCATTCTAAACTTTAAAAAAAAAACTAGCAAAATCTGTCCAATATTTGCAAATTTAGTCAGTAGTTATTTACCATTTGGCCAGACGGGAAAGCTATGTAAAATTGGCGTGGCATTCAACGTGTAAAATAAATTTTATTTTAATAATCTTTTCTTCTTCGCTTTTAAAATATCTTTTATATATATATATATATATATATATATATATATATATAAAGTTTATTTTATTTCCAATGCCCACCTGTGTTAACATTTCCTCAATTCAAGCATCTACAGGGCAGATTTGTTGGCCACTCTTTCAGGGGCACCATATTAGGTCGGCCAACGTTGCTCCCACAATAAAAACAGATATTACAGAATATGAAAGAACATCCATGCCGTGCCCGGGATTTGAACCTGGAACCTTCCCGATGTAAGGCCAGTCCCTGACCCCTACACCCTACACAGTCCGCTTGGCTCGGATCGACAAAATATTAAATGTATTTTGCATATTTATAGCAACTTAATGAACTCAAGTCTATTAAAATTATTCAAAAAATCAATCAGAGATGTTCAATTTAAAGAATTTTTTTTTTTATCTATACTATATTTTACAGCCATTTTATATTTTGTGAAAAAGACTATCTCCAAAAAAAAGCATATTTTATAAACAAAAGAGCACTACAAACTTGCCATTTAGTTCAACTAATTTAATATGCTTTGCTTATGAATTAAAAATTGCTTATTTAACTAAGGAATTTTAATTTACAAAAATATTTATTTTTTGTCAACTAACAGATGAGTGTTAAAGAGTGTAGCATATTTAACGCGGCTTAATTAATGCAGTTTTCTAAACAAGATTTAAGTTTCGAGAGGCCTGAGAATATTTTTAACAAATCAATAAGCTCTTTATCTATCGAGGGCACAAGATTACCTTGGAAGAAAATAATCCCTCCTTGCAATTTATGTAAATGCGTCATTGAAGAAAATTTAATAATGCTTCACTACACTTTTGTGTTCAGACTCTTGTTAATTAGTTGTTGGTAGATAGTAAATCATTTTTGATAATTAAGAAGGATTAAATATGTTTTTCAGCTTATTATTAAGCGTTTCATCATAAGGATTTTCACAATTAAAATTGGTTTTTGTTGCTTTCTTTGAGAGACTTGTAGTGTATAAAAAAATGCTTGCATTAACTGTCCATTAATTTTTGAAAAAAAAACTACTTTTAAACCCCAGACGGTGCTTAAAATTATCATTATTTGCATTTAAGTTCAATTCTGTTCTTATTGTTTGCCACTAGCGACTAAAAATGCAAACTAATATTACTAATATTTTATTAAAACATATTTAAATTTACAACTTTTTATCACATATTTTTTCAGTTTACTTTTCAAAGTAAATATGAAGAAACTAAATATGAAAAATTAAAAATGTAGTTAAGACTAAATAATTAAAAAGATTATAAATAAACAATATAAGATTCTACCACTTTTTGCATTTATAGTCGCTTGTGGCTTCCCTACGCTACTCCTTTTGTTTACAAATTTTTGCCTACACTTTTTCAAAAAGGAGTTACTTTCTCAAAAACGAAAAAAGTGATAGCTTAAGTAGTTCATTGCTAGGATTAATTTCGTAAAAACAAGATTGCTATGTCTACCCTAATGTATTAATAATAAATTATTAATATAATAACATATTATTATATTGTAACAAATATTAATATAATAATGTATAACAAAATAATTAGATTTGCAGTAAAGCACAGAAATAGATATGTACTATCACTTTTTTCAGTTAATAGTTTTTATATATAGATCGCGTTTTGTACTTGGACATAAATAAATAACAAAAATAATATTAATTAAATTGATAAAAATTAAAGAAATTAAAATTATAATTAAATAGTTTTAATTAATAATTAAATAATTATGATTAATAAATTTAAAATCTGGTGACACGCGTTACTTACAGCTGCTTGAAATATCAAAAGTTTTAATTTCACTTTAATATTAAAAATTAAGTCTGTTTTACAAATCTATTTCAATTTACATATATATTTTGGTATATATATATTTTTTACATATTTAAAAACGATGTTAAAATTCCATGTTTTCTGATCTAAATGAAGATTATTTTAAAAAATAAAATATTATCAGTTATTCCGACTTCATACCTTTCTATAATTAAAGAATTTAGAAAGGAGAAGTAGTCCAGCTCTTCGAATGAGGAACTAACGCAGGAAGCTGCTCAGTACGGTATGCTATCCCAGAAAAAACAACTTACTGGGCGAGAAATATATATTTAGATATAGCAGAGCATCGTATGTACTGAGATCCTGCGCATGCGTATAAGAAGCAAAGAGGAAGTACGTCACCTGTGAACCGGTTGTTGGACAACTCTATATATATAACTGTATAAAACATCAGAAAATTTATTTATTTGAATAGTATATTACGCCTCATCTTATATGGATGTGAAATATGGTATAAAGATCAAGTAAGTATTAACAATAAATTAAGAAAAATAGAAAGAATTCCCTTAATCTCGATCACAAGATGGTACAGTACTACCGCAACTGCAGCACTCCAAATCCTTGCTGGAACTTTGTCCCTTGATTTAACCGCAAAACTTGAAACAAGAGTTTCCAATATTTACTTTCATGAAGAAGAAGATTACGAGTATCAAACTATTCCAAAACTTAATATACATTCAGCGGAGATTATAATTATTAATTTCAATTACAACAAACCAACAGGAAAGGGAATCGAGATATATACTGACGGATCCAATTTTATCGTCTATTCTGACAGACGTGAAGTGGAAAATCATACCTTTAGACTCTCTGATTTTGGAACAGTGTTCCAAGCTGAATTATGGGCTATCTACCAGTCAATAACTTCGATTTTAGCACAAAACTTAACAGAAACAGTGACACTTTTTTTCCGATTCATTATGAAGTTTACAGGCCCTTGCGAACACTGACAATTTAAATTACATAACTGATGCAATCAAAAAGATAATACAAACCAAACATCCATCTTAACTGGATAAAAGCGCACGTGGGAAATGAGGGTAACGAGGCGGCTGACCAACTCGCCAAATCCGCATGTGAAAAACCATACATCGACATTCATGAAATTCAAACGAAAGGGACTACTAGAAGGGAAATAACAAAACTACTGATCAACGAATGGCAGCGAAGATGGGACAGTGAGGAAAAGGGTAGACATACCCATCAATTAATTCCAAGAGTTAACACTAACAGAATGATAGAAAAAAAAATTCTCACAAATCATGGGGCTCACGGAGAGCACCAGGCTAGATTTTTTGGCAAGGAAGCACTCTGTGACTCCTGCAATTCTTTTGAAAATCTGGAACATATTTTAATAAATTGCAGTAAATTTCAAGACCTTCAACAGAAAATCTTTCCTGAACATTTAAATTACACCCAACTTAAATTATTTTGGAAGCAGAAGAAAGTCAAACAGGGAATCATTAAAATAAAGGAACGCCTTTTCCTTACAAGGGAACTTGACTAGACGGCGTCAACAAATGTGTGCTTTGCAATTAACGAGCTCTACATTTCACGTAATATGCATTAATTGTATCTCACTGCGAACAATTCTGTATGCTAATAGCATTTTTATTATCATTATTTTTTTATATTTACTTATTTATTTATTTTTATCTTGTAACCTTCGCAAATACTGTATTTGTGTTCTTCAGAAATGATTTTCGATTAATTTATTGTTCAAAAATTTGTCAAATTTTCTAACTATTCATGTTTTGAGTTTCCTCTTGTTTGTGGATTTTTCTTCACGGCTGCCTCGCCGTAACTCTTCTTTTTGAAATTGTATCTGTTTTCATGGGCTTCGGACAAATTCTGATACTTTTCATCATCAAAATATGTTTGTTACCTTTTATCAATGTTTTTTTTCCCTTTTTTTTCAATTGATGCCTTGCCTATGTTTGAACACTCAAACTCCTAAATTCTATTTTCTGAGTAACTACTATTGTTAATTTTAAGATTTCACTAAATTCTTTGAGGCCTTCTGGTGTTGCCATGAATCGCCACCAAGCCTACCTTTTTGAATCCTTTTTTTCTTTTGCTGAGATGTCACGTATGCGCACTTAGAGCCTACAGTATTCTCCAGATGCCCCCTGACGGGGGACGGGGTTAAGCTTTGATGTATAACTGTATACGCTGCCTCCATCTAAAAGTCATTTCCTTCTTTCCTTCTATCTTAAATTATATTAGCAGATTTAATCAACTTGGATGAAATAAATGAATTCTTAAAGAAATATCTTAATTTAGAGAAAAATACAGTTTATAAATAGTACAAAAATGCAGAACACGCCAACAATAAATATAAGGAGAAAACTTTTCATCTCCTCCCAATTCCAGTAGTGGTTGGGAGAGACGGAGGATGAATATCTGTTTAAAGAACGCCTTCTCCTGTGCCCTTAAATGCTGCTTTTTCCTTTATACTCAAGGACCGGACCAAGCCTTGGAGACCGGTTTACATTATGTCTATCGAAGCTAACCTTCTTCTATGCACATTCTTTGATATGGCCTTATTTCCCTATAAATATATTCTTTGACATAGCCTTCTTTCCCTATGTATATTCTTTGATATTGATTTTTTTCCCTATGTCTATTCTTTGATATAGCCTACTTTCCCTTTGTATATTTTTAGCCCTAACTACGGAAATCCGTAGTTTCAGAAATTATTTTATCAGTGGTAGAAAAAGTAATAAATTTAATATTTTCACAAATTGTAACACCTCGAGAGAACTACACTCTTCATCAACGCAAACCCGATTATTGTTCCGTCTTTCGAAGCGAACTAATTGCAATCGACAAGGGACTAGAGAAAATTTAGAGTGAAGGGCACTTTGGAAATACTTGGATACTATCCGACAGCCGTAGTTCAATTCAACACCTCAAAAATTGGGTCCTCATTGGAGATAAAACCAGTTTTTCGATCTTGCAAAAAGTAAAGCTCAATTCCCAGCAGCATGAAGTCCACTTGACAATGGATCCCGTCCCACGTCGATATCCACGGAAACGAGTTAGCTGACACTCTTGCAAAGAAGGGACTAGACCATTCAGTCCCCTCCACCTCAGAGCTTACATACCTTGAACTTTTCGCAAGGCAAAAGGCCCAGAACAAACAAAAGTGGCTGCTTCCTCCTATTCACCACTGGTATAAAGCAAAAAGACCAGGACTCTCTCTATCTCTTCCTGGTGACAGGCAGACCAACACTTGCTTATCCCGACTGGCCAGTGGACACCTGAAAAGTCTCACATTCTCTGCCAATCAAAAGATCTTTCCTCTTTGCCCTAAATGCCAACAAAACCAGGCATATCCTGAGCATATCTTGATCTGTTTAAGGCTGGACTGGAACGACATTCATTCCTCTCCTCTTTTGGTTTCGGACTTCCTAAAAGTCAACCAATTTATTGATCTGGTCTGACTCCGTCAGACCAGATGGGAATTAGTAACAACAACAACAAATTGTAAATAAGATAATTTTTGCCCACCACTACGTGTAAATAATTTAATGAGATATCTCAATGGTTAGGTTAGATTGACTATTTATCATGTTCGAAAGTTCTGACACAAGTTTTATCAAAACTCTATTTGTTTTATGACTCATAGAAACCTCAATGGGATTACTTTCAAGTGACAAAGTGTGGTTATCTCGATCCTGATTAGTTGCTGAGGCGTGGCATTTGTTTACGTTAGCAACTGTTCTTTCCATTTCATTTCGAGTAAGCCGAGTCGTCCAAGTTAAAATTCTCCGAAGTGAAACATTCTACATTCTTTCACAAAGATTTCAATTATTTCACTTAATATTTCTTATTTAAAACAAAAACAGGCTCGAAGTCATGAAGATCATAATAAAACTAATTATGCAAAGAAATTGTCGGGTTTACAAGTCAAAAATATATCACGGTTACAATGAAATGCATAAACAAATAATAAATCTAAGTTAATTAAAAGACGTAGACTAGAAATATTTATATTTCAACAAATTTGATGTGCGATGCGGCGCTGTATTCAATTAACTTCACGTTAGTTAACATTCTAACGTGTATGGAGGAACTTAGCTCAGCTTTAACTCGCCATTTTGCATATAAACAATCAGCTGGCGTTGACGTCATAGGTCACATGTATGTGTATCTGTGATCTTCTTTTTAAAGTGCAAGTACCCAATTGTTGGAGGGTAAGCAACTTAACCGCTTAGCTGCAAACTTTTTTTAATTGCAATACAATTTAAATTTTAATAGTTGCATTCTAATTTATTATACTTTATTAAAAGAGATTTTGTCCAACGCAAATGATAGTTAAACATAAATAAAAATTGTCAATTTGCTCGAGTTGTGGTAAGTATTTTCAGAACTAACGGGATTTCTACTAAATGTAGAGTCCACTATATTGACTAATGTCATTGAAGTCTCACTATTAGTACAATTTATTTGCTTTTACAAAATGATTGGCTCATTTGTAATTTATTATTTCGTAAATATTTTGTTCAACTAACGTTTATGATCAATTTGCTTTCTCATTTCTTAATGCTTTTGTAAATAGTTTCTAATTGTTTTTCTGTTTGCAATTTTGTATATAATTATAATAGTACTTTCATGTTACATTTTAGTTACTGTCATGTCAATGTGCCATTTTCTCCTTTTTATTCTATATTTTGCCATTTGTGTTCCAGCCATGTAATCAGTTTTTTACATATGCCCACCAATACACTATGAATAGGAAAAGGGCTAATTTTGGCCTCAGGTGCCCAGTTACGCTTACCAGACCAGTCAGAACTCTTCCATTTATCTTAAATAATAAAGAAAACCACTAAATTTTCATTAGTTTTGCATGGCTGCTACCTACTACGCTTTATTTTATAGAGCTGTAGATAGTTTGAAACTGAAGCATTGAGATTTTTTGGTAATTTTGCCAGCTTTTTAAAAGCTTTACCATGAGTAGATTAACTTTTGAATCATTTAGTAGTAGTGTGAAAAATAACTTCTAATCAAATTCACAAATCAAAGAATCATACATTAAAATATAAACTTAGCCACCATCAGAATAAATTTTAAAATTAAGCGTAGAGATTTGGCAGCCCAACATTTCTGATAAAAAAAATCTTCTAATTTTACGATTGTTATATTATTAAAACAGTTTTTTCATTTTAAATTACTTTCTTGATTCCAGCTTTGAATAAATCTTATGTCTAACTTGTTATAGTGAAATGAACACAGAGTTGATACGCATTAACAAAGAACATAAAAATCTATTCATTTTTTTATTCACAGTTAAAATGTTCAAATATAAATCTGTCGCCTACTTTCACAAATTCAATAAACCTAACTTTTAAAAAATCAGAAATATATTCGAAAAGGAGAATTTCTGCTTGCTTTTCAAAAACCTTCTTCTTTTGGAATATTTATTCGGATACCATACCATCTATTTAATATGTTCTCCTTTTACGATGTTGAATACACGCATCAAAAATAGCATTTCAGGAAAAATACTTTGCCAGCAGCGAGATTTATAGAAACGAGCTGGTGTTATCATAAAATAAGGATACATTTTGAGGAAAATCACTTGACAAGACTGTAAAAAAAAAAGGTTTCGGATTCCATTTTTGTGCATTCTGGTGCTTTAAAAAAATTGCACAAATTTAACCTTTATGATAAATCGTTAAAAAGGATTTTTTAGTAACTATTGTAGTTTTCGTTGTATCAAACGCGAATAGTTCAAAGTTATTTCACTTACTTTAAAGGTTATTATCGGCCAACTTTCAACGTTTTTATTTTTGGTCCCGCAGAGGACTCATCGTAAAGACACGGTTCCCAGTAGAACACTGATGTTAAGCATCACTGGCAGCTGTCAGTAAGCGGATGGGTGGCCACTTTGATCAGCCTGCGTAGGGACCGACGGTGCGCGGTATCGGTCCTCGTTAAAATGTTCTACCGTAAAGTGCTCGACTTCGCGCTACCAAAGCAGAAGAACCATCCCCTCCACAGAGGATCAAAATTGCGATGTCATGTCTTCGGATCATCCTCAGGGATGTTTCCCAGACCGCCGCCATTAGCCCACTGTGCAGCTCTAGTGTGACGTAAATAAAGTACCTACCTCAACGTTTTTTGGGAAACTTTTTTCCTAGTGGTAGTTAAGTTTATGTTTTAATGTATGATTCATTGTCTAATTAATTTGATTTTCTTCACCGTTACATGTAAATTATTCAAACTTTCATATGAATCGTTATTTTAATCCAGCTTCCTCGTAGTAAGGCTTACAAATGTGATCAAAAATTCTAAAAGCTTTAGTTTTTAATTGCCAACCGCTCTCTAAAATATTTTGCTAAGAGTAGTAGTTTGCTGCCCTGTTAAGAACAGAACTGCTAACTTCTCTGACTTTTTCTGGTGACACTTCCGAAATATACAATGTAAATAGTTACAATCTTAAAAGTTTTAGGTCCACAGTTTTTTAAATGGTAGCGAGATTTTAGCCCTATTACTAGTTTACTAGTGACATTTTGGTCCTAGTATTTAAATATGGGTACCTAGAGCCCCGCAGCCATCATTATCCCATCCATGTTGATATAATTTAAACGATGAAGTGAAATCATTGGAATTAACAGTCGGTAGGATTGTTAATTAGTTAATGACATTTATCTGGGCTGCCAACTAAATATGCTATTTTGAAAACTTTTTTATAGTGCTAGCTAAATTTATATTTTAATGTATGATTTATTTGTTCTGTAAAATTGATTTAATGTTACTTATCACATCACTATATGTAAATTATTCAAAAGTTTATTTGAAACACCGTATTGTTCCAGCTCTCTTGAGATGAGCCTTTTAAAATGTTGGCAAAATAACCAAACATTCTGAAAGTTTTAATATTTATTTTATATTTTACAACCTTCATTGAACAGTCGACCCAATTTTTGGATTTACGACTACTAATGTTCAACTACGTAGCCTTGTAATTTTGAACCCAATCCAGAAGACAAGAGAACTCCTTGATCAAGTATTGGAAGAAATTTTGCGTTCGTGGAGGACTTTTTGATGGCATTTGCGTGACACGGAGAGGAAGGCCATGAGAACCTCCCACGGTTAACCTGACGGCAAAGGGATTCTAACCCATGATCCGTCTACCACTGAGGATATTTCCCGTCAGCACTGTGGTCAGTGCAAACCAGATGGGGAATTCGTATCGACCAGCCATCGTCGGGATCGAACCCCGGCTCACCTCATTGGAAGGTGAACGCTCTATCCCACGAGCCATCGCGGCTTCTTAGTGTTTAATTTTATTTTATAACCGTCATTGAACAGCCGACCCAATTTCATGGGTTTACGACTACTAATGTTCAACTCCGTAGCCTTGTAATTTTGAACCAATCCAGAAGACAAGGAAACTCCTGAATCAGTACCCCCAGAGGTATTGATTTGTTATGGGAACATGGAGGACTTTGAGACTCGACAGATTTAACGTGCATCAGTCACCATTTACTACACGGGGAGTCTTCGGCCGGCGAGGATCGAACCCACGACCTCTTGGATATGGGCCCAGCGCCCTACCGACCAGGCTAATATAGATGAAGTCATCTATAAAGTCGACACATTTTGAGCGAGTAATCGAAAATAGGCACTCATTCTCAAGACTCAGTGGACCAAATTAGTAAAGAAATCAGATCTAAAAAAAATCGTATAGTTGTCAGAAAAATGAAGAACAAATGTAAAAATAACCACGTTAGCAGAGAAAGGCAAATGAGGACAAGATGCTTGTAGAGCAGGAAACTCATGAAGTTAACAAGGGTATGCAGTGATGCCTAAAAGTAAAAGATCAAGAAATATTTTAAAAACTTTGTTTTGTAAATGCGATGATGTCTTAACTTAAACATTACAAAAATGAAAACTATGAAACTACATCTTGCAAGTTCAATAATGATTTAGCTTACACACTAGATAAATAGCTACCATAAAACTTCTACTTGCAAATTCAATTCCAACCAAACACTAATGATGACTACAGTAAAACCTTTTTTTGTGCGGTTAATAAAGACCGCATAAAAGAAATCGCACAAAAAAAAAAAATTCGAAAATTTTATAAATTCTTACATGTAATAAACAAGTTTGTACGATATACTACCGAAAACTTTTTTTATGCGGTTGATAGTGACCGCATAAAAAAAGTCGGACTTAGAAAATACAACAATGATTTATGAAATAGATGAGAGAATGCTTTCAATTGAATGAAATAATTAAAATAGACCTAAAGAAATTGTAAAAATATTTAATTCTTCATTGTACATATACCTGGAGAAGTTTTCAAATTATACATTAAATAGTGGAATTGTCTGCCTTTTTACTTTCTTTTGGCTATAATTATTCATTTTAAGGGAGTACTTATGTCTAAAAATAAAATAAAAATCATTAAAACTACATATAAATAGAAACAAAAGTAACAAATTTATTTATCTTTAATCTCACTATAAAATGAATCCTTAATCACGTGAATCGTGTATAAAACTCTGAATACGAAACGTATACTGTTCTCGCGTCGAGCGACAATATGTACGTAACTGACTCTGCCTTGTCAGAAGATAGTTTAAAATAAATGAACAGAGCATCGCGAAGTCCAGATACATCATTGTCAAGGAGGGCACGTAATCAGAGTTCGTCCACAACATGTATATGTACATTGATAGGAAACATAAACTGGTGCTAACGCCGCTAAGATTCATATACCGCATAAAAAAATCGCACAAAAATAAAATCGCACAAAACCAATCGCACAAAAACAAAATCGCATAAAAAAGGACCGCACAAAAAGAGGTTTTACTGTACAATATAACTACATCTTGCAAATTTAATAAAGACTAAACTAAAACGCTAGATAAATAGCTATTATAAAACCTCGTCTTGAAGTTTCGATTGTGTCTAAACACTAAAAAAGTAGTTATTGTAAAACTAAACTTTTCAAATTCAATGGTGACTAAACATTAAAAAAATTAATTATTGTAAAACATCTTGAAAATTCAATGGTGATTAAACTTAAACGCTAGATAGATAGCTCCAATAAAACTCCGTCTTGAAAATTCAACAACGTCTAAATACTTAAAAAATAACTACTGTACTGTACGACTTCATCTTGCAAATATGATGTTCTCTAATTTAAAACGCTAAAGCAATATTTACATTAAAACTACATCCTGTAAATGTGATGGTCTTTAAACTGTATAAAAATAACTATACTTTGCTAATCATATGAATTTGAAAATTAATGGATTAATAAAATTAAAGAAGTCATTAGGAACAAATCAAAAGCAAGTAAGCAATTACAATGTAAAATAACATTTTAATGTGACTACAATTTTAAGTGCAAAGCCAAAAGAAAATAAATTATGAATTTTTTTATATTTAATTTAAAGCTACAGAAATTTAAATTTCGTAAAAGATTCTTTTTCTTTTAGAAAAATAAAATGGCATTTTATACTACATAAATAACTTCAGAGTCTTGTTGTCGGAGAAAATAAAAGCTGGCACTTTCTATAATCATCAAGAGAATCATAAAAGGGAATTTTTCGAAGAACATTGAACTTCCTAGAAAAAAGGGAAAAAATTTTAGCTTTTTCAGAATGAAAGACTTTTAATGGTTTCTTCTTAGAACCCCCAAAAATAGCATCCATTTAACAATATCTAATTACACTTCTATTAAAGCAGTCCGTCTTTATTTGTTAAGTTATTGAGACTTTCTTTGGATTATTTGTAAGTCTGTTACATTAACTGTAAGTAACAATAATATATAAGGATGGGTATCCTTTAAAAAGAAAACTGCAAATATGCTAATCTTTTTCGAATTTTTTTTTTTATTTTGGACATAATTTAAATTGTGTGATTAAGTCAATGAGCATAACTTGAAATGTACAGAGCACTAAAAAATAAACTGACCAACCTAAATAACTTTTGATCTAAATATCTTATTTTCACGTTCTTGGACCCAATCTTAATGGTTTGAAGGAGTGACCTCAAATATGCTAATTAATTAATGCAGACGATATTTGAAGTTTCAAAATGAATAATCATATTTTTCAGATTTCAGAGTAAATGGTGACTGATGCACGTTAAATCTGTCGAGTCTCAAAGTCCTCCATGTTCCCATAACAAATCATACCTCTGGGGATACTGATCCAGGAGTTTCCTTGTCTTCTGGATTAATTCAAAACTACAAGGCTATGGAGTTGAACATGAGTAGTCGTAAACCAGAAATTGAGTCGCCTGTTCAACGACGGCAATGAAAAAAATAAAAGAGAAGCACATAGAACAAACCAAGAATTACTATCCATAGGAAAACGCTAGGGAAAATAGCCAAGAAAGTTGGAAAAACTAAACCGTAGCAGCAATAGAACTTGGGCTCTCATTGGACTAATATTAACGAATCTTGAATCAATAAGAGTTCAAAGGGTCCGTTATTTTCCGATATTGGCCCTATATAGAATTGTCCGATTCATCTGATATTTCACAGCCACTTCACAACCAATGTCTGTCCTATATAGAATTGTCAGGTTCAACCGATATTTTACAGCTACTTTACAACCAATATCTGCCCTATATAGAATTGCCAGATTCATCTGATATTTCACAGCCACTTCACAACCAATGTCTGTCCTATATAGAATTGTCAGGTTCATCCGATATTTTACAGCTACTCTACAACCAATATCTGCCCTATATAGAATTGCCAGATTCATCTGATATTTCACAGCCACTTCACAATCAATGTCTGTCCTATATAGAATTGTCAGGTTCATCCGATATTTTACAGCTACTCTACAACCAATATCTGCCCTATATAGAATTGCCAGATTCATCTGATATTTCACAGCCACTTCACAATCAATGTCTGTCCTATATAGAATTGTCAGGTTCATCCGATATTTTACAGCTACTCTACAACCAATATCTGCCCTATATAGAATTGCCAGATTCATCTGATATTTCACAGCCACTTCACAACCAATGTCTGTCCTATATAGAATTGTCAGGTTCAACCGATATTTTACAGCTACTTTACAACCAATATCTGCCCTATATAGAATTGCCAGATTCATCTGATATTTCACAGCCACTTCACAACCAATGTCTGTCCTATATAGAATTGTCAGGTTCAACCGATATTTTACAGCTACTTTACAACCAATATCTGCCCTATATAGAATTGCCAGATTCATCTGATATTTCACAGCCACTTCACAACCAATGTCTGTCCTATATAGAATTGTCAGGTTCAACCGATATTTTACAGCTACTTTACAACCAATATCTGCCCTATATAGAATTGCCAGATTCATCTGATATTTCACAGCCACTTTACAACCAATGTCTGTCCTACATAGAAATGTCCGATTCATCCGATATCTTACAGCCACTTTACAACCAATGTCTGCCCTACATAGAATTGTCCGATTCATCCGATATTTTACAGCCACTTCACAACCAATGTCTGTCCTATATAGAATTGGCAGATTCATCCGATATTTTACAGCTACTTTACAACCAATGTCTGCCCTATATAGAATTGTCCGATTCATCCGATATTTCACAGCTACTTTACAACCAATGTCTGCCCTATATAGAATTGTCAGGTTATTCCGATATTTGACAGCTTCTTTACAACCAATGTCTGCCCTATATAGAATTGTCCGATTCATCCGATATTTGACAGCTACTTTACAACCAATGTCTGCCCTATATAGAATTGTCCGATTCATCCGATATTTTACAGCTTCTTTACAACCAATGTCTGCCCTATATAGAATTGTCAGGTTCATCCGATATTTTACAGCTACTTTACAACCAATATCTGCCCTATATAGAATTGCCAGATTCACCTGATATTTTAGATTCACTATTCAGTCAATATATATCCCATAAAGGCCGATATTGGCCATACATATAGAACCAAAATTAAAAAATATAGGCATTCCAATATTGGTCGCTCAGTGCATGTTTATGTAGGACCCATATTGTGCCAATTCTGAGCCCAGCCTAGATAAAATTGTTGTTAGGGTAGTCGTACATATACCGTATGGAGTCCGTTGCTAATTTTAGACTAAAAACCGATCATACCTTTTACTGGAATTCAGTTTAATTTTGATATCCATAATTTTCCCTGTTCATCGTTTATTGATCACGTATTTTAATTGTTGTGTATTCTTAATGCTCATGTATTCATATTACTCATATTCTCGCTCTTGTATATGTTGCCCGTAATAAATGGATCGATTTCCCAAATAAAGCAATTAAAAAAGAAAAGAAATAAAGATCTCATGAGGGAAAAAAAATTATCTACAACTATGGATAAATAGTCAATATTTAAAGCAAAAAAGAGGCTGGAAAAATCCAGAAAAAAACACTTAAATTTGCAATAACTTTTGAACAAATGGGAATTTTGAACGAAAAAAAAATCTTGTTAAAATTATAATGCAAAATTGTCCTATCAGCTCATTAGGCTTCAACTCTGAAGTCGCATTTCAACAGACAGAGTTCAGGGGTTTCCAGCTTACATGAGGCCTGGGTCCGCAATTAAAAACACCCAGTCAAATGGCGGGCCGCAACTTTATCAAAATTTTATATAGGACTCTTTTATGTTTGAAGGAACATTAAATATTATTGTCAGATTTTTATCAAAATGTACAAAACAAAAGTGTTGAATTACAAATTAAAATAAGAAGTAGATTTTTAAAAATATTTAATTGCATATTAAAAAATTCTGGCTACAATAACTTTAATTGTGCACCTATGTATTAAACAATGAATGTGCAACAGATATCAAAATACTAAGACATAAAACTTCAAAGTATTTAAAACCCATATAGATTTTTTACGAAAATTTTCCGCAGAAAAAATGACAACTAATATATATTTTAGTTCGTGGGCCACAAGAAAAAGGCTTCACTTGCCGCCAGTTGGTGACCACTGGAGTAGATCGACGAACTTTTTTTTTTACTGCAAGTTTACTTGTTTTTTTTACTGTTTTTATACTTGTTTTTTTACTGTTTACTGCAAGTTTAACAGTTAATAATTCTTGAACTAGCAATCGTATCGTAAATTTTTTTATTCCATCGAATTCCTTGTGCACTTTTCTGCAAACCTTCGTAATTTCAAGTTTTTAAATCTGATAAATTTTGAGCAACAAAGCAATATGTAACAACAGAAAAGTAAAAAAAAAAAATTGCAGAATAAGCCCTTAAAATTGCAATAACTTTCTAACAAATTAGGATTTTGAAAAAAAAAAAAATCTGTATTAAATTCACAAAAAAAATGTGGCCCTCTCAGCATGCCAAAGTACAACTTTGTAGTTGCATTCCTGCGTCCTGTAGAGCAGCCTGTATAGTATTTTTTCCCAACAAGTTTAACAGTTAAGAATTCTCCAACCAATTATAGAAGGTTATTTTTTTTTATTCCGTCGTAATTGTTGTATACTTTTTATTAACCTTAGTATTTTCAAGTTTCAAAGTCTTGTAGTTTTTGCACGAAAAGAAGCGTTAAGTTCAACACCAGTGACAGCAGCGGTGGCGGCAGCCCTTTAATATAGAGCAGTGATTCCCAAAGTATGGTACGCGTACCCCCAGGGGTACGGTAACAGTTTATCGGGGGTACGCGTTAATATACGAAATATCTTGCAGCAAACGAAAATTTCAAAAAAAATTATATAAAAACAAAGTTAGCCATGAAAATTTACGATTAGGTATTTTTCTATTGGCTATTTTTTCCAGAGTTAACAGTTAATAATTAGTGGTGTCAGCAGCCAGTTGTGAATTTTAACTTTTTGCATTTTTTATAGTAAAAAATACATTCATTTTTTTTATTAGTGGTACACGGCGTTACGAAAAATTTAGAAAAGGTACACAAAAGTCATAAGTTTGGGAAACACTGATATAGAGAGACAGAAATAAAAATGACAAATTGCTTCAGGCATGAAATCTTTCAGTTTCTTCTAAAAACATTTTCATGTGCTAATAAGGAAGAAATACGATATAACAATTAGCCTCAGACAAAGCATTTCGTAGTCTTAATCTGAAGAATTTTTGCTCTTCAAATTATAATGTAAAATATGATTAACGAAATCTCCAAGAATCCTGAAATCTTGAGCTAAACAACTTGTAACAGCTTTACAAAATATCAGAGTTCTTAAGAAATATCTCAGACTAAAGTTTTCTACTTTTTTACGACCCAGCTTTTCAAAAGAATCAAGAATTTCCCAAGAAAAGCCTAACTCGGTAAAAAAAAAAATAAGAAAGAAAAAAAACGGGAGAAACTCATATCAAATATAAATAAAGCCATATATATTTCGAATTCTATCCACCACTGGAAATCTCTGAAAGCGCCGGCAACTTATTTTCGAGCCTGATCAAGTACATTTTGTTAAAAAGAGGATGTAAACAGAATTCAGAAATTGATCTTCAGCTTATAACTCTCTTGGGGGTTCATGCTACTGATATTTACTGAAGCCCCTATGCCTATGAGGTGTGGAGCTGGAGATAAGGTAATCGATAAGTTTAGAAGGGAAAAAAAAAGGTTTTATAATGTTTTCCAAGACTTTCTGTTGTAATCTTTGCACAAAAAAAGGCGTAAGATTTTATTCCTCGCCTTTGTATTCTTGCGTAGCCATCAAAATGAGTAAAAAATTAAACACAGGCACCCACTTGTTAAAGTTATAGTTAGTCTATCCATTACGTAACTTTTAACTTTTGAAACGCCTTTTTAAGGTTTTTAATAATAAAGTAAAGCAATTCCCCTGAAATAAAATTACTGCAATAATATTTTTTAGGCTAACAACGTCATATTTTTCTTAACAAGTTGTGGCATACTTAACTTAAAGTGACGCCACTAAATGGTGCACCACGCCGCGAAGTGTGCATATTGTATGTTAGGATTACTTATTATATTTTATTTAGGAAATACTCCACACCAAAATAACACACAGAAAAAACTTGTTTCGACTTACAAAACATATTGAACGCATTCAAATTATACTTTTAGTGGCATTAATCCAATATAGGTAAATGGAATATTTTATTTTACAACCGTGTTTGAACAGCCGACCCAATTTTTGAGTTAATGACTAACAATGTTCAACTCTGCAGCCTAGTAATTTTGAATCCAATCCAGAAGATAAGAAAACTCCTGGCTCAAGTAATGGAAGAAATGTGGAGGACTTTTGATGGAACTTACCCGCATTAGCGCTACACAGAGAGGAAAATCACGAAATGCTCCCTCGGTTAGCCTGAGGGTAAGGAAATTCTAACACATCCTACAAAGACTAAAGATATTTTACATCACTGTGATCGGTACAAGCCGGGTGCGGAATTCGTTTCTACCAGCCATCGCTGGGATTCGAGCCCGGGTCACCTCATTGGTGAGCGAGTGTTTTATTCCTTGAACAATATTTCTCTCCGAATGATCTAACGGGCAGTGAAACTGTGGATAAACTTTAATGCTAGTTTTTAACTCTTAGTTAGGATAAAACTTAGTTTCTAAGCAAAGCGCAGGAAACTGTATTTTTCTATCTACTTATGTTTTCCTTGAGTTTTCAAATCATCTGTTATTTTTGGAATAATTAATATTAAACTATAATAGACTTAGATTTGTACTAGTTACCCAGTACCAGCCTTGGTGGGCTCTCGCTGACTCATCAGATTTAATAGAGAAAAGGACATAGTTGGGCAAAAATCGATTCTATAAACTTGTTAATAGATTAAATGAGTGATTTTTTAAATTTTTTTAAAGTGGTAGGAATTTTAAATTATTTATTTTTAACGACTTAGATTTACAATGATTTTGACCACCATTTTATAAGACCTGTGAATAAGGCAGTGACGCTGCTAAGTTCTAGCTAAATTAAACAAATTAATATTGTTTTACCTCTAATTTTGCTACCACTTTAAGCAGTCGCATTTATTTCGCTACCAGTTTAAACATTTTGGACAGTTACAACTTTCTGGATGGCATCCATAGAAATGTACAAAATTCGTACTCTCTTATACATGAGTTAAGTTTACTCGTCAATTAACTCACGATTAAGATGGCGATTTTCAAAATTCCATAAAGTATACTAAACAATTAATAAACTGTCTATAGCTGCTAATAACAGAGGTGGCTCAACAAAGCAAGCGATCCAATGATGCAATCTTACTATAAATAAGCCTAATATTTTGTTTCCATCTCAATATTTTGTCTCTTCATCCATGGCATTTGGCGAAAGTTATTTAATTCACTAAATCGGTTTTCCTATGTGGAAAGCAAGGCAATTATTGAAGTTCTCACGTAAACTATCAACTTGGCGAAACACCAAAAAAATGTTCTTATTATTATTCAAGCCAATACTAGTTACGATCAGAGGAGAAGAATAAAACAAATATGTGGAAATGGTGCTAAGCCCCAATTACTGATAGATGCAGTTTATTGTTTCTTATAGTATAGACAGAGACATTTCCCAAAAAACTCTAAAAAAACAATTATAGGGTATTACTTTTATGCATACTGGTTTAATATATGGGTTATTCACTAACATTTAAAAAACAATGATATTTTGTTTTCATTCAATACGAAATTTTCTATTAACCCCTTAACGATCGGTTAATTTTCAAGAAAACGGTCATAAAAATGCCTATTTTTTTTATCCCTGAAAAGCTATATATATATTTCTCTTACACGGCACCAAAAAAAAAGCCTCATTACAACTTCCCGAATGGCAACGTTAGAAAATCGACCAATGATTGCATCTAAAAATGTCACATGCCAAATCTAGCTGAGGTGGCTCAACATATAGCGCTTTTAAAAACGGAAACAATAACCAGAGTGAGCATTATCAGGTTGTTCAATTCAGCTGCGACAAAAATAAAAATAAACAACTTAAAAAATAAAAATGCTGTTGCAAGCCATAGAATTTTTTGAAAATTAACTTAGCAACATAAATCAAAATTATGATACCTGAGCGCTTGACGTAACAAATCCTTCAATTCTATAAGTGTTGTATCGCCAAATGCCCAAATTAACAATTGCAATTTCAAATTTATATTGAAATGTACAGGTTTAGAATTTTCTACAGTGAAAAGTTTTCGGACCTTCAGTATTCAAAAAAGTATACAAAAGCTAGACGTTAAGGACGTATCCAATGAGCGAGCAAAGCGAGCATTGGATTGCGAAGAAATCCGAAATGAACTGCGAAAGCAGTTCCGGGGGTTGGTGAGCGCCAGCGAGCAGGGGGCAAAGCCTTCTAGTTATATAATAATATGTGTATGAATAATATATACATTCATTTTTAATTTTTGATTTGTTTTTAGCTAGAAATGCTAAAAAATTAAAATTTTTTGGAAAAGCCAACATTCAGGATTACTATGGCTTAATGTTTGTTTTCCAGCAAGCAAGGAAAATTTAAAAAATATATGTTTTAAACATTAAAAAAGAATTTTATTAAACTTACGTATAATATAAATAAAGATTAGTAATTCTTTCTTTTGTGATAAATTTCAAAGCATGAGATACAGAGGTCAACGTCACAATCTGGACAGTAGTACCGAGTTTCCTTCCTATATCTCTTATTGTTTTAATCTTTTCCACAATTATTAAAAAATATCCTGCTACTGCCATCTGGTGTGTAAAATGAGAAATAAAATGTTTTCCGGGCATGAGAAATAAACGAGTTTTATTCTTATTGGCTCGTTACTACTAAACACTCCAGCCCGGAAATATCACGGGAGCGAGAAATAGAAGGCGAATTCCCACCCCGTCATTTTTACGGGAGCGAGAAGGAAGGGGTTAAATATTATTTATTATTAAGGTATTGATCTGAGTTGCAACGTCTTATTATTCTTGTCTTATAAACGTAATAAATGCTACTATTTTTTATAAGGTATAAAAATTTTGAAAAGCCATCTCTTTGACTAAATGTAATAAAAACATTTTTACAAATATATGCGTTATTTAAATATATTTATAAATTTTAGCATGCGATATTTTCGCATTCACATTAACCCTTTTAGAATTTCTTCTTTCCGAGGTTGTTCTACTGTAGCGAAAGCTCAAAGGTATGTAAAAAATACTTTTAGGAAGAAAATATTTAGGCATTTATGCTTAGACAGATTTGATATTTTCTATTCTTGGTTACTACTGAGTTTAAACTATTGAAGTTGCGAAAATATTTATTAATTTTGTGTGTACATATAATTGCTTTGTTTCTACAAGAGCGAGAATCTAACAGAATTAAATAATTGAATTGACCCATTTGGCGCTAAAACTCCTGATTAGGGAACATTTCTTTTTTTTATTAAAATAAGGATCAGTTTTTTTAATTATAAAACTATCTTTATGAAATTATAAATTTCCTAATTTCTATCTGAAACTATTTCATAACCTTGTTATAGATTGGCTAACAATCTTTTAATTTTCGAAAGAAGTTCATAAAATCTGATCACGCTAAGCTCTGCAATAATGTATTCAATTGGTGTTTCGTTACATAGTTTCCACTTTTTACTTCTTCTGGTTTAGCTTCTTTGTAGTGGTAGCGTTATAACAATTCATTTTACAATTGTATATAGTAAATATTGCAACTGTGTAAACACTTAATAATTTTAACGAGTAATGTTAGGATACATAGATAATTATTTCATTAATTTATGTGTAATGTTTTTCAAATTCATCAAACCAAGATTGCTTAGGTAAAGTACAGAAACTCTTGGGTTCCGCACTTTAACAAAACAAATAAGTTTATCTGCAGATTAACTAGGTACTGTGCACGTTAACGGCTTTCGAGCTTTAGTGGTAACATTTATAAATATTTATTTGTGACCCTAATGTATATTCAATATCTTCATTTTTGATAAGATTTTTAAAAATCCACATTAAGAGCAAAAATTGGAATTATTAGTTGTCATTACAGAGCAACCATGTATGCATGCATATACATAAAGACGTTTTTCGAAGACTCCATCATGATATAAAACGCTGCTTTTTTGCGAATAATATACTATTTTTATAACTTCTGTGAGTTAGTAACTGTTACTCATGACTATTAAGTTAAGTTCAACCTATCTAAACCCAGTGCTGTCCAGTAGTAGTAGTAGTAGAAAGTGGTAGCTCGGTGCGCAGCCGCGAAGCGGCTTTAACCGATTCATCGAAATTTTTAAGTCGATAATGTTGGCTCAGATGTGGAGTTCTGAAATAAAAAGAAAAATGTTGATCACAGCCAGTGATCGGGTCGTGGAAAAGGCAAAGTCCTGGGTGGTGGCCCAGTGCTGTCCAGGGCTGAAAGCCCATATACATCTAGACGGAAAAGAGTAAAAACTGGTAACAAATAAATTTCATTTTTTAGCTTTTTTTCGGGAATAATAAAAATCCATAACTACCAATTGTTTCTAAAGGATACAATTTTATATTGAATTGCTTCTACGCCGAGAAAAATTTAATTACAGTGAATTGTTATTGTTAAAAACAGGTTAACTCCTCCCGAGTATAATCTAATATTGAAAGAGTTCTCTTTCCAGTATTTTCTCTTTTCCGTCTCGCTTTCGGGCCTGGTCATCACCTCCTACATCAAAAAGCTTCCACACGGTCTTTTATAAGTCGTCCGCGCAGACTATTTAAAAAGTGAACCAGTTGTGCGTATGAACCCAAAACCTTTTACAAAAGTAATTGAGAGAAATTTATCATATATATTTGAGAATTGAATCTGTAGTGGTTGACAAGTCCTAGTCCTAGTGTTTTTATTTTATTGGGCACCTGGGCCGCGAAGCGGCAAGTTGACAAGTGAATAAGGCAAACCAATAATATTCATAAATAAAAAAAAATTTTTAGTCATATATTTGCTACCAGTTTCTTATTTCAACTAGATTTTGTATTAACTGACTCGTTCGGAAAGTGGATATCCTTCACAGTGGTCTGTTCAAACTACCTATAAAAAACCGTGTGGAGGCTTTCAGTTATAAGAGGCGTTGGCCTGGTGCTGTCAACGCTTATTTTGAAAAAGGGCGCAAAGCGTCAATATGGAGAAAAGCCAGAGTTTTGGGAAAATGAAAAGCGTTTTTGTTCGAATTTTTGGGCTCATAAAAATTTGCAAAAACTGAAAATAAGGCAGTGATTTTGCTAATTTTCTTCCAGGTGGAAAAATGTCGCCATAGTGGTGATTTTTAAAAAAGTTTAATAACTCTTCAAATTATTAAGTTATTTGTCTGTTCTAAAACCCAGATAATTCTTCGCGGTAAGATTATATAGTATATAGTTTAAAATCATCGCATTGGGCTTTTCTTTATTTTCCTTAGCGACAGAACTTGGTAAAACAGCGTTAAATTCAATCATTATTAGTTAACCCCATTTTTCAAAAGACGAAAAGAATTAGAAGATTTTCTTATGGCAGGTGAAACTGTAATTTAGTCCTTACGTAGAACTTATCCATTAATCACCTCAGTGCACCGTGGAGAAAATAACTATCGATTTATTGATGTGATATTCCACAATATCCACTTCAGACATTTCCTCCTGACTATTTATTACCAGAAGAAGAGAAAAAGGTAGTTTCGTTAAGTTAGTGCTGACAGGCTCGGAAAGGGCGTGATTACATTTGTCAATGTTCTTTCATTCAAGCTGTTTTAAAAGCTTCTGAAAGAACTTTTAAATTTAGTGAAAACTAATGGAGGTTAAAATGGTTTTAAGTATGAAGAAAGTAACTTCGCAATAAAGACATATTTTTATCGTTATTTATGGGAGCCATTACTTATAATGTTCCATTTTTTGTGCAAAGAATAATGTGCTTTGTGTTGTAAAGAATAACGTGCTTTGTCTTAGGAATCAAAAATCAAATTATTCATGAATTGGTCGGATTTGGAAAAATTTATTTAATTTTCTATAAATAAAATATATTTAAATTGAATCTATGAATAATTAAAATTTATAACGAATAAAAAAATGATTTTGATGAATGTGGGGATTAAGCGAGTGTAAATAAAAATGTATTTATTTCTTATTAACACGTTGCATGCCAAGCTAATTTTACATGACTTGCCCGTCTGACCAAATGGTAAATAACTACAAAACAAATTGTGCATATATTTGACTATTTTTGCTTACTTTTTAAAAGGTATCACATGGCATAAGTACTTTAAAGTGGTGAATTATATAAGCCTACGAATTGTTTAGAAATAGTGGTGGATAATAATCTACTAAATTGAATTTATTAAACCAAGTATCACAATTAATAAACTACCACTTGAAAATATTTATTCGCTGTCCCGAGCGAGTTGGCATCTCCGTGTATATAAATAAAACTATTTTTGTATGTTCTATATTGCATTAATCTCTTTAAACCTTTTTTACTAACGATAATAATATAAAAAAATTAAAAGCATTAAAAATTTACTCGAATTGTGTATACTAATAAATATGAATACTAATAATCTTGACTTCGTCGGTGACCCCGGTTCCGCTACGAACAAACTCAGTGCCGGTCACCGGTGACCCCCATGGCATTCAACGTATTAACCCTTTCGTTACTGCAGTCCGCTCCGTTGAAGTGACGTCACAGAACGGTGCGCCACGCCGCCAAGTGTGCATATTGCATGTTATGATTTCTTAATATATTTTTATTTTTGTAGCAAGAATATACTTCACTCCTAAATAACACACAGGAGAAACGTATTTCGACATACCAAACATATTAAACGCATTAAAAATATACTTTTAGTGGCATTTATCCAATATAGGTAGATGGAATATTTTATTATTTTATAACCGTCGCTGAACAGCCGACCCGATTCTGTGCTTCAACTCCGTAGCCTTGCAATTTTGAGCCCGTAACAGAAGACAATGGAACTCCAGGCTCAAGCATTGGGAAAAAGTAGACTTTATAGAGGACTTTTCGATGGAACTGACCCACATTACGCGAAATAGCGAGGAAAACCGACCCGATTCTGTGCTTCAACTCCGTAGCCTTGCAATTTTGAGCCCATACCAGAAGACAATGGAACTCCAGGCTCAAGCATTGGGAAAATGTAGACTTCATAGAGGACTTTTCGATGAAACTGACTCACATTTACGCTAAATAGCGAGGAAAACCACGAAAATTTGTAATGTGCTTGATGAAATACAAATAAATTTCAGTTAAAAAGAACAGCTTCCACATCGTGATGACAAGTAGCCCATCCAATTGCATTTGTGATTGATGTAAATAATTACTTGTAATCATATTTACTGGTAATTAGATTTCGTGAATTCCTAATTACTTGTAATCATTAGATGATATTTCTTATAATCAATGATCGTGTTTACATTAAATCGTGACTAACATCGTAATTGAAATTATGAATACTTGCAACCAAAACTATGTTTACATCTAATATCTTCAGTACAAGAAACACTGGGGAAAAAAAATTTTGCTACATGCAAATGCCTGATTAGGCAATCTTGTCTAATTCAGTTGTGAGGATTTCAAATCTGAAATTAGTTTTGTGCTTAAAGCTACGGATTTCTAAGAACATTTCTTTGTTGAAATGTTCAAGTTTAAAAGCGTTATAAACAACAGGGGTCGTGTAAACATTGCGAGAAACTTCTAAGGGAGATAGGGCACATCATCAAGATTAAACTTGCGTAGAAACCTAAGCCCAGAAATGGCACCATAAGCGACTAGGGGTCTTCCTTATTGTGACCTGTTCAGAATCACTCAAAGAAACAGTTCATAATAATGAAGTGCCCCTAGCGGCGTATGACGACATTTCCATTCATGGGTTCCCGTGCAATTTTAATCAAAGTGATGTGCCCCAACTGCCCTAGAAATTTGTTGCAATATTTAGGCGTCTCCCTGTAATACATAACTTTTTTAAACTTAAAAATTTTGACAGAAAAGAGATTGAAAAAATTATTTTAAAAAAGACTGTAACTTGGAGATAAATTGATTGCAAATTTAAAATCAACGATGCAAAAGTATCTAAAATGTATTTAAAAAAATCCTCAAGCAACAGAAAACAAAAGCAAAAATCTTCCTCAGTGTAATTAATCACAGTTTTGCTTAAATTTATTAAGAAAATCATGATACTGAAAAGACTGGTGCGGTGAACAAAATTAAGAAGTGAAGAAAAAAAAAGAAATCAGATGAGGTACTTTGGTGTCATGAAGGGAATGTGGGTCTCTTGAACTGAGAGGAGTAAAAAAAAAAAAATGTGAAAAAAACTATAGAATTATCAATGAATAATTAAATACCTTAATATAATGCATGTATTAAAAAAATATTCAGTACAAATCAGTTTCGAAATTCAAATCTAGATAATGCTAATGGACAACTCATCAACATTCCAGTGTTAGGCTTGAAAACTGGGTCAAGTTCTTACTTAGAAGCTTATCAGAAATGAAAACTCATTGTTCCGTGTAAAATCTTAGTGAATCAGAAATTGGTGTATGAAATAAGATCTCTACAGTAAATAAGAAGTATCATGTATAATACTTATGAATACAAAAATAAAATATTTTTCTAAAAAAAAAAAGAAGAATTTTAAAAATAAAATATTTTTCTAAGAAAAAAAGAGAGTTTTAAAAATAAAATATTTTTCCTAGAAAAAAGAGATTAAGGAGAATTGGACATATTTAATTATTTAATTTAACTGCAGGTGCTTAATTTCACCTCCAGTATTAGAAATTTCTGCAATCTTAAATTCGAAAAAAGCACAGTTTATATATATATATATATATATATATATATATATATATATATATATATATATATATATATATATATATATATATATATATATATATATATATATATATATATATATATATATATTGTATATATATATATATATATATATATATATTGTATATATATATATATATATATATATTGTATATATATATATATATATATATATATATATATATATATATATATATATATATATATATATATATATATATTATTGAGTAATATAATATCAAATAAAAATTAATCGAGCCTGGTGGCTCAGAGGAGAGAGCGTTCACCTTCCAAGGAAGTGAACCGGGTTCGAATCTCAGCGATGGCTGGTCGATGTGAAATCCACACCCGGCTCGCACCGACCGCAATGCCGACGTAAAAATATCCTCAAGGATAGACGAATCATGAACTAGAGTTCCTTGGCCGTCACGCTAACCGTGGGAGGTTTACTTGGTTTTTCTCTCCATATAACAAAAATGCAGGTTTGTTACATCAAACACATCTCCACAAAGCATTAACAGTCGTTAACTCAAAAAATTGGGTCTGCTGTTCAACGACGGTTATAAAATAAAATATAAAATGAGGAAAAGTAATAAAAATGGATTCAATAAAACAATTTTCAATCTTTTTAACGATTAAAAAAATACAAACTGGGAAAATAGAAATCAGTAAAAAAAATAAAAAATTTTGTCAGGAAAACAACTTTAAAAAATAACATTAATTTGTGTTATGTATAAGGAAATGTCAAGAAATAAATCAATAATGCAGTAAGCGGATTTGGAAACTCTGCAGCAGAAAAGCATATAGATATATTCTATATATTATGTACATAAAAGAGTTATTTACAGCCAGTAATCCTCCTACGCTTCAGTAAATAGAAGAAGACTTCGCTTTAGGCATTCACATCAAATCCTGTCACATAACAAATCAGCTGTCATAGTAGTTAAATGACAGTGGGTGGTTAAAGCAACAAATTTTCATTTTATATTTAGCTGCATCATGCGCCATTTTAACTTCATACTTTTAAGTATTGAGGAATAAAATACATATTTATTTTGTGACTCTAAAAGATATTTATCAAATTATATTACCTGTCATGTTACGGACACGTAAAAATTCCGATCGGCCATGCATCTTTACCCTTTCATGCCCTGCCGAGCATGCAAATATTAAACTTAAAATATAGCAAAATAGGGATTAAACACTCTTTCAAATATTGACTAAAATAAAAAAGATACCAAATTCAAAGCAAAGATCGATTTTATTCTATAAGACATTTCATGTTACTGAATTAAACTGAGCAAACTTTATTAAAGTTCTTTTTTTTTCTCGATTATTTTCCTAGTCACGTTCAATTTTAATGTTAAAAAAAAATATTAGTTCCAACCATTGTGCAATCCTCAAACTTAGATCTGTTTGACGCCGTTTACTCGTTAGAGCCTAGTTTCCTCATTCGAGTACATTTCTCATTTTCCAAATTTTGAAAACAGTTCGAATATTAAGAATAACGGTTTGTAATTTAGAGAAACGAGACATGATTGTTTTCTGTGCTAAAAATTTTTAATATATTCGATAAGGAAGTATTTGTTGTAAACTTATGTGGTAGCTAACATAATAAAATACCCACCTACGTTACACATTATTGTTCTATCACTCTTTTTATAAAACCATATTTCACGTCATTGCAGCATAAAATACAGGACTGCCAACATAAAACAGATCCCACAACGCCTACTGACCACTATGTTCTCAACTCACATCATACATAGTTACAGGATGCATGGGATGAAGGTCGCTGCGCGTCCCACGTGCCCAGAAATCAAAACAAACTTGGACTAGAGCTACCAACTTTTTTGGCTTTTTGTGAAAATTTAATCTAATGGTAACAATGTTTATGTTTTAATGTATTATTTTTATTCATTTAAACTTATTTCCCACACACCACTACATATAAATGATTTAAAAGTTCATATGCAACACTACTTTCTTCTAATTCTTTTAAAAATTGATGACATCAACGTCTATATAAAAAATTTAAATAAAAATTTCTACGATGAAGCAAAAACCTGCACCACCAGCAATTTTAACTCACTCCCAGATATAGAATTAATTGACGACAACACTAAATTTAGCTCAATCACTGCCTTTTTCCTTAGGGATATGGTGCTGTAAATATATCGATCATCATAATCTTCATGATTATTTTATTTTATATTGTTTATAATTATATTGTCATTTAATTATACTCCATGCCACTCAACATTTCTTGATTGTCCATGTCACACGAACCCCCTCTCGATTTTTTGGTGCTGAGCACCTCCTCTTCATCCCATCTCTATTCCTCCTCACTACTCCTCATCATCGATTTTTTACTACAGATGAATCGGATAGGTTTGGATGTGTTAGATTTATAGTGAGAGCAAAAATAAGTTTGTCAAATTAGCTATGCTCAAACTTAACCTTTTCCACTCCAGAGGTGACTGTCAGTCACCACTGTCGCCTGTAAATTACCCACCACTCTAATTGTAAAATTATTTTCATCTTAATGTTTAGTTACCACTTCATTCAGTGATCTCCGAGTATTATATGGTAGGCTTGTAAAAAATCTTTCAAAATGTTAGTGGTTGCGTCCATTTTTTTAATTGTTGAAAGGACTTCGAGTGTAAAGGGTTAAGCTACCGTTTTTTATTTTTTACTATCCTAATTCTGGTTCCGTACGAATACATTTATGACTTGTCCGTCCCTAAAAGGTTAAAGTGACAATGTAAGCAAATACTCAATTCACCTTTAGCCATCACTTAAATCACGATAAGGTAACTAGCAAGTTTTCATTAAGTAAGTTTAAATCATTTAAATGTAATGATAAATCAAATTTTAACAAGAACCAAACATAAAATCAAAAATTTTGCAGCCACATTAAATATAAAAATAAAATCTTGAACGAAATCCGGAAATGGCAAGGAATTACAACAGTAGGGGAGAGTGGGGTCAATTGTAACAGCGTACGATTGTAACAGAGCAAACATTTCGAGTGTCGGGTTCTAGATTTGGTTCCTAGGTGGCGCACAAGGTGTATTTAATAAAATCTACATGGACACCCCTGCTGGCAACCATTTTTATGTACTTTTGAAAGACTTACATCACAAAAGATATTTTCACGATACGTAAGTACTTTTTTGGGTATTGGAATATTATATTGTAACAAAGTAATTTTGTTTAAACAAATAAAAATTATTAACCGAATATGTAAGTGGACACCTTAATTAACATTTCAAACAAAAAAAAGATTAGTTTTGTTAATTAACTAGCATTGTTTTTAACAAATGAAGCTGAACTGGCGTCTTGGGGACGATTGTAACAATAAGTAAAGGGACGAATGTAACAGCTGGAAATAAATAATCTTATGTTTACAAACCATTACTTAACTCTTTAAATACCACCAATAGTTTAATAAATCATTTATATTATGTTGCATGTGCATTATTTTATTTGTCACCTTTCACAGCATAAATTAAACTTTTTAACCTCTTAAAGTTAAAAGTTTAACCCTTTACTCTGCTCATTATTATTTTTACTCCTAAAATATCACTACTATTTTGATTAATAAAATAATATATCACAACTATGATAATATGTATAATTAACTATGTTTTAGTTGAATTTATGATTTGTTACAATTGACCCCGTAAGTGGGGACAATTGTAACAAGTGCACGACTGTCAAAAATTTTTAATAACTAATATAATAACATTTAAAATAAGGTATTTATTTTTTTTTCTAGTTGAAGATAGTCTACTTTGCTCGTCTGTCAATTAATACTAATAATATATTGGATTTTTTGTGAGTTAAAAATAGTTAAGTAAAAAATGTTACAATTGACCCCACTCTCCCCTACTATTCAAAATAAATAAAATTTTGATAAACATTTTATGAAACATGGGTCTGAATTCTTAAGAGTTTTTGATCATTAATATGTATGTTTAAATCAAAGAATATGCATAGGGGAAGAAGTCTAGCTTCCATTGACATAATGTAAACCAGTCCCCCAAGATCGGGTGCGGTCCCTGTGTTTAAAGGAAAAAAACAATATTTAGGGGCAGAACAGCAGAGGTACTTGAAACGGGTTTGCACAATTCTCTCCTCTTAATCACTACTGCCTCCTAACAATTACTGGGGTTGCGTTGACGTGAAGAAGAAAAGTGTTCGCTTTTTATTTATTGTTGGTTCTGCATTTTTCACACTAATTCTAAACAGTGACCCGCAGTGGGCTGATCGTAAAGACACGGTTCCCAGAAGAACACCGAAGTCAAGCATCACTGGCTGCGGTCAGTAAGGGGACCACTTTGATCAGCCTGCGTAGGGACCGACAGTTCGCTGTATCGGTCTTCGTAAAACTGTTCAACCGTAAAATGCTCGACTTCGCGGGCAGGTTGTCAGACTACCAAAGTAGGAAAGCCATCCTTTCTTCAGAGGATTGCGCAACGTAAATAATAATGTATAAATGGGCTATAATAATGTATAAATGGGCAATAACCCATTGCGCAGCTCTAGTACGACG
Source organism: Parasteatoda lunata (assembly GCA_949128135.1). NCBI lineage: Eukaryota > Metazoa > Arthropoda > Arachnida > Araneae > Theridiidae > Parasteatoda > Parasteatoda lunata. Next base: position 58,655,000 of record OX421978.1, on the reverse strand, counting down.
CAAATAAAGTCCCTACCTAGTACTTACCTACCTAAACTTTACTATTTTATTAATTAAAATATGCTTTGACATTTTTAGCATCCATGTTAATTAAATCTGCTAGCACATTTTGACACAGAAAGAAAGAATAAAATGGCAATTGGCGGGAAGCATCGCACCTAAGTATGCATGTAGAGTTGTCCAAGAACTCATAGGTAACGTACCTCCTGACTGTCACTTTGCTTCTTATGTGCTAGATTTTAGATCAAACGTAACTTTGCTAAACCTGAGTATGTTACTCATCCTGTAAGTTGTTTTTCTGGTATAGCGTACTGCACCAACGCCTCCTATAACTGAAAGCCTCCACACGGCTTTTTATAGGTAGCTCGATCAGACCACTGTGAAGGATATCCACTTTCCGAACGAGTCATCTAATACAAAATCTAGTTGAAATAAGAAAGTGGTAGCAAATATATGACTAAAAGTTTGTTTTATTTATGAATATAATTTGTTTGCCTTATTCACTTGTCAACCACTACAGATTAAATTCTCAAATATATAGAATAAATTTCTCTCGATCACTTTTATAAAAGGTTTTGGGTTCATGCGCACAACTGGTTCACTTTTTAAGGAGTCTGCGCGGACTACTTATAAAAGACCGTGTGGAGGCTTTTTGATGTAGGAGGTGATGACTGCATCGAGCAGTTTCCTTAGATAGTCACTGGTTCTATGAGCTTCACTTCTTCTCTAGTCCTAGTGTTTTGATTTTATTGGGCACCTGGGCCGCGAAGCGGCCCCTATCCCATTCATCTGGAATTTTAACACAGTTTTGGTTGAGCATTGAGGTAAGCAGGCAGTGGAGTTGCTTTTATGAATGTTTCAAACACTTTGCTTGAATAACTAAAAAGGAATCAAAAATAAAATAAGCAGCTTGCTCTAAACTGTGTTTGTTTGATTTTGGAGTTGTTCAGAACTATATCAGCATGAGGAAAAGTTATTTTCAGAAAGGTTGATGAAATTATTTGTTTTGATAGTTATGATATGAGGCGTCGGAGGTGAAATGTGCAGCTATTGGTCTGTAGTTTTTATCTTTGATATAATTTTCAAATTTAAAGACTTCATTAAAATTTGCTGTTTTACATTCTATGGCTTTATCGAAAAAATCTGCGTTTAGCTTGTATATATGTTGTGATAGAGTTGGTATTTTGAGGTCTGCATGTATATTGGTATTTCGTATGAACCATCTTGCACTGGTTATTTTTCTAAGGATCTTGTTTTGGCATTGGTTTAATTTCTTCAGTAGATGTTGAAACTTCTTCTCTTATCTATATTCCTTAGTTTAAAATTTAAATTATGTATAATGTAGTGGCGGCAAAAAATTAAATGAATTCTAATTTATTAAAATATTTATTACAGCCAGGGCTGACAACTTTCTACGCTTTTTGGAAAAATTTCTTCGAATGACAGCTAAGTTATGTATTATTTTTTATTTTGTAATTAATGTGATTTAAAGTAATTTTCCTCACCACTGCATGTAAAGGATGAAAAAGTTTATAAGAAAATATAAAATAAATAATGGAAAAAAATAATTACTGAAGAAAAACAGTCCTTACTCTTGGAACCCCTTTTAACGGAACCCTGGGGTTCCACGGAACACACTTTGGGAACCGCCGAATTTCAAAAATAAAGTACATTATTTGGAAATAAGGATATAATTACAAATTAATGAAAAATCGTTAAGTTATTGATGGTAAAGACTTGAAAAAAAGTAATCTCCTATATCATATCGATATATTCTCGATTGTAAATTTAAAAAAAGAAAAAAAGCACTCCTTAATCATAATTATTTATAGAAATACATATGAAAAATGGAGTGTTCTCGAACTTTTACATTAACTGATTAAACGGTTATATTACTTTTTTTTTATTAATTGGTGTATTTATGGAGAGGACAGTTTTTCCCTTGGAATATTATATTTTCGCTCAATAGCAGGTTAATTGATTCTGAACATAATTATTATTGATTAACTACCTGATATTTTTAATAATTAAAAAGCAATTCGTCTGGCAATCATTTACTTTTTTTTCTATTTACATTGTGTTTATCATTGTGATCCAACAGAATCGATAAGAAATTTATTGGTTTTATAAAGATTGATCGAGATAATCATGATGATGATTTGTGATCCAGAATCTGAATATGACTTAGAATCTTTACTTAAAATGTTTCTCCATGGAATAAAAACTTTTTATTTCCGAATATTTTAAAATTTTCAGGTTTTAATGTAGTATCTAATTTGCTTAATTCGAAATTTAATTTTTAAAAAAATTAATTAAACTACAATTTTTTTTAAACACTAGATTGCCCAAGGAAGTCATTTTGACAGCTTTTTAATTTCAATAAGAAAAACAATGATGTATATAATGACACAATTTTTTAAAATTTTGTGACTTTTTGTACAACATATAATTTTTTTATTGTTAATATTTACTAATAACTTGTTATATAACTGTAAATAATATGAAAAATTAATTTTAAACAAATTTCTTTACACATTAGTTATTCTTTCACAATCCAGCCATTTTGACTGCTTTTGGGCAATATGTATATACTCGTACTAAGTTTCAGTCTTTCTACTCTTAATTTCTCCATTGCAAGAATTGGTACGTTAAAAAAAAATTTTTTTAAAAGACTAATTGTAAGAAGATTTCATATGTGACTTTTTTTCTATTGTAGAAATCTGCTACCCTACATTTGCAAGAATGCCAACTACTCGACTTTTTACAAAATATTTAATAAAGTGGTTAAGAATTAAAAACTAAAACTTACAAAATTTTTGTGAATTTTGGAAGTTACGATAGAGGCATTTTGTATGAAGTTTTGAATATTTTATGAATAACCATGGACAAAATTTCTTTAGACAGATTAACAAAACAAAGAATTGTACTTTAAATTACAAATTTTGCTACCACTGGAAAAAAAATTTTCTTCAAAACTTAGGAAGTTAGCATCTGTGTATATATAATTACCATGTCAACCTATGTATATATATTTCAAATCATGTTTATATTTATATATGTCAATATGTGTCAATTTAGTTTCGGTAATCAAATGTTTATTTACCCAAGCAAAGTGCTTGTAATTTTGTATTAGCTACCACATCGACTGCTAAATTCAAAATGTTATCTCTTTAAATTTATGTAAATTTCTAGATGTATGGGATAGGGGCCGCTGCGCGGCCCAGGTACCCAATTTTTTATAAATAAAGTAAAGTATATATAATTACCAATGCTTTTTGAAAAGAACGTTTGCACTTGCTTCTGAAGCTTTAATTTTTGGATGCTTATTAATAGTTAATTTGAATTTTTTTAACATTGATGTAATTTGAAAACAATTGAATATAATCCATATGACACTAGTGTGTATCAAGGATAACCTAGTGCCAAAGCACATTAATTTGTATACAATTGAATCTAATCTATCTAACACTAGTCAGAACCGGGGGTAACCTAGTACTAAAGCATTAATTTGAATACAATTGAATATAATCTATGTAACAGAGTGCACCGGGGATTGTCCAGTGCTAAAGCATTAATTTAAATACAAATGAATATGATGTACATAACACTAGTGTGCACCAGGGGGTAACCTAATGCTAAAGCAATAATTTGAATACAATTGAATAACACTAGTGTGCACCGGGTGTAACCTAGTGCTGAATAAGCACTAGGTTATAATTGTATTCAAACTAATGCTTCAGCACTGCTGAAGCATTAATTTGAATATAGTCTATATATCACTAGTGTGCACAGGGGGTAGCCCACTGCTGAAGCATTAATTTGAATATAATCTATATATCACTAGTGTGCGCCGGGGGTAGCCCAGTGCTGAAGCAGTAATTTGAATATAATATATATCACACTAATGTGCATTAACCCGTTATTTAAGCGGTAATTTGATTACAATTTAACATAATTGTAATCAAACACTAGTGTGCATACGGCATACGACACTCGTAACAAAAATCATTCGACACTCGTGAACCCCTTGCTGAAGCGACAGTTTCTTTGCGAGAGATGAGTTCTTTGACCCCTGCACCTAATTTGGTGTAAAATTTTTTTAATATTTTTCTTGTCTTTCTTTACCATATCAATGCCAAATTTTTAATTATAACTTAACTCTCTGCTTATTACTTTTTACCGTAGATAAATGGGTGAGAGCTCTCGATTTTATTCCCGGTAAAAAATACTTTTTCACAGCCATTAACTTCAATAAAATATAATTTATTTCTGTTAACCAGGGCTGCCAACTACTTTGCTTTTTGCAAAATATTTCTTAGGGTGGTAAGCAATTAAAAATGAAGGCTATCAAAATTTTTGATAATTTTAACATGTAGAAAGCTTCACCAAGAGAAAGGGGAACGTTGGATCTTGTGTTATTGTTCGGTACCAGCCAGAAAGCTCTCTCCGATTCTTTTGATATGGTAAATAAACAATAAAATATAATACATAAAATTATACAATACATAATAATATAATACATAATATAATACATAAAATAATATAATAAAAAATGCCATACACAATAAGATACATGAATAATAAAAGGTTATAAAAACGTGGCTTAGAATAAACAAGCATGGAGGGGAAGCACAAAACATAAAATTTAAATTTTAAAGATTGATAAAATATGTGCAGAGGCACAAGCTTAGCATGTGAATTAAACAAGAAACGTACGATATAAACTTTTGCGTCATTTTTACGTAATGGTGCGGAAAATAACTTTAAATGAAACTTACAAAATAAAGAACCATACATCAAAACTTAAACGTAGTTACCTTCAGGTGAAATTTTCAGAAAAAGCGTAGAAAAATGGCAATGCTGCTGTTAAGAAATAATAGCAGTCACGGATAGTTTACATCTTCCAAATAATTGGTTGGATTGAATCAAAATTTAAATTATTAATCCCAAGAAACTGAAGCGGAATGATATACTTGATAATGTGAAAACTTCACTTGCTTTATAAATTTTAAATACGGAAATAGTTTGATCGTTTAATAATAAACGCCCGTTCTCAAGACCTTGAGAATTAAGCAAACAAAACAGATTTGAAAAAGAAAACGCTAAGCTGTAAACGAAAATTCGGAAAATGAAATAAATTAAAAAAAATAATAAAACAAGAAATCCCGCTGTAATTAAGAAGCGAAGCAGGCAGGCTACATTTCCAAGCACTGCTGAGAGTGGTGAGGAACTCATATTTTGAACTCATATTTCAACCAGTTGAACAGCATTTATATGAATGAAATAAGATTCCAGAACATCAAGATTGAATGATGCGACAGAAGTGAACAGAGTTTTGACTTTAACGTATGGCCAATTAAATTTAAAGCTAACGTGCATATGTGCAAGGGACACATAAAATTCTCGCGTCTGAAAGTCCTCTCGTTGGTTGTGGAGTGGATGCTAGAAGAGAAAGAATTCTCACCCAGGCGCTGTATTCGTCGTCTTGCCGGAATTAAAATTACGTGGCATTTCTGACATGGCTGTTTAGAGATAAAGCCCGTAAAAACGGGACTAGGTGCTTGGCCATGGTTGGTGCTATGTGATTAGGTACTGTGGGCACTTCTTGTGCTAAGGGCTAGCTAACAATTGGAATAACTAGAAATTGGCTTATAAGTTTTTAAAACAAATGGTCCCTAATCGATTGGTAATCAAGGTTCGAAAGACGATTAAAGTAAGGGTACCAATTCTTTTTAAAACTACACTTTTTAACTAGGCACAAATAGGTCATAAAATAAAAATAATAAAAATTTTATTTTTAATTGTCTGATTCAATTGTATAATTAAGACATTAATTTGCTCTAATTTTTTTAAAAAAGATATTTACTGCAAACAAAACTGTACAAGAAACAAAAGAAACTCTTCCTGTAATAAGAATTCTTATATATAATAAAATAAATAATTCCAAAGCAAACATTGAGGAAATCTTAAGCGAAACATGGTGTCTTATTTTTCTGACAGACATGAAAATCCAAAACATCCTGAAGTATTTTCTCTCCAAAATACTCCCATAGCCCGAGTTTCCTGTTTTTTCTGTCGCAAACTTCAAAGCTTTGTCTTACAAGATTATCTATTTTCTCTTTTATTGTACTAATACTATTATCTGTGCCATTAACTATGTTTACTATTGCTTTTCCACAATTAATGGTATCAATTCTTTTTGTTTTTTGAGCATTCTTTTATCTTCCTAAATATTGTTTTCGATAGATAAATGAAATTTATCTAAAGCAATTGAAAATACAAACTTTTATAATCTTTGCTATTAAATGGTTATTCAAACACGAATATTTATCCTTAATTGGATCTTTTATCGAGAAACAATGACATAACTCATTATGTTTGTTTTATGAACCGTGAAAAATAACGCGACAACAAATTCTTATTTTAACCTTTTGAACAAAATAAAACCAAATCTACAGAGAATTGTAAAATATTATCAAAACTTGTATACTTTTCAACAATAATTTTTACCAACATATATTGGATATTGGTAGAATAAATTTAAATATATATTTTTTAATACTTATAAATTGTGTGATGCATCGATGAAACATTTCACTGACATTGATGATATAAATCTGGTAACTCAATTATTTCCTTGTTAGCAAGACTATCTAAGGGGCTGTAATCTAAGGGAAATAACTCATGAGCATTTATCAGAGATGCCAATTTCACGGAACAAAAGATAAGTAATATTCTAGTGGTAGTCTTTTAATGTATAACTCTTGGTTTAGTTCTCAAATTCAATTTATAGGGCCTTCAGGGGTGAAAGCGAGACGGAAAATAGGAAAGGCTGGTAGTGAAATCTTTTCAGTTATAGCTAGTTTTGGGGAGGAGCTAACCCATTCTTTTTTTAAATTATTCAACGATATCTACTTTATCTTCGAAAAGAAGCAGTTTTATATATATGCTAAAATTTCAAAAGAAATCTTGATAGTTACAGATATTTTATTTTTTTCGAAAAAAATGCTGGAATGAAATGTCATACGTACCAGGTTTTTCTCTTTTCCGTCTTGCTATATAAGGGCTTTCACCCATGAGGGCCTTTACTCGTCACTACTTCTAAATAATTCAAAAGCTTATCTGATACCCCACTTTCAAGAATGCCAGCCGCTACAAGTTCGACAAAAGATATTTAAACAAAAAACAAAAAAACTGTAGAGAACTACAAATTATAATTTGCAGATAGTCTGTTAATTTTGCCAACTTTTTATAAGACTAACTGTAAAAAAAGTGGCGTATCACATGAACTTTTGACTTATTTAGAAGTAGTAGTAAGTAAAAATCCTATAAATCAAATTTACTAAACCAAGAACCATGCATTAAAGCAACCTTGCATTAAAGGACTACTACCCAAAAATATTTATTTCTGTACCAAAATTATTTATCTTCCTGCGTCCGGCTTTACCCCGACCACAGTGCTGACGTGAAATATCCTCAGTGGTAGACGGATCATGGGTTAGAGTCCCCTTGCCGTCAAGCTAACCGTGGAAGGTTCTCGTGATCTTTCCCTACATGCAACGCAAATGCTGGTTAGTTCCACCAAAAAGTCCTCCACAAAGGCAAATTTCTGCCAATACTTGAACCAGGAGTTCCCTTGTCTTCTAGATTGGGTCCAAAATTACAAGGCTACGTAGTTGAACATTAGCAGTCGTTAACCCAAAAATTGGGTCGGCTGTTCAACGACGGTTATAAAAAATAAAAATAACAAGAATCATACAGCAAAGCAACCTTGCATTAAAGAACTACAACCCAAATATTTATCTTCTGTAAAGAGCACGGGATGTCATCTCTATACTTTGTTTCACTTAAGCCGTGTAGAGCCTTTTAAAAAGTTGGAAAAATTAACCAGAAGTCTGCAAATTTTAGTTTGTAATTCTCCACCGTTTATTAAAATACTTTGTCGAATCCGGAGCAATTGGCATTTCTGAATTATACTTACTCCAAAAAATAGATCTCGATTTTATTTTTTTTAATACTTTTTTTATCCGGTTGCTAAAGAAACAAAACATTTATACAATTTAAATACAAACTTTATACCACGTCCTTTATAAAGGTGAATTCATACAAAATATGAATTCAGCCGGAAAATGGTTAAATGAATGAGAAGGCTTAAAAATTATTTTAAGTACTTTTATTTAAAAACAAAAGTACTTGTGTATACCATCATAGATCTGCCTAAAATGTAAGCAATTGATCTTGACTCTTTTCTAGAAGCATTACGTTTGTTGCCAATATGAAAAAGCTCGCAGTATTTAGCATTTCTCTTAAAAGTTCTAGAAAATTCTTACTTTCAAGCACTTGCTTGATTTCCCTAGTTGAATTAAAATTCAAAATTCTTTTTTCTCAAATAACTCGGAATTATCTCAGAAGTTTTTAGGGAATAGTTTTTAATTCATTGCAAAACAAAAAATCTTATTGTTTTTAAAAACTTTAGAGAATCTGAAGATGCAAAACAAAACTAAAAACTTTTAATTTAACTTTAATTTAATTTAATTGATTGACTTAAAAGCTAATTTTTTCTTACAATTTCGTAATAAGAAAAACACCTGACCTTTCGATAACAATATATAATAAAATACGAAACAAAATTTTTAGAAAAAATTGGAAAAAAAAGACATACAGAACTTTTATTGGGAATTGCTATAGTTTTATAACCAGAAACGTATAAAACGTGTATTTTTTTTAAGAGCAATTAAGTAACGCTATACAATCTAACCAATAAAACGAAGTCAATATGAACAGGAATTGCTTTGATCTGGAAAATTCTCTAAGGGTTAGCAAAATTGGGATAAAATATAGGGGAGAGTCGGGTATCCCCGCCCACTTAGGGAGTATTGCTTATATTTCTGTATAATATTGAGTAATAATCAATATTTTTGTATGTTTCTATTGTTTTATCATCTAATTAAATAATGCAAAAAGAATAAACCAAAAAAAGAATAGTTTAACTTAAAAATATAGAAATTTAAAAAATTTGACTACTATATTCAACATATTTTCAAAACTATTGTTTACCATGTTACCAGCTGCATAAATACTTGAAACTTTGAAAATAATCTTTTTTTTATATAACAATTAATGTCCGATGGCCCATTGACTTGAAAAAATCTTCTATACATATGAAATTGACAGTGGGCGGGGGTACCCGACACTCCCCTATAGATGTTTAAAGTTACTCATATTTACCAAAAAAAATTATATATAAAGGAAACGAATATGGGTATTAAAAATATTGAGAATGTGATTTCAATCTTTAAGTAGTATTTAAATAAGGAATTAAACGTAACTTCGAAAAAATGCCACATCTTTTTTCCAGGTGGTATCAACCTGAGTTAATCCATTTTTAAGATACGCTTCAAGCAGAAATACTACTTTATTTATTACAATAAAGGTTCCCAGTTACAAATCTATTATATTTTAAATAAACGTTTTATTTTTAAAAAATTTTGCCCTTTTCTCTAATAGACATTATTAATTTATTTATATTTGCGTGTGAATAATTGGAACCCTTTTTTATCATTTTTAAGCATTCATTACAGAAAAGTTTTACATTTTTCGGTAGCTTTTATAATCATTTAATTGTTAGTTTATTTGCCTGTAATGATCGACATAACCACTTTGGGTTAAAAGCGAACTGCAAAATTTACTTTTTTCTTTTAATTGATTTTTTAAATTCGTATTTAATTAGTACTTGGGATAATACTTTAAAGTGCTTTTCGAAATACGAGTTAACTAATTAATAAATTAAAACAGATTTACTTTACACAGAAAAAAAAAATTAAAAAAAAAAAGGCGTAGTGAGATGTAGAAAGTTATTTTAATTTTAAATTATGTTATTTTATTTATTTTTTATTTTTGAGACAATTAGCAAATTTTTTGCATAATATTGGCTAAATAACATAATAAAATTTTTTTTAGTGATTTATGAAAAACTAGGATTGTGCTTATTTATCGTACCCACATATCCTTATTTTCAATACCGTTTCTTTGTATTGTGTATCTTTTAATTCAAATCCAAAGGGTAGCTAGTGAAATTCAAAAGCGGTATGAAAACAATGATTGCAGATAATTAAATTCTCATTTATTTAGGCAACAACTACACTAAAAAAACATATGTTTGAATAATTAATATCGATAGCGTTAAAGCATATCCTCTTTATTTGTAAAACGAAAGGCTTGACCAGCGAACCTTGGTCAACAAGGTCCGCTGGAAGCGTGCCAAGGTCAAGGTAAAGTCCCAAATATAACTTACACAAAACAAACATTTTGTTACTTAATTATGATATTAAACCTTTGATATTTAAAACATTTTAAAACTTAAATTATCGCGAGTTTTGAATTTAATAAATATTTCTTACTTTAGCGCCAAAAAATTTAGCAAGTGTGATTAAAAAAAAGTAAAGAATTAATAAATCAGTACTAAGAAATCATCCTCAAAACTGAAAGGAAAATACCGGCACAAATAAAAAGCTTTGTAGAAGAATCATGTAAGAGACATTTTTAAGGGAATTAATGAATCAGAGAAACTAATTTAAAGTTGTTGTATCAATATGGGTATGTTTAATGTAACATAACTTTTTTTGCCTTTACTTTAATCTTAACATAACTAATTCACATTAGTTTATAGTATGCTTGCATGATCTTATTTCAAATTAGGCAGTGGTAAATAAAATAAGGTAAAGAATTATTAGTCCCGCCTTCTAATAAATTGGTAATAAAATAGTTTGGAAACGTACGTTGTTCTCTTTTTCGTTTTGAAAAAATTTCACTTACTTGGTTGTACTACTAAGTTCTTCAACTGATATAGCTGAAATAATTTCAATTTTATTTTATTTAATATTATTTGTTGCCCTTTTCGGTGGTTTTACGCTAGTAAAGTAAGAAAAACTCGTTTCATCCCATCAGAATGGAGATAAAATGTATTTAGTATCCCTTTTCATAATGCTATTGCTCGGGGCTAACCAACGCCTCCTACAACTTAAAGCCTCCACAAGGTTTTTTATAGGTAGACCATTATGAAGGTAAACACCAGTTTACAAAAGAGCCACTTAATACAAAATTTAGTAAAAATAAGAAAGTGGTAGCAAATATATGTCTAAAAATTTGTTTAATTTATGAACATGATTGGTTTGCTTTATATTTTTGTCAACCACTACAAGTTTAATTCTCAAGTATATATGATAAATTTCTCTCAGTCAACTTTAGAATAAAATATGGGTTCCATCCGCACAACCGGTTCAATTTTTGAATAGTCTGCACGGACTACTTATAAAAAACCGTGTGGAAGCTTTCTGATGTAGGAGGTGATGGGCTAACTCATGATAGTCAAAATTTACCACTATCAAGTAATTTTCTCCAGTCCCTTTCGAGGGACCGTAAGAGACTTATTTCCAAAGTATCAGTATTAAAACTGCTTATTATTGGTGTATTTCATACCATCATTAGTATATTTGACTACATAACCCCATGGCTGAAAGCCCTTATAGCAAGACGGAAGAGAAAAAACTGGTATGTAAGACATTTCATTCCAGCATTTTTTTCGAAAAAAATAAAATATCTGTAGCTATCAATACTTCTTTTATAATTTTAGCATATATATAAAACTGCTTCTTTTCCAAGATGAAGTATATATTGTTGAAATAGTTTAATAAAAGAATAAGTAAACTCCTCTCAAAAACCCAGCTATAACTGAAAAGGCTTTAGTACCAGCCTTTCGTCTTTTCCGTCTCTCTTTCACCCACGGCTGAAAGCCCATATATATCAAGACGGAAAAGAGTAAAAACTGGTAACAAATAAATATCCTTTTTTAGCTTTTTTTTTCCATAACTACCATAAAATCCATAACTACCATTTGTTTTTAACGGATACAATGTTTATATTGAAGTGCTTCTTCGCCGAGAAAAAATAATTACAGTGAATTGTTTATTGTTGAGAATGGATTAACTCCTCCCGAATATTATCAAACATTATAATAGTTCTCCTTACCAGTATTTTCTCTTTTCCGTCTCGCTTTCAGGCATGCTTTCACCCCTGCATAACCCTTCATAACCCTTTAACATTTGAGTATTGTACGTAATGCATTTGTCAAAGGCAGCCAACTAAAGCCAAATTAAAAAATAATAATAATAATATAATAATTAAAATAAAAATACAATTCTTATTAGAATTTGATAAGGAGTTTGGAGCATAACCATTTCTCTATCTGACCTTTAAGTTACTGTTAAAATATATATAAGAAGTGATGAAAAAAAAACTCTTTAAATTCTGATTCATTAAAATATTAATGCACTATCTTTGCATAATATTTTCTGAAACAGCAGAAGACTTGTTGTAGAATCATTATTAAAACTTTAACAATTACCATAATACCAGTAGTACATATCACCATTAGTAGTACAAATTAGTTAAGCGTTATCTGTGAATAGCTATTTTTTACGGTTTTATTAAACGAAATTCTCATTAATCTTTCTCTATTAACTTTGCTTTTTAGTACTCCGGTTATTTTTTTATTATTTCAATTAATACATATTACAAACATTAATTAAACATCATTATCATCAATAATAGTATACCGATTTCCTACGGTTAGACGAATAAATATCTTTACTCCATTACCTTTGCTTCCTATTACATAACTTATTTCTTTTATTTTAATAAGCATACATTACTTGTCTTAAATTAATTAGGCATCATTGGCGTCAATAACAATAAAGCGATTTTATACATTTCTCCTAAACAAATTCGTACCACTTTCTCATTAATTTTCTATTCAATCACCGTTGATTTGAAACGATTAATATTTTAGAAACACGTTTTAAAGGAATTAATATAAATAAGAAAACGCGTGGTATCAGATAATTTTGAAAGTATAAATCTGGTGACATAGACAGCGCGTGCTACACCACTACCACGTATTGTTGCTCATTGAATTTATCTGACATAGCAAACATAAAATAATTAAATATTTATGTACTTGCAATAAACTCTTTCTTTTTAATCAAATAGATAAATAAGCTAACAAATATCACTGATGCCATCTTTAAAATATATGGAAAGTTAAGTTGAATCATCTACATTTAAAACAATGACTAATTTTTAACCAATCAGAAAATTCCATTTTGTTTCTCGCTCATCCCGCTAGAACGGTTTGTCGTAAAATGTTCTAATGTCGACAGTGACCTTTATCGTGCTTCGAACTATCTGTATACCAAATTTTATCGATTTCGGTGGGATGGCTTAGGAGTCTATAAAGGACACACTCACACAGACATCCTGGAGCATCTCATTTTCAGTTTTGGGCGATGGTTTGATTGAAAAATTCTAATTATATATATATATATATCGAAAAAATTATCGATTAAAATTTTAATATCTTCTGGAATTCACAGTTCAATAATTTGTATATATATATTTTTTTCCTCCTCTGGAATTGGCAATTTAGTGATTTAACTTTTCTTTCTGGAATTTATAACTCAATAATTTTTCCATTCACATTTTTTTCTTGGAATTCTTTACTTGTTAGGACGAAAAAGCATTGTTAAATAAATTATTAAATTGTAAATTCCAGGGGGAAAAAAAAACATTGTTACATTTTTGAATAGTGAATTTCGGAGAAAACGTTAAATTTTTGAGCTGTCTCCTAACAAGTAAAGAATTCCGGAAAAGAAAATTCAATAATCTTCTTTCTGGAATTCACAATTCAATAATTTATTCAACAATGCTTTTTCTTCCTAGGAAATAAAAAGTTAATACCTAACAACTGATGTTGATACAACGCAATACGTATTTAAGTTTGGTACTGCCATTGAGAATGGAGCTTTCTTTCTTAACTGCGTGAAGGATTAAAAAAGAATAAAGCAAATAGCAGTGAAAAACAAAACCGAAACTAGCGAATGCGCAGAGCCTATATTTTGGCGATCAAGGAGTGGCCTGGCAACCCCTACAGCACCCTCCGCGCGCAGCACTCATCATGGCAGGTGGGATTGCGCTGTTTTCGGAGAGCACCGGCGGGAGCAAGTAATTTCTTGTGTAACATATCTTATTAATTACTCCGAAACTTCTAATTTAAACTAAGATTTTCTTAATTCTTGCGTAGTTTAACTCAAATATGAGGATAATATTGAAGTGTTCTATTCCGAGAAGGTTATGTTCTACTGCTGGTTGACCCTCCTCAACCTATGATGATCATTAAAATCGATCAATATAGAAGACAGTTCGCTTTTCAATGTTTCAAGTCTTTTTTTTTTTTCAGACGATAAAAAAATTAATCAAAAATTTTAACTGAAAATATTTTTGTGACACATTTTAGTTCATTTGCCATTTAGACCGTGAATATATTTTTTTAAAAATAAAAATTTCACGTGCAACTTAAAAGTTATGTAAAAACTGAAAAATGTTTTATTAAACAAAGCAAACTGTCAATTAAAAGAAGGACTATTTTTTGAAGATTCTAATCAAAAAGACGTGTTCTTTTGGATATATTTTCGTAGAAAATATGAATGAAACACTTGAGGAGATAGTGGATAAAATTTGGGTGCATTGAAAACTATGCATCTGCATTTTGAAAGGACTAATTCCACTAGGACAGATTGTGCTATTTTAAGTTTAACATGGATGGGCAAAGTACCGGACGATCTGCCGGACGAGGATGGTTGGAAATTAAATCGTGTACACTACTATCAAGACGGCTGGCTGGCCACAGGAAACGCAAGAAGCATCGTTGGAGTGACATTTACTTCTTGTCACAATCGAAAAATAGCTGATTTACCTCTCAGATCTAATTACAATCTTAGGGGACATCGAGCTGAAGTAAGTATTCAGCAATTTTTATGTATAATCATTACACTGTACTGATAAACTAATTAAAAATTTACTGTTATATAAATGAATTTGCACACAATTTTATTTGTATATGAATTGTAAACAAAACTTGATAATTTAGGAATTTAACAATTGAAATTGTGTTATTAATTATCAACTCCAGTAAGTAGCTTTTATAAAATATGTTAATTAATTGTTTATTAAGCTATAAATTTTGTGTAAAAGTTTACAATAGGACGGCCTTCTTATAAGAAAGTGCAATAAAAATAATAGGAAAGAGGAAGATTTTATTTATAATAAAAGCTCTGAGTTACCATGCACAATTCCAATCTAATGAGCACCGTATTATAAACTAAACAAATTTTATTCTGTGTTGATTATATATTTTAAAAATATTTATTTGCCTTAAATATAATTGAATTTTTAAAAAATATGTGTATGAACTTGTAAATGAAACAAACTTGATAATTTAATTATAAAAACAACTGAGATAGTATCATTAAATATAAATTGATAATAATAGATGTAAGGTATATATATATGTAATAGATATAAATAGTTTAGTTCAAATTTAATCAACAACTATTTTATAAACATGCATTTTATACCAAAATTAAATTCATAAATACAAGTTATCTATCAATTTTTTAGAGAAGTATACATAATATCTATTTGCTTCTATCAAGGAAGCATTTATTCCAGTTATAATAATGTGAAAACTTTCGCTAACGATCGAACTCCACTGTCGAAGAGGTGGGTGGTAAAATACTAAATATGATTTTAATACTCTTTATTTAATTTTCACAAATAAACTTATAATCGATATTTGCTATATTTGGTAGTATCTTTTGATGCATGTTAAACATAAAGCAGAGTTTACACTAAGAATAAAAAAGAACAAGGTACTTCTTTGCAGAAAAGGGTCTCTATGAGTTTTGTAAATGCACTCATTTAACACTGTATAAATTTATCAAAATGTGTAATAATATGTATGAACTGAATTTAATTCTCTGCTATTTTTAAATTACCCTATTATACTATTTTATGTCTATATATAAAGAAGTAATTCTCACTCATAGTCTAAAAAAGTGAAAAATTCGGGGTTTATAAAAAATATTTACTGGCATACTAAAAGACTATCTCATTTTTCAAAAAAGTAAACTACAAGAAAAGGATTCATTGATAAACAACTTGAAAGATTTTTTCCATAGTTTAAACAGAAAATTATGAGAAAATAAAAATTTAAACGTGCTTTAAAAAAAAAGGTATTTATTTAAAATATATTTAAAATTTGATATCATTTAAAAAATTTATTAATGTACCTTTCTCTCCCAAAAAGAGAAACTTATAAAAATTTAACCAGTTGAAAATAATCTAACAAAATAAATATTTGTAATAGTAATCAGAATTAATTAAACCTATAAATGACAGATAAATTTACCAGTGTGTAATTATTATATACACAGTCAATAAATTTTTTTAATGGATCATAATAAAAAAGCAGTGTTTTTAAAGGATGGTGGCTTATTTTTACTAAAAGGGCAAAAAGGACTCATTTATAGCTAGGGATTTATGTTTCTGCCCTTCCAAAAAAGCTGAGGGGGAACACTGCATAAGGCCAGCACATAATCACAATTTGAGTTATGAAGTGTGTGGTATTTTAGATTATTTATTAGCTTTTGTTTGACAAAATTATGCTTATACAATTCTGCAATCTACAGTTATTGATAGTTAAATAGTATACAGTTGTCTGTTTTTATATTTTTGATAAGTGTCTTTGTTTTTATGCAAATAACGTTAAAGAAATTTTTTAGCTTCTTCTTAACTGGTTTTCATCAATTTAAACTGTAATAAAATTTGATTTTTAAAAATTACAAAAACTTAGGAAAATGTAGTTCAAATTACATACTTAAAACCCTTAATTGCATAAATTTATTGCTTTAAATTTTTGAGGAAAATATCATACAAGTTCTAAAATTATCAAGCAATATTACCAATCAATAAAATTATTACCTAATCTTTTAAAGCAACCCCTTTATTTTCTATTTTTTTTTCAAAAAAAAAAAAAATATTGTGCTATATCGTCAAAAATTAAAAATTTTACGTAAAATTCTAGATGGCCAGGGTAAAGACATCTCTTAAGTTTCGTTCCAAAATTAGACTTATAATTACAATTTTTTTATTGTAATTTCAGAGATGTGGGCATAGTATCTATATAACATTTATATAAATTACAATATTGTGGGAAAATAATATTTATAAGTACAAAAGTTCATGTTTATGAACAAATTCTTTACAGCAGAAAAATTTTTGAATTATTTGGTTCATTTCTTATTTTAATTAACAATTTTAAGAACATACAGTTCGTTTAAAAATTACACTTAATTACAATTTTTTATCAAATTTTCAGAAAAATGGACATAACATCAATGTATTATTTATTCTTCTTATAGCAGAGTGGAATACTATTAATTTGTTCATTTTTGATAAAATAAATTTTAAGAACATATGTTTTGTTCCAAAATTAAGTGCATAAAAACAACTTTTTTATCCAATTTTTTTTTAAGAAATGAGCATCTCTTTCTTTCAATGAAATATTTATGAAAATTGTTATAATGTTTTTTTTTTTTTTCTGTTAAAGAAGATTATTCCTGTTATAAAACTCTGCATATTGATTTTAAAATCGTTATTAGGGACGAAATTGACTTATGTTATTCAAAATTGAATCAACTGTTTATGATCCTTTTGCTAATTTTGAGTCTAGTTGAATTTCTCAGTTTTCTTTCTTTTTTTTAATATAGTTAGTTTAATATAGTTAATGAAGTTTCAGACTGATAAATTGAAATACATTTCTATAATTTATTCATGGGTGTGAAACTTCATAAAAATGTACTTTCTGTAAAAGTTTAAGTTTCATACAATATACAGTGCGGAAAAAAAGAAGAAAAAAATTCATCCTGAATATCTTTCGAGCTATGATCATCGGATTTTCACGTTCTGAGACTCAATGGCTCAAAAAGGTAACCACAATTATGCTAATTAATAAGTGCAAACAATATTTTGAGTTATGAAATTAGGCTTAAAATCATACTTTCTCTAAAAAAAAACATAAATTTTTTCCGACGCAGATTCCTTGCCTCCAAAATATAGGGTAGCCGCAATCTGGGAAATATGTTTGGTCAGGAGAGCGGTTCAAATTTGGACCCCTTAATGTTAATTTTACTTTTTGCGTATTTCGCTATATCTCAAGAACTTTTTAGGTGAATTGAAAATTTTTAACACACAATAATAAAATTCATTTCTCCAAAAATAATTCAATGTCAAAAGTAAATTTTAGTAAATATTTTTTATTATTTTATTCAAAAATTGTCAACAAAATTTTGAATTGTAAGGTATACAGATTTTAGCATCATTTTAAAGAATGGAATTTTATATGGCAGGATACAAAATTTAAGCAAAATCAATTGAATTAGTTTCTGAGAAATCAAATTTTAAGTGTTTAATTTATTTAAAATTTCGTTTCTCAGGAACTATTTGACCAATTTCCCTCTAATTTTGTATTTTGCCATGTAAAATCACTTTCTTTAAAATGATGTAAAAAATTTTATACCTTACAATTCAAATTTTTTTCGACCATTGTTGGATAAATAAATATTTAATAAAATTTATTTTTTGCATGGAATTATCTTTGAATAAATGAATTTTATAATTGTATGCAAAAGCTTTTCAATTAGCTCGAAAAGTTCTTGAGATATAGTGAAATACCAAAAAAGTAAAATTGACATTACAGGTCCAAACTTTGGAGCTCTCTCCTGACCGGATCCGATGTTTCGGGGGTCAGAAATCCAAATCTATCGAAAAAGTATGTTTATTCGGAGAAAGTGCATGTGTGTTTGATTTCTAAACTTGAAATATTGTCTGCACTTATTAATTAGCATATTTGAGGTCACCCCCTCAAACCATTAAGATTGAGTCCTAGAATGTGAAAATCCGATCATTACATTAAAAGTTATTCAAGGGAGTCCTATTTTTTTTTTTTTTCATATTGAATACATGTTTAAAAAGCTAAAATCATTCCCTGTTGATATTTTTTTTTAAAAATATTTGAAGCATTTGTTTGGCTGTAAATCAAAATAATTAGTGTGTTGAAAACTCATCGTAAAATTGAGAATTATTATTGTGTGTCATTTTATCATTATGTGCATAGAATATTTCCACATTATTTTATATGAATAAAGTACTACCGCTCTTTAAATTTTTTATGGATTAGACAAACCCTTAATTTAACTAACTTATGAGTTTGTTTATATTTAAATGTGCAGAATTTTATAAGCTATAAATTAATAACCTATACTATATTTATGCAATTAGAAATATATGTATGCATACATAAAGTTGATGTAACTTTAGCCAGAATTTTATATTTGTGTAAATCAAGTATTTATTTGATTACATTTTTTTTAAATAATTCATTAATCAAAAAAAAATAAATAAATAGTTATTACGCTGAGTTACTTTTTTTATCTAATTTTAAGATTTTCTCAAATTAAAATTCAATCTTAACTATTCAAGGAATAGACTTTAAATATGTTATAATCAGGTTGTACAACCTATAAATTAAGTTACAAAATGAAAAACAAGTATGTAGCTCCTCTATTTATATAATGCTTTTGAAGATTTTTTCCTCCTCATTGATTGTCAAGCTTCGATTCCTACAGTTTCAAAGAATGCTCCTCTGCCTTTTGTTATTGAATTCAATTGTAAAATAATCATTAACACTCTACTATCTACTGGAAAGGAGATAATTCTACAATGGAAGTGCAGATAAAGCAGCAAATGATGAATTTCTCTTAAACCCTGTGTCTCCTGCTTATCTGAGAAACGTTAAACTAGTAATAAAACAAAAACAAAAATTTGAAATCTATGAGCAACTCCTTACAAAAAACGCGTTCTTTATGTTTCTTGGTTTCCATCATGTGTCCTTAGGAACTATCAGGGTTTTGTGATTTAGGCTACTGACATGACACGACGTGTATCTACACCGTAATGAACTTGCTAACTCTCCTGACTGCAATATGTGGTGTGAGGAACATGCTGACATGAACAGCAAGCATGAAACTGTTCTGCCCTCTAAGAGGTCAGCACTTAGTATTTAAAAACGCTTTCCACCCTTTAAGATACCTCTTTTTTGTAATGTACTGCAAAACTTATTATGCTTAATAAAGCAAATATAAGAACATAATTAAAAATAATATTTTTTTAAATAAAATATTCTTTATTATGTTCTTAAATATTTTTTTCCCCTCTTCCTAGATTGTACTGGTGAAATGGAATGAGCCGTATCAAAAACTAGCATCATGTGATAATACTGGAACTATATTTGTTTGGATTAAATATGAAGGTCGATGGTCTATAGAACTGATTAATGATCGTAGTATTCAAGTCACAGATTTTGCATGGAGTCATGATGGCAGGATGGCTCTTATTTGCTATCGGGATGGATTTGTTTTAGTTGGTTCAGTGTCCGGTCAAAGATACTGGTCTTCGATGCTCAACTTAGACCATAGCATCAGTTGTGGAATATGGACACCTGATGATCAAAATGTAATGAATATTTCATATTTTATTGCTTACTGAAATAATAGCATGGTTTTCCCTGGAGTTCTAAATTTTCTTATACTTCAGGGCTCTTTTTATAAATAAATAAGAGAAATTATTAAAGATTTTTGTGTTTTTAATTTCTGGATGATTCTACAAATACATATAATTTATGTCTGGCTGATATATTTTATTTAATTTTGTTTTAAATTGGATTGTGCAGTGTTTGTTTTCATTCTAATATCTAATGATTATAACATACTAATCATAATATTATCTAAAATTCACTTTCATTTTTATAATTAATAACTGTGAATTAAATTTGTATTATTTTTTTAATTAAAAACTATCAATTAAGTTTTAATGTATGTTCAAGGGTTATCTCTGTCTAATCTCGATTATCCGGTTTGCGGATTATCCATGCTCATTCCGGAGTCGCATAAAAAATTTAAAGAGAAACATTTTAAAAGTTAAAACAATTTGATTCATGAAGTTATAACACTTCCAAATTTTTGGAAAGCTATATTCGTTATTGGATTGCAATATATGGAATATCAGAAGCATAGTCAAAGGTAAAATCGTCTATGTTATCACGATCGTGGAGGAAGATCATACCGCTTGATGAATAATCTTCTTCAGATATTCAAGAAGAATATGATAACAGTATTCTCGAACAAGCAAAAGAAATCTAAGGTTTCGAAATTCTTGATGAAGAAAAATTAGAAGATTGGTTTCAAAGTGATGCATGTGAGCCTGGCTTCCAGTATTTGACACATGAAGACATCGTTATGTTGTTAAATCAAATAGTGATGATAGTAACTGATGCAGAAGATGTAATAAATGAGGGAAATACAATTTCTGCTGCTCTACAATCTGTGGAAACTTTAGTAGATTGTATAGGAGGATTTGATTACGGTGACATTACTACAGTTCGTAAAATATATGTTAATATGTGGCGCATTACACATTTTTTAAAAGGGAAATTCCTAGTCTGATGTTATACAGGATGCAAATGTCAGTAATTTTTATATTTTTTGTACTGATATGGATTTTTTCCTTAATAAAAAGAAGTTTTCGGATCATCCGTGTTTTTCGATTGTCCGTGCTACCTGTCCCGGTGATTAACCCAGATAATCTGGAGTGCACTGTTTATATAATATATTCGTTTTTAATTCGTATTCCAAATATAAGCTACAGTTTTAAGTTATTCTTTTTAAATGAGATTGTTCCTGTGTCATCTGACTGAACTCAATTTATGAAAAGCGTGGATTTAGTGCATTTATGTCACTCACTGTTTTTAAGGAAATGGGCACAAATCATGGAATCCACTGAAATGGTAATGTTATTACACATTTGTTTTCAAAGTAATCACAATGCCTTTGGAAATATAGCATGTTTTAATTCATTGAAAATAAAAGTTATGCTATTGCGATTTTAATGTATTCTAATTTTCTATTAGTTATTAAAATTTGGAAAAATATTTTTTCTACTAATTCTGTGTTTAAAAATAATATAATTTTTGCTTATAGACTTGTCCTAGGCGCATATGTATAAAGGCAGCATAAACAACAATTAAGTCAAAGCATAATAACTAAGCATAATCTTCTCATTTGGCATTTGCCATGTTAAACTATTCAATTTTATTTTTGCTTTAAACCTCTGATCCTTTCAAGTAGGGGAAAAATGATAGTTACTTTTTCCTGTTGTGAGCTATTTTTTGCAGAATAACTTGGAAGAAATTTGATTTTTGTTGCAGAAGAGTCACCATCTTATCTTATCTTTCAGAAACTGTGAGGATAATGCTTTAATGAATAATAAGTTATTTCTTTAACTTTGAGCAAAACTTCTATGCTTTAAGAATACAGGTTTTAAAAATAAGAACATTGTTCAATGCACATCAGCTTATAAACTTCATTAAATTTAGTAGCCTATTGTTTAATTCAAGGTAACCACAGAACAGAGAATTATATCAACCTGAAAAATCGGAGAAATGTCAAAGGGTTTATTTAAAAAAGAAAACGAATAAGTCAAGAGGAATGAATGAATTTGAGTTTATGGTACTTGAATGTCCAATATTTTTTTTTCTTAATTTGTCTTGTAATAAGTATTTAAAAAAATTTTTATTTTTAACTCTAGCATGCATAAGAAAATTCTAACATATTTTGTGAATGAGCATATATTTGTGAAGATATAACAAAAACATTAATTTTAAATTTATATCCTCAATAACAAAAATCAGTAAAATCTAACTGGAAAGAGTTAGATTTTTTTAAAGTGTTTGTAACCTGGCCACTCTGTTATTTTTTTCTGTTTCAAATGAAATATTATTATTTTTTTTAGTTTCTAGTTTTTAAATAAATCTAAGCCAATTAACTTTAATTGAAAAAATAATTTACAGTATATTAGGTTGTAATTTAGTGATTCAAATATAAATGCTCCTTATATTCAACAGTATAAAATTATTTATGTTTTTAGAAGCAAATTTTGTCAATATGATGAAAGATTGTTAATTGGAGTATAATATTTATTTCCTCTTATGCTTATTTAAATAAAAAATTAAGGTAGAAAAAGTTTATTGATATTAAAGCTGTGATGTAATATTTTTAACTTGCACATTTAAGAGTGTGCATCTACTTAAATTTATATGAGAAATAAAAATTGGTACTTAATTATTATGCTTTGCTATAAATTAAAATATATAATATTTGAAAAAAAAAATAGAATCAATATATTTAGTTATTTCAATAGTTGATTAACTTAAAAATATATTAATGTATCGTAATGTATAATTAACAGTAATTATAAAACAGAAACTATAGTTTTGAGAGGAAGTGATTTTTTACTTAAAATTTCCTTTTGCTTATTTTATAAGACAGCTTTCTTTTTCCATAAAACTCAACAATTTCTTTTTTCGAAAAATAGTGCAAAATTATTACTTTTGATTATTGAAGTGGAAATATTTTGTTTGTTGTTATACTTGTAAAGTTCTATTTTCAGGAAATTATAGTTTTCAGACTGTATAAAATCCATGTAAGCAAACAAGCATTTTTCGTTAAAAAAAAAAATACTCTAAAATAAAACAAAATTTGGTTTAATTATATATCAGGGAGCAATAAAACAAACTTAACCTTGTATGAGAACAGGGGTCTGTCTAGGTTTTGTGAAAAATTAAAAATTATATTTAAAAATTCACACAAAAATATGATAAAAATATGGATTTATCGTTCCTTAAAGGATACAAAAATAAAATTTTAAGAAAAAGTATTTTGTGAAACTACCGTTTTTCCTAAAAATGAATTTGTGAAACTACCGTTTTTCCTAAAGTTGAATTTGTGAAGATACCGCTAAACAGTAGTAAATTCGGCCTGGACAGACCCCTGGAGAAGTTGTAAACCTTAAATTAAAAAAACAAGTTTATGAATTTAGCTTCTAGTATTTTGTATCTAGTTTATATGGTTTTTTGATTATAAATCTACTACTAATGAGATAATTTGCTGAATCTATTTCTGACATAATATTTTTTTACTGAAATAAATTTCCAGGTCATGTTTGGTACATCTGGTGGCCAAATAATTATTATTGATGTGCATGGAACCATTGTCGCTGAAGTCAATCTACAATCTGAATCTCCAATAGCTTCAATGGCATGGTCCTGCGAAAAATTTAAAATGGACGAATCTTATGAAGATGACCGTCATAGCTTTGCATATTCAAATAAATCTGATGAGAAAAATAGTTCTCCAACAAGTAGGTCTAATATTGTCTTAGATAGAACAGATTCGGTTTTATTTTCCTTGGCCCTAATAATATTTTTGTAAACTTAAAAGAGATTTTTATCCTCACAGAGTTGCAAACACTGAAAACCTTCATTATTATATCAAAAATCACTAAAAATATTGTTTCTTAAAATTTTTTTATGTGTATGCTTTAAAAGTTTTCATAAACAATTTTTAATAACCATTTTCATTTTTAACAACATTCTAATTTGAAAACAATAAAAATTGCTTTTTGTATTAGGTTATCATGGACAAAGCGTGTAGGGAAAAAAAAAAGATATGGTTGGTTGATAACTTACAAATATAAGAAATTATTTTATTCATCGAGTATCCCCCCAAACATCAAAATAACTTTTTACTCTCTTTGGACCAATATTCCCGAATCTTGTCTCAATACCCTTCAATGTGCCGTTGTTTTCCGATATTGGACCTACATGGAATTGTCTGATTCACCCGATATTTAGCAGCCACTTTGCAACCAATATCGGCCCTACATGGAAGTTGTCAGATTCACTCGATATTTAACAGCCACTTTGCAACCAATATCGGCCCTATGTAGAGTTGTCAGATTCACTCGATATTTAACAGCCACTTTGCAACCAATATCGGCCCTATATAGAATTGACTGATTCTCTCGATATTTAGCAACCACTTTGCAACCGATATCGGCCCTATATAGAATTGTCTTATTCAAACGATATTTAAAAGCCACTTTGCAATCAATATCGGCCCTATACAGAGTTGTCTGATTCACCCGATATTTAACAGCAACTTTGCAACCAATATCGGCCCTATATAGAATTGTTTTATTCACCCGATATTTTGCACCCACTTTGCAACCAATATTGGCCCTATATAGAATCGTCAGATTCATCAGATTTTTTATATTCATTATTCAGACAATATCGGCCGACATTGCCCTTATATAGGACCAATATTAAAAAATCTAGATATCCCAATATTGGTCCCTCGGTGCATGTTCATATAGGACCCTTATTGAGCCAATTTTAAGCTCAACTGGGGCCAAGGTAAAATTTTTGCTAGGCACCTATGTCATCTACACACTTTTGCCATTTAAATGGCTAGTTGTTCATGTTGGTAGTATAATATTCCTGGTAAATGTGAATCGATTAATTTCTGGCCAATTTTACAATGGTCTGAATTAAATTGTTTTCTGTTATAATGAATTAATTGTGTTGGTGGTAAAGAAGAAATGGCGTATTGAATTAAAAGTAACTACTTTTAATTCCATACTTCAAATTTTTTTTTTTTATGCAATATTACTAGTAATATTGCATAAAATCGGTATGTATTATTTAGTGGATAGCTTCTTATACATTAATCTATGTTAATTATTAAATTATGTTATGAAATGATATTATTATATTTAATAAAATTTTTTGGTGGTATAATTACTACTTTTTATCATTTTAGTTGATAAACCCTCTGTCTTAGCTGTTTGTTTTACAAATGGTACTATTAATTTAATGAGAAGCTATGATGATTTGCTACCAACAGTAATTGAAACAAACCTTAAAGGTAAATATTTTATACTGAACATTATTAAAAGCTTTATTAGTATGAAATAGTTTTTTTTTCTGTTATCGATTTTTTGTAAATCATTTTTAACTGTTCTTTTTTTAAATATCTAACTAATATCACATAACAAACAAAATAGAACAGCGCATGACTTATATTCTTTATTTTTGTTTTATCAATTTTGGCCAAATAAAAAAAAATTTAAATTAAGACAGTCTAGTTTTGCAAATGGGTATTAAACTATTCTTAAAAAAGGCACTTTTGTCATACAAAAAAAGTCCTTTTTTAAAGAACAATATGCTATTTTTATAACTGTGTTTAGTTTGTAACAGTTATTGATGACTGTTAGGTTGTTTTACTCACATTTAGCATGTTCACTTTGTGCAAATTATGAAAATATGAAGAAAAGCTTCAAACTGTTTTCGTTAAAAAGATAAATATTTGTTTTCTGATTTTTACAAAATTTGAAAAGTTACTCAGGCGCTACATTTTCAGAGCTCATGAAAATATAAAAAAATTTAGAATCATCTATCTTGTATTTTTTTTTTTTTTAATCTAGACTTTCATCTAGAATAGAACATTCCACCAATCGGTAATTTTTTTAAAAGTTTAATAATTTTTTTTTAATGCTTAAGCTATTTGCCCATTTGAAAATCAAAACAAGTCCTTTTAGCATTA
Source organism: Parasteatoda lunata (assembly GCA_949128135.1). Classification (NCBI taxonomy): domain Eukaryota; kingdom Metazoa; phylum Arthropoda; class Arachnida; order Araneae; family Theridiidae; genus Parasteatoda; species Parasteatoda lunata. The sequence goes on along the minus strand of OX421978.1, from coordinate 58,628,547 downwards.
TAGTATATATATATACAGTAAAACCTCGCTACAACAATATTTTGCGGACCAAATAAGAATATTGTTGTAGAGGGATATATTGTTATATCGAGGGCCCACATAATTCTGGGACGCAATGAGATTTTTTGAAATTTAATGTTATATATTCATTAACTATAAATATATATTATCGAAAAAATTAATTTGCATAGTGTTTATTACGGTTAAGCATTAAAAACAATGGATATAAATACAGAACATAAGATTGTAAACTTACCTTAAAAAAACATTTTTATTGAAAAAAATCAGATATTTTTGTTTGTTTATTCATTTTTCTGACTGTTAAGTCAACCAACAAAGTATGCATAGAGTCCAATGCCCGAAAATGATTTTCATTTGTAAATGGAAGACTTGAGAAAAATGTCTTTAGAGATTTTACGCATTGAAGAGCTTCATGGGGTGACAATACGGACTGTGATACACATGGATCATCATCACCATCTTCTTCCTCATCATTATTTTCCATTTCATCCGTAATTTCAGAGAGAATCTCTTCATCACTAACTCCTGCGAAAATTGTGAGATCGTCATCCGCAGTTAAATAGTCCTCCACGTTAACACCATATGTTTTACCCATTTTTTCCTCAAGTTGTGATAAAGATTTTTGAAGATTCAAAACTAATTCTTGATTATCTGAAGGATCACTGTCTGTGGAATTTTCTTCACTATTAGAAACAATTTCATCTTCCAAGACACACAAACCGGCCTTTTTCCAACAATTTTGAATAGTTTTTTCTGTTACCTCCCACCAACTACCAGCAATAATATCACATGCTTCCTTGACATTCACAGTTTTAAAAGGATCTTCTACTTTATTTTCGATGTTGACAAGTATCGATTCAACCAAACGCTTCCTGTAGTATCCTTTGAAACACTTGATTATGCCCATGTCGAGTGGCTGCAAAATCGAAGTGCAGTTGGCCGGGAAATAAACAATTTCGACGTTGTGTAGTTTTGGAATCGAGGTGTGAGTGGTGCAGTTATCAATTAATAAAGCAATTTTTCTCTTCCTCTTTTTCATTTCTTTATCTAACATCAACAACCATTCAGAAAAAAACTTAGAAGTCATCCAAGCTTTTTTATTGGCTTTATATTCCACTGGAAGACTTTTCACATTCTTGAAACACCTCGGCTTCAATGATTTGCCGATAACAAGAGGTTGAATCTTGTGTGTCCCTGTGCTATTGGCACACAGAAGAACAGTCAATCTCTGCTTTGATTTTTTTCCGCCGTAACATTTTTCACCCTTAAATGCCAATGTTCGATCGGGAAGGAGTTGAAAAAACAGCCCAGCTTCATCTGCGTTATAAACGTTCTCTGGTTTATACTTTTGAAGAATATCTGTCATCTTCTCTTGCTTCCATTCATTTGCTTCGTTAATCGGAGCAGATTTTTTCTCTCCGTGAACTTCCTGGAAAGTTATTCCATGTCGATCCCGAAAACGCATTAGCCAACCATTGCTAGCTTTAAAAGTTTCGTTCCCTAGCATTACTGCGAATTTACGTGCTTGTGTGCATAACAAGGGACCATTTATCGGGATATTTGTTGCTCTCATCTCTTGAAACCATTTTAAGACGGCAGCATCAATGTTTTCATTAGTTGCGACTTTTAGTCGTTTACGCTTTGGATTAATTAAATTTGAACTTACAGTATCTTCGATCTGTTTTCTTTTCTTTAGAAACGTTGCAACTGTAGATTGAGATAATCCGTATTTTCTAGCTGCATCAATCTGTTTCATTCCATCATCAATATCTTTAATAACGTTAAGTTTATCTTGAAATGAAAGTTGCTTTCTCCCTGCCATTACACTAGTAAAAAATATCCAATACACTGAAGACTCACCAAGCTGAAAATGTTAGCAGCACTAAATGCGAAAAGTTCTGATCGTAGAATTTGCGCTAGCTCATGAAAACACCAGGTGTAGTTTAAATCAGGGATTAAGTGACAGTGATGAACGATGACCAATGGTCAGTATACATTTTTTTCTCCTCCTCAATTTCAATAAACGTGCTCCACCCACCTTCTACAGAAACAGTACCTTCTCAGGGTCGCAGTTGTTACTGTGATGTGTGTGGTCATTTATGACTCATGATGTTACAATGGTGATTTCTTAAGAACTGACGGAGGCAATTCTAAAACATGAAGCTCTTAGGGTGATTGATTGATTGAATGTAGAAGTTTTATGGCACAAGATCCAAAGGAGGATAAGCTGCGCCAAACAATTTGTTGAGTCAGACCTAATGGTGAATTGCTCACAATAGTTTCATTGTCATAAAATAAATGAAACCAATAAAATTGTCCATCCGAAGACACGTATTTTTAAAAGTTCATTAAAATCGATAAAAAGGTAAGAACAGAAAAGGTAAAACGGTTCATGGGTAAGAAATAAGAGTGAATAAAATCGGATAAAACAGTTATATACAATATAAAATACCAATAGCTCGCAGAAACGCGAAAATGTTAGGATGATGAATATCATCCAGCAAATCCTTCATACATAAAATAGTGCTATTAAAAAAGGTAAGACGATGTTGGTTAAAACAAGGACAAATGGTTAAAATGTGATGAACCGTAAGTAAAACATTGCAAGAGTCACATTTGGGAGGAGATTCTCCAAACAACAGATGAAGATGCGTGAGTCGAGTGTGGCCGATTCTGAGACGATTAAGCTTTACATCTGCATTACGTAGACGTAATACAGGTAAGGGGTCTATATAGAAGCTCTTAGGGTGGTCTAAGTACCTCAACAGTGGGGGAATGAAATTTGAATACAAAAGCCATTCTCTGATGTGCAAAGAAATAACAGTGGGGTGAAAGATCATAACCAGCAGTGACCCTTTTATCAGAAAAGATGAAAAAAATGGTAAAAGATGACAGAAAGGCATTTTACATTATTTGAAAACCAGTAAAAAAAAAATGGAAAATAATGTTGAAATTTGAAAAAAAATCGTTTTACAGAGGTTTACTGCTTCAGAGAATATCATTATATTGAGAGGAAGATAACATTAATCCATATGCAAGTTTGGCGGGACCACGGAACATTATCGTAATAGAGGGAGTTATTGTTGTATCGGATATCGCAGTAGCGAGAGTTCACTGTATATATATATATATATATATAATATGAAATTAAAGTTTCTATTTAAGTTTAAAGCAAGGCACTCAAACTGTGGCCTTTTTATTTTCCTTGGCATAAGAACTTTGAAGAACTTTCTTATTCTAGTACTCCTTATATTATTTGATGATGTTTTGACTAAATAGTGTTAAGAATATATGTATTTAATAAAAAAATGTTTGGTTTTCTTCAAAAAATAGTATCTATCTTTTCCAGTTTGAAGAGTGTAAAAAAAATTTTTTTAGAAGAGCCACAATTTGTGTTTAATAATAATAGGTTTACTTCGTTATAATTTTTGCAGTTAAATCTACTCTATACAATGACAAACATTTTTAATTTCTTTCATTCTTTTTTTTTTTTTCAGTTATAATTTTTTACTTTACTATTTATCATCTTAAATTCTTTCTGTCTAAATATTTTTAGATACTTTCTATATACTCTAGGCTCTTTTTAGATAGTTTTTATATAATCTTTTAATAAGCATTAACTAAAACTAATCTGTATTCACATTTTCATTTGTAAAAATCTAATGATTTAAAAAAAAAAAAAAAAAAAACTTATATACAACTGATAAACACAATAACAAGATTGTGAGAAGAAAAAAAATGAAATGAATTTTTTTTTCTTGTGAAATTTAGCATAGTCTAACTTGGATGCTTATTGGAAGTTATTATTATGATCATAAGATGTGTGAAATCTCTAAAAAAGAATTTTTCGCGAGTGAAATAATCTGATAATGTTTCTGATAAATTTAGTGTTATTCTGCTAGGTCATATTACTGGCATTTCAAACTGTTTGCAGTTGTATTAAAAGAAAAAAGCCTTATAACCTGTTGTATCATTTTTTATGTGCAAAACAGTTTTGATAATAATTGTACATTTTCATTCAAGAAACTCGGTCAATCTATATAAGAAATTTTTTCTTATTTCTCCATGTTAATTGTAAATTTTCACATTTAACTAGAATTTTAATGTTAAAAATTATAATTTACCTGGATACAGAATATTTGTTAATCTAAATCTTTTAACATAAATTGATTATAGTATAATAGTTGTTCTGATGAAGCTTAACACTCAAAAGTTTTATTTTATTTATTTATTTTACTTCATAGTTTTTATTTAAATGCAATTATGGTTTAAAATTTTCAGGCGTGAAAATGGAATGGGCTAACAGTGGAGAACTACTTGCTGTAGCTGGAATGTCTGTTGATTCAGCAGGAGGAAATTTCATCAACATGTTGCATTTTTATAATGACAATGGTGTCTTACGCTTTCTTATCCCAATACCATGCACTCAAGTATGAAAGATCTTTTAAAAATTATATATATATATATATTAATTCTTTAATTAAATGTAATTGTTATTTTGATTTGGAATGTTTGAAATACTTTTATAACTTCAATTAGTCACAAACATATATTGCTAAATCTGCTTTACATTATGTATAAAAATTGCATGCAATAAATTGCTTCTACATACTCTTTTGCTGAACAAAACAGTAACTGCCATTTTATGTTGAACAATGAAACTGTATATATTATAGAATATTTGTCAGAAATTTGCTAATTCGCAAAAATGCAGAGATGGTTAAAACATCAACTCTTTATTGGACCATTTTCTTTTGTTATGTTGAAGTATTTGATTAATTTATAAAAAAAAGATTTTTAAAGCTTTTTACCTAGAATTGTTCCGATTAAAAAAAAAAAAAATTTTGGTGGGAAGGTGAGGGAAATTTTCATGAATTTTTTTGCTCAGAGAATTTGTTCTCAAACTTGAACTTTTGTGCTTATAAATAAATGAATATAGGTTTTTATAACTTCTAATAAACTCGATTAGAAACTATCAAGTGAAAGAATGTATAATGCGCAAGAGAAAATAGCTCTCCAACTTTTCTCTTGACTCGACGTTGACCTTTACTACCACTTTCAACCCTCATTTACGTAAACAAAGCCCTTCATTGGTAATTTTTTATTTTCTAAAGTTATTAGTAGATGCTCGCTCAACTCATGGGTGGAAAAATAGCTACCTATCCACATTTCAAAATTACTGAAACTGGTGGGAAATATACATCCCTCATCTTTGTTACGGGCTAAATAAACTTTGCTAAAATATTGTTACTTTGACTGATTAGCTGTCGTATCTAGTCTTTTATTTACTAGTTTATAATAATGTGTAATTTGAAAACTGAGTTTTGTAAAATGCAGTAAAAGTTTTATAAATTCTTAAACTTCAGTGCTTTTTACTAGGAAACTATATTTTGCAAAAACTATTTACGTCTAGAACTAATTTCTATTTTGTTTTTACTTCATTACAAGTAAAAAAATATATTTAATTTTAAACAGTTTTACAATTTTCTATATTAGTGTGGAAAAACAGTCATTTTTGTGCACAATATTATTTATTAATTACAAGTTTTGTTAGAACATTGCTTGGTTTGTTCCGAGAAGAAATTTGAAGACTGAACTTGGTGTTATGGTTTAGTTTAACAACTAATATCAGGTAAAGCTACACAAAATTGCCTGTTCCGCTGTTATATATCCAGGACTGTAGTAGGGAATTGATTGCAAGGATTTTTATTTATGTAACAAAAAGTTCCAAAAAGAGAAAATTTAAATATCTTGATTGGTCTGCTACATGGTGTCATATTTCTTTAAGGGAATTTTTTTTAATTACTAGTATTTTGAAAATGATTGCTCATTAACTCTAAAAATAATTTTTTAATTATAAATTGAATATTTATGACCCTTAGAAAAAATAAAAGAATATCTGCGTTTTGAAATAAAAAGAGTGATAGCTATTTAAAATTATGACTTAATATAAAATGACTTGTATGAGGAATTTAAAAAAAAAAAATTCTCAATTTTACTTTAAAATTTGAAACTTTCAAAAAATTGTAAAATAGGCAAATGACGTGGGAAAAGCAAACAGGGACAGCAAGACAGGCAAATAGACAATCTCAATTCATTTATACATGGATAAAACAATGATAAAATATATATATATAATATATAATTTCTTGGAAAATGTGACTTAAGTTTGAAGATTTGTGTGAGCTGTGGGTTACACAGCTTTGTAACTTTTTACGTATATATTAGAGAAAGATACACTAGTTCTCCTTTTTAAAATATAAAATTCTTTGTTTTCAGTTACATGTTACCATTTGTTTTTAATTTACTAATAAATAAATAAAAAATTTCAGAGCCCAGTCACAGCATTGACATGGGGTCATAATGATAAACGGCTTTTTATTGCAACTGGCTGCATGATCCATGTTGGTTGGGTCACTCAAAAAATAGCATCCCTACAGCTATTGGCTCGACTTGCTACTTATGGTGCTCTTCAAAGTGATGCGTTGATCCAACAGCTTCCCCTCCCACAGCGTCTGCGAGCTTTAATTTCTCATCTTACCATGCAAACCATTAAGGTAATATACCTTTAAGGACCAGTTTTTTCATAATATTATGCTAAGGTTGCCATTAAGCCTTAACAGTTAAAAAAAAATTCTAAGCTACTTTCTATTAGGTATAATTGTAATAATTTATTATAATTTTAGTTATAAGTTTAATTAATTATTTTGATTAAATTAATTGTTTGCATGACAACTGTTAGAGTGATATAAATAACAAAGGGATTTTTGCCGTCAAGTACGTGACATTGGACTTAGTAAGTAAAGTTGCCTTGCTATTTTTATGGTAACATTGGTCTATTAAGAGTTAAAATTTAAAGGTTTTATTCTTTGGTATTTGAATGCAGAAAATTTAGTAGGTGCTGAATACATGTGCAATCATTTTTTTGTTTTAATTTATTTATTGTGATTCTTTTGTTTGTTGTAGTTTGGAGATATAGTTTGTAGTTTTGTATAATTTTTCTTTAGATAGTGGTCCACTAAAGCTTGAAAATAACATGGTCCTACAAAAGTAATCTTTAATTTTAAAAATTGAAAGTGTGCTTGGGTCCAATTTTAAAGTAATATGAATAACTTACCTGTATATAATATTTTTTACACTCGGGTGTAGACAAATAATGAAATAAAAAAAATATGTAAATAAATCTGAACAAATAAAGTTTGAAGATAAATAAGCAAATTTATTGTAAGAATAAAAAAAAGAATTATCCATCTGAAAAGTTAACTTGTACTATTATTCATGAAACAAAATTAGTTACTAATTTAATATCTCTGAGCTTATTGCCATGCATAAACTTGTAAATATATATGTAACATAAGAAGCTTCAATTAACCTTTTTATGTTATTCCTTTTCTGTAAATCCTTTTCTTAATTTACTGCTCAAAACAAAATGCTTTCTCATTTTAAATTCACATCCTGTCCTTTAATCTATTTTTGGCTCAAGTATGCTTTAATTAAAAGTAAAATATTTTTCCCTTTGCTCTTTGTGGGAATCGTACGACCTATTTAATAAGCCAATTACAATTGCTAAGATTTCCCATATTCCCTAAAATGAGACATTTTACCGATTTATTTTGCAAGATTTTCCCTATCTTTTATTGAGGAGCACAACGAATTCGTGTACACTTTTATAGCTGTTCTCACTCTAATAATTAATAAATAAATTTTATACCCTCTTTTCTTGCCTAAGACCTGTTTTTATACTTCCACTCAGCAACGTTATTGTATATTGTTTTGATGTAGGTATTCATGCATGTACTTCGTATGTAATAACAAAACACTTAACGTCTCTTCTATAACATGAGTCTTATATCTTGAAAGTTCTGTGTAAAAATTTATGTTAAGAAGTTTTTTGAATTTATTTTTGAATTTATTTATTGTTTAGTGTCACCTACCTGATCCCCATCATCTTCGAGAATTTGTTTCTAAGCCTCCCTCTTGTGATATCCGCTTCCATTGTACAATGATCCGTCATGAGGATGATGATATGACTAGCAGTGCTACATACACGATGTTTTTAGAATACCTAGGAGGCTTAGTACCTTTACTCAAGGGCAAGAGGGTCAGCAAGCTCAGGCCTGAGTTTGTCATCTTTGACCCTCAATCTCTAGGTATGTATAGTACTAACAAATTTTAAATTTTCTTATTCATTGTTAAGGAATTCAGAATTAACTAGTTATTTATAATTATTTTATTGCTGTTTTGTGTAAATGGCTATGAAACAATCTTACTCAGCTACTATTCTACATTGTTGAGGAACATAAACAAATTGCAGATTTTTAATAATAAAATTTAACTCTCTGTCTGGGTAGTTATGAATCAAGTATTCCACAATCAAGAATCTGGGTATTTCATTTCTTGGAAGACTTCTTGAGAAGCCTCTTCCTTTAAGTTCATTTATTGAGGGCTTTTAAATAAAATAAGCTTCTTACAGTTGTCACAATTAAAGGTATGAGATCTTAAAAGTAGTATATAAATTCTGTGCAAAGATCATAAAACTATGATTTTGAAATTAATTTAACTTAGTAAAAACCAACTACAACATTCAACTGTGGGTTTCAGCTTCATCTTATATCAGGGCTGATTGTGCTCCGGAAAAAATCCGGATTTCCGGAATTTTCGCTAACAGTGATCCGGAAATTTCCAGAGATCGAAGGTCCAGACGTTTAAAAAAATCATTGATCACAGAAGCTTCCGGAAATCAAATTTTCAAAGGTGTTAAGTTGAAAACACAGTTTTTTTTATTTGTTTGTAAGGGAGAGCCAGAGAGATACCTTATAAGCTTATATTCATGATTAATATTCATTTTTTGTCAGTAAATAGTTGTTATAATCATAAACTCAAGAAAGAAAGACATATTTGTAAATTTTAATTACTTCTCCAGGTCATCATAGGTATGTGTAAATGGTATAGGTATGTGTAAAATTTTAAATATATTTTAAGTAAACTAAGAAATATTGAGAAAAAGGAAAAAAACCTTGTCTAAATTTTTTTCTAATTTTACAATTTAAACTTAATTATTTTTTTAACTCAAGAAATTTTCCGGAATTTTGACTTGGGCTCACAATCACCCCTGTTATATAAAACTATCTGAATTCCTGTTTTTTACACAGAGTTAATTAATTGATATTAACCCTGTATAAAAAAAAAATTTGCAAAATTAGAAGGCATGTACAAATTAAGCATTCCTGCAACAGCCTGTTGTGGGCCACGACGTCATGAAAGTTAAGACTCTGATTAGCATTACATATAGACTGACTTTACTTCCCACAATACCAAATTCTCATCGATCTAAAACTGGATGAGGTTCAAGCCATCACGTTTAAAATATTTTGTTATCGTTATTATTATTTGTTTTTCTAAGTGATTTTACATTGTTTGATTAAGGAAACTGCATTATTAAAGCTGATTTACTTCAAACATTAAATTATGCCCCGATTATTATTATAAGTTGATTTTATCTAATAATACTATTGTTCTGTAATTTCATTTTTCAGAGCCAGGTCTACCTCATCCCTTGTATAGAATAAAAAACTGCCAGCCGTACTCATATCCTCCTGCACAGTTGAACACTTGCTTAGCTATTGTTCCTGTGTACATTCCATCTTCTTCTTCAGATAGTGATGTTGAAGAAGGCTGTGCATCTCCACGAATGCAGAGGCGTAAAAGGGCACGGCGTCATATTCATGGAAGGACTGAAACTACATGGCGTGAAATTATGTACATTGATGAGTTGCCTGAGGTACTAAATTTTAAGTCAAAATTAATGGAATATAAAGGAATTTTCCATTATTTGTATAGAAAGTGTAGTTCCGAATACCATAATTTTGCAAAAATGTCCAATGAAATTAAAGATTTTAAACATTTACTCATGGTAAAAATAAAATTCAGTCAAGGACCCATTACTAAGATATATAACTGATTTGTACACATTTTTATTTGTCTATTATTATGTATTGGACTATTGGCAATTATTTTGTGGCAGAACAAGTAAAATTTTACTGGTCTTGGACCCTTAATCTAAAGGAATGCCATAACCAGTAGGTTCTTTTTTTTATTTTTATTGAATGAATTCTCTAAAACTTTAATTTCACCCTCCCCTTTCTATTCTAGCGGGTATTTATTTATATATTTTAAAATCAATGAGATACTCTAACAAAATCAACAATGCAGATAAAAAACAAATGACAAGAATTTGAAAGCGAGATTCTGCAATAGACACATCCATCTCAAATGCTGCAGAAAATTGTGCCTTCTGCACCTTTTCTCAGAATTACATTTCTCTTGCTATGATCTCTGTATGTACAATCGCTGCTCTCTTTTTCTGAACGGGTGTCAAGAAAAGAAGCAGTAAATGAAAAGTGCGAGTGAAAGAGAAGTGCAAGTAAATGATATGAATGAGGAGGGAAGGTCCTAAAATAAGGTTATTGAAGTTCTGTATTGCTGATTTAAAGTAAGATCTACTGTATATTTAAAAATTATTTCAATGATTAATGTTAAATGTGTTAATCTGTGAACCTTAAATACATTAAAATTCTATTTGGCATATTCGAGGAAATACTTTTTCTTTCATAACATTTTGCGGCATATATTCCAGAGCAACTATCTCCACAAAATTTCAATATGTTCTTTATTAAATTTTTAATAATTTGAAATTTTTATTAATACTTGCTTTGCAATTCTTTTTATCAATTTATTTGTCAGTTTTTTTTTAATTGTCTTTTTCAATTTCAGAGTGAAAAAATTGTATCAGTTACATCCAACATTTGGGGTACAAAATTTAAAATTCTTGGACTAGTTCCATGGCTGCCTGCAATCCTTGGTACTATCACCTACCGCACTAGTTTACTTCATCTTCAACCCAGGCAGATGACTTTGTTGATGAAAGAATTAAGAGGGCCACAACCTCGAGAGTTCTGCCCACCAACTGATTCTACAAAAGCAACATCGTCTGTAGTTTTCTCTGAAGACGAAGATGATCCAGGAGGTGTGTGTTAACATTATATAGCTTTAAACATAAATTTAAAAATGCTATATTCTATAGATAAGCAATATTAATTATCTACTGAGCATATTGTGAAATATTCATTTATTGTTAAATACTGTTAAGATTTCAGGACCCAATCTAACAAATTTCCTGTTGGATTTGATGCCAGATTAATGAATTAATACTTTATTCTTATTTACATGAGGTCTGTTGTAAAAGCATCAATTTTTTATTTTATAAAATGATCATTTAATGAAATACAATTATATTACACCAATCTTCTTCAAAGTAGTCCCTTTTTGATGCTACATACTTCTAATGGTTCTGACACCAAAACAACTCATGAAAGCCCTATTGCACGCAGGTGATCTATCATAACCTATTTTAGGAATAGCTTTGAAACTGTTGTACCGTGCATTGGTTTGCTGGTGTGCCTTGCTCAGTCCCCAAATACTTATTTGATTTTTCGGAATTCAAAATTTAATACAGTAACAGGTTCAGCTTTTCTGCCATTTTGCCCCAAGCTTAAATCCAATGACTCTTAATTATATGTGCTAACTAATTTGCTGCATAATTTCAATTAAGTGATGCTATGGGTAATGAAAAAAAAAACTGAGGGTGTGCACTTACTAGTAGTTGCTTAGCCCAATACTGCAAAATTTTCTTAATATTGCCTAGACAGATTATGGCCAGGTACTTTTTGAACTGATTTCATCTTTAAAGCTTTATTATAGCCATATTCTAATGGATTTTTTAAAATTAAAAAGTTGCTTAGTTAGTGTTAAAAATAACTTATAACTAAGCAGTTGGCTAAAAATTTTGAGCCTCAACCTAAATCATTTTGTGTTTATAAATTCATTACTCCTTGCATATTCATTTTATAACATTTGCATTCTTCCTCTAGATGCCAATTATGAAGATAGTATTCCTATAGCTCCAATGACACCAAAGAAACAGCAGAGAAATACTACTTATCGATGTCATTTGAATCAAGAACGAGAACAAAATGGTGTGTTTGCAGGTTGTAGCAATGGAGATTATGTGAACTTTATTCCATCTGAAGAATTTTTAACTTTTGAAATCACAGGAGAGAAAGGTGTTCATGTCATTAGCCTTCAGAGGGCAGAAAACAGTAGTGTAGTATCTGTTGCTACACAGACTAGTGTATCATGCGTGCCAGATTTAGAGCCAAATGTGTTGCAGTATCCTATTCCATCCAGCTCAAACGGCTCAGGGTTCAGGTTTCTCAATAAGAACTTGTGGAAGAAACCTGAAGAATCAAAGTCTTCTAATCAAACTTCTTCAAACTGCAAATCCATTGAGTCATCATTTGTTGCCAGTTCTTTAACTTTGGACCTTTCTGACGATCTAAATGGTGCAAGCAGTGACTCATCAAAAGAACAATCTGCACAAAACAGCCTTTCTGAAAATGAAAATTCTAATGTATCTTCTCAATCAACGTCAAGCAATTCAGTAGATGGTAAAAGTATACCATGTTATACTGTAGTACCATGCGTTTCTCAAGGTTTGATTTTAGATAATTCTTATAGAAGTAGCTTACAGTCGCCTTTATCTACTCGAAGAATTGTAGAAATCAGTAATAGTTCTTGTAATACTCCAAAAGCTACATCCAACATGCCATTGCCAATCCAGAGTTTACAAAATAGTGAATCTCCTTTTGTGTTGGAAGCATCTAATCATACTCTACAAGGAGAGTCTTCACACAATCAGGACTCATTTGTAAATTGTATTTCAAAAAAGAACATTGATATGAAATTTATTGATGACCCAGAAACCCCATGTTGTGAGAAGGTGCCATTCCCTAACAGTCAAAGTTCCTCATTGTTTGTGAATAGAAGTCATAGCGCCAATCAGCTGCACGCTGCCGAGTTCACTAATGTTCGTGAGCAGAGTGGCAAGTCATTCAAAGAGTCACGTCGGCGACTGACTTTGAAACCAAAGCCACCTTGTGGTAAAATGCATTGCCACGATTGTAATGATAGTGAAAAGCCCTGTGATAGCCAGTCATGTGATACAAATGGGATTTCAGTTGGCGAAGAGGGTTTTTATGATTTGGCATGTTCATGCCCTGTTGAAAAGAAACCTGCTCTTGCAAGCACGCATGCGCCTAAGGAAACTGTTTCTAATCAAAAGAGTGTCATGCGGAAAGAATTTCATAGTTGCGAGGATGTAAATAAAATCTCTGAGAATGTGCGGAAATTGAAAGGGTTTAAAAAGCCAGAGTTGGTTGTAGCAAAATCAGAAAACTCAAGCCCCGTCCGACATCGACATAATGTGCCAACTGAAGTAACAGATCTCGCAACTACGTCCTTTTTGCATGAGCACCGTTCCAGTTACCCTCAAACAGATGACACAAGTGAAATGTCAGATTCTTCTACTACTGTTAGTCGAAGCATTCCGTCTTCACCAGTAGTGACTCGTAAGAAAAATACACGCCGTGGCTTGTTATATAGTCCTTTATTGTTAAGGAAAATGAGGCGCCAAAAGCTTGTTGATAGCTCTGATGAAGATAGTGCTTTTAGTGGAGATGATATGCCTGGTGAAAATTTTAAAGATTTAGAAAGTTTCCAAAAAGCATATATTCGAAGAAAGGTAAATTATTTTCTTGTTTTATGAAGAAAGAAAACTAATGAAATTAATAAGAAGTTAATGCTGTTTATAAAATTTAATTCCTGTTTTTTAGCAATATAAATTAATACTAAATAAAATTTAAAGTATAAAAAATAGCTTGTTAAATTCAATTCGTTCATTTAATTTTCAGGAATACTTCGTTTTGGGAAGCTGTAAAAAAACTGTATAACTATTATTAATGACAGCCATGCTTAATTAATTGTGGTAGTAAGTACCTAATATACTAACAAAGGTACTGTGTTAATAGATTCTTTACAGCTCCCAAAATGGATTAATACCCAATTTTTTTTAAAACTAATTTTAAAAAATAATTTTAATAAACAAAACTCCATACTTATTAGGGAGAAATTTTTTCTATTGGATATTTTTTATTTTTGTAACCACATTTTGAAATTATTCAATCATGTAATGCAATCCTTTATTTTTAAAAGAGGCAATACTATGCCTGTTGAAAATATTAAATGTCTGTTATTTTTCAAAAAATTTTCATATTTAGAATAGTAAGATACATTTGAATTTACTTTTTGAAAAATAGATTTGAAAATTAAATTTAAAAGTGTTATTTAGTTAATTGGTATTATTTGATAGTGAATGGTATAATATCAAAATGAATTCATTTTTATTGGGTAAAAAAACAGTATTATTGGATAAAAACAGTATTACATCACACCAAAGTTTTTAACTAATTTTTATTAAGTAGGCTCCATTTCAAAAACTATACTAATTCAGTTATCAATAGGAAATCTAGACTATCTAGTATCTAGTTGACTTCTAGACTATTGTTTACTAATATGTGTTTTATCTAAAAAATAGTAATCTATTATAATAAATTTATTTTATTTTTCTGTTGTAGATTAAAAAATTTCGATAAAGTTAACTCAAAAATGATTAAAAAATTATTAAAGGTGATTAAAGTTTTTTTTCTTTTTCTGTATCAAAAATCTGGTAATTTCTGTTTTAATAATTTTCATTTTATTTTTATGAAAAATTAAAATTAAGTTCCTTATTTATGATTCATGTTCACATGTTTTGAAAATTGCACATAGTGATTTGCCTTCATGCAAATTATGCATTGCCATGCCAAATCAATTGATTTTGAAACCAAATGTCAGGATTCGAATAACATAAAAATCAGACATCATGGTTTCAATATTGTGCTGTATTCAAGCTATTTATCTATCAAACATCACAATTTGTAATTACGTAATTTAAAAATGAGTCTAAATTATTCGTCTTCACTTGCTTTGAAATTGCACATTACCTTTCATACTTATGTGAATCTCACAATTATCGTGATTTAAAAAAACATGCATTCCTCTTCGTAATCATGTGATTCAAAAATGACACATAGTGATTCAAGTTCACACAATTTTAAAATTGAAACTTAGCGATTCATATTCCTCTGATTTGAAAATTATTCATCAGGATTTGTATTCATGTGATTTAAAATTTCGAATCCTATTCAAGATGATTCAATTTAAATATCAGATGTCGTAATTCAAATGATTCATGAATCACACCTCGTGATTTAAAAATCCATTATCATGTTTCTTATTCTCGCTATTTCAAAATCAAACATAGCAATTCATATTTCTGCAATTTAAGCGTTGCACATCACAATTGGTATTCATGTGATTTGTTTCAAAGAGTCTAAGCTTTGTATTTATTGTTTTGCTACTCTTCTGATATCTGTTGAAGAAAAGTATAAATTTTTTGACCTTATAAGTTTGACCTTAATTTTGGGCATATTTTTATTTAAAAAAAAAAAAAAAAAAACAGCTGAAAAAAAGGTGTGGAAGAATAGTCACTGATACTGTTCCGGCCAATAGCAATCTGCCTCCTTATCGAGAGTTCGTCCTTCATAATAAAGCCCCCATGTGGAATGACATTAGTCAAGTGTATCAGCTAGACTTCGGCGGACGAGTGACGCAAGAATCTGCAAAAAATTTTCAGATTGAATTTCATGGTAGACAAGTAAGTAAAATAATTTTATGATAATTACCTTGTTCTCTGATGCATGCTGTAATTCACTTTATAGTGACCATTTCCTTATAACCACCTATATTTTAAGCCCATGGATGCAATGTTATTTCAATGCGTGTTAGAATGTCTGCTCTGAACCATTATTTCCAATATAGCGACAAAAATATTGTTTCGTTTATTTTTTATTATTCTCTTGGAAATTATTTTGAAAATAAATATTTAAAAAAAATGAAATTTACTTGTGTTAAATTGGATTAATTTTTTTTATTTAATTCACATTTTTTTTTATTTACCTGTCAAATTATCTTATAAAATCTATTAACAGTACATAACATTATTTAAAAGTAATAATATGGCTTAAATAGTAGATATTTCTAGCTAAAATGTTTCAAAAATTATTATTTAATTATTGTAATGTGTTCTTTTAAATGGTACTGTTACAGATATAATGTGTGAAAAAGTTGTGCTATTATCAATTAATATGTTACTTTGATAATTTAGAATAAAATAAAGCATCATTTTGTAAACTTGGTTGAGTACTGGGTTTTTACTGGGAGTAAATATTAATGCTATTTCTGCACACTTACTATATAACAACCTTAGCGGCTATTTTTGTTTGAAAAATGCTAAGGGCTATGTAGAATGCAAACTTTTTTTTTTTTAGTTACTGTTACACGAATTTCAAAAATATATTTTGAGAGCATTATTATTTTTTTTCATAGTCTTTAAGGTAAATTTAAGTGGTAATAAGAAAAAATCGTTTAAAGAAATTAAGAAGGTGAAAACAGATCTTTTTTTTAATATATATAATAAGAGAAAAGTTTTAAAATATAAAAAAGAATTCATGTTCTACATAGGTTTTGAACGAGGACTCGCAATAACGGAAGGTGCCTTCCTTTCCTCTGTGCTCAAGATTATACATTTGCTGTGATTTATTTTACATTTGGTTTATTTATACAATTATACTTTTTTTTGGTTGTTTGAAAAATGCTAAGTAATAAATACTTTAAAACTATAATAAAAATTTAAAAAAAAAAAGAAATTGATTTAAAAATCAATGAAAAAAAGTTGTCAGAATTTTAATTACTGACAAAATATTCCAATAAAATAAAAATTCTAAGAATTCACCATCTCCAAATCAATGACAAAATATTTTTTTATATCAAAATTTTTCTTTAGATCTATTCTAATAGAAAAATGTGAATTCAACATTTTAATTTTTTAGAACTATTTTAATGTGGGGAAAATACACATTTGTTCAACTTCTCAAAATCAATGAAAAAAAGACTTTATTAGATGTCAGAATTCTATATACTTAAGAACTATTTTAATGGGAAAAACTCAACTTCTCAAAATCAATAAAAAATAAGTCTCATTTGATATCAGAATTCTATGTTACATAAATTGCCATTTCTTTGTTAGAACAGAATCATTTTTCTACAACAGCTCATAAAATTCTTAAAAATGAAAGCTTCTATGTATCTCATTTAATATCTTTATTACATTAATTTTTAAATTTCAGGTAATGCAATTTGGAAGAATTGATGGTAATGCATACACTCTTGACTTTCAATATCCATTTTGTGCCCTCCAAGCATTTGCTGTTGCTCTTGCCAATGTGACTCAGCGTCTGAAGTAGTTCTGTTTGGACATCATTAATGCATCAACTTGAAGATTCATCTCCTTTCGGCTGCCTATTAACAATCTCTATTCGGCTATTTAAAAAAAAAAAAAAACTTACTACTAATAAAACTTTTTTTATAAGTTATCAACACTGGGGATTCTAGAAATTAATATTTAAAATTCAAGAATAGCATAATTGTGTTTTATCATTCAACTGTATTTTTAAATTTTTTTAAATTTTTTTTATTTGCTATAAGTTTAAAGTGATGTGTTAATAATAACTGCAATATTTACATTATTTTATGGTTTGCAACATAAGGAATTGTTCTAGTCACTTTTAAAATAATTTTAGTTCTCAGAGTGTTTATGTTTTTTTTTTTTTTTAATATTTGCTGTTTTATATGACTTTTAATTTAAACTTAACATTTAAATCGTACATTTTTGTGTTTTCATAAGTTTATTAATTGAATGGCTATTACCTGTTCATCCGAAAATATTTATCATCCTACTTAGAGGTAAATAATTAATAGCCAATTTTGTCAATATAAAGCAAATAATTTCTAAAGCATATTGTAAGTTTCTACTTCCTGAAGCATAATGAATCCTTTATTTCTATTTAGAGTATACTTCTAGACTTATAAAATTTTGAATATATTTATATTTTTTATAACTTTTTCTGTTGAATTGATTTTTTTAAAATGTTTGTTGAGGAAAAATAAAATATAATTAATTCCTAAATGACAATGCATTTATTGAACATTATAGTAAGATTAATTTTAAAAAAATTAGACTGTTATAAATAATCTTATATGAAATTACTTTATATAGTGTTTAGAATCTAATATATATGTTTTGTTTGAGTGCTTGTTAAAAAAATGACATCAGTTATTGCAATTACTTTTCAGTTTTTTTTTCTTTTTTTTTTCAACTGCTTGAATATTTTTGCAGATTATAACTTGATATTCATCAACTTGTTTAGCAAATGTAAAGTATTTCAAAATTCAAAAAAAAAAAAAAAAAAATTATGCTTATTTATATATATTTAGTTATTAAATCTATGAGTCTAATTTAACCATTTAAATCTTTGATGCTCTTGAGAATGGATCAATATCTAAAAATATTTTTGCGCTGAACTTCTTTTATAAAATTGTTAAAAAATTCTGCGAAACAAGAAGATTGAAAGATATAATTTAATGTGCAAGAGTGTTAGAGATTTTTAAATACATTATTTTTTTAGTTTAAAATAATTTTATGTCACACATATATGTATATATATATATATGAAATTTTTTTCAGTATCTTCAATAACTGTTTATGAAGATTTTTTTTGTCTGATTGAAACATTCCTATCTTTTTTATTTCATGTATTGTTCTGTTACATATCTAAATACAGTATTTATTTATTTTAGTAACACAATTTTTCAAATAGTTTAACAGTTCTCTTTTCAATACCTAAGCAGTCTGAAGTTGTGTAAGTTCTATTTATTTTATGTTTTTTTCAGTTTTAAAATAAGTATTTTATTTTCTGGTGTGTAAATCGACCATTTATCTTAGTTCAAAATAGTGCATTTCATTGTACAAATCGACTCATTAAATCACACTTGTTAAAAAATAAATTCACCAAGTATAATATTCTGTTTTCCAAGGATGTAAATTAAATACAGAATTAGTTTTTAATATTAATTAAATTTTAATCAAGTAAGATGTTTTTCAGCCTCACCTTTTATTTTAAGGCATAATTCATAATATGAAATGCTCTGAATGTGGGTCTATTTTTGCATTTTCACTCTTAATTAATGATGTTCGTATTCTGATGAATCATTAATATTCTGTCTGATTGAAGAATATAAATTAAGTACAACAGGGGTGTGGGATTTTGTTACTTTTCTTATGTTTTTATTTGTTTTATAGGTTAGTTTATTTTCTTTTTTATTCTAAACGTTAAATTTTGAAAGAAATCTCTGTGCCCGAATATGTTAATATTGTGTAAATCAAATTACATGTTAAAAGTATAAGGTAAATATCAGATATACGAAAAGTCGACTTATGCACCGGAAAAATACAGTAATTCAAAAATAATGAAGACAAAAATATTTCATGAAGACTTTGTATGTCATGTACATTCTTTGCATTTGATGGTACTCACATTTGTCATTTTTCATGTCCTCTCCCATCCTGTGATAAAAGTCCAAATAACATGTCTATTGCCATGGAAGTGCATGTGCTTCTACTTCTTCAAGTCAAGTGCATAGTTATGCTCAAACTGTCTTTAATGCGTTAGTACGTAGATGTGAGGAGCAACAACAAAAAAAGAAATAAAAGAAGATTGTGCTACTATATTCCGTCTTATAAAATATGAATGCTCAGTCCATATTAGAGACATGTGTCATTTATGTCACAAATGTCATTTATGGCGGGATCCCCAGACTCATGTAACTCAGTGTTTAGTTTATGTAGTTGATCGGCAACTGCATGTTTCATAAATTCAACTGCTTTCCTTAACTATCTGAAATTGTTGCTTCAGCATGATGGTGTAAATAAAACTTAGGTTTAAAAAGAAACAAATTGAAGCTTATAGAAGTCAATCACAATACTGAGGAATTAGTTTGTAATTTAGCTTAATTGTAGTTATAGTGTTACATTCTTGATGTTTGATGAATATACTATTCTATATAGTTTTATAATTCAGTTTGTTGATTACTTTGTTGTTAACAAACATATTTTAAAAGGTGTTAGAGGCTTAAAAGTGTTTTGAAGAAGATACTTTTTTCTTTTTTTGAAACACTGAATTAAATTTACCTCATTTTTGTCAATGTAGTTAAAAGAATATAAATTCATTATTTATTTAGTAATGAACAAAAGAATTTACATAGCTTTTTTAAAAAAGAAAAAACAAATATTTTGCAAATTTGTTTGCGTTTTACAAATATAGTTAAATGTTACCTTACTGAACTTCATTCATCATATTAGTTTGATACCAAAACTTAACAAAGCGATCTGCTTTTTTGCAATAAATTACTTGAAACATCTATTTTTTCATTACTTGTTAGTTTTCTACTTAACGTGTTTGTTTTATCTTGAATTCTTATTTATTTATACTTTTACCAATAAAACCGACTGGGCAATCATGTGTAATATTAGTGTTTTGTGGAGTTTATAAAAATTTTCATGCAATATGCAAAATCAGAAAATACGATATAGCTTATAAAAATTTATTTGAAAATGCTGCTATGTGTTTGTTTATTTTTGGTATCATTAATACTTGAATAGATCTAAATGTAGTTTTTATCGAAATATTTTAAATTAAATTTATTCCTAAATTATTTATTACAAGTATGCATTTGTGTTTTTGTTTGCTTGTTATCGGCATATTATATATTATAAATAATTAAATGGTAGTTTTCCCAAGACTGTTGAAAATGTTTTTAATGTTAGTATTCTTACAGTCATTTTTACTTTTTTAAGAAAAATAGCTCAGAAAATTTTTTAAAATTCTTTTCCTCTTGTCACATAAAGTTGACTTATTCACAGTTTACATATTAGGGGTCTACAAATTTAGGTTGCCACAGCACCTAAAAACAAAACTAGCTGGCATCCAATATTTTACTAAAATTTAACTTTTTTAATAAATCTAAATATTTATGAATAATTACCAATTATATTCTTAACATTTATGATACAATTTAATTTAATCATGCATAATTGCCTGTGCATTAAAATTGCATACCATACTTCTAATCACTATCAACTTTTAGACAGTACAGTTGACTTTTAATATAGCGACTCTAGTTATCCAAAAAAAAAAAAAAACGAATGTTGTACATGAGGTGGTTATTTAGTGATTATACAAAAATACCTGTCCATTAAAAAGAAATCAACATTTAATATACTCAAACTTCAAAAGAAATAGTCATTTTAATAATTAATTTGAAACTTTTGTTAAATCAACTGACTCAGTGTCAATCGAAATACTTTGTTTTGAAAACGCAAAAAAAAAAAAAAAAACTATTATTTGCAAAGTGATTTTATAAAGGAAACTAAATTTCAGTAACTATATTGAATTAAACAGCTTATTTATATTGTTTAATTCATCTCATTGAAGCATTTTGTTTTGGAAACGCAAAAACATATTTAGCTATTATTTACAAGAACTTTTTTAATGAAACTAGATTTCAGTCTCTATATTTTAATGAAGGAACTATTGGGTTTGTTAAATCAAATGACTCATTATCAATAAAAGCATTTTGTTTTGAAAGTGCAAAAATTTTATAACTATTATACAAAGGGAACTTTTTTTAAATTAAGCTCAATTTTGCTCACTTTTTTTTTAAATGAACAGTTCAATTCATCATGCATTAAAATAATATTTCATATATGGAATAAGAAACAGTCCTTAATGTGTTGTTCGTTTTGATGGAAAATTATCTGTAATGGGGGGGGGGGGGGGTCATACTAAAGAGTGTAAACTTAAATGATAATTGTCTTTATGGAATTTTATAAAAACAGAAAACTGTTACGCTACTTTCCATTCCATAACATGCTGGCTTTTAAAAATGAGTTTTGGCTCCTAGAATTTTTGTAGGCCTCTGATACATGCAGTTTTTTAGTATTTTCACTATGAATTATTTAGTCTTTAGAATAGTTAAGCATAAATCAAAGTAATATCTTCAATATAACTGTTTTTGTGGAAATTTTAGAAAGATATTTTTATTAATTCTTGTTTGATAATGATAATTGTACTTGTTATCAAATTTATATAGTTTAGATGTTAAATATATAGTGTGTCAGTTCAAACTGGGGATCCCATGTATGTTCCATTTTATGTTATTTTTAGAAAGAAAAAAAAAACCTCTCCTTTGTATATTTTTTCACAAATTCAATATATTTTTAAAAGTCAGAATCCGGGTTTGTATATTTCCTTTTTATAATGAAGTCAATGTAATTTATGCAAAAGCGAAACTAAATAGTTTTGCTTTCAATGTTACTTTTTAAACAATTGTCTGTTAAATATCAGCACTCTAATTTCATGCACAAATTATAAAACCATCTATTCCTTTCAGTTCCTCTGAAAGAAATAATTTTTTTCAGAAAATTTGTATATTATATTCATGAAAAAGATTGAACTTTATGTCTTACAACTGCTCTTAAAAAATAATTTTTAAAAAAAATATATTGAAATTACAGTTAAATGTGAATAATTCAAATTTAATTTTAATTCGGAATATTTCATTTTTTTAAAATTGTATAATGCATATACTATTGATTATTCATCCAAAGTCTGTTACCTCCGAGAAAAATCTCCATAGGTACAACCTTTAGGGCAAGAAAGTCTATTTCACTGTAAGTTCAAAAGCAGGTTTACTTGGATAATGCAGAAATTCTTTCTGTTTTAGCATTATGTGTGCTTCTTGAAAAAGGTTTAAGGCAATTGTAACATTAAAACATTTGATTTTTTTAACTTAAAAAAAAGAGAGATGAATAATTTACCTAATAAACAATGTTTAATTTGATGAAGAAAATTAGCAGTACTCTTAGATACTGTATGTGTTTAATCTTTGATCATAAAGTTAATCCTTGTTTTATCTCTCCTATTTTAACTATAATTCTTGGATATTTTCATACTTGAATAATCCACCTTTGACTGTATTAACAGGTATTTTTTACTTAAATATTATTTGCAAAAATACCTTTGAAATTAAACTGTGAAATAAGTGTTAGATTACTGTAAAGAATTGATATTTCAATATTACTTACTGTACTTCAATCCTAATAGTTTTAAAATGTCCTATAAGAGATTATTAATTGTTATGGGATATATTCTACTTAATTACCCCTTAGAAGTATCATTATAATTTATGTTGGACGTACAAAAGGTGTAGATTAATCTATTTTGTACATATATTGAATTCTATTATTTGTCATTTAGTAAATGAAATATTAGCAAAAAAGATCATCATTTAAATATTGACAGTTGGCTTTATTAAGCTTGTTTACATTTCATGCATGATTTATGTAACATGTCTAGTTAAAAATGTTAAATATGCGATTATTAATTGTACAGTTTTTTTTATCTTATTTAATTTTCAAATTTATAAGATAAAATTGTCTGAGTTGATGTGATCAAAGTTTAAATGTAGGCTATGTTATGTGTAAATTGTGATTTTTAGATTGTTTTTCAATACTCTTGGTAATTTTTCTCTATGCAGCTTTATTAACGTTTTTTATGAATTATTAATTCTATTGTTGAGAGAGATATTATATATTGAGTTATGAAGTGAAATGTGAAGAGAATATTGTCCAGAAATGGATTGGTGCAATTAAAGATGGAATTCATTGTTTGCATTGTAACTTATATTGTTTTAAAAAGCATTTTGTGACAAAATACATTTGATGTTTTACTATTGATATCATGTGCAATTTTCGTCTCAAAATTTTTGAGTGAAAATATTTTTCACGTAATAATTACTTAAATATAGTGATTTCTTTTCTTTTTTTTATCAATTTTATTTTTTTTAATATTATTTATTTTACAATATTTATATTTTCTTTTTTAATTTTATATTTTATTTATTAGTATGAGAATTGAAAAAAAGAGCTGAATAGGTAATTTGTTCTTATAGTCAGATCTCTATATTTATTGATACGCGTAGATGTCTTTATGATGAATGAAATTTTGATATGTTCCTACTACACATTTTTATTCTTTTGTTGCCTTCTATAAATTTGTTATTTAAGAAACACATCAGTGTTTTGTATATATTGCAATGAAGTTTTTGCTGTATATTGCTGAATGTATATAACCTGTCTTGTTTTTACAACTAAGTTAAACAATTTATTTAAACATTTTTCTGTGTATTATATGCCGGTAAAATTAAACTGGTCAAACAATTTTTCTGCTTTTATTACTCTTGTCATTATCTCAAGAAACTTTGGAATCGATACAGGATTAAGACGGGGAGATGCACTGTCTACAACACTCTTTTACTTTTCTTTGGAACACATTATTAGAAAGATTTATTTTTTTCTAGTCGAAGAAAAAAATTATAAACTGATCATTATAAATTTTTGCATTCTCAGATGATGTAGACTTGATGTCTAGAACAGAAAAATTTCTAATAAAAACATATAAAGATTTTAAAAAGAGGGACAAAAAACTGTGGGACTTTTGGTTAGGAGGGAAAAAACTAAATGCTTTGTTATGGATAGAAAAGACGGACCAACCCGTGATTGCAGTAAATACTGAACTTGATTTTGAAAGGGGTGGCAGAATTCAAATATCTTGGCTCAATTATCACTGGAAAAAATTTTAGTAAAGTATATAAAGAAAAATGTTAGTAAATTTCATGAAAACAAAAAGAATACAATGGCTCGGATATCTGGAAAGAATGAGTGAGGATAGAGCAAAAAGGAATATCTATAAAGGCAAACTAGGAAGGCCAGACACCCTAGAAAAATATGGCTTAATGAGGTAGAAAGAGATTGAAAAAAAATTAAAATCAAAAATTGAACGATAAAAAGCCATGAACCATGGAAAGTGGAGCTGTGTGATAAAGGAGGCCAAGGTCCTTCATGGACTGTAGAGCCGAAGAGTAAGTAAGTAATTATCTCAAATTTACAAAAATTGAAAATAACTTGAAAACACAATGAACATAATTATATCAAACTAAAATGAATTTTCTCAGGATTGAAATAACATTTTACTTAGTTAATTTTTTGTTATTTCTTTTTTTAATTTGTATGTATTAAATATTTTAGATTCAATCATCAATTCGTGATTCAATCAGAATACAATCTAATCCCATATCATTTACGACACAATTTTGACCAAATGTTTTTTTGTTTTTTTTTAAGAAAAATTCTTTTTAATAACTTTTTATTATATACAATGCATAAATACTTTTAGTTTGAGTGTAAACGAATAAAAAATATTCAATTTCTCTAAATTTTTTTTCGTTTTGAGTTTGATTGCTAATGTGAATTCGTATAACATTAAACATAAATATATAAATTTAAAAGTTTGCAGTCGAGAAAAAATATCTGTATAGTATTAATTACTGTGAGAATATGTAAGATAGATGCAACTCCATGTTCTGATACTTTTTAAAATTACACTATAGATACCTATTATTAAACAAGCTTCTGTTCCTTCATTATTCACAGTCGAAACATGATTTAAATTTTTATTTTGCGAAGTGTATAAATTGTCGCTACATTTAAAGTATAAAAGGGAAGGCCCAGTTTAGTTTAAGAAATTTTTTTGTGAAAACAAATTATTTTGTTACTTGTAAAAGACCTTCATTTTCAGACTGATAAAAACAATGTGTTTCCATAATATTCTTCAAGCAAAAGGATGCTTTAAACCAAGGTGCAAAATTTTCTTTGCCAGCTCACCATTTACGACCAAATGTTTAAAGTAAAATTTGTCTAACAAAATGTTGTGTTTCAAATCAAATTACCATTTTTTTTACAGTTGCGAATTTTTAGATGAGAAATCTTAAAAATGGGGACCAAAAGTTTCAGACTTTAGGGGAGAGATTAATTAAATATGCAAAGATGTGTATCACGGGAAGACTGTAATCTATGTCAAAATCTCTGCATATTTTTGGCACCTTTGGTTGGTGGTCTTACAAGAAAAAATTCAGATAGATGAGATACAAAAAAAACTAAGTATTTAAACCTAGATCTCTTTAATGGACAAGTGCATATTGTGTTGGAAAGTAGAGTAGACGAAGTTCAAGTTTATCTTTGCTTCACTAACATTGACTCAGATAATGAGGAAGTTTAAAAGTATTCAGCGAGATTCCCCAACATGAGCCGTCATGGCTCAGGGGATAGAGCGTTCGCCTTCGAATTAGGTGAACCGGGTTCGAATCCCATCGATGACTTGTTGATTTTTAAAATATCCTCAGTGGTTGGCGGATCGTGGGTTGGAGTCTCCTTGCTATCAGGCTAACAATGGGAGTGTTTTCGTTCTTTTCCTCTCCACGTAACGCAAATGCGGGTTAATTCCACCAAAAAGTCCTCCACGAAGGCAACTTTCTCCCAATGCTTGATCTAGGAGCTCCCTTATGTTCTGGATTTTGTTCAAAATTACAAAGCTATTTAGCTGAACATTAGTAATCGTAAACCCAAAAATTTGGTTGGTTGTTCAACAATGATTATAAAATACTAGGAGGCTTCGCCCCCTGCTCGCTGGCGCTCGCCAACTCCCGGAACTGCTTTCACAGTTCATTTCGGATTGCTTCGCAATCCAATGCTCGCTCATTGGATACGTTCTTAACGTCTAGCTTTTGTATACTTTTTTGAATACTGAAGTTCCGAAAACTTTTCACTGTAGAAAATTCTAAACCTGTACATTTCAATATAAATTTGAAATTGCAATTGTTAATTTGGCGATACAACACTTATAGAATTGAAGGATTTGTTACATCAAGCGCTCAGGTATCATAATTTTGATTTATGTTGCTAAGTTAATTTTCAAAAAATTCTATGGCTGGCAACAGCATTTTTATTTTTTAAGTTGTTTATTTTTATTTTTGTCGCAGCTGAATTGAACAACCTGATAATGCTCACTCTGGTTATTGTTTCCGTTTTTAAAAGCGCTATATGTTGAGCCACCTCAGCTAGATTTGGCATGTGACATTTTTAGATGCAATCATTGGTCGATTTTCTAACGTTGCCATTCGGGAAATTGTAATGAGACTTTTTTTTTGGTGCCGTGTAAGAGAAATATATATATAGATGCTTCAGATTAAGCCGTGGGTTCTCAAGGGGGGCTTCCCTATGAGGCAACCTTTGTTCGAATTCCAGCGATGGTTGGTCTATACTAACCTCGCACCTGGTTGGCGCCGACCACAGTGCTGACATAAAATATCCTCAGTGGTAGATGGATCATGGACTCTCCACGTTATCTTATGAATTAAGTTTAAAATTACAAAGCTACGGAAGTGAACATTGGTAGTCTTAAACTCAAAATGGATCTGCTGGGATAAAAAAGAAAGAACATATGCCTCAGATTATAGCATTTTACCAGTGATCACAGCTTCATGTGAAGCTGTCATAACAGACGGAGGAGAACTTACCGAAACTCTTTGAAGACTTGCACAGAATTTCTATAAATTGTACCCCCATACCCAACAGAGTTTGATGCTAGGCTTGAAGTTAAATATGGTATTTCAATATCTAAATGCAGCAGTATACAAAAATGAAATGTTAAAAGCATAAGATCATTTCTAATCTGTTAGTGTTCTTATATTTTTTGTATTCTAATGAGTTTTAAGGTATGTGGATATAACTGGAACTTTTGAAATTTTTTAAAAACTAATATCAGTTTCAGTTTTTCCTTTTCTATACTCATCTGTGAACATGTTTGAAAATCGTTTATATTTTGTTATGTTTGATAAAGTGCGAACGAAAATTTTAGTTTGGAAAGTACTTAACTGAAATTCCATGCCCTGCTTTTTGACCATTGTTTCTTTACCCCTGGTCCGCAGACCAGTACCAGTCCACGTATCGTATAGAATAAAAACTGTTCTCTCGTAGTAAATAATGAAACTCACACAAATAAGTTAAAGTGGACTGTAATAGTTTTTATTTTTGATTCTCATATTAATAACTCAATATTCTCTGCTCTCACTATCTGTTTCTCTCAATGCGAACTTCAGCCATCATTGTACATTGAACACTACAAAACTAGCGATTGCGGTTTAGGGGCGAATAATTCCACACCACATTGCAATGGTAACATTCAATCATTAAGATTATAAAATTATTATAAACCTCTCCTTTGTATATTTTTTCCTCTCCTTTGTATGTATTTGTATTGAAATTCACATATTGAACCCAGTGCCCCTTTTTTAGGCAGTTAATTTTCCTTTTTGTGAAGTAATGACTCATAGCTTGTTTGTTATTCATTGTCTTTTTCTATCATCCAATTGGACCTTTAGGGCCGGAATAGCCTGGATGGTTGGGCGTTGGACCCATGTACAAGAGGTCTTGAGTTCGATCCCTGCCAGCCGGAGACTTTCCGTGTAGTAAATGGTGACTAGCACACGATATATTTGTCGGGTCACAAAGTACTCTATGTTCCCATATTAAATCATACTTCTGGGGTTACTGAATTGGAAATTAATCGCTCTCTGGTTCAGGTTAAAATTACGATATGTTGAGGAAGGAATGGATCCGCCCTATAAACGGGCTGTAACGTGTGTGTGTGTGTGTGTGACAGAAGTGGAATTCTTGGCCATAGATGCTTCCTCGCCTTAATGGCATATGACGACATCAACAACAACCTGGAATTCTGTTGCAAATTATCAAAATACTGTATATGCCTTTTCTTCCAACAAAAACAAGCTTAAATTGCATTTGTCAGTCATTATTTCTTCAATTATCTTTCACTTTAACTAAATTCGGCTCTATTATGGGATTTAAGGGTCTGCGGCGGCTGAGATCTAGGTGCGCCTAGGCCCCTTCAAGAAGTCCCCAACTCGAGGTTCAGCCCACGCAGGATGTCCCTAAATCTCGCGTGATCTATGATACTACCGTCGCAAGTGACCTGACCATATAATACTATAGTGTTGTAAGGCAAATCACAAAGGTCCTGTAAGAAATGTAGAGTACCCGGAAAAGATTATAATGAACATTTATGAGGTTTTATATGATTCAGGTTTTTCTTTTTTCTGTAATTGAAGAAATTAGTGAATGCTTCGTGGCATTTTAAAAATATTGAAATATATATATTTAGTAATATTGTATTATTTAGTTTTTTTAAAAAAATCGTTTCATTCTACCACATATGTGAGTTACGTGGCTTTCTTTGGATAAAGATAATTTGCAAATAACATCCGGATGTTTCTATACTTTCTGAAACAGATTTTCGTAAATTCGCCATAAAATGTCGCTCGACATGTTCTTCAATTACGATCAGTTATATTTATCACCAAATATTACTACCATATTTTCTTTGCCTAATTCCTTTTATCGCAAACTTATTTTGTGATTGTTACCATCATCACATTTAAATATCTGATGCGATAGTCTCTTTTTCAGAGTTCATAAGGTCCGTAAGAAATTATAATGAATAATGATGACAGCAAAACTAAGAAGATAAATGTATTTTATTGCGTTTATAATTACCACAACATTCAATAATTAATTTCAATAACTCCAAATATCTGGTTTCAAAATCTTAGTTTTGAAATTTTTAAGTTGAAGATAACTTCGTAATTCCAAATTGCCGCGGTTTTCTTAATGTTTTAAGGACCACATGAACCTTGTATAAATAACACTATACAGATGTTTGCTTCTTTTTCACCATTAAGATTCTGATCAAAACCCAAATGTAACACAGTATACTTGGTGGTGAAAATTTCATTTGCTTAAAAATACATATGAAGATGTAATAAAAGTAGACGACTCAAAAATAAACGCCCTTTCTAAAGACTCGCCAAACGTGAATAAAGAAAACAAGAGTGATTTGAAACAGAAAATGTGAAGTTGCCAATGAAAAATAAAACTGGAAAAACCTCTGAACCCGAGAATAAAATAGAAAATAAAAAAATTAAAGACAAAACATAAACTAACGTGCTTCCTTCTATGACTTTTTTTTTTCCCTTCTTTCCTCCAAGCCCTGAGCATGTACCTAGGTTATACAAAACCCTTAACCATATAGCCCAGGATTTGGCTACTAATCCAGCTAAGGAACGGGTCCAGTCAGCGGTATTAATTTTGATATGTACAAGACAATATTTGCAATATATAAATAGTTACAGTGTATAAATACAGTGATATAGAGTTTGTTACATAATAATCTCCTTGATGCTATGCTAGGTTGTATAATATACACATCTGAGGAAGAAAATAACATAATGATGTTCATTATTTTGCAAAGAAATCTTTAAGAATAGTTGTTTATAATGAAAAATTTTCTCCTTAACATGATATTTTAAAAAAAAAGAAATTTTTTTTTTGAACTGAAAGTGTGGAAATTGAGAAGAAGAAAAAAGACAGAGAAAAAATATATATATAAGTGAAATAAGAAGCTATTAAAATTTTAATAAATAGTCATTATCTGTTAAAAAGTTCATTACTGTTATTAATCTTTTGGTTAAAGTATTGTTTATAATGAAATTTTTCTGCCAAATTTCTAAATTTGTTGGGCTAGGCTGACAAGTATGCCCGGAGACAGTATAGGGACAGCTAGTGAGATAATGTTCAGGTGAACCTTGTTGGCCGCAGGTGCAAAGATAGTATCTGTTATATGTAGGTAATGAAAGAAGGTTGGAAATGGTCCGTTACCCGTCAAGAACCAGATGACTTGTTTTGGAGGAATTGTTTTGAAAAAAGTAACATTATTAATAATTTTGAATAGACGTCTTCCTCTGTCTGAATTATTCCATTGAAATTGCCATTTTGTTAAAAGAGAACCTTTAATACTTCGTTTAAGATATGAAACTGGAAGTGGATATACGTAATTTTTTGGTTGTCTCGTAGATTGTTTAGCTAAATCATCTGCTTTTTCATTACCTACTCTATTGCTGTGTGCTTTAATCCAGGAAAATTGTATTGACGTGTGTTAAAGTTCTTGTTGATTATCAAATGAAATTCTATTAGTGTCAAAATCAAGTATTGATGCTTTTGAGTCTGACCAGATGATATAACGATCATTATTATTGAAGTTCTCAGTGCTTTTAATATATTTAATGCATTCAAGGATTGCCAACTGTTCGGCTTGAATGATTGAATTTTCCCTGTCTAATGTGTAACTTTGTTAATGTGTAATATTGAGGAAAGCAAAAGCTGTGCCTGTGTTTGTCTTCGAGCCATCTGTAAAATAGTTTGTTTTTCTGTTAAAATCGAAATTATTCTGCTTTACTAAAGATATTTTGTTAATTATGTGAAAAGAAGGATGGCGATGTGGTATTTTTAGCTTTTTCTCATAGTCTAGAGTATTATACGTTATATTATTAAATTTGGCGTCTTTTTTGAGGTCAGTTACGGTTGTTAAACTAGATATTGACATAATCTGTTCTGCGAGATGAGGAATATTTATTAGTACTTGAAGTGCTGCCGTGGGTGTAGAATAATAGGTTCTACTCATGTTTAAAAGAAATTTTCTTTGACAAAATACCAATTTGAATTTTTTCCCGATTTTTTCAATTTCCGAACTTTGATTAAATTTTTTTATTTTTGTTTTTTATACTAAAATATAATCTTATAGTATGAAATCTATAAATACATTTTAGAGAGACATTATAATAATATTATATTTATGTAAAAATCGTTGAATCTGAATAAATGGCTCAGATTTATCTGAGTATGTCAGAAAGAGTATGTCACATTTAAAGTATATACTTTAAAGTATAACATTTAAAGTATAACATAAAGTATAACATTTAAAGTATACACATAGAAAAAATTTCATGTTCACGGTTTTTTCTTGCCTTTTTAGGGTGTAAAAAAAGAAGAAAATTCATGTCGTTTATTTGTAGAATTGCTCATATCCCCAGAAGTCATGATGAGAATTAAAATCCCCGCATATTAGAGTAGGTGAATTATAAAAAATTTTGTTGCTGTAATAGATTAAATCCTTCATTAAATTTATTTCATTATAACTTGGAGAATTATAAAAAGAGATTAAAATTGGAGAATTATTTGATGAATTTATCGAAATCGAAACTGAATTTTGTAGGATATCTAACTCTGGAGGAGTTATTGTTTTATTTGGTATGAATATACCAGTTTCAACTATCTGCTGACAGCAAAAGTTTCCAAAAGCTAGGGTATCCTATTATTGTTCCTTTAGGAGAATATGGTTCTTGAAAACAAACTATCAATCTCATGCTCAACAACCGTTTTTTGCAATAAAAAGATAGCTGCTTTGCACCTTTGAAGATTAATTTGTAGCATGTTAAGTCTGTCAAGATTTGTTGATATCCTTCTATGACTATCCACATGCTAATGAATGGTGAAAGCATGAGAAGTGTTACCATAGGTAGAGAGTTCAGCTCAGTGCCACCTATATCTCGTTGCGATCACCAATAATAATAAAAAAATTACTATTAAAACTTACATTAGCATGTCCTACTCTGTTTTGACTCTCAGTACTCCATGTCTATAAAAAAAGGAGGGGAAGGATTTAAACACTTTACTTTTTTATCAGGAATGTTATTCTTGCGACTTAAACCATGTGCTCAAAATCCGTTTGCAGTGTTTTGCACTTAAATAGTCACCTCAATGAATGCCAGTTTCAGATCGGGGAGCTTGCGGCAGCCACAGTATCTGATGATAGGTGTATCAATTACAAGTTCAACATTGAACCCTTGACTGGAAGTTGCCCAGTATAGTTGCCATAGATTGCATGAATTGCCATACTTTAGGAAGCCGAGTGAATTTCTATTGGATCAGGAGGATGCTATATCCATCATCAACGATACGTACCTTCAGTTACCGAGGAGTCTCCCGGGCAAGAATTTACTGGTTATCAAGGGTAAACATATTAAAGGAATTTTAAAGAAGATTGAGGATCCCTTACATCAAAGATGGGATGCTCCAGAGCCTTCGTCTTGCCACTTTGAAAGACGAAAACTTGTCTTACGACCATCACAGCCTTGAATGGAGATGAAATGTGGAACTATAAAATGAAATGGAGATGAAATGTGGAACTAGCCGACCCAATTTCATGGGTTTACGACTACTGATGTTCAACTCCGTAGCCTTGTAATTTTGAACTAATCCAGAAGACAAGGAAACTCCTGAATCAGTACCCCCAGAGGTATTGATTTTCTATGGGAACATGGAGGACTTTGAGACTCGACAGATTTAACGTGCATCAGTCACCATTTACTACACGGGGAGTCTTCGGCCGGCGAGGATCGAACCCACGACCTCTTGGACATGGGTCCTGTGCCCTACCGACCAGGCTATCCCGGCCCGAACTGTGAGCATTGAGTTGAACTGTGATTTTACGTTTTTTCCTTCTTTATCCTTTAAAAAAAGGGGTTAAAAAGTGGGGTAGCTTTTATTGGGGCCTGCCTTCCCTTTTTTACAACATTTGCACTGCCAAATTCGGCAATTTTAAATTTTGCAGCTTGTGAAACTAAAGAAATGCATTTGGAAAACCTTTAAATGACCCCTAGATGGTCTCTAAATAGCTTGGGATACTCTGTGGGGTGAATAAATTAAAAAAAACTTAATTGATGGCGATGCAGAAAAAAATATGTGTGTGTGTGTGAGAGAGAGAGAGAGAGAGAGAGGGTGGGGGGCAAAGCTTCAGGAGCAGTGCGTTCCTTTTCAAGCATGTCTGACGAATCGGATTTTGAAAACTCTATGTCCTCCTCAGAAGAAGAAAAAGGGGAATTATATGATGTGAAAACCGCAGCACCGTACTGTCAATGCCTTCGACTCCTTTTATAGAGTATGAACCATTGTCTCCAAATAAGCCAGAGCATGTGTTTGAACCAATTTCTCCTCCACGGCAACCACCACCAGTGAAATTCTTGCCTCGTTCTGTAGTATTTGGCTCGTAATCGAGTGCTCGTAATCTCAACGGATTCCCATGGTTTCGGCTCAAGACTATAGGAGTAAATTGAATTGAAAGGGACATTCTCGTGAAACGCTTCCTAGAGAAGAGTAAATAATTATCAAAAAATTGATGACAAACGCTTCTCACGCAAAGTGGCTTTATCCTGCTCGAGTAGTTCCAATAAAGTGGCTTCATCTAGTAAATGTTAAAACCTCTAAGCTTGAATGGTTCCACCAACTTGGCTTCCAGCTCAAGTGGTTTCAAAAAATTGGCTTTCAGCTCGAGTGGTTCAGCAAATTATCTTCCAACTCGAATAGTTCCAAAAAAAAATGGCTTCATCTTTAAATGTTAAAACCTCCAAGCTCAAGTGGTTCCAACAAAATGGTTCCCAGCTCGAGTGAAAAACTCCAAGTTCAAATGGTTCCAGCAAAGTGGCTTCGAGTAAGATTGAAAACCCCAAGCTCCAGTGTTGCCTGCAAAAGAGATCATCCATCTAAAAATGAAACTCTGAGTAAAAAAGAAACTGTCTCCAGCAAATCCGAGAGAAGATCTTACATTAACAGGACTATGGAGTATTCGGAGAGAATATTTACTGAGAGGCTCAAGAAAAACTTTTTATCGGTAAGCAACCACTTTTTTTCCGTAGTGTGTCTTAGGTCTGATGGATAGACCATCACCAATGAATACATTTTCTCTGCTTGGATAAACCATTTCGAGGGCAGTTGTTGTAGGAACAATTGTTTCAAACAGGGATCCTAAAGCGGACTCCATGGTTTCAAATTAGGGTCGCTTTCCTAATTTTGACGGATTCCGTAGCTTCAGGATCTTCGCGTTGTTACGTATTATGTATTCTCCCGTCTCCGAGTTTTACTCAATCTTAATGATTTGATGAGATGACCTCAAATATAATAATTAAATAGTGCAGACGATATTGTAAGCTAAAAAATTAGAAACAAAACAGACTTTCTCTGAAAAAAATATACCTTTTTTTCGACGGATTCAGATTTCTGCCCCCCCCCCAAATATAGCTGGTAGCCGTAATCTCGGAAATATGGTCCTAATAGTTTGATCGGAGGTTTTATTTTTTGTATGCAGTTATTTTTAGGTAATCGAAACACAAAATTATGCCCAAAAAATTTTCAATTTGCTTAAAAATTCTCGAATCTTTGATCAAAGAATCTTTGTGAAGGATTATAGAATATATCACTAAAGAAAATAGATACTTGACGCGGTAAGTTAACTCGAAATAGAATGGAAAGAACAGTTGCTAACGTAAACAAAGCCACGTTGTAACAACCGAGGCTCGAGATGTCCATACTACGCCACTTGCAGGTATCCCATTGGGACAATTTTTTTGACCCCTCTCTATATACGAAATTTGAAAAATTGTACACTTGAAACATTAACGACTACTGGGAGAAACTATTCTATATGAGCAGTAATAAGTAACTTGATGCATAAGACTAATTCAGTGCCAACCATGCAGGAATCGCAGGTGCGTTGGTAATGCATTTGTTACAAATCGTGTTGGAACATATAATTAATTTTAATTTTTACAACTACGGGTATTTAAAATAATACCTCCCACAAGGGGTCTTTTCATATATGTTTGATTTCCTTCTGATGGAGACACGGAGGCTCTGGTATTTCATGGGGTTGACTATAAGTAATATATCCCTAAACCGACATTTATCTGAAATTTTATCCTAGTTCCTAAATCAACATTTTAACCGAATGCTGTTGCCGCACCTCTGATTGCTGTCTAGGAAATTTCAAAGGTTTTCAATGTGACTGGTGAAACATGTTACCCCCCCCCCCTAAAAAAAAAAGAGAAAAAACTCTATATTCAGGACCTTTTTTCATTCGATTTGAAATGGAGGTGTAGCTACCACATTCTGTGCTTCTTAAACATTCGCACCCTCACGCATTTAGGACAAACGGAAGCAGTTTGATTGGCCCCTTGAAAAGCAGTTCTCACTTTATGTAATTTACTCACCTTCGATTTCCGTGGAAGGAACCTTCCTGCTTGAACTTGCATGTTTAAGCTTTCTTAAGGTACACTTAATTTTTTCTATACTGATTTTTCAAACAAAACTTTCTGAGCCTGCTTGGGAAAACAAGGTTTAAAGGAGGATTTACTCTGCCTGTGATTGCTCTTAACGCAGGTGCGAAATTAATTTTTAACGGATTTTTAATTTCGGATCAGTAACATATCAAATCTTATGAATGGTTGACAAGCTTTTTAAAACTGGAAAAAAATTAGAAAACTTCCGGTGTATCCTTCCGCTTAAATTATGCTTACGAGGTGATGTGTGAACAGGCTAAATATTCTAGGCAATTTTAGTGCTATTTATGTTTAAATTTACACATAATTTTACACTTCATTAGAGTTTTCTTAAATAATATATTCTATCAGATTTATAAATTCTAACAGGTTATGAGCCTTAAACAAATATAAGAAAATTATTATCACAATATTAATAAAGCGTGAGGTTTTCCACGTTTTTAGTTTTATGGATGGTGTTTTCAATACAAGTGTAAACAATAAATTTCTAGCTCAATACCTGCTTTAATTCCGGTTAGAAAGTTTGCAACTGCTTACTACAGCTTATTCTGCGAGGCGATATTTTCAAACAGATAATTTTGTTTTCAATAAAAGAAATAAATTAGATAATTTCTGAACTCAAATCTGCCATATTTCACAAGATATTAATGTTATTATGTAATTCTGGTGAGTTTGGTGTGAAAATTTGTTTTAGTTATTCATAGATATATTGATAAAAAAGGTGAAATGGTTGCTAGATTTTGATTAACTCGCTTTTTCGGCAGTCCTGATTTGGCCTCTTTCTATTTATTTATTACTGTTTGCTCTTGTTGCAAGCTGTGCACCATCTTATGTCAGTGTTAGCATATTGTTTAAGGAGCAAGATTAATTTATACATTATAATTCAGGTTTAAATTAAAAAGTTGGCATATATTATTGCAACGTTGGCCAAATGGCTTTGAAATGCACCAGAAACATTAACCCGGAAGTATAGGCGGTATAGAGCTTGCAGCGCTTCCTTGGTGCAGAAAACACCATCAATACCTCATTTGGCCACATTTGTGTAAAATACCACTGTTTGCTATTCCCCTCTCTCTCTCCTTTTTTTTTTTTTTTTTTTTTTTTTTTTTTTTTTTTTTTTTTTTGAGTAGCATAGCAAGTTTGAGGAGTCTTTGGAATTCATTTTCTGTTTGTTTCGTTGAAAGTTACATTGAAAGAACGTGTTATTTTGAAATGATGACAAGTGCAATAATATTTGATGGCACACTTTTTCAAGCTTTAGTGTAAAAATCAGTCGGAAGTAGTAACCCGGAAGTCTTTCCATGAATTTGCACTAACAGCGCCATCATTGCTTAGCTTTACACGGTCAACGATCCATTTAATGTTTTTTTTTGTTTACAAATAATTCATATTTCGTGTATGGCAATAGAGGCATCCGATTTGTTATGGTCGCGGTGCCGATTCCGGTCTGGTAATGTGTATTTTGTTCTGTGATTTAAAAAATGCACGTGTGTTGATTGTCCAAAGTTTTATGCTTTGATAGTGATCATAAAGAAGTAAAACTTCAATATGAATGAGCAAAATATTTTTGCCCCATTAAATAAACTTTTATCTGAGTATTCATCGCTTTCGCGCAACTTCGCTCCGTTTCTGTCTGCTCAGGTAATATATAATACCAAAAGTTGGAAAAAAAAAAAAAAAAAAGGAAACTGATCAGCATATGAATCAGTTTTAAAATATATACTGTAAATTTTTTTAAATTTGAAACTCTGACTGTTGTTTGCCACTATTTAATGCTCTTCTTATAATAAAACAATCAAAATTATATAACGAGTTGGGTATTTATAAAAAAACACTATAAAATGATTATGGAACTATGAATATAATTTTTATTGATATCTAATATATTTACTCCTCTAATAAAATATTTTCACTGTTTTCTTCAGTTGCGATGTTGCTTCAAGATTTATTTTATTGAAAAATTGAAGAGTAATAAATTACTGTTCCCTTGAAAAATTAATTGGTGTCGTTTTATTTGTCTTTAAACAAAAATTTTTTTTTTACCTGTGCTTTTATCCTCGTATTTAAAAAGATTGTCTCAAAGAGTTTGTTCCCTTTATGAAATAACGTATCTCGTGTCAGTGTTTACTATTATTTATCTGTTGCCATCACAGTCCTTACATCAATTTTTATTCTGGGAAGATTTCCTTATCGTGATCTGCTGCATAATAATCGCCAAATTTGTGCGACTTCCAGGCATGAAACTAAAATCCCTCAAAAAACTTTAAAAAAAAAAAAAGATACATTGTAAGGGACCAGTGCAACGGGTATAACTTGCCCCCCCCCCCAGTTAAAAAAGTTACATGTTTTTTTTTTTTTTTTTTTTAAATTTGAAAGTGTAAAATGCATTTGGTGCCTTGGTGATTGCAGTTAAGATGTCAAACCATGATATAGAAATATCCTCATTATAGGATTTTCTTTTAAGTTTTAACTACCCTTTGTAGAATGTACAAAAAAAAATAGTAATTATCAGTCTTGTATGAGTATATTATATGAGTACTGTTATGTGTTGAGTATAAAAAGATTTGTTTAAATTTTAGTCTTATATTTCATAATTTTTAATATAGTAAATAAGGTTGGAATGGTTATAGAGGGTACTTCTATTTAAGAAGACTGTAATAGAAAGAAATGAATATAATATTAAAAACAGGGTTGGCAAGGTTTAGGACAGAGTGGATTAATCCACGGTTTAAACCGTCCTGTCAAACCCCTTTGTCCAAAACTGTCTTAATTGAACTGTCCAAAACCCTTTTACTCAAATTTTGCCACAATTTTATCTGAACAATATTTAAAAGGTAAAACAAACATATAACTAATAACATATTGATAATTAAATCTACTAGAGAGTATTTGTTTTTAAAAGTATAATATTTTATCAATATTGTTTGACAGGTTTATTTATCTATAGTACTATTCAAGAATACTTTTATTTCATTCATGTTCTTTTCTTTTAGCATAGTGGTGATACATCACCAGTGTCAGTAACTGAAACTGATGTTATGCCCTTCAAAACTGTTAATACATTTTTCAGCTATTTTGTATTTCCAATATAAACTAATATATTTATATTTAAAAACAATTTTTTTTTAAATAGATGTCCTTTTTATCATCCTGTGATGCAGAAATTATAACATTTTTTAAAAAAATATTGTGAAAAATATAAGGTTAATTTTTAAACAAATTTATAATTTTTAAAAAAAAAATTATTATTATTTTTATTATTGCATTATTTATCCTTATGCAAAAACATAATTTATCAGTATTAAAAGCATATTTATATTCAAAGGATAAGGTATTCACTTTTGTTGTTCAATGAATTGTGGAGCTTCAAAAATGATAAACTTTTTTCTATTCTATTCTATTATTTTCCTTTAATAAGTTAAAGTAAATTGTATAAAAAATATCAAATATTTATTGATACATGTAATTATTATGTGTACAATGGTTACACACCTATAGAATTTTTACCTTTTACCAAAGTTCAAGATTTTTGACACTTTAAGACAGTTTTACCCAGTTTAAGACAGTAAAACCCACGTGTCCTGTCCAAAACCAGTTTAGGACGTCTAAAACACCAACCCTGATTAAAAATAAATAACAATAAATATTTAAAAAAAAGAAAATGCACTTTTGCCTTTTTTCGGACAATAAACCCTATGTGTCCTGTTCAAAACTAGTTGAGGATTTCCAAAATCCCAAGCCATAAATCTTAAATAATTTTTTGTTGATGTGGTTGCTGGTTTGCATTTATATTCAAAATATTGATGACTTTGTTAAGAGTTTATTTGCATGATGCATGTATTTTTTATTTTAGAATATGAGGCAATAAAATTGTCTAAAAGCTTACTAGTGTTTAAAACCTATGTACTGCGAGCAATTTTTTTGTAAGCATTTTCATTGTTAAATTAAAGTTAGTTTTACTTTAATGAATATAATATTCTCTTTGTTGATTTAAATCATAAAGTTCATTATTGAAGTTTGTTGATATTTGAAAATATCACTCATTTACAAAATTAAAAAGTTTTTGCTCTTAAAGAGTTTTTGGGGAGAAAGTAAAAATTATGTAGTTAAAGGATATTTAACTTTATAAAGTTTTGGCTGAAATTTGTTTCTATGAGTCAAACAAGTTGAAATGTTGTTATAAGAAAAATATAAATTTCAAACTTTAAGCAAATATTTCAGTTTTTAGTTGCCTTTTTTTTTGTGCTATATTTCCATAATTTAGATTCTGTACTTAATATTACCAAAATTTGCATTAGGATGCTTCATTATTTTTCTAATATTCTTCTTTTTTATTTTACTTAGTTTTAAATAGTTCCTTACTACTGATGTTGAACTGCTGCATATTTTACTGTTGTGCCCAAAATGTTAGCTTTGAAAGCAAATTATTAATTATCAAATTGCTATTTGACTTATGCTATTTAATTACTATATAAAGTGTGGATATTTTTTTAATTTTTTTTTTTATGTAATAACATTTCTACTCACTGAATCTATTTATAATTTGTTAATGAAATTCATGAAATTTTGTTGTTCATGAAATGTTTGAAGAATAGGTTATCAAAGAAATGTTGATTAATATAATACTTTTAAAATTTTTTCCATGAAAACATTTTGATATGAATGCATTTCTCAGTTAAACATACCTTAGAATCAGGGTTGAGGTTTTGGACGTCCTAAACTGGTTTTGGACGTCCTAAACTGGTTTTGGACAGGACACATGGGTTTTACTGTCTTAAACTGTCCTAAACTGGGTAAAACTGTCTCAAAGTGTCCAAAACCTTGAACTTTAGTGAAAGATAAAAATTCTATAGGTGTAACCATTGTACACATAATTATTACATGTATCAATAAATATTTGATATTTTTTATACAATTTACTTTAACTTATTAAAGGAAAATAATACAGTATAATAGGAAAAGGTTTATAATTTTTGAAGCTCCACAATTCATTGAACAACAAAAGTGAACGCCTAATCCTTTAAATATAAATATGCTTTTAATACTGATAAATTATGTTTTTGCATAAGGATAAATAATGCAATATTAAAATTTTTTTTTAAAAAAAATACTAAATTTGTTTAAAAATTTACCTTTTATTTTTCACAATATTTTTTTAAAAAAATGTTATAATTTCTGTATCACAGGATGAAAAAAAAGACATCTATTTAAAAAAAAAAATTGTTTTAAATATAAATATATTAGTTTAAATTGGTTATACAAAATAACTGAGAAATGTATTAACAGTTTTGAAGAGCATAACATCAGTTTCAGTTACTGACACTGGCGATGTATCACTACTACGCTAAAAGAATTGAACGTGAATGAAATAAAAGTATTCTTGAATAGTACTATAGATAAATAAACCTGTTTATGACTAACCAAACACTTAGTTCCTAATAGCTTAACCTGTATGGAAAGGTCAAACTTCAGTTATGTACTATTGAATGAGAGGATCAATTGAATTTGATTACTGATCTTCCTTTGTTTAATGTTTAAATTGAAGAGTCAAACAATATTAATAAAACATTATACTTTTAAAAACAAATATTTTCTAGTAGATTTAATTATTAATACGTTATAAGTTCTACGTTTATTTTACCTTTTAAATATTGTTCAGATAGAATTGTGACGTAATTTGAGTAAAAGGGTTTTGGACAAAGGGGTTTTGGACAGGACGGTGTAAACCAGGGTTTAAACCGTGGATTAATCCATCTGTCCTAAACCTTGCCAACCCTGCTTAGAATTGTTTACTTATTTGTTGTAAGTATAAAGGAATTTACATGCAAGCTCGTAAAAAAGAGGGCTTACAGAAATGCATTAGAGCAGAATAAGTTTTCCATTAATTTGACATTATTAACAAAAATTAAAATATGAAATAATTCTATTTGAACATCTTTATCCCTTTTTTTGTGTGGCTTTATTTTGTTTTTAACCAAAGCAATATTGTTTTCAAAATTTTCAATTTTAATGAATTGCTTTTAAATTGTTTCATGTCATTAGACACAGGTTTTTCTCTGTGCATAAGAAAAATTCCTAAACATGACAGGAAAAATAAAATCCTCATTCTTTTCAAATAGTTCTCACATTATTATAGAATGTTGAGCATCATTGTACACTAATCATTCTTTAAAACATGCATAACATTTCCCAACTAATACTAAATTCTTCTTAGAACAGGATCTGTTTTAAGAAAGTTTAATGAAGCATAGTTGATTCTCTCCATGTTTTTAAAATTTTATTATCCAAACATCATGTTTTTCAAAATTGGATATGTGCATACGAAAAAATTGTAATTTTATAATCATTATATATATATTTTTCTTTTTAAAGTATCAGACTTTAAATTTTTAAAGATAAATCTGACAAGCAATGGATAATTTATAATATGATGGAAGTTAAGCATCTTTTTCAAAGAAGTTGACTTAATCATACATCTATTTATTGAATTTGACTTAATTGCAACATTTAAATAGTACTTATTTAATAGCTTTCATATTTTTAGAGAATGTTTATCAGAAAATTAGGGCATTTTACTTTAAAAAAAGAATCTTAATTTATATGAGCTCATAAATAATTGTAAAAAAATAATAAAATTTTTATTCTGATATAAAAGTTCTACATTAAACTTTGAAGTACACGTTAATTTACATTTTTAAATTAATTAATTAAGAAAAAATTTCATAGTTTTTATCTACTCCATAGTGTCCTAAAAACCATTTCTCATTTTATTTATTTCTTCCTTTTAGCATCATTATAGTCATGGAGCTTAAAAACTTTTTTTTTGTTTTCAATTTTGCAAGAAACAGTGAAACAATAAATATTAAAAAGTACAAGCTTTAGTTAAATTCAGCTTTAAAATTTTTAGTTTTCAAGTCAAAGTAAGATGTTTCACATAAACATCTTGTTCTAGTATTTTTTAGTTAAGACTTATTTTATTCAGTCAGAAAATAATCAACTTAAATTCTGTAAGAAAACTGTTTTTTTCTTCTTTCTTTTTCTATTTTTAATATTCTTTATTTTTATGAAATCTAAATTATGAGACTAACATTTGTAAATTTTGGGCTCTGGGGTGCAGGAGCAGATGCTTCGGTTAGGTGGTCAGTCGAACGGAGAACCCCCAGTGTTTAGTTCCCAAGCATGCTTGGTATTCATTTATCGACCCATTGAAGGGATGAAAGGCTGAGTCAACCTTGCCCAGCCTGAAGATCAAACCCAAGACCTGCGGCACGGAAGTGCGAAGTGCTACCACTTAGCTACCGGGCATCTTCAATGTACATAAGGATGGTTTATTTTAGAACTGTACTTTTTTTCAATAACTCATGTTTGATTAATTTATGATCTGTAATGATCGATTCAATTTCTTAAAAATATCTAACATATTTATCAGAACTGTGGATCAACAAAGCTCTAGGAGAGTTAAATGTTAAAATGGTTTTTATATATTTAAAATGATTTTTAAATAAAAGTTTCAAAATGTTAAGGCTAATTTGTTCATTTTTTTTCCAGTCTCAGTCGTTTAAGAACATTGATGCGATACTAAATGCTCTTTCTGAAATTCTCTGTACTGAGAGTTATACCATAAGAATTGCCCAGTTGTTCAGTCCTCTGCTTTTAGAACTATTGACACGTGCTAGTTGTTTTCCTGATAATGACTCAGTGGATGGTTATACTAAACATGAACTCTTTTGCATCGCATTATCAAAGCTTTTGTGGAAATTTCCTGAAGTTGAAAGGTAAATATATTTACATATTTTCATTATGAATTTAATATTTTGTGAGTAAATGTATTTTAACTTTGTTAAATTAATTACAATCTTTATTCTTAAATGTATGTTATGATTTATAAATTCCCAAACTAACTTATAAAAATTATTTTCAGTGAAAGCTACTAATGCAATTCTAATTAAAAAAAAAAAAAAAAATCCATTGAAGGTTTTAAACAAAATCAAATAAACATTCTACAATCTAACAATGTTTATAATTTTCAATTAGCGTAACTACATTGTGCACATAAAATAACATGAGATGTTGAAGTTCCATAACAAGTGATTAAAGTTAGTTTTTTGAATATTTTTTTCAATGTATTGAAATTTTTTTTTTATGTGTAACATGTTCATAAGTTAATGTGTTCATAATTTCAGTTTACAAAATTTTAGATAGACTGACTTAAAAAAAAGTGTTTTTGTCAAGTGTAAAAATGGAATAGATCAATACAGTAGGGAACCGATTATCCGGAACGATCGGGACCATCGCTATTCCAGATAACTGATTTTTCCGGTTTTCTGAATTGCTACAAAAAGCCGTTTTTTTTATTTTCAAACCCAACTAAAAAAATATATTTAGAAATAATCTTAAAAAGAAGAAAAAACGATAAAGTAATACACTAATGATTATTTCTAAAATGATGGTTTAAAAAAGAAAGAAAAATCTTATGAGGAAAAATTAAAAAAAAAAAAACAAATGGTG
Organism: Parasteatoda lunata; assembly: GCA_949128135.1. Lineage (NCBI taxonomy): Eukaryota > Metazoa > Arthropoda > Arachnida > Araneae > Theridiidae > Parasteatoda > Parasteatoda lunata. Next base: position 58,584,147 of record OX421978.1, on the reverse strand, counting down.
GGAAAATTTATCGAATTTCGTTCTGGTTTTCCGGTTTTCTGATTTCCGGATAAAAGGTTCTGTACTGTATTTTATTTTGCCAAAGTCTATTATTAATCAAGTAAAATGGAAAAAATGAAACGATTTAATAAATTTTAGATAGACTGACTTAAAGTGAGAAAGAAAAAAAGTGTTTTTGTCTAGTGTAAAAATAGAATACTGCACTTGAGAGATTCAAACTTCAATACCAGTGCTCACATTTTTAATAGATCAGTACAACTACTTGCATATGCTGATGATGTCGATATAATTGCTCGTTTCCTAAAAAGGCATTTCTTGTTCCCCCGTAAAGAGGCATTTCTTGCCCTTGAGGTGGCTGCAAGGCAAATGGGCTTAGTCATAAATATAGAGAAAACAAAATATATGTTATTCTCAAGAAACAGAGTCACAGACCCCTATCTTGAAATAAATTCTTATAGATTTGAAATAATAAGAAGTTTTACGTACTTAGGATCAATTATTACCATTGATAACAGAATTACTCCTGAAATAAAAAACTGACTCTATCTGGCAAATAGGGCTGTCTATGGGCTGAGAAGATTTATTAAATCTAGGTTTCTTTCTAGAAAAACAAAGTTCTTGATCTACAAACCTCTTGTCCGGCCAGTCTTGACATACGCTTTTGAAGCTTGGACAATGACAAAACAGGAGGAAAATGGTGTCGCAACATTTGAGAGAAAGATTTTGCGGAATATACTTGGTGGTGTAAATGAAAACAATAACTGGAGAAGTAGATTTAACTTTGAACTGTATAAGATTTATAAACAACCTGATATTATTAAATACATAAAAATAAATTGAATGAATTGGATGGCCCACGTAATTCGAATGAGTGATGACAATACAATAAAAAAGATACTGCTTTTTAGACCCACTGGAAGAAGAAAGCGGGGAAGGCTGCGGTTAAAATGGGCTGACTCAGTGGAGTCTGATTTTCTCACAATTAATGAAAAGAATTGGAGATCGAAAGTAAGTCGTAAGTCGTCATGGAGAAATCTTTAGAGGAAGGCAGTAGCTCACATTGGGCTGTCTAGCCAACTATGATGATGATGATGAAAAATAGAATACATCAATATTTTATTTTGCCAAAGTCTATAAATCAAGAAAAATGGAAAAAAAATGAACCAATTTAGCAAAAAAAGAAAAAAAAGTATTTCTAAATTTTATTTTTTCTTTTCGTAGCAGCTTAATGTTTTTATATTTTCTAAAGCTTAAGCCGGTTTTCTTAAATCCACCAAAAATGTCTTTTCCACTGTTCTCTTCTCTGAATGTATTTTAATGAACACTCTTGATAGGTTTGATGTAAGTGAATTTAAGGCTACAAAAGTTTACTTTCATGTCTCTATAAATTTGAATTGAACTTATAAGGTGAATCTCTGAATTAAGTAATTGTATAGACACTGGGAGAACTTTTTGGGCAAAACTAAAGAGAATACTCAGCGATTCTTTGCTATAACGCTTCAATTTTGAATCACTCTAAACATTCCTTAGTTTAATTAAAGGTCATTTCACATATAGGAACAGACGTTGTATGAAATTTAGGGTAAATATCATATATATATATATAATTTTTTTATTGAAAAACATATTCTTTGCAGCTTGTTTTTCTATAAGACCCATTATCCAAAGTAACTTATTTTTCGGTGTTTTGGCAGTGTCAACTATTCTGGATATGGAATTTTCTACTATATTCATTAATCAAACAAATTAACTAGTTATGTTTTTTGCATTTTAATTATTTATATTTTCAAACTTTCTATAATAATTACTATCTATAATATTAAATATCCATATTTGTTTCAGTTTTTTCCGAAGAAATGTTACAAATTTTTATTTGTTTATTTATTTTTATTATAAAAATCAATTTTAATAATTTTTTTGTTTCACTGCAGTTCATTAGTTGTACACTTTCTTTATTGCATTGTCCACAGTTTTCATTTTTATTTTTCCATCTTTTTTTATAATTTCAGGTTGTTCAGAAAGTAATTTCGTTTTTCCGACAGAGGATTTAATTGTAATTTTTCGAACCCAACTTCACACTTAAGCCGTATTATCATTATATATTTTGAGAGCTGATCTAGTTAATTATACACAGTAGTTTTTGGTTGGTACCCTTTTAAATATGGAGAGCAATAAGCAGCATTTTTGTCGTATTTTAATTTTTTACTATAGAAAAGGTAAAAATGCTGTGAATGCCAGAAAGAAATTAACCGATGTGTATGGAGAAGATGTGTTGACAGTACGCCAGAGCCAGAACTAATTTGTAAAATTTCAATCCGGCAATTTTGATGTCGAAGATGCACCACGATTTGAAAGGCCGGTTGATTCAACTGTTTATGACCACTTGAGAGGTCTGTGTTTAAACTCGAAGCTCGATACATGGGTTCCCCATGTTCTCACGGAGAGAAATTTGTGTCGTCGCATTGACGTCTGTGATTCGCTTCTCAAACGTCACCAAAGTGATCCATTTTTGAAGCGTATCATTACTGGGGATGAAAAATGGGTTGTCTATAACAATGTCAAATTCAAGAGATCATAGAACAAAAAAGATGAACCGGCTCAAAGCATTTCAAAAGCTAATAATCATCAAAAAAAGGTGATGCTGTCTGTTTGGTGGGATTTTAAAGGAATAGCTTTTTTGAGCTTTTACCGGATAACACAATTGATTCGGAAGTCTACTGCCGTCAGCTGGACAAACTGAATGATGCTCTTCAACAGAAAAGGTATGGTGTTCCACCAAGATAATGCGAGAACTTATACAAGTTTGGTCACTCGTCAAAAGCTTTTACAGCTTGAATGGGATACACTGCCACACCCACCATATTCTCCAGATCTGGCGCCTTTGGATTATTATTTGTTCCGGTCACTGCAAAATTTTTTGGACTGTAAAATCTTTACTTCAAATGAAGAGGTCAAAAATCACCTAGATCAGGTTTTTGCCAGCAAAGACCAAAAATTTTATGAGCGTGGAATCATGCTACTGCCAGAAAGATGGCAAAAGGTGTTGGACCAGAATGGCCAATATATAATTTATTAAAATATTAATTCATTATATGAAAGGTGTCCCCTCCCCCCAAAAAAAATTACTTTCCGAACAACCCAATATAATTAATTTGAAAATGTTATTATATTTTCTAATTCCTATAATTTAGATTTGCAAAGAAATATTTTGAAAACTCTCGGAATTTGTTTTGGCGTTTTGAGAGAGAAGTTCAAGAGCCTCCTACTAAAAAGATTAAAGTTTGTATTTTTTGAAAAAATAAAAATTTATTTAATTTTAATTTTATAGAGAATTATATTTATTTCTTCTTTTTTTTTCATAGACTGAGGTGCCACATATTTCACAACTTTTGCAAGCAGCTTATATCTTTTTGATATTTGAAGAAAAATATTTCAAAGATTCATGGTGTTGGTCTGTTATAGCACATTTTTTAAACAGCGACAATGTTAGATGCAGATGGTAAGGAAGTTATCTTACAAAATAATTTTATGAATACTTAATTATGTTTTTTTCAGCTTAGATTATTTAATTTTGTACAATTTGTTACAGCACTTCATCTTCAGTAGATAAAATGTGGGTTACAAAATATGATCAGCAGGTGGTACGATTGTTGACACCTTACAACAAATTTAACACATAAATTAAGTTTGCTTCAAAAAAAGAAATAATTATTATTTTTAATAAATTATTATTTTTAATAATTATTACTATCATTTTTAATAAATACTACTATTTTAATTTTTGGTTTATTTATTTTCAAATTATAAGTTGTGAAAATGTGAGTAGAGTTTTGATTCAATTTGTGTAAATTTTTGTAAAAAAATGAGAGGCATTAATTAAAAAAAAAAAAAGAATTCTGCCAGTACAATGATAAAAATTAAAACTTGTAAAGTTTTTAATTTTTATACATTTTTTCCACATTTTATTTATTGGAAAATCTTGGAACTATTGTTTTAATGCAAAATTGTTTTTTTCTTTCAAATTTAAATATTGAGAAGTTCTGACATTCTATTTCTTTTCGGTATTTATGAAATTTGTATTTCAAAAATTCTATTAATGCCCCTGCCTTAATCTAGTTTGTAAGTTAAACACCAACTTTTAATTAATTGATAAAATACTATTTTTCTACTATTTATTAATACTTAATACCTAAATTAAGTTTTAAGTTACACTTCTGATATAATTATTTTAAATTTTTTCGTGCATAATAGAAATATATTTATTAGGCTTTATTTAAAATTAACATTAAGATTGTTTACTCCAGACTGTGTTTTCAGATTAAAATTGATCCCATTACAAACTTTTTAAAAATAACAATAGATTATTATTTTTATGACTTATTCACTCTATCCTTATGTAATGGGAGCTAGTGTGGGCAAAAGTAACTTAAAAAAGAGAAGAATATGAAAAAAGTAGTTTATTTGTCATTAAAAAATAAAAAACTGCTAATATTTGTATTTCAAAAATTCTATTAATGGCCCTGCCTTAATCTAGTTTGTAAGTTAAACACTAACTTTTAATTAATTGATAAAATACTATTTTTCTACTATTTTTCTACTATTTATTAATACTTAATACCTAAATTAAGTATTAAGTTACACTTCTGATATAATTATTTTAAATTTTTTCGTGCATAATAGAAATATATTTATTAGGCTTTATTTAAAATTAACATTAAGATTGTTTACTCCAGACTGCGTTTTCAGATTAAAATTGATCCCATTACAAACTTTTTAAAAATAACAATAGATTATTATTTTTATGACTTATTCACTCTATCCTTATGTAATGGGAGCTAGTGTGGGCAAAAGTAACTTAAAAAAGAGAAGAATATGAAAAAAGTAGTTTATTTGTCATTAAAAAAAAAAAAAAAATTCAATTTTTACTACTGCTAATAAAAAACTATGAATAATCTTTTAAGTATAATCTTTTGGCAAATTTATAAAAATTGCTCAAACTTGTCCCTCTCCCCTATATTTATATATAGAATAATCTGTAACTTGCTTATTAAAAGTTTTTGTCAAACGAAATATCAGAAATATTTAGCACATACTCTTTCTAATATAATTGTCTTTATTGTAACATAGAATTTTAATATATTATATTCTGAATCTAATATATAAATATTTTGTACTTCTGTTTTGTGTTATTCACACATGAAAATATTTTAATAGGTATGCTCATCAATGCTTACGACTAATTGGAAAGATGAGTGATAAAGATTTTAACATCCTCTTGGAAAAGAAGTTTTCACCCATGGAAATAATAGCTTATTCTAAAGAGTAAGGAGTTTTGTATTTAGTATTATTTAATTTCATATGTCCCATTATTGTACGATTTCATTTATATTTTAAATCAATTTATAAGAATCAAGCAGTATATGCTTGAATTTGGTTTAAATTCAGTTACTCTGGTTCTATCAATTAGTAGTCTTTCTATTTTTAAGATGATATTTTCTTTATTTTAATTGCTGAACATTTAAGTCTTTTATTATTGTGTTCTTTTATTGTGTTTTTCTTAAGTACCTTTCAAGGATCCTCAAATATTTGAAGGTATTAACTTAAAGGCTTAAAAACTATCTCCTTGAATATGATAACCCTGTTGCTAATTTTAAAAAAATCTCTAAACTAGCAGTAAAATATTTTCAGTTGTAGTCTAAACAGCTTTATTTTTTATGGTTAGACAACCTACAAGTTTTGTAAAATGCAATGCACTTTATACAAGGGCTAATACCGGATTTTTAACTTAATACCTGTTTTTAAGAAAATTGTTAGCGAGATTTTAACATTTTCTGTGAAAAAATATGTTTAAAATTTAAATAAATAAATAAAAAGGTAATTTAGAAGGAACTCTTTTTCCTAATAATAAAATTGCAATCGTAAAATTGTCCTAATTGCCTACATCTCTTTATAACCCAATACTTATTAATACACTTACTATTCATAATAAATACACATGTATACGTTTACAATTAATTCAAATTTATATTACCTTACAACTTATCTTGGCCACACATTTAGTAAAAATGTACATATGGAGACCGATTTTTTTCGTTTTTCTTGGAAGATGACAATATTTCTAGGATAATCATGATTTTTGTAAAAATTTGGATTTACTACATAGATTTTTGTGTTATCAGTTTTTCTGGATCAGTTGTTGAAAAACGTCCAAAAAATAGTAAAATCCACACTAAACACAAAAACAGTAGTAAAATCCACATTGTATTAGATCCTGTTATGTGAACTTAAAGAATAAAAAGTTTAAAAATTTTACTAAAAATGCATTGTAACCCATACATATCAGCTACTTAGGATTTTTCATATTTTTTTAAGTATGAGTTGAAAAAATGATTGCAACTTTGCTAACTTTTTATGTGAAATTCATTCAGCTTCAAGAATCACAAATTGATTGTAATTCATTTCCAAATCTGAATTTATTAAAAAATTTCCTGTCTTGTTTTTCCAAAGTATGAGGTGAAAAAATGTCTGTATTTTTATTTCCTTTTCATATGAAATTCATTCAACTTCATAGATTTCAATTATCATGAATGAATTACTTTTTAATTCTAAGTTTCTAAGAAGTACTCTGTCGCGTGACTCGAAACTATGAGTTGATAAAATAATTTTAATTTTGCTATCTGTTCTTTGGCCCCATTAGTTTTCAGAATGCAAACTGATTTATTTTTAGTGTGAAATTAGTTCAGTCCCATTGATTTTAAGTGTCACAAATTGATTGGTATGTCTTAAGATTAATTGATTAAGATTGATTTGTCTATTAGAAACTTCCTGTTATGTTTCTTTAAATAATAAGTTCCTTTTTATGTGAAATTCATTCATCCTTATTATTTTTGATTTTTTAAAAAAATCTTATGTTTCTGAATATTTTAAATGGAAAGTTTTTTTAAAAATTTTTTTTCACATGATCAATATGTGTATCAATATCAAATGTATATTTTTTTCCCCTTCAGATTAAGTGATTTGTCTAGTCTGTGGAGTCTTAAAGGTTTTTCAAAAGGTCCATTACCAGTTTTAGGAGATAGTAATAAATCTCTTAAAGAATTCCTTTCGTCAGATGTAGTTGATATGTTTGGCGTTCTTTTGCCAAAGTACCAGGAAGTTGAAGTAAGCCTCTTATATTTTTTAATTTATCTAAGATTTTTAGTTCATTTAAATGCATTTTTTTGTGCTTTATTTTCTATATATCCTATTTAAGTTCAAGCATCTTTTTTAATCTTTAAAATTCAGTTAATATTTGCTTGGAAATTTTTAAGTATCATTATGTTGAAATGCATTATGTTAAAATAGTAGATTTTTTTAAAAAAAATTATTAGTCAAAAAATAATGAGTCAGATCTTATTAAACCAAGACCATGGTATTTAGAAAAATAGAGGAACTTGAAATGTAGTTGCTGGTGCAACAAGAAGAATTTGCACATTTTTCATTTGCCAGTGATAAATGGTTGATCATTGAACAGCTGTCGGTTTATTCATTCCATTTCTCTAAGCCTTTGCTTCACTCTGGAATCATTGAAAAGTAATATCAATCCTCCTCATTTACCATTTATATTTTTATATTTAGTTTTATTACTTTTACACCTTTTTCTGTCATCAAGCACATAACGCTTTTTTATATATTTATTTTCATTACATAATATGAAATGGTGTGTATAGTTTTGACATCTAACCCATTATCTTTCCTTTATCATTGCCTGCTTAATAACTATAATATTATCATTTCACAATAACTTTGATAATAAAATAAGATATTTTGTTAAAACATGTTTATAAATATTTTCCTTTTATCATTTAACTAATAAAAGTCATAGTTTTTTTCTTCTAAAGACTAATTAATCAGATAAATCAGAATAGATTTTTTTTTGATACCTGGTATAAAACTAATTCTGTATTTCAATTTATCGAGTTTATTGGAATTTTGCTTTTAATTATTTATAAAGTTTGTTGAAATTAAGTTAAGAAAATTTGATTAACTAAAAAGTCTATGTTGATGTATTCCTTTCAGATGATTTGTATTAATATTAGTTATAAATTTTAAATTTTTATGATAATCATTAATTTTATTATGTTTTTTGTCTTTTTGACTATCTAATAAAAATAGTTTTTTTGATGGTCAGTTTCAATAATAATAGGCATAGTAAAATTATTATTTGAGAAGTAAAAGATATCAGTTTTTTTTATTGTAAATATTGTTCTTTTAAGTTTTTGTTTGTTTGGTTTGATTTAAGTGTATCTTTCTTCCCTTCATAGCTAACAGGGGAAAGAATTGTTATTGTCCCCAGTGTTCGTCAGACTCTACATTCCCTTGCTTTAGCAGTTGCTGCATCAGAGCCTGTCTTGTTACAAGGCCCTGTTGGTTGTGGTAAAACTTTACTTATCGATTATTTAGCGAAGGAAACCGGACGCATAAGATTCGAAAATTACTTTAAAGTGCAATTAGGTGATCATATGGATAGTAAGGTGAGCAAAACTTATTACTTTCTCAATATCACCACATGTATTGGTCAAAAAACCATACAATTTTTCCATGTTTTCATTTTATTATAATATTTTTGCTCACAAAATCTAGTATTTGATACGACAAATAAAAAAATCAAAGTTTTCTGATGAAAAATTTTTGAATAATCCCATTATTCCTTATAGAAGGAGAATTTCAAAATAAAAATTTAATGTCTTACTCCATGTCCTTTCTATGTAACTTTTCTCACATTTTATATTTCTATTTTAAATAAAACATTTATAGTTATTATCCTTTTTTTCCATTTGCTTAATAATATTAGGCTATTGAAAAACATCCCATATAATTTCTATAGAGAATTTGTAAATACTAATCAATAAAAGTTTAAAAGCAAGAAAACTTATCAAAATGTAAAGTCAGTCACCATGGAAATGTCCTATATACAATATATAACTTCTATGTAAACCTTCAGAAATTTTTTTCTTCCTTTTTGAAATGAACCTTGTGAAGTTTACCATATTTAAATAAATACTTTACACTTATAATATCTAGGTTTTTTTTTAATAATTTAGAATTTTTAAATTTTGAAGGAGTGGCCACTGTCAAAAATGCTGCTTTGGCAAATGGTTGGTAACAAAATTTCCTTGTTGTGCCCTATTCTTGCCAGTAGTTTTAGTATACTTAGTCAACAGTCTACTCTTTAAACTTACAACTTTCTTTTAATTTAATAAATGCATTTTTAAATTAAAAATTTTTCTACTTGTTGAATAGACTCTGTTAGGTACACATTGCTGCACTGATGTGCCTGGTGAGTTTCTATGGAAACCTGGCATACTTGTCAAAGCTATGAGTGAAGGTCATTGGTTATTGTTAGAAGATATTGATAGTGCACCTATGGATGTTGTGTCTTTGTTGGTTCCTGTTTTGCAGTCTAGATCCATTTTATTGCCAGGTCACGCTGCTCCTCTTCAGGCTGCTCCTGGTTTTCAACTTTTTGCAACTCAACGGTAAGTTAAATTTGTATTTCCTGATTTTTGCCATCAATTGCCTCTTGTCAGGTGCCAGTTTTCCAAACTCGCTTAGTAATCAGAAGTACAATAACACAGAAATCTATACAGTTAGCATGTACAAAATTCAAACTAGTGTAATTTTAAGTGTACATACTTCTTAATTCTATATATATGCATACATATATGTATATAATTAAGTTATAATGTATATAATATACATGAATATTAAAATTATGTATGTTAGAATGAATTATTAAATAAAATAGCAACACTTATATGAAAATACTAAATAAAAAATGAACTGCACTGAAACTTTTTAAAATAATTAAATTTAATTGATTACTTAGAATCAATGTTTTAGTTTTTGGCTGAATTAGAACTAGCTTTAATTACCTTTTTATCAACCTGTATTGGAGCCATTGAAAATTTTTGCTCATAGCGTTTCAGATTTAAGTATATATATTACAGATATGAGTTGTGTGACACTGAAACTTTATTTAAAATTTAATTGATTTGATTTGAGATGTTCTTTTGCTTTTTATGGAGAGAAAGGTAAATTTTAGAAAAGCTTATTAGAGAGTGGAAAGATGAGATTTATTTGTTTTTTTTCCTTCTTATTTCCATCAAATAGTTTTTGTTTTTATTATTTTTAAAAATTTTTAAGGATTAAGAAAAGATTCTGATTAGTTACAAACAACAAAATTTCATAAATTTTGGTAGTTATAAAATCATAATAGTTTGCTTCTCTACTCATTGTTAAAATTTTAGGATTTGCTTTATTAATTTATAATTATAGGCTCTATTCAATTCCCTAGCGTTATTTTGTAAAATAATTCATACATATGATAACTTATGCATAAATGATGATGCAAATACGAACAGTGTATATTTTAATGTCATTAAAGAAAGGGACAAACAATTTTCTATAATATTCTATTGATTTTTAGATTTAGACTGCCTTATAAGATTTTGTTAAACTAGAATTTTATTTCCAAGATCTAAGTAGTTTTTTTATGATAATCAAAATATCAAATAAAGGTGTAATGAAAAAAAAAATTCTATAGAGGAGACATTAGAAAACATTTTACGCTGTAAAGTTGTATTCAAGATTATGAAATATTGTTTTCTTTTTAAAAGAAAAAACATCTTGTTAACTTGAAATTTATTATTTTCAAACCAATTATTTCAGGGTATTCATCATGAGTGTGTGATTTTTTATTTTAATTAAAAAATATTGTTTCTATAATATAAAAAAAACCTTTTGATTACTTTTTTGTTTTTATTCAGAAAATGAAACGTTAACTTGCATATATTTTTAGGCTTTTTCGTGGACAAGAAGGTTCATATTCAGAGTTCAGAAATAATGCTGCCCTTTTAAGTAAACAGTGGAGAAAGATAATCATGGATCCATTAACTAAAACCGAATTTGGATCAGTAAGTACATTTTCTGATATTTTTTTTCACAATTCATTTATTTTATAAAAGTTTCAATTTGATGCAATATATTTCATTAATTTTTAAAAAAAAAAATTTGTACATTGTCTTGTATATAAAATTTTTTTATGTATCTTGTATATGATTTTCACTAAATATAAATAATCTTGATCTAGATACTTATGTTTATTGTGAATATAATGTGACTAACTTATAATTTTAGGTTATACTTTCAAAATGGTCTAAGTATGAGCCTATAATGGGGCGTATACTCGAAGTATATTTAATATTTTCCTCAGATGTGAAAGAATCTTGTGAAGTTGAGCATCAAGCACACAATTTGCACCATGGCAGACTAACATCAATGAGGTGATAATAATTTTCTTAATTATCACTTAAGAACTAATTATGATTTTTTTCATTGAGCTGTAAACATTCAAATGAAATCAATAGACAAGTTAAAGTTCTGATTAGTATTGAATTTTTTAAATATCCTTGATGAAAACATTTCTGAAAAAATCTGGGAGTCTGGTATAATCTTTCATATTGATAATTTGTTGCTAACAAAATAAAACAAAAATTTTACTGCTTGCCTAAGTGCTTAAATAAGTCTTACTTCTAATTATTTTACTTTGTAAAATCTTTCAGATTTTTTTGTTTTGTTCGTCATCTTAAGCTATGCTAATATAAAATATAATCTATGAAATGTTGGGTATTAAATAGTTAACAGGGATAGAAATTGAGAAAATTTAGTCATTAGTCTTTGGATTAGTGATTAAAAGATATTACTAGTCGGTATTCCTTTTTACTGGTCCAATTACAAGTCTCTCTTTGATATTTCTTGTTAAAAAAAAGTTAATAAAAGTGAATTTAAATTAAAAATTACATGACAAAGAATGTGTTATGTTCACAATTATATTGAAATGTGTTATTTTGTGGCAATATTGCTGCATAAAACACGAAGCTGTCGAACATTGAATCCTTAAGCTATGAAGCATTCAAATTAGTCGAATAATTAAAGAAAAAAAAAAAGGTGTTTCCTTGGAAAAAATAATGTCCAATAATTTTTTTCTCAGAATACTTTCCAATATCTTTATAAACAATGGCTGAAAATTTCCTTACTTTTCCCCGTACGCTTCGCCCTTTTTAGAGAATATTTGTATATCATTTAGGGCAAATGAGGTATTGTTTCTGATGTATTTAATGGAATTGAAGGTTAATGTTTTAAGGTTTTTTGTACAAAAAAGTAAAATTTTGTACTCGTATCTATTTATGCATCATACATTTCTATCTAGACAAGCAAAGCATTGTTTCCTATGCATATTTTCACACTAAACTGAATGATATAAATTTTTAACTGTTCAATTTATTGATTCATCTATAGTTACATTTGATTCAGTGTAAAAAAATACATTGGAAGCAATGTCTCACTTGATTAGATAGATATGTCTGATGCATAAATAGGTACAAGTTTGTACCTTTTGTTCATAAAACCTTATAATTTCTAAATTATTGGTCCAATCATCTTGTGATTCATCTCATTCGATTCAGTGAGAAAAAATACATTGAGAACAATGATCTCTTCCCTGCCTAGAAGAAATTTAATTCTCCCTCAAAATAGGGAGAAGCATGCAGATAAGAGTACAAGAATAGTTTTCAGGTATCATTTAAACTTTCTATGGGGGGGGGGGGTATTAATTTTCCTACGAAAAGTCTTAATTTTACTGGACTAAACATTTGACAATTAAATTTATTTTTCTAAGATGTTGTTTACATGTTAGTAATTAGTAAAAATGATATTCTTATTGTATGCATTATTTAATACAAAAGAATTGATGTACTATACATTTAAATTATTGCCTTATTTCTTTATTATGATTTTAGTTATGAATATTTATTTTAATTTATGTTTATTTTTTTGCAGAGATTTATTTAAATTTTGTGATAGAATTGCCAAAGATTTTGATGCTTCAAGTAATGAAATGGCTTTGAGGTGTTTCCAAGATGCTTTGGATTGCTTTTGTGATAATATACCTAATATTGAAACAAAAATTGAGCTTGCCAAATCAGTTGCTGTGAAATTTAACTTGCCAAAAGAAAAGGTGAGCATTAAAATTCAAAGAAATAAAAGTATATTAAGCAATTTAGACATTTTCAAATGTACATAATTTAATAATACTTTTTTATTTTTAAATCTAATTTTCAGGAAGGAGCATAACAAATTATTTAATGAAATAATTAAACATCTAAGATATACATATCTACTCAATCAAATTTGATTTATCTGAGCCTGAACTTAACCTGGGAATTTTTTTTATAGATGATAGTTTAATTATTGTTGAAAAACCAGTATTAAATTATGTTGTTACAAGAATAATGAATTTAGCATGAAATATTTCAGAAACTTTGTAAAATTATTTTGTTGAAGATCTCAGAAACAATTTCATTTCTTAAACAGAATTTCAAAACATGCTTTTTGTTTTTAAATTATATGTAGTGTAGAGTAATTGCAACGACTAACAAAAAACATTGCTATGCAAGCCATTTAATAAATTCTGTGTTGCTTTTGTAAGATGCAAAATCTGGTATTGATGAAAAAAAAAAAAAAAAAAAAATCATCATTCACATCTAAAGATGATGCAGAGTTTGCTAAAAAATCTTAATCTCAATTTTTTTCGGGAATCAATTGGTACCTGTATTTTTTCTTAATAATATATTTTGTCCTGTCTTCTGTTGCAGGTTGAAAAATAATTAAGGAAAGACACAAATTTCAATCACATAAAAAATATAATATCTATACTAATAAATTATTTCTCTTCAATTTAAATTAAAAACAATAAAAAGTAAGCTATTTCTAAACATTTTGAGTTTATTTTTGAACATTATAGCTTTTATTGTGATAATTTTACTTGACTTGTCAACTTTAAACCCTGTATTCTCATTATGAACATATTTATATAGCTGAAGTGTGCTATAGTGTATTTTTTATAATTGCATATCCTTTTCATTGCTCATTCAATATATTGTTATTAGGAAAAAAAGTAATTTTGCTTTTCTTTATTTACAAACATATTTATTAATTTCATAAAATTAATGGAAATAAAAAGTAATGGATAATTTATTAGATATAAATTTATTTGAAAATAATAACTGGTATAAAAAGACATCCTAGCTCATATTACTTTTCTACTGCATTCTATGACTTTTCTTAATAAAATTTGGGATAAACTGATTTAAAAAACTGTAAAGTTTGAACAAAAATCAAGAAGAATGTAAAAACTACATCTTTTAATTCCTCTTCATAGAATGACTAAATACAATTTTCAAATAAGAAAAGTGCTGTTGATTAATTTATTGAATTCTTTTTTTAAAAAAATTGCTAAAGTCATTAATATGCATTGGAGACTCCCATTTTCTCACGAGGATGCAATCAATACTTAATAAAAGTAATCTCTATTTCACCATAAATTATGCCTAGGGCCATCCAGGATAAGAAAAGCTGGTCCTGTCACTTAGAGAATTAAAAATGTTCACATTTATTGAGCAGTAACATCAGAAGGAATAGTGGTGTAGATAATTTCCTGGAGATTTTTTCTGCCCATTGATTCATTGTCATTCATTTTAAAGCACTATTGAATTATTTGACCATTATAGAATTATTCTTATGAATTATATCTAAAATTTTTAGATCTATAAATATGATATCTAAAAATATTAATAAATATTTTTTCTTCAGGCAGGATTTTTCTATCAATGCTATAGACCAGCTTTAGAAAATGGTGATAATGTAATAATTGGAAGAGCTAAACTGCTAAAGAAAACGAAACAGATTTCATTTACAAGGTATTAAACTCATAAATATGCAGGTGCAGTTATTATTTTAGAATAAATTTGCATTGTAAATATATTGAAACTGTTTATCCCTGTAACTTGGATTTAAGAATTGTGTGATGTATTTGTTTCAAAATTTAAGTTAATAACTTCCTGAAAGAAGAATTTCGAATTTTACATTTCTTTCAGGAAGATACATTTGAACTTCTTCTAAAGTTTTAAAATAAAATAAAATAACACATATGAAGTTGTAAAAATAACATTTGCATTAATTAATATTTCTTTATGTAAAGGGAAATGTTAAATTATGGACATGTCAAAAAGTTGCAATATGAAAAATTATTTCTAACTTGATTGTTTTATTTAATGTGCTTTAATAAGAGCTAACTTAAGTTTTTTTTTATCATAAAAGAACATGATAGAATCTCATTTACCTAGCAATCTAAAGATGTCATCATAAATATATCTAAAATATTGCTTTTTAAGGGGAAAAATAGTAATTAAACAATAATTATTGGCAACAGAATAACCCTAATGTTTTCTAACGTAACAAAAATGTAACATTTAATATTCTTATGATAAAAATTAAATCTCAATATTAAGTTTTTTTTCCCCTTTAAAATTACAATTTGTATTAATTTTTAGAATTTTTTTATATCTTAAATGTGCTTAAATAAAACTTTAAATCATAGGTTAATATTTTAACATAAGTTAATATTCGTTGATAAAAATTAATAAGCAAAATAGCTCTTTTGAATGACATGAAAATTCATGTTAAATGACCTAAGTGTTTGCACTTTATTTTCAAGGGGTGTGAAAAGTACATTTGCTAATACTCGTCAGGCATCATGTTTGCTAGAAAAAGTTGCAGTCTCTATTATCAATGAAGAACCTGTACTCTTAGTAGGGGAAACAGGAACAGGAAAAACTTCAGTTGTGCAACATTTAGCAGAATCTATAAGTAAGTGAAAAAAAAAATGGCATGTTTTCCCTTTATAAATTGTACTTAGAATTAATGTTTCAAAGTATACATTTGTAGAGGGGTTATTCTGAGGTAATGGTACATTTTTGTAAGTATTTTTTAAATAAATGTAATTTATTATTAATTTTCTTAATTTTTGTTTAAATATTAATCAGGGCTGTATAAAATCATAGTGTGTGGTCATGGATGAAAATTTGAAAAATATTTTTTTCTTTAATGTTTTGTAATTTTGTGTTAATAATTAGCACGTATTATTTTAATTTGTATAAAGTCTAATTTATAAATTTTATATTAGCTTTCAAGACAGGGTATACGCGCACCTGGAATGTCATGAAAAATCATGGAAAGTCATGAATATCAGTATTGAACAAAATTTGTCATGAAATGTCATGATTTTAACTATTTTTTAAAAAAAATCATGGAAAGTCATGGATTTAAACCGCCAAAAAATGTTATTTTTAAAATGGAATCCCCCCCCCCCAATTTCATGGTGTTCCGAATATCTGAATTTGTAACAAAATCCCCACTCAGAGTCATATTTTATTAAAATATATAAAGTTTTTATCATGTTCTTTAAAAAATATGGTGTTCTTTCGAAAAAAGAATGAAAACACATCATTTCTAAAGCAAATTATCTTTTAAACTTCTGTGATTTCAGAATTATTATTATTATTTTTTTTTATTTTATCAATTTAAAATTCTAGCTGAAGCAAGCTAGTCATTCCCAAATTTTTTTAATTCCGAAATGAGAACAGAAAAATCAGGAGTATTTCCTTTCTGATGAACAAGAAAAGTATCTTTAGAATATAATTCTGCAGAAAAAAGAAAATTATTTGCTCAGCTATAATTTTTTTAGCTATTTTATTGCTTCAACTCTTTCTTTACTGTTTTTTAAATTTAAAATCATTAAATATGAAGATGCAGAGTATAACAGTTTTGGTTATACCTGTCATTTTAATTAATGTTATTATAATGATTTTTAAACTTATTATTCTTTTTTTGTTTGAGAGAATAGTAACTTCGTTAAGTCATGAAAAGTTCTTGGGATTAGTCATGGAAAGTCATGAATCTAAAATGTAGCAATTGAAATTGTAGATTTGAAAATTAAATTGTAGAATTAAAAATTAAATTGTAGATTTGAAAATCTAAAATGTAGCAGATACCCTGTCAAGACTAAAATTATATACAATCACATGATTTTTCCTGCATTCTTCGAGAATTCACTAATGAAGAAAAATAAGGGAAGGTTACATTTGGATTTGAGATTGATAGCAATTTGAAGGTAGAAGATATAGAAATAAATAATATCAGTAGTGAATCTGAACAATATTTTTCGGGCAAAGAGGATAATACTAATTCAGGGGAAAGAAATGACGATGACATGTTTTGTGTAAGCAAGGATAGAACTTCTTATTGGCGAAAGTTAGCAAACTTCTCAAAGGCGAAAAGGATGAATATTGTGGAAGTGTCACCTGGCCTAAAGCAGCATGCCGGATAAATACGTTCATTTTTAAAAATAACTGATATAAATATTGACAAAATTTTGTTGTGTCTAAATAAATATGTAAGTTTGTTAAAAGGGATATTCAAGAGATGCCGACTGTATTTTAAGAGTGGAAATAATTACATACTTACATGTACTGTTAGCATACACTGTTGTACATGATAGGAATAAAAGAACATTTAAATGTAAGAGAATTGTTTTCAAGTTATGGCTCTGAAATTGAAATAACGAGAGCTGTTATGGGCTACAAGAAGAAAAAAGTGATTCTCAGCATCTATGAAATGCAAGACATGCTTTAGATACAAACGTCATTTGATTACTCAACTTTCAATCATCGAGAAATCTCTTTAGAGTTATATTTTTCTGTTCTTACTCTACTCTGTTTGTATAATTGTTAGTCTTTTATTTTCTTTCATTTCTAATATTTAGAAATAAATAAAAGTATTAAAATTATGGTTTGTTTAAAATTAGTTTTTGTAACTAGTTATTTATTTTTTTAAAAACTTGTTTTATAGAAGTTAAATTTCTTGGAGAAGTAATGCTAAGTTTACAATTTTCTCAGCAAACCTTTTTACTTGTTTATACCTGCCTATGATGAATATTAAAACTATCTTGAATTTTAAAATATGCTTATTAACTAATAAATTTTAAATTATCTGTAATAAATTATAACATTGCCCGTCTACGTTTAAAATTAATTTATTTTAATTTGAATGCAACATCATTTGTATTTTGCAACAATAAGGTTAAATTTTTCTGACAAATTTGTTATCAATATTCATTCCTGTCTTTTTTTGGGAGCGAAAATGGAAAAATAACAACTGTTGTAAAAAATACGACGCAATCGACAAAATACGACCTGAAATTGCTGAGCATGATATTGAATTTAAAACTGGAACTATAAAAATGCTGATCTCGTGAACTAATTAAAGTGTGATGATGTCATTTTGTGGTGGTTAGCAATTCATTATAGTTTTAAATTTCTTATTTTTAGACAAATAATATGATTTATTGTAATTAAAATTCATGTTCTTTTAAAATATGAAATGCTAGCAATCTTGCCTTGAATATTATCAATATGTAAAAATTTTAGTAATAGTTTATCATTTTAAATATTATTAAAATAAAAAAAACATGTATATCAAAATTAATTGATCTATTGATTTATTTTAATTTTATATTTCAGATCAAAAGTTGACTGTTATTAACATGAGTCAACAAAGTGATTCCATTGATCTGCTTGGAGGGTAAGACACATTGTTTTAAAGCTATAGCTCTTTTTTTTTAAATGATTAATTGAACTTTATTTTGAAATAATTTTAAAATTCCATTAAATTTTTAATTTTAAAAATATATGCTACTGTAAAAATTAAATTTTGATTTTTTTTATTAGCTACACACTTTAAAAATAATAATCAAATTGCTAGGGTAATTAAATTAATGAAATTAAATTTAGGTAATTGTTTAACAATATTTTCTTTCTATTTCCTCTATAAATTAATTGAACAAATTTAAATTCTTTATTTTTTATTTTTAAGTAAAATATTTTAATCATTAAATTTACCTTTTTCAAGAAACTAAACATCGTTAAGAAATATTTCAAGATTTAATTAATTTTAAAACAAATATGTATTTTTGTTTAATAATTTATTAAGGATTTTTTGAAAGCTGCTATCTTATATGCAATAGTTCGCAATATAATCCATGTAAGAAGATGGAGTTATGCAAACAATAATGCGTGAAAACTTGCTATGAAAATTCATATTTGCTATCCTCATTGCAAAAGGTAACAATAAGAGTCCATTGAAACAAATTAAGCAAATACTGCTTAGAGAATTTATTTCTTATTGTTGTTGATGTGTGTGAGTTGTGAGGCAAAAGTTGTACGCAAGCAAACATAAGTGTACTAAAATACTATACAAAATACTATCCATGCACTTTATCTTGGTAATTCCCGTTTAATTCTCAAATATTCTTAAAGTAAATACATTTCCATTAGAATGAATAAAGGCGGAAAATGAATGAGTTTGATGTTATTGCGGATTATATTGCAATCTAGTGACACGTCATGTTATTGCGGATTATATTGCAATCTAGTGACACGTCACATGATTACCACAAAGAAGTAAACTCCAATGCATATTGAAGGCAATCCTCTGATGGCACAGTCTATTATGTCACTCACACTGCCGGTGGTCATGAATTCAATCCAGGTAGTTGTCAGAATAGCGGTCATGTATATGCTACAACATGCACATTAGGACGTTGCGTGTGAAAATCATCTCGTTGGGTGTGAATGATTGGAGAGAGGGGTACCAGTTTTAGTATTGCATGACCAGGGTCAAAACTAAGTGACCTATGATGACCATTAAATGCTAGAGCACAAAAAATGAGGCTTAGCTGTGGTTGGGTGATGTGTTGGGGGTGTGCAGTTTGGTTTCTGTAGTCAATTAATGGATCCTTATAAATCTTGAAGGGCTGTAAAAAAAGCTAATATAATTTGAAACAAACTTTTATTTAAAGCAACTTTATTAATACATATATGCTTTTTATTCTTACTCTGAATAATCTCTATTATAATTATTATTTAGTAGTTAATTAATGTAAAAGCAGACTATGAAAACTAATAAATAAAATTCAGTGAAGTTGATTAGTTGTGGTTAAATTTGTCCAACTGAAACACTTTATATAGCTCAATACTTATTCATCTTCCAATTCCTTCATTTCGTTTCTCTAACTTTTAAATTCAAATGTTATGATTTGGAATCAAAAGTAATACATAAGTTGATTCTGAAATATTTTGCTGTTCTTGATGTTAAAATTTTTAACCTGTAAGTTATTTTTTATATATTTTTTTAAGTATTTGCCAAAATTTTAAAATTTGTTTTCTTAGTGTCATTTTTAAAAAAACGTTTATAATGAATTATTTTATGTTCATTGTTGTTGTTTTTTCTGAACATAGATATAAACCTATGGATATTAGTTTCGCAATCCAGCCAATCAAACAGGAGTTTGAAGAACTATTTCAATTTTGTATGAACAAGGATCGTAATGATAAATTTATAAAACATATATCTGTAAGTACTAAATGTTGAATTATTTTTTGTTAAATGAATAAATAAAATAATTACTTTAATTTTAACGGGAATGAAATCTGTGTAAAAAATAAATAAAAACCATAAGGTAGTTAAATTTTTATAGAACTTCAATTTTAATTTTTGTGTCATATTTTTTTAACTATATTCCTGCTTTAAGTTTTCATGCAGAAATTTAAGTACCTTTTTCAAAAAATGTTGTATGTACAAGTTTGGTTTTTAAGTATCATGAATATGAAACTAAGACTACTTATATATAAGTTTGAGTTTAACATTTAGTTATGCAATAACTTCCACATATTCATAATTTTTTTTTGTTTAGCTATATGTTTATTATATGGTATCTTAAAAGCATTTTTTGTTTCTGGATGTTTTCACAGGAAAAAAAAGAGTTTATATATATAGATATGTGTGTTTGTGTGTGTATTTAAATAAATACACTTGCTCTTTTAAATAATTAGATTAATATTTCTTCTGATGTTATGAAATATTATGCTTGATTTATGTATCTTGTTATAATTTTGCGGATAGACGCCACACAAAATTCTACTATATGAATGATTGTGGACTAAACACATCTCTTACATATTGCTAAATGTGAATAAATGCTTAAGCAGTAGCAAATCATCAAAATAATTATTAAATATAGAATTAATAAAAAACAATATTATTTTGCACAAAATAACCATTTAAACAATAACATCAGCTCTTTTAATTGTAATTTAATCTAAATTACCTAAATATTAATACAAATGATTAAACAGCAAAAAAGCTTCAAGAAAACTTTTTTTAAAAAAAATTTCGTTTTGTACAAAATTACACACATTACAGAGCAATTGCGTGTGCATCACACTTTTTTTTTATTAATTTTAAATATCTAAAACTAAAATGAATCAAATGACTAAGCAGCTAAAAATTAATTGAAAATTTTAATGAATAACTAAATTATGTTTTGTTTTGTGCAAAATTTGTACCATAAAGTAATGATAAACGTATTTTACCTATCGTAACTAATTTATACTATCCTAATTTTAATTTTAAAATTATTGAAATAAACTTAAATATTGATTAATTAAGTCTAAACGATATTTAATTAAATCTGTTAAGATAATAAAAACAGAAAACCAATCCAGTCTTACCAATCTAGTTCAAGCATTTTCCCTTTCTTTCATGTATCCATGTGCAGACCATGTTGCATTATTAGTCCAATACCTTATGTTCCGAAATTGTATATTTCCGTAAATAACACTATGTTTCTGTTACAATTTTTAAGTCGGTTTTTCATCTGTGCTGTTAATCCTTTTGTATATAATTCTAAAATATAAATAAAAAAATATATATATCACGAAACTTATCTTTTTTTAGCTGCCCATATCAGTATTTAAGATTTAAAATTATAAACGCTGCTGTTGCAGCATTTACATCGTATTAAAATAAGAAAGAACAATTTTTTCTGCAATAAATTGTAGTACATTCTTTACATTCAAATTAAGTGGTTAATTAATTTTTCTTATTGTAAATAAGCAGATCATTCATTACATTTATGTATTATATTTTTATAAATTTAAATGTTAAGCTAATAAATATTTATAGAAAAAAAGCATTTCTTAGAAAACTTGCTAAATATTATTTTTGAAATAATCAACAATAAAATTAAAGAGCTCATTTTTAATTAGTTTAAGAAAACCCTTTTTAAAATGATGATGATTATTTCTAATTAAAATCCCTCATATTATTTTAAAATTAAAATTTAATTTTATATTGGAATTAATAATATATTTTCAGTATATATTTTAAAGAAAATTTGCAAATCTCTTCTGATGGTGCTATAATTTTTGTGTTCGAAGTGTTTGAAAGTCACATTAACTTGACGAAACAAATGAGAACAAAAGTTGAGATTTGTTCTCTTTTAATAAAATTGTAATTTTTTTAAAATTTTAACTAACATTTTTCTTTTAAACTGCTTAGAACATTGTTTCAATTTTAAATGTGCAATGACCCATTGTTAATTTTCTTATAAAGTTATAGTTTCTTATAAAGTTAGAAGCACATTTGATCGTATGTTTGACCATTAATTAATTTTTTATATTTTTCAGTCTCAGTACAACAGAAAATCATACAAGATGTTACTTGATCTCATGTCACATGCAATGAATCAAGTTATAAAGTTCTTGCTTGAAAGTAAAGTATTTAATCATTAAAAAAAAATTTTTTTTTTGACATTTGATAATGTTTTAGTAATAATGTTTTGCATACCATTTCTTTCTGGTTATCCTGTATTTCATTATAAAAATTCTGATGTTACAGAAAAGTGTTAATTATCCGACAAGTTAGAAGTGAAACTGATCTAGCTAATAAAAAATCTCTAAATTGAACAACTTTAAAAATTTGTTTAGTTGCTCAAATTTTTTTTTACAAAATTGGTATAAAGTTATTCATAAAAGTACACCTAAACATTATCAAATTGACATATACCTTACAATACATGCTATAAAAATTCATTGTGGTAGAGAAAATAAATTCATAATTTTAATTGTCTTCTGCTTAATAGAATTTTTTTGCAGTCATGACAATTAGCCATGGCTGGATTAGAAACTTAATCGAAGCAGTCACTATAACAGATTTAGCATTTCTCAATGTGCACCGCATAGAGGTTTGTTACCTAATGAACATACTTAAAGACTTTTCATTTTCCTGACTAAGGAAACAAAGCTTTGACAAGCTGTGAATTTTAAAGGAATGATTTGTTTTCATTGACTTTTACATCTTTACAAAGTCTTTATCCAAGAAGATTGTTAAAAAGTCCTCAATATCTCAACCTGTGGTGAGATAAAACATAAATTGCATTTCGTTTGGTCTACAACAACCAGGTAATGCTAGAGAAGGTAAATTTAAATTTAAAAAATTTCATATTTCAGGTTAAGATCAAGTTATCAAGAAGAAAAAGATGAAAAATTTGATTAAAAATGTTTTATATCCATTGACTGAGTAGAAAATATGAATTGAAAAGTATTTCTGTTCAGATAAAAAAAATGATCGACATTAGTTATCACTATTTTAATATGTATATAACAGAAAATACTTCTGTATGAAGTCAAATAGTTAAGAATAATGTTATTTTTATGGTTTAGTATGACTTCACTCTTTAGTATGACATCTTTTTAGTGCAACCTTTCCTATGATGACTCCTACATGAAATCTTGTTTGCTGTTCCACGGATGCAATATTATTTTAATGTCCATCAGAATATTCCACTTGAACCTTTCCCTTTCTACAGGGCTCCCACTGGTCAGGGAGAACAGGGAAAACCTTTTTTAAGTTTTTTTATTTATTTTTTTTATATTTTTGCTTACATAATCCAATATTTGGCATTTACAAATAAAAGAATCAGTTTTTTGATGAATAATGAATTGATGAATTGCATAATATTGATAAAATATGGTTTGGAATTTCATTGAAATTTGCTTGATATACTTAGAAAATTCAGGGAACCTTTTTTTTGAATTTGAGTGGCAACCCTGTTTGAATATAATGACTGAAATTTTGTTTAATTTTTTAATTTTAAGAAAATCCCTCCCTGAACTCTTTTTTTTCGCTTTTCAAAACTAGCATTTTTCGATTGACAACAAGTCAATCCATAACAAAAGTCACGAAAAAACTATTCTAACAATTATTTCTTTTTGTACATCTTGAATTCTCTTTGAATGAAGAAAGAGGGACATGACCACCTGTTCTTAACCTTGAAGGTTCTGGAATAAATTTATGCTCAAAAGAATATTGACTACTTCCTGTAATTGAGAATTTGAAGTGGATATTGCACTGTAGTTTAGAAATTGAAGTTTCCTGCATAATCATAATCTTTCCAATTTTCTTGTTTGAAAATTGTATTCACTCTTATTGTAAAGTGTTGTAAGAGTTGGTATATTTTGCAGTTAAAAGATGTGATATTATTGACTTTCTTCTTGATTTTAAATTTGCTCAGCCCTCTGAAAATATGTCATTTAACGAAAACGGCTGCTTCTAAAGTTAAAAGTTTGAAAGGAAGTGGGTAGAAGAAAAACATCCAAATCACAAATTGCTGGAGTTATTCAAGGTCACAAAAACATATCTTTACACTAATTAAAAACTAAATTGATTTTACACTAATTAAAAAACATGATGTAATTATAAAGGTAGAAGAGAGTGTTCTAATTTCATGACATCTTTCTCGTGAAGTGAAATTCTAAAAAGTAAAACACACATTGAATGATTGGCTAAAGTTTATCTGCAATATTAAAAGATATCATTGTACTTTTAACCTTCAATGTACTCTATTAAATAATACTTGTATTTTATATATACTAAAAAATTACGAATTAGTCAGTTTCTTAATTCTATTCAAAGTGTAGCATGTTTTTTCCAAAATAAGTGCAGTTTTTATGAAATATAGGTAAATATTTGCACTAATATTATGTAATCATGGTTTAGGAACCTCACATTGTTTTGTCAAATTTTGTTTTGACCACATGGGTCAGTATATCGAACGTTGACTGCATAGATATATACTGTAAAACCTGAATGTAATGATATAATGAAAAATGTAACTAACAATAAACTTTATTAAACAAAATTGTGTTTTATTAATTTTTAAATATTCAAACATAAAGTATTTAGTATTTACCGTATAAATATAATTAATTTATATTTTTCAGAAAATACTGCAAAGCACTTAGAGTTGGTTGGACGTTGGAGAAAATTTGGGGAAAAAGTCCAACGCTTAAAAAAGCACAAGTTTGATTCGACAGCTCCCATTGCATTTAAGTTTATTGAAGTAAACAATACTGTTATATATATTTGCTTTTAATTCATTATTAATTAGTTTCATAAGAGATGCTGGTTAGTATATTAATTTATGTTTCATGCAAGTGTTTTCAGAATATAACAATCATCATATTCTGAAATAATTTCTGGCATCAATATTTGGCATTTCTAGTTTTCAATATATTTTATAACAAGGTGACATCTTTGGCTGATTTATTAACTAATTTTATGATACCTAATTCACTTTTACTTTGAGTGCTTCATGTTTTTAATTATGAAATTTGCTTCATCTGATAATCAGTTTTAATTATATTTATTAACTTAGTTCT
This sequence comes from Parasteatoda lunata, assembly GCA_949128135.1. Classification (NCBI taxonomy): domain Eukaryota; kingdom Metazoa; phylum Arthropoda; class Arachnida; order Araneae; family Theridiidae; genus Parasteatoda; species Parasteatoda lunata. Next base: position 58,558,651 of record OX421978.1, on the reverse strand, counting down.
CACTATTTACATTTTTGTTGTACACAGTAATTATTTATGTGAACTAAATGTTGATCAGTATAAACTAGATTCTCTAAATTTTTTAAAATTTAATTATTTGTAAAAAATAAAAATAAATTTTAAACAATTTTCACACAGCATTGTAAAATGGTTGGATATACATTTCAAGTGATAATATACATTTCAATACATTTGAATATATCATTTTTCTGCAATAGTGTATTAATTAATCAAAATTACTATACCAGACATGAAAATAAAATTTAAAAAATTAAGAAAGTCTAAAACATATCTATCTGGCTTTTAATCTTAATTGGAGTTGAATTAATGTAAATTAAATCACGCAATTTTTATAATAAGAATGTTAGGAATAAATTTGTCATAGAATAATCATAATAGAATGCAACTCTTTGAAATTTACAAGTGACCCTCAATTTCAGGGTTCATCTGGTGCTCTTCAAAATCAAACTGAAAAATGCTCTTGAATTTTGGATACAGAGGGATCAACTAAATATTACCAAATATTTTTCCTAATAACAAAATAAATTTTGATTTCTTTTCCTGATTATTTCTTCCTTGGTAAAGCAACACTGTTTGCATCACAATAAAGTCCATGACATTCTAACAATATTTTATTTTTAGATCAGTACCACGATCCTTGAACTTGACTTGGAGATTTGGTCACTAATTAAATATTTTCAAATGGGTCCAGAGCACTCAATATTTTCATCACTCGTAAATTTATCTCACAATTATAAAATTTTAACCTTATTAATTCACTTGATTTAATAATGATAAAAATTTATAATTTCTGACTTTTAGTAGCTTTTTATTGTAGTCATATTTTTTGATTTATTTTAGCCTGTATTTTCATTTTAGTCAATTGAAACTATTTTTCATTTGTTTAAAAAAATATAGAATTAGATTGAGTATCTCAATAAAAATATTAATCTTGCACCATTTGCTAGTTTAAATTTGTAATAGGAATTAAGTTTTTTTTATTTGCTTTGTCAGTTTAGTATAATAAAAAAATATTAATTTTATAAATGCCTTTGTATAGCATACATTTATAAATGATTTTTATTTTAATCTAAATAATATGATTAATAATATTTTTTAATATTATGGCTTAAAAAACTGCAACTTAAATTTTTTTTTTTTAACAAAGTCGAATAAAGTAATTATTAATTTAAAGAATTAAATGATAAACTCCATGTTGACTATATTTAAAATAATACTTAAAATCTTAAAATGTATGTGCATATATGTAAATGTAAATAAATGTGTATGTATCCTTATTAAATGTATGGTTGCTATTAAAATCAAGAACTGAGTCCTTTGCCAAAAATAAGTTACCTACTTTTCATGATAATATAAAAACTATTTTTATCTATGAGGAACATACATAAAATTAACATGAAAAACTTTCACGTTAAAATAATTTTTTTGTTCCAATTTTTTTTTTAAGTGCTTAAAAGGTTTCTATTTTTCGTTTAAAAAATTTGCTATATAAAATTGGCATTTGCTGATAATATTGGTTTCTACTGATGCAAAAAATTCTGTTCCTTGGTTTTACTTTTTTGTTTGTTTTATGTTTATGTAGGTTAGAGTCTACATTTGGTTTTAAAATGTTTTCAATATATTTTAAAATGCACATCAAATATTTTTTTTTTTTTTTTTTTTTTTTTAAATTCTTTTAGGGAGCTTTGGTTAAAGCCATGAAAAATGGAGAATGGCTTTTACTTGATGAAATTAATTTAGCAGAAGCAGAAACTCTTGAATGTCTTTCTGGAGTATTGGAAAAAGATGACAATACTTTACTGTTATTAGATAAAGGGTAATGCAATGTTTTTTTAAAATTTAGTATTAGAATGTTTATTGTAGCTTTTCTCAAATTTCGCTTTAACATTCCAATTTTTTTAAAGTGACACTGAGCCTATATATAGACATCCTGATTTTCGTCTATTTGCTTGTATGAATCCTGCCACTGATATTGGCAAGAAAGAATTATCTGCTGGTATTCGTAGTAGGTAAGTCTCTTTTAGTCAGTTTTTTAAGTGATATAAAATTATATATATGTATTGGTTAAAGTTTCAAAGGAATCTTCACTATATTTATTTTTCCAATGGTAAAACAGTTATTTTTAAAATTTTTTTAAAATAAAAGTGTTTCCAGTTTTGCTTGGAAAAATTGTGTATGTTGTATAAAGAATAAGATTATTTTCAATATTTCTAAGTGTCTTTATATTTTGACTATGGCGGAATACTAAAGTCTTGTTCAAATGTTGTTCCCCTTCCCTTCTGGCGATTTATGGGATTAATGCATAAATCACCAGAAGCTAGAAGTAGAGAATATGTGTCAAATGATACTTGGTTCTCTCAAAACTGCAAGTACACAAAAAATAAAGTTTTTTTTTTCTAAAAATGAAAAGAGGAAGATTGAGAAGTGTTTATTTTGATGTTAAAAAGTGTCCAGGGAAGAGATTCCGAAGTATGGGTTTTTATACTGCATAAAAATATACAATATACTGTCCAAATAGTTCAGCAATCCAACTGGTTCATAATAGGGAGCATATCTGACTCTACTTAAAAAGATTTTGTGGTGTAATGTTTAATGATATTATTGTAATGCTTTATGGTATTATTTATAATGTTTTATGATATTGCATATGGCTGAAAAAAAAATTCATTTACATTGATTATCTTCTCCTACATTTTATGTTTCTGCCATTTTAATTTGTTAAGTATTGTTGGCTAAGCGTGAGAATCTGTTTCTGCTTGGGTTTATTGATACCTGACACTGCCTGGTTTTGCAAATATGAAAGGACTTTTGAAAGTAAATAGAATACCCACTTTTTTTGTACTTCTGATTACCAGAGACGCAAAAAACAAAAAAAAAAAAAAAAATTCAGATATTAATAATGACTTAGTGAATTAAGTAATAAGTATTTTTATTGTTTAAATATTTGAGTTATGTTTTAGCTTAGATATTAAAAAAGGGGATTTTTATTTCAGTGAATCCTTTTTAGTATTGTTTTGCAGTTAGCTTACTTTCATAATAAGTGGATCAAAAATTGACAACTTTATTTATTATTTTTTAAAATGTTAATAGATATAAACTATTCAAATTCCATCAAATATCACAAATTCAATCTAGAAAGAAATGCTATTATTTGGTATAAGAATGCTATTGGAAATTATCATTATTTTCAATTATCATTTTCATTATTAGATTTCATTATTATCAGTCTGTATTGAAACTATTCTAATTATAGGTTTACTGAATACTTTGTTGAGGAATTATCAGAAAAGAATGATCTCACAATATTGGTTGAAGAGTATTTAAAAGGTTTGTCCTTGAAAGTAGATACTATTGAAAATATAGTTAAATTTTATTTGGATATTAAGAAAATGGCTACCGAAAAATTAAATGATGGAACTGGACATCATCCACATTACAGGTAATAATATTTATAAGTTAGGGAATAGTAAATAGATTTCTTTTTAATTGTACTGGTCAAACTTATTGTAATGTATTTAAATTAATAGCAATTATATACTTTTTTTTTTTTTAAAGTTTACTTTAATTTTAATACAATCACACTCTTTTAATAAAAATTTTGTTTAGATGCTAGTGAATGAAATATTGCTACATAGTTTTAGATATCAGCGAGTAAAATATTGCTACATAGTTTTAAATATTGGTGAATGAAATATTGCTACATAGTTTTAGATGTCAGTGAATTTAATATTTCTTCATAATAAAGGCATTGATGCCAGATGAAAGAAAAACAAAAATTCTGTGTTTGGTTATTGAAGAAAGTGCTTTATTACAGTGCCAAAATGATGCTTTGTTTGTTTATTTGACATCATTTGTCTTGATGCAACAGATATATAGATTTAAATATAGTGAAGGCAATTAAAATCTGACATATGAAATTTTCCAATTGTATTTATAGATATTACAACAATAACCCATTGACAAAATAACTTTCCTCAAGTCAGGGGAACAAATGAGAGGCAGACTGCACGCTAGGTTACTACTTCAGTGTTTTCACTACAGAGCTAGAACCTCACACATTTTTTTATTTTCTCGCATTAAAAAATAATTAACGCAAGAAGTTTGCACACTCTATTAATCTATTTCAAAATGGCAAATTTCGTGAATTTTGAGAAAAATTTCGTCTTCCGCCATTTAAAAAAAAATCCATTTCACTATTCTTATTTTCAACATCGGTTCTTGTTATCTAGCTTCCCTATTTACCAGTATTGTTCAGAACCTGTGCGATCAGCAGAACAACCCCCGAACCACGGAACCCCTTTCATAACACATTTCTCTGCAACCACGTGTTCATCATAGGTAAGGTTTCTTCATGTAAGACGTTTAAATTTTTTGTGCATGAATGTAAGATAGACAAATTCCTTGTTAAGGCAACATCTTCTACTCCGTAACGGACAAATGAAAATGAAACAAATGTTGGTAGAAACGGTCAAAACGAAATAAATACGGATATTTTTTAGAGAAATAAAAAATCAGTTGAGAAAAAAAATGAGTCCTTTATGATAAGTTATTTAAAGTCAGCTCTATTTTTAGCTGTTAATGAATTACTTAACATCCTCATCGACAATTTACAGCAGCAGCAAGTTGAAGGCTGTGAAAACTATGCTGGAAGACAGCATGAAGTATGAACACGGAAATAACTTCAAAGAACTTTACTATTCTTTAGCAGAAATAATTGAAAAGCCTATGCTGGCAAATGTAGAGGATAGGAAAGTCTGTGCACAATGCTACAAATTTACTTAATGATTCCGAATAGTTCAGCATCCGTTGCAAGGTCATTTATCAACCAAAACCGAATTTTGACAAAATATCGTAACAGATTGATTGATACGCATTTGAGCAACCTAATGAGAATACCTAATGAGAATAGCTGATGAAAAAGTAGATATAGAACCTTTTCCATATGATGATGCAGCAAAAATATTCAATGCTTTAAAAATTAGAAGATGTTAAAAATGTATTATAATTAAAGAAATATTTTTTTCCCCAAGTCTATTGGGGTTTTTTAATTTTTAGAAATCTCACTTAACTTTTTGAAATCTCACCCTGCTTTTGAGAAAGGGTGAGAAATTCTCTCCCATTTTTTTTCTGTAATGAAAACACTGTACTTGGTGTGGTAAAGTGGCTGAATAGTGTGGGAGTTGATGGAAAATAATGGTGCTGGATGGACAGAGGGGAATTAAATTACTTGAGTATACCATGGTTGGTAATAAGCTGTAGTGCTGGTAGAAGATACATGCTTTTCCCACATTGTTATAATAAGGTGAAAAGAGCACAAAAATACATTTCTTGTCTTATTCTGAAACAGTACAATATCACTCCTTTATTTTAATTGATTTCATTTTGCATTTATTTTATTGCTAAGATAAATATGAGGTGCAAAATATACTAAATTGGGCAAATTTCTGTTATGTTAATGGATTAATCAAGGTTATTTCTTTTCTACTTACTACTGTATTAAATATAAGTTATAAAAGACAAAATCCAATGTGAAAAAACACAAATATACTAAAATAGATAAATTAGTATACTAGTTAAAATGTTATACTGGAGTATTTATCTTCAGTACACAAGTATAATATAGAAAAATGGTGAAAAAATTGTAACAAAATGTATCTCATTGCAATTTCTCTGTATTGTCTTTTATACTTAAAATGATGTTTCAATACAACATTGAAAGTTGTATGCTATTTTAAATCTAATAATATATGTGACTTTTAATATAAATTTTTAATATCAGATGTTTAATATCAGTATAAAGTTTAATAATGCCTGCAGACTTCTGATAATTCTGATAACTAAAGATAAAAGCTTCTCAGCTTGAAACAGAAAGTTATGTTGGGATATTTTAACCAACAAGTCTTAAAAAAAATCACATTGCTTTTCGTTTGTAATATACATATAAAGCAAAGTTCTGTAATAACATAAACTTGAAGTATTTCATTACTGTATGGTTTCCTTCTAGCTTTGTTCTTAGTAAATATTTTTCTTTTTTTTTTTTTTTTTCCTGCAGTCTTCGAACTCTTTGCAGAGCATTAAGTTATGCAGCTAGCAATCCTTGCCACAATGTTCCTCGTTCTCTTTATGAGGTATGTCAAAGTTTAAAATTTTTTTCTTATTAAACATGACAATGTTTTGTTATATATCCAATTTGCATTTTTATTTTTCTTAGGCTTTTTGCTTGAGTTTCTTATCTCAATTGGATAACCCTTCACATAAGATTGTGACTGACATCATTAAAGACAAGATTCTTGGTCAAAAACAATTATCGATTTTGCATCAAAGTATACCAGAGCCTAAAGGCGGAAATCATGTCAATGTGTCTGGGTATTGGATAAGAGCAGGGAAACAAGAAATTGAAAAGCCCGAGGATTATATTTTTACAGACACTGTGAAAAGAAATTTACATGACTTAGCTCGAATTGTTTCTGCCGGGTAAGATGAACAATTATGTTTACATTATTATTAATTGATTATATGTTCTCCTAAATGAACTAAATATTTATGCATAATAGGAAATTTTTTTACTTTTTAAATTTTAATTATTTTTAAATATTTTTAATGATGTTGGAGAAAATTGTTATAAATTTTTTTTTTTTTTTTATTTATTTTTTTTTTATAATTTTTTTATTTTTTATTTTTATTTTTTTATTTATTTTTTATTTATTTATTTTTCTTAAATTTTAATTATTCTTTTGAACATTTTTAATGATGTGGGAGAAAATTATTTTATGATTGTTCTTTTTAAAAATTTTATTTATTTATTACAAACGTCCAGGAGATTGGCTATGACGCTCTTGCCTTCCAATGAACTTGTAATAGCTTAAAAATAGGTTATAAGCATGTGTCAAGATGTGAGGTATCAAAAATTTGATCCTGTCTGCAAAAAGGCAATACAATACTAATTTTGAGCCTGAGTAAATAAACAGGCAAACAGTCATAACCATAACAACAAAGACGGAAATGTGCCAGAGCTACATTTTTTGGAAGATCCGGTGCCCCCTGCACCAGAGAAAGCCATGACTTGCCAGTAGACTCACGTCATACAGCAAGCTGTTCCTAAATATAGAAACATATTTTCTTTTTATTAGGAGTTCTGTTGAATGATAAAAAAGATCTCTCAAAGTTCTTTTGAGGACCTGGGCACCTTTGTCTGTGGACATTTTGAGAGTTCTTTTTATTATAGGGATGTACGACCTTTTTTCAGAAGAGGTCCACAATAAAATTTTATCCTATTTTCGGTACAATGAATTCAGTTTCATATCAGTTGATAATAACTTAAGCATTTCTTAATGTAATAAGAATAATACTGATTTAACTTAAAAATTAAAAGAAAAGTAGTGCAATATAGCTTTACTATGAACAAAATAAATGTTTGATATCTTTAAATTAAAAAAGAAAAAAACGGTTGTAGTTTTGTACTTTTTATTTTGTTTTCCTTATTAAATTGTAGCATTTTTTTTCTCTGGTTAAAAATTAATGTAAAATTATTTATTTTTGTGTGTAAAGTACCTGTTTCTAATTTTTAAATAAATAAATTTTCATTAATTATATTCGCTAAGGGGAAAGAGTTAAATAAGCAAATAATGAATTATTTAAGTCAATGATTTGCTTTTGAATTATTGTGAATGGGCTCTAACATATTTCTTTCAGTAATCCTAATTTATGTGTTTGAATTAATCTTAAATTGTTCAAGCGTCATTTGTTATTTTTTTTTTTCCTTTGAAAATTATGTTTCCATGTTGGAATATGTTGTTGCTGAGATAGTCTGCATATGTATTAGTAGTAATTAATTTTTATAACATTGTTATTGAAATTATGCTATTGAAATTAATACAAAATTTTTGTGACGATTCATTAATTCATGCTTTTTTTTACGAAACTTGATTGGTCTTGAAAATGTTTTAAGGCAAAATGTATGTAGGAGTAAGTTACGAAAATTGATTTGAATTATTTTTGTCCCTTGTTTCTTCAAATATCTATGTAGGACATATCCAGTTTTATTGCAAGGAGAAACATCGTCTGGAAAAACAAGTTTAATTCAATATCTAGCAAAGATTACTGGTAATCACTGTGTCCGAGTAAACAATCATGAACACACAGATATTCAAGAATATGTTGGAACCTATGCTGCCGATGTAACTGGGAAACTCGTTTTTAAAGAAGGTTCGTTTCTTTATGGTTCATTTGAATTTTTTTTTCTTCAGAAAAGTTCAATATTTTTATAATAAAAATAGTTCAATATTTAATATAATCCAGAAAATAAATTAGTTCAATATTTTTATATCGTATTATTTTAAGAAATAATTTTTAAAAAAATTCAGCTTCATTTTTGCAGACCATTTTCATATTTGTAATATTTTAAATTTTCAATAGATCTTAACTGTCTTATGTCTTTGTTTTTTGACATAAGTACTTATGGTTTTAGTATTTTCCAATCCAACTGTTTTAATTTATTTTTCATATATATTTAAGTCTTTTAAACATTTCTTTTTATTTCCAGGTATATTGGTTGAAGCAATGAGAAAAGGTTGTTGGATTATTTTAGATGAACTTAATCTTGCACCAACTGAAGTTATGGAAGCTCTTAATAGAGTAAGTGTTGCTGAATTGATGTAAATATTTTGAACCAAATAGTTATGATATGATATAATTGAAAGTTAGGATGTAATATTTTTTTCCTTTTTTCTTAAAAAGAAAGAAGATTAAATTTTTTATTGAAGTCAGATTAATAAGATGGAAATAAAACAAATATAATTTGAAGATATAAATATAAAATTAAAATAATTAATATTTAATTATTAAATATAAAATAAATGTAATGGAAAATTTTGTTAATAACATTTAAAAAAAAGTAATTATTTAATTATATTTATTATATTAATTATATTTAATTATATATAAAAAATTATTTTTATTATAACATTAAATATAAAAAGCATAATTTAAATTTCTTCAATTTTAGATTTTCTTATTGAAATTTCCCACTTTTTATCATGCGTTTTGAATTTTTGCGTAAACATAGGTAAAATGTGTATAACCAAATGTATTTTTTTTTTTATACCTATGCTCTTAACTCTTATGTTTTTTTTCATTTAACATAAATTATACATATGTGAAATGTTCTTAATCAATGTTCTGTTAATTTTCTTATGTTTTATTTTGCATTAATATATGAAAGTTGATTAATCTTTCTTCCAATACAATTTTACTTTGTGGTGAATGTCTTATAGCTGTTTCATATGTTGGTTTGCATACCTTTAAATTTTATATTGAAATTCTACTGACTGTATTTGTTGTAAAGCCTGCTTGGCTTTTCCAGGTGGAAAGAAACTTGAAATAAAGATAATACCCATTTTTTTATATGAAGTCTACTATTTAATGATATATTTTCAGGTGTTGGATGATAACCGTGAACTGTTCATAGCTGAAACGCAAACTCTGGTCAAAGCACATCGGGGTTTTATGATTTTTGCTACTCAAAATCCAGCAGGCATTTATGGTGGGAGAAAAGTGAGTTAAAAAAAATTTTTTTTTAGTGTAATTTATACAGGTATATGAGTTTTTATTCTTACAAAATTGTTTTTCATTTCTTTCTTAGTTGTATCACTTACACCTAGTAAATGAAGTATTTAATTTGTTTCTTAAATTTGTATTTTTATTATTGATAAACTGATATACGAATTTTGCCTTCCTATCACTATTTTATTTTAAGCCTCAATGGCTCAGTGGAGGTGCTGAAATGTCATTGGGAAGAACTGGGGTTCGATTCCCGGTGGTGGTTTAAATCCCACCCAGATCAGATGTACCAGATTGTCTGGGAAGTAAGTGAAGGTAGCCTATACGCAATGTTGACCACAATGCCACAATTACACTGTTTGTCACAAAATTGTGGAGACTCAACTTCTATGACTTCCTCTGCCTACAGTGGGTTCGGTTGTTACAAGAATTATTATTTATTTTATTATTATAGTTTTCTTCCTGTAAATAATTTTTTATTTTTACAATGCTGAATAGTAAATTTTTGTTGACTGCATATAAAGTTAAGTATATTAAAATGTAGGTAAAAAATGCATCAGTTTATGTTTATTTAATATATATTCCAAGCTTATTAATTTGTAAATTTATTAATTTATCAAACAAAATGTTGTAAATTTATTTTTAAAAAAAAATAACATTACCATCTTTTTCTTTTTTTTATAGAAAATATTGTGTTTAGTTACAATGTTATGTTTGTTCTCTTCTAGATACTGTCGAGGGCATTTAGAAATCGTTTCATTGAACTTCATTTCAATGAAATCCCACCCCCAGAGCTGGAAACAATCTTAGAGCAAAAGTGTCAATTGCCTCCATCATATAGTAAACAATTAGTTGCAGTTATGCAAGAATTACAAGTATGTCCAACAATTTCTTATATTTTTGGTATTTATTCTGAAATCATTTATGATTAACAAGTTTTGTTGGAGGCTATATTAAGAGTTTTTTGCGAATTATTAACATTCAGTTTTCGAATGTAAAGAAATATCTGGTAACTGTTGACAAAAAACTGCTTTAATCTGCTGTTCCCATCAAAAATTACTTCATTTTGCATTTACTTTAGTGAAAAGTTTTCTTAAAATATATAAATGTTATCAGCTCTATAAAATTTATTAAAAAAATGTTGATGATGAAAAAAAACAAATTCCAGGTTTATTTTATTATAAAAATGGAAAAATAACTATTTAAAATACAATAAACAAATGTAAATATAATGATGGTTCAATTTTTTTAATAGAGATTCTGCATTGGCCCCTTTTTTTTTCTCTCTCTAAGATCTCGACTTATGATGAATAGTAGAGAAAAAGATCTTACTGCTCAACCTAAATCCAATATTCAAATTAGCTGCATGTTCTTAAAATAAATAATTTGAATTTTACAAAATGTCATTTCACATATTCATCTACTAAGCTTTATAATTTTTAGTTTTATGTTGGGATGTTTCATTATAAATAGTAATAATGATAAGTGAGTAGTTTCTATTGTGAAACTATCTCTAGTATTCCATTTGTGGTAATTAATTTCTTAAAAAGTTTCCTGTCTCGTGTTAAGTATTGGTTATATGACCCAGATAACTCTGCTCATATTTTCTTTTATCAGGTAATTCAGTATGTAATAAGTTAAAGGTCATTAAACCAAAGCTATAATATTTAGGAATATTGTGATAGGTCTAAAAGGTAATTTGAGTTGTAACAAAAAGAATTCTTCCACCTACTAAGTGGTATTAGTTGTCCTACAAGCAATGATAAACGAACAGCCTTCAGTTTATTCTCTCTGTTTCTGAAAGCATCATTGAGCCTTTGAAAATGGACTTTGAGTTTTTCTTTTTTTATTGTGGATTTTTTCAACTACCTACAATGCCTGTCAAAATCCTCTGCTGTTGCTTTTAATTGGGAATTATTTTTAGAAACAGACTGAGTGGAGGACAATTGCTCAGTTATCCATTTCAATTTTATTTCTTTACCGTCGTTGAACAGCCAACCCAATTTTAAGTTTACAACTACCAATGCTCAACTCCGCAGCCTTGGAATTTTGAACTTAATCTAAAAACAGGGAAACTCCTGGATCAATTATTAAGAGAAAAATGCCTTTGTGAAGGGAAACCACGAAAACCTTTTTTTGGTTACCCTCAGCAAAGGGGACTCTAACCCGTGATGAGTGTGCCTCTGATGATATTTTATGTCAGCACTGTGGTCGGTGCGAGCCGGGTGCAAAACTCATATCGAACAACCATCTCTGCGATTCGAACCCGGTGCACCTCATCGGAAGGTGAATGCTCTATCCCATGAACCTTTTTCGTCAATTTAAAATGTTGAATTTTGAAAGAAACTTATTCATCAATTTTCAAAGATATCACAGGGATTTGAACTTGGGTCATCTCCCTGGCAGACAAGTGTTCTAACCATTAAACCACCACAGATCTCAATTATCCATTCATCACTGCTTGCACAACAACTACTGCCACCTCGTGAGTGGAAAGAGTATGAAGCTTGTTTATTACACTATGAACATCATTTCAGGCCTGTCGCCATTTTCCTAAAAACATGGTTTTTGTTAAATGGTTTCTGACATGTTATTTATTGACTGTGCTCAATATTTTTTTTGTTTCCTTTGCCTTTCTTTCCAAACATAGTTTGCAAACACCTTTTATTAAATACCTAATGGACTAGTTGGGCACAATATAATTACTACCAAATGTCTGCGATGTAACTTTTAGTTAATTATGTTGTTTTGCTATGTCACAGAAGTTTGCTAAAGCATTCTGTGATAATTGAGAAAATTTTATTATTAGGTTTTAGTTGTTTCGCATTGTCTATTTCATATCTTATAGTTAAGAAGAAGAGAAAGTGGTGTGTTTGCTGGCAAACAGGGATTTATCACTTTGAGAGACCTTTTCCGTTGGGGTGAACGCTATGTGCATGCTCCTGATCCTCCAACAAAATATTATGACTGGAGCCAACACTTATCTGATGAAGGTAATTACAATATAAGTTTTTAATTTTAAATGTATTCAAATCTAATGTGAATTGTTTTTAAATGTACAGAAGGGGAAAATAACGATATCACCCTGAATATCTTTTGTTCGACTGGTTGAATTTTCATTAAGTGTCAATCTTATAACTCATAGGTGAGACCACAAATATACTAATTAATTAGTACTAACTAATAATTGAGTTAAGTAATCAAACACAAAAACTCTTCTTCTTTCAATAAACACACCTACAGATTTGTCTAAAGTAAGAACTCCTCCAGCCATTTGCCTGGACCCGTGGCGGTGACTATGGTAATGAGGTATAACTATTTCAAGTAGAGGTGTGGAGTTATTTTTAAGAATAGGTTTTGGCTCAGGTCAGCGAGAGAAATAGAATATTTTTTTCCTGTCTATTGTGTTAGCCATAGAGTGAAGAGAAGCTACCCTCCCTGAAATGCGTTATTCTTGTTTCTATAGCAGCAGACAGCCTTAGTCTTTGTAGCAAGGGGAGTTCTTACCTTCCACAAACTATACTAATTTGGATTTTTGACCATCAAAATAAGAGTAGGGGTTAGTCACAATCTGTAAAGATCCACAATCTGTGTAGCTAGCTGTATCTCTATATATAGTTTAGTTCAGAAAGCAGTTAAAAGTTTGCGCTCATATTGTTAATTTCAATTTTTGTGTCTTTTTCCATATTTTGAGAACATAAGCAGATCAAATTTTTTGCACAAATTTAATTATTATTTCTTATTTTATTTAATGAGAGTAAAAAAATATTAATTGTAATGTATTTAAATTTTTGCACCAACATAAACAATGTAATTTGAAATGGCAACATGCCACGAAATGTATGCGAAATTTGTCAAAAAGTTTCTTGAGTTTTAAAATTAAAAAATAGGAATCAGCATTTATAAATTTCATTTCTTAAAAACTATTTTGCCAATTTTGCTCAAATTTTATATTATGTCATTTCAAACAGCACAGTTGTAAATGAAATTAAAATTTGTATCTTTCAATTTAAAACTTTTAAAAATAGGAAATTTTAAATCATGCAAAAGGGGATGTAAATATCATTCCAAACCAACAACTATGGAATTGCTGTAAATCAAGCTTGTCAAACAGGTATGGATTTGGCTTAAATTCAAATTTGAAATTCTCATATCCTTCATTACATTGTATTAAAAATATTAGAATTCGAAAATGTAAATGGAAAGAACAGTTGGAAAACAACATGGGTTTACGATAGAATCATCACGTTCATCTAAAGCTGATTACTTCCTTACAAAATACACGTGTCATACATCATATTTAATATCTGAATTAAAGAAAAAAAAAAAAAAACAGATGAAAAAAATTATTAATAGAAAATTAGGAAAAAGCGTGGATTTAAAATTGAATCAGCATGTCAAATAGAAGAGATGGGAGAGAATTAAAATATGAAATTTCCTTATGAATTATGTTGAATTGAGTAAGTTAAAATTTAATCGCTCAAAACCAAATTTTGGGTGTTATAATGACATCATATTAAAAATACGAGAATTTGAAAAACCATATTGATTTACGAGAGAATCAGTGCAAATAAACTTCTTTTTACATATCAGACCTTATGCCAGGGCCCATAATCAGAATTAAACGGCAAGCTATCCAGAAAATTTTTATCCAAGGAAAAAGTGCAGCAGCGTGTTTAGAATGAATCCTGCATTGCAATGTATTTTCCCCATTTTCTTCAGATTTTTTCTACAAATTTTATTAGAGAAAGATACGTTAACTTATTTTGATTTGGGAAATTAATCTTTTAACATTAGATTCTTGGTTTTATTAAGCTTGATTCAAAGTTTTCTTTTGCCCATGACTGCATATAAATAATTCAAAAGTTTACTAAAAATGATACTTTGATTCGGCTATCTCATGCTTCACTTTTTAGTATAATTACCCAAAACTGTGGAAATTTTAGTACCTAATTTTTGCTGAAAAAGCAGACGACCCCTTGGTAGATGTTATATTATTTTGGATACTGTTATTTATTTCTGGGGATACTATTTAGACTACTACTTTTTACTTTTTGAGGGCAACCATAGCCACTATTTTTGAATGCTAACTTCAGTGGAGGCCCTCTAATAGTTAATATTTTTTTTTTTTTTTTGTTTTTTTTGTTTTGTTGAAAACATGAAAAAAAGAAAAAGGTTTGAAATTTTAAAAAATTCTTCATGCACTGTCTGATGTTGGTAGCTTTATTAGAATATTTAAAAACATGATTAAAAAGTTAAATAATAATGCAATTTTTATGATTTTAGGTTATTTGCTTTTGGCTGGCCGAGTTCGTTTCAGAGAAGAAGTGGATGTCATCAAGACAGTAATCGAAAAACATTTTAAGCGAGAAATTATTCCAGATAATCTTTTCAATTTAACAGAAAACACCTCCTTTGTTACAAAAAGTCTCTTGGAGAGATTTCTGACTGAAAAACTGCCTCCACCATTTGATCACATTGTTTGGACTTATGGCATGCGTAGACTTGGAGTATTGGTGGGAAAGGCAATGCAGTTTGAAGAACCAGTTCTACTCGTTGGAAATACAGGGTAAATGTTTTATGCAAACAGATGATTGATGTTCTTTTTTTTGTTTATTATCTGCAGCTAAAAGACTATTGTTCTGGTGTATTTTTAATTAGCAATATGAGTGGTTAAATTTATGTAAAAAATAGCAAAATTTTTTACAATTGAAGAAATTTTGAAAAAAATTCCTGTGTTTCCTACCATTCATCAAAGCTTTGCTTTAAATGCAACTTTTGAATAGGCTAAATATTCTCAAAATTTTAATTATTCTGATTAGAATTTAAAATTTTACTCAATAATACCATTCATAAGATTTGTTTTAATATTTAATCAGGTAAGGAAGCATGAATAAACTAAAATCAAATGAATCTCATGAGTGTTGTCTCCGGTTTTACCTACCCGGTTTTTTAACTCCATATCATTATAAATTTTGAGAGAGTCAGAAAAACAACAGGCTGTGAAGGTATAAACCTGTAAAAAATAAATACAGCCATTAAAAATTGGTATAATGTAAGTTTTGGTGTTAAAAATAAATAATTACCAAAAAGTCACACTATTTTTCTGCCATTGTGGCAATTTGTGTTGAGGTTTTTTATCTATACATACAGTATATTTTAATTAGGATGATGCAAAAATATTGAGTTTACAAAAGCAATTTTAAAACTATTTTCTTAAAACGTTTTATAAAATATCTGAATGCTATATTAAAAATGTTACATATTTGTATATTATTCAATTTATGCATGATAAATATAAGATAGATGCACAAGCGATTTTTAAAAGAAGTAAAAATGAAGTATTTTATGTTGCAAGGCAGTTAATTTTATTTAAGTTTAAAGAGACTGCTTTTTTTAGCAATAACAATCTCATTTTACTTAATTAATCTTTACTCTCGGGTATGTAGAGTACATTATTATTGTAACATTGTACATTATTATTATAATCCTATAATTTTATATTATTTTGTAAAGATTAACTTATGGTTTATACTTCATTTTTTACATCTCATTCGTGTAAGGCTTCAAATCTATTGAAAATTATGATGATACAATACCCCTCTGGATATTTTATTGTGATAGAGCGAAACATTATTTAAAAAAATGTTAAGTAAATTAGAATATTTTTTTCCATCTAAGTGAGGAAAGGACTAAAACCACTTGCTAATAGAGCATGCATCATGCTTGGTTGCTATAATACTAATTTACTTTGCTTTGTTTTCTTTTTCATTTGTACCATTTCTGCTTTTTTTATGTTACTTTCTAGGTCATCATTTGTCCTATAGTGCTTTCATTAAAGCTTTCACTTTAAAAATTACGTGTGCAATTTTCTACCTTGGTTCAGAGCTTATGTATACCCTAGTTCAGTTCACCCTAACCTTTTTATCACCTCAGACCAATCAGTATTACATAATTTTTCCGCAACCGAGAGGAGGTGGGACATTCATTGTTTATATTTTAAATAGTTTCTATTTAATAATTTTAATTCAATTGTATTTAAATAATCCTTCATAATAAATTACAATTATATGTATGGTATTGGTGCGACTTTACGTGACGTACCTTTTTATCACCTCAGACCAATCAGTATTAGATAATTTTTCCGCAACCGAGAGGAGGTGGGACATTCATTGTTTATATTTTAAATAGCTTCTATTTAATAATTTTAATTCAATTGTATTTAAATAATCCTTCATAATAAATTACAATTTTATGTATGGTATTGGTGCGACTTTACGTGACGTACCTTTTTATCACCTCAGACCAATCAGTATTAGATAATTTTTCCGCAACCGAGAGGAGGTGGGACATTCATTGTTTATGTTTTAAATAGTTTCTATTTAATAATTTTAATTCAATTGTATTTAAATAATCCTTCATAATAAATTACAATTATATGTATGGTATTGGTGCGACTTTACGTGACGTCTCTCAGCTCCCGGTTAACCTCTCATCCATGGAAAGTCATGCTAATCTGAGAGAAACACACCACAGTAAATAAAATAGAAATAAAAGGGCAGCCCAGTACCATTTGATCCACAGACCGGTACCGGCCCTTGCCAGAGGTTTGGAGACCACTGCTATAGTTTACTTTCAGTGTTTAATTGTGAACTATATATCCGACAAATACTAGCTTCTATGTTTGATAAGGAATATTTTTCTTTGTGCTAGCAACATTTAGGTTATAAATAAATACTGATTTTTAAAGTTGAAAAATAATAAAAATTTTTTGTTTTATTCTCAATAACAAATGAATAATTTAAATTTAACTATTAGAGGTCAAAAATCTCTTAGCTTAGCTGTTTTGCTTTAAATGTTAGAGAATTAATTTGTAACACATTTTTAACACATTAATTCTCCAACTTAGGCTTAATTTTTAACTATAATTATTGTTTTACGATCATTTTATAAAACCTCAATGATCATACAAGTTGGCAATTTTTTATTATAGACTTTTTATTCGCATACATTAAAGTAAAATATGAACTTTTTTTTGTTGATATCATATTAATTTAGCAATAATAATGTAGTAATAATGTAGCAATAATCTCTTATTAGGTGTGGTAAAACTACAATATGTCAGATTTATGCATTACTGATCCAACAAGAAATTAATATAGTAAATTGCCACATGCATTCTGAAAGTGCAGATTTTATTGGTGGACTTCGACCTGTGCGAAATTCAAACAAAGAGGTAAAGCTTTCATTATTTCTTTCTTAATAATGCTTAAATAGTTATTACAAAAACAAATATTTTAGTGACTTTCAACTAATTATTAAATTTTTTTTTTCTGTTTCTGGTACAGTTTTTATTTTTATCCCTTAACAAGGGGCTTTGTGAACATAGTTAAAAATAGAGTATAATTATTTAAAATTATTTTTTTTTCAGCAAAGATTAATGTATGATATAGAATTAATGTAGGAAAAATTAATATTTTTGTATATTTGATATAAGGCTCCTTTCTTTTATTTTTATGATTTGTTAAAATTTTATTTCTTTCTGCTTAGCATTTCTTTAATTTGTTCTTTATCAAAATGTAAAAAAAAAAAAAAAAAAAAAAAAGGAATGAGAGCAAAAAGTCATGAAGTAAATGAAAATGTATTTTTAAAAAAAATATATTTAATTATTGGTTAATAACAGTGATATGCTATTTTATTTAACATCTTTGGGCAATACACATATTTTCAAGCAAATCCCTGTTGTGAAGTGCTTGTATTGTGGTATAGTAATGCATAGTGCATTGCTAATGGAGTGAAATTAATAAAAGTTTGAGTTGTAATAAATAATATTTTAAATGAATTTTAAGTGATTACTTAAAATAATGTAAATATATTAGTATTACATAATGTTTTACACTATCAGTCACATATAACTGACACAGCTAAATGAAAAGTTCAGGGTCAGTTTCAGGTAAGTGATATGGCACTCCCTGTCGCAGGATTTTTTTGAGCTTTCTACGACAATTCCCTCTAGTACTAATAACTTTCTTAGAAGCATTTTTAAAAGTAGCAAATATATGTATTACTAATTCAAAGTAACAGAAGCACTTTCTGTTTACAAAAAGAAAAAAAAAAAAGCCTCCATGTATAGAACAGATCAGTATATATATTTTTTAATTATAAATGTTTGAATTTTTAAAAAAAATCTATACATGAAAGAATAATATAATACATGAAATAATGTATACTAGCATCAGAACAGTAACAGTTTAAAGAACACAAAAGTTGGAAGGTTAGCATGATATGTTGTTTAAGCATGTTTATTACACAGGATTAGCTATATATGTAGCACAACTTTATTCGGGAAACAAAAAAACACAGGTTGTTAAAAATCATGAAGTGCTCCTAATTTGTATATTTTTATTTAATGAGTGATTTATCATAGCAATGAACTATAAATACATGAAAGAATACATTTTCTAATATTATTGGCGATATTCTCCTGTTTTAAAAACTATTTATATAGTTAACCTTTTTTAAATTTTTGCTATTTGGAAATTACTTTTTATAACATCAATCTGAAATTCTAGCTAAGCCAATCATGGTGGAATTTTTTTATTCTCTAAAAAAAAGTTTGGAAAAAAAAGCACAAGTTTTTTTTAAATTTATGATCTTATAGTTTCTTGTTATTTATGATCAAAATTTTGTTTTCTTTTCGCAGGATTCTAAGCTGTTCGAATGGGTTGATGGACCTTTGATAAAAGCAATGAAAAACGGCCATTTTTTTCTTGCTGATGAAATTTCATTGGCTGATGATTCAGTATTGGAAAGACTTAACAGCGTACTTGAATCAGAACAGAAAATACTATTGTCCGAGAAAAGTTATGAAGATTATAAGGAGTCAGAAATTAAGGCTGTTTTTGGATTTCAGTTTTTTGCCACTATGAATCCTGGAGGTGATTATGGCAAAAAGGAGGTTTGTATACATTGATTATTTGATTATAACTTATATGCTTGCCAACTTTTGCGCTCTTCAGAAAAGTTTTATCTTATTTGTAAGGAAATATTTACAAAAATGATATTGCAAATATATGCTTAATTTACTTTCCACCATTGCTTAAAACACAATATGATAACTAGCATATTTTCTTTATGTATGTTTAAAATTTTTAAACTTAATGGTAGTTAAAATTATATTCAATCAAATTTGTTACAATAGGAATTAAGAATGACTGAAAAAATTTTGCTACTGCATTAAATATAAAAATAAAATCTTCTGGAAAATTAGTAAGAGTTGGCAGTTACATAATTTCTATAATATTTATGACTGTATTATTATAGGACAATTTTATTTCTGCCTATTACACATGGGAAATTAATTTATGGGGTTGAAGTTTTCATTAAGACTTATCTATGTGTGTTATATCTCCTTTATTTCCTCATAATTATTTAAAACTCAAGTTGTAGACATTCCTGATCATTCATTTAGCGCTTCACTGTTTTATTATTAGCTACATTTCAAACTTACTGTTCAAGAATTTAAAAGCTAGAAAACATGTACGTTCACTGATTAATATATCTTATTATGTAATTATTGGTTGCTTAATATTTAATGTTTAATCTGCTTGCATTATTGTTTAACAACTATATTTCTTCCTTTGTTATACTTGAAAAGTAATTTACAGATTGAATTATTACATAAAGACTTATTAGCTTACAACACCAAATTTATAACACTTTAGAGCAGAGGTCGCCAAAGTGGTCTATATAGACCCCCAGGGGTCTATTTAACAAAAGCGGGGGTCGATCTGAGCCAGGGGGTCGAATGGGGGCCGATCCAAATCGGAAGGGTCGATTGGGGGTCAAAGAAAAAACAGTTCTTAATATGCAAATCACACATACCTAATTGAGTATGTAAAATTTGTGATTTTTTTTATAATTGACTTAATATCAGTTTCTTTATAAAGCATAAATTAATAAACGTATATTTATTCGTGTGAAACAAGTATTTACGTTCCAGCGCGCAGTGGACCGAACTCAGCACAGTTTATAAGTCATATGCATATGTGCGCTTGTCCAATTGTCACGTGTGACGAGCATTGACGTTACAAACGCAAATATCATACGCAGTTTCAGCTATCTTTTTAAACTATGAGCAGTGTTGAATATTTGCAGTGTCATTATTAAAACTTTTATAGTTTTTTATAATTAGTTATTGTTTCGATAAAACCATTCGTTTAGTTTAGATATCAATTTTAATTATCAATGCATGTAAAAAAAGAAGGCAAGCATTAATTATATGGATTAGTACAGCCTGCGACAAAACTATACCACTCTTTGTATTTTTTTACGAAAATTACAAAATTGACCAATTATGACGAAAACTAAAATTGACCAATTGTGAGCCCAATATAGCGAACCTTGCAAAAAAACACCAGACACACCCATCTCATTGATTAAGAAGCAATAAATCTTTAGTTACTTTACTTATTATTTCTATACTTATTCATAATTACTTATTATTTAATAAATATTTAGGTATTTAAATTTCAACATTAATATATTTTTCATAAAATTATTGTTACACAATGTTCTATTACTTTAATAAATGTTTAAAATCATAAAATAAATGTACAAACACAGTATCTAATAGAGTTTTATTTTAATTAACAGAAAACTACTTTTATGGGGGTCGATGGAGATTTCAAAAAATTATATAGGGGTCGATGATCAAGAAAGTTTGGCGACCCCTGCTTTAGAGTGTGTTATAGAAAACAAATTAGTTTTTTCACGTTAATTAAAGAATAAAATTTTTTTATTAGCATTTAATTAATTGTATCCCTGATTATTGAAATACTGTTGTTTGCATCAACTTTATTTACATTATTGTAAAAGATATCTTCACTGTAATATACCATACTAACTCTAATGTTATTAACCGCAATAAATCTGCCTTTACTAATTTTGTATACTTTTTTTATAGCTGTCACCAGCACTTAGAAATCGTTTTACAGAAATATGGTGTCCAAATAGTGCTCAAGTTGATTCAGATGTTATCGCTATTATAAACCATTCATTGAAGAATTCTTATAAGTATAATCCTAAGCGCTTTAATATAGCAAAGGCTATAGTTGATTTCATAAATTCTTACCGTCAGACTGAAGTAGGTAGAAGGTAAGTTTTAAAATTTATGCTATAAGATTTTTTTTTAATGAGAACCAAAGATTTTAACACAAAGTAAAATGTTTTTTTTCTTTTAAATGATTTTTATTTATTTATTTATTCTCAAAGTAGGCTTACTGCAATTGTGAATTACACATCTGCTATAAGAGTTCCAAAATAAACAGAAATTGTTTTAAAAAAAAATAAAAAAACGGTGAAAATATTCAATTTGTTGCATTGTAGATTGGTAGCACAGACTTTTTTTTATACTAAGTTCCATCATTTGTACATAGAGTGCTTACAGATTATGCTGTTGACTAGAAAAAATATAAAACAATGTTTTCTGTTTTATTTTAGACCATTCATACTGAAATAAATGCACAGGTGTTTTCTAATTTAATTAATGGGTTGCTCTATGTTGTCACTACAAATTGGTTTTATTTTGAAAACGTAGTTTTTTAGTTTTTCATTGCTGCCAACATTATTTGTTAATTAAGTTTATATCTAATTTTAAAACTTGGTGAGAAGAACTTCTGGTTTCTTAAGAATGCAGCAAAGCATATGCTTCTATTTGCATCAGTTTTCCTTTAATAGATTTTTTAAATTGGTGATCATTTCTAGGATACTTGTTTAAAAATATTTTACTGTTTGATGTTGGTTTTTTACTGAAGGCATAATTTGACCCAGTTTCTGAAGTTTCCTTTGTTAATTTCCCTTTTATTTGGGCACCAAGACTTCTTTTTATCAGGCATTTTGAAAATGAAATTTTTTGTTAATAAGCCTACAAGCATTGTACGAAAGAAGGATATTAGAGTCTTGAAATCGTACAACAAGCATGCTAAACTGTGATTGAAGCTGTGCCAAAGCTAGAAAAGGCATTCACTGAATGTTTCATAATAGCTATTTGCCTACTTAATAATTAAATAAAAATATCAGCATTAATTAAATATAACAGTAAAGCGCCGATTATCTGAACGCTGATTTACCGGTTTGTCCAATTATCTGAATCTCACCAGGACCACATGTTTTTCCTACCTTCCTGAAAAGAATGTTTTTTTTTTTTTCACAAAGAATCTACATTTTCAGAAATTCTAAAAGGAATTAAAAAAATGGCTTATTTTTTTTATCTTGGTAACTTTGAAAAGAACCTCATGTATGTTTCACCTGTTTCAACATAGGTAGAAGGTAGTTTCTAATAAAGGAACAGGTTTCTAATAAAATGTTAAAAAAGTAAAAAATTTAAACACGCTATTTGTAACTTGCTATAATAGACAATACTACAATTGCTAGTCCTGACCCTTTAAAAAGTGTAAAGGGAAGCTACTTTATAAAATTCGCATAACCATTTTTTAAAGTTTTCCGATTATCTGGATAGGCTATAGTCCTGATTTGTCTGGATAATTGACTCTACTGAATTATTATTATTAGTAGTAGTAATTTGTATATTTATTTTTTTGATTTTAAATTTTTTACTTCTCTTTAGACACTCTGTGTATGTCAGAGTTGTTAATCATATTTACACCCATTATGCTAGGTAATTATAAATTGCTTTTTTGTATCTAATCGTTGTATTCTCCATTTTTATAGAGTATCTATTACATTGCGAGACATATTGACATGGATAGAATTTATCAAATCAAGTTGCCATGAAGCTGCTCTTACATATGAAGCTGCCTATCTTCTAGGCGGTATTCTGGTGTTTTTAGACAGTTTAGGATCAGGTAAGTTACATTATAGGAATTAAATGTTAATAATATCTTGAAATTTTATTTTATTTCAAAAAAAGTTTATAATGTGTAATGTAATTTTTTTAATTTAATTCACCATATAGTATAAAATTTATTAATTTCTTTATTATCAATTATTTTTATTCAGTATAAAACTTAATTTGTTGTTGAAAACTGTAACATTCTACACTAATGCACTGGCATTGATTGCTAAATTGTGCTTTATTTATGCTGGCTTTTCTTGGGGTTTTCTTTTGTGGTTACCTCATGGGATTGTTGAAAACTGT
The DNA here is from genome assembly GCA_949128135.1 of Parasteatoda lunata. NCBI lineage: Eukaryota > Metazoa > Arthropoda > Arachnida > Araneae > Theridiidae > Parasteatoda > Parasteatoda lunata. The sequence goes on along the minus strand of OX421978.1, from coordinate 58,534,914 downwards.
AACATTCCGTGAATTAATTGCATCAAAATACACTAATGCACTGACTTTAGCAATGATTGCTAAATTGTGCTTTATTTATGCTGGCTTTTCTTGGGGTTTCTTTTGTGGTTACCTCATGGGATTGTTGTTGAAAACTGTAACATTCTGTGAATTAACAGCATCAAAATACACTAATGCACTGAAATTGATTGCCAAATTGTGCTTTATTTATGCTGGCTTTTCTTGGGGTTTTCTTTTGTGGTTACCTCATGGGATTGTTGAAAACTGTAACATTCCGTGAATTAATTGCATCAAAATACACTAATGCACTGACTTTAGCAATGATTGCTAAATTGTGCTTTATTTACAATGGCGTTTCTTAGGTTTTCTTTTGTGGTTACCTAATGGGAGGCCATTAAGCGTCAGCATCATATTCTGTAATGTGAATAGTAGGAATTTCTGCAGTTTGTTTTAATGTAATTTTTGTAGCATCTGTATTAAGTAAATTATTCTCTATTATGAATATTATTGTCATTTAAACTAGTTTTCTTCTCCTGTCCTTCCATTTTTTTCTTCATTTCCCAGTTCATTCCAGAAGAGATTTCAGAACATTGCCATGCTGGGTTATTGACCAGGCAAATATTTATCTGTAACCAAACTGTGGATAGTTGACTGTAAAGTTAAAATTGGCCAGTAAACTTTCTGCTGCTTCAGTTGGAGAAATAAGCTCTTGTGCTATCTGTACTAAATATTATATTGAAGTTATCTTTGCTATGTCTTGTTCCTAAGCTTATGTAGCTTTTATTTCTGAATATTGTTTTATATTCTTGCAATAATCATTGCCTGATGTTCCTGTGTAAAACACCATTGGTATGCCAAAATTCTTAGCTTAACCACATATTTTCAGAACTGTGCCCTTGTGATATCCATTTTTCTTAGGGTGTTGAGCTTGAACAATTATGACTGATTTTATTTACTAAGTGGCCAGTTTTGTGATGATTTTAGAATAATTTTTAAAATTTTACTGAAAAATATTAAGTTTTTTGTTTTGTTCAAGTAGTGTTTTTAAATAATGTTGTGAATGCATTTTATCAGAGCTTTGATTGGTAGATGCTATAGGAGAAGGATTTAAATAAAGAAAATCCATTAAAAAAAAATCATGTTTTTTGCCTGCTTTGTAATACTTAAACAGAAATAAGGTGATAAAAAAATTTTTGGTAATTAACTATCTGCTTAAAATAAGAAGCAGTGTTTAGATAAATAAATTTAAGGTTAGTTTAATACAAGTGTAAACTAAGTTTTTAAGCATTTTCCTAATATCTCTCTCCTCTTCTCTCCTCTCCTCTCTTCTCTTCTCTCATATATATATATATTGTGGTACTGTTAACTTGGGAACTTCTCTATTTATTGTTAACACTATTATTTATATTAATTCATTTTGTTAGGTTGTCTGAAGTAATAATTTAAACAGTGTTGGATAGTTAGCACCACGTTATTTATTTACAAAAATTTTGTATTTTTATAGCAATAAAAAGTGAATTATGAAGTAATTATTTAGATTGATCCTTTCTAAAATAGCTGTGGAAATTATAAACATAAATCAATAACTAATCAAGGAGTTAGAATGGTTCCTCATACTGGCAGACCAACCAATTATTGTTAACAAAGTTTGCCTTTTTGAGCATTAACATATATATATATTATTTGAAAATCAAATTATGACTCGAGAGGTGCGTGGAAAAGTTTTTAATGGAGCATTCAGATAATTAGTTTATATAATGGAGCTTTCAGATGAGTTTTGTATCCAATCACATGAGAGAGATGGGCATAATTTTAATATTTCTGTTGCATACAATGCTTAAATGTCCCTATGATTTGGTTTGTATGATTTAATTGCTGTGGACATATTTTTAATTATTGACATTCAATATATATGTTATGAGAAAAGGCAATGAGCATAACAAAATAAACGAGCATTTATTAACATATAGGACACTAAACATGAAAGAAGAGGCTGCCTGCCTCGTCTGCTTTCAATCACATTGGCTGGGCGGAAAGTACAAGAATGCCCTTCTAACCACTGTTTATTTAAAGGGTTAGGATGCACGCAATGATGTGCGTGTGCATGAAGTGTGGAATACGCTTCCTATAATATATATGTAAAACGTGTACAATATCATGGGCATCCTTAAAACTAGTTAAGCTTGAAATCAAAGTACTTTTGCTATGGCAAAGTTGCAGGTAACAGCTAGACTGTAAAAAAACTTGGTTAATAGATTTTTTTAAACTAATCAAGGGGTTAGAATGGTAGGAGGGGTTGATAACTTATAATATTTAAATGCAGTTGTTCTGTGCATATGGCTTGGTTACCATTAAAGTTACGTGTTATGCAAAATAATTTTTAAAGGTGACTAAACTGGTTGCCAAAAATGACTAGTATTAATAGAAAATTCAGCTCTTACTGAAATTAAATCTTGATCTTATTGAACCTGTCAATGTTATCTTTTTGAATCTTATATAAAGTGTGTAGGTGAGAAATATATTAGAAAATGCTTAGGTGAAAAAATAAGTTTTGTTTTTTAAGAGTTAATAAAATTAAGAATTATGAATCTCATATTTTATAAGGTTTTCTAAATCCAGTGTATATGTTATGCACAAAGCATAAACTTTAGCTTAACTTGTTAAAGTGCGGATTATCACTCCTAGTCAGTAAAAGCCCTAAGAATCTCCTACTCTAACTCTATTAACCAGTTGGGATTCTTCTGACTCTTAGAATTGGTAATCCCCAAATTAAACAAATTATACCTAGCTTTTCTCTTCATTCTTGCTTTACCTGTAGCATGTATGTGATGTATAACTGAAATTATTTTTAGGTCCCACAGCAATGAGTGGAGAAAATACCTGCCTCCTAGTGAAACAAAAATGTCTTAAATTTATGGAAGATCAAATTGGTCAGTTAGAACGTGTCAACTATTGGGAATTAGTTATGCCTGATTATTATGATGAGGAATTTAGGAAAATTCAAATTGGAATTTCATCTAGTGGAACGCAGTCCTTTTTCGGAATTGGGCCTTTCCAGATTGAAATGGGTGAGAACACTTTCTTGATAAATATATCTGTACCATTTAGATATATTATTTTTTTGTTTTACAAATTGATAAATTTGAATACTTATGCTTTGTTCTATATTATAAGTATGCCATTTTATGTGGGGTTTTATATTGTTTGCATTTCAAATTTAGGTCCGTATCAAGATCCAGAATCAACTTTCACATATAACCTTGATACTGCAACTCCTAAAATAAATGCAATGCGAATTTTGCGTGCAATGCAGCTGACAAAGCCAATTTTGTTGGAAGGAAATCCTGGTGTTGGAAAATCCAGTTTAGTTAGTGCTCTTGCTAAGGCTGCTGGTTACCAACTTGTCAGAATAAATTTATCTGAACAAACGGTAAGATATAAGTTCAGGGCTGCCAACTTCTCTGCGTTTAGCAGAGTTTCTATGTAAAGTTTTGAAACTGTTCAATACCCTGAATGCGTCATTTGCTCTGTTAATCTTGCTGTATTTCTTCAAGAAAAATAAAATAATTATTATAAGGGAAAATATAAAATAAAACCTTAGTTTTTATAAAAAAAAAAAAGGAAAGAAAAAATCCTGATTTGAAAACATTCTTGATCTATAGCTACTCTCCAAATCTTTGTAAGAAAATTTCCCAAAAATGGAAAAAATACCCGAAACGTGTGAGCCTGATGTTTTAAATTTAATAACTCTTTGTTTTCTGACTATAATTTTCAGTTCTTATATTTGTTATTATTTTTCAAATGTGCATAGGTTGTAAAGGTTTTCTATTTTTGAATACATGTACTGAAAACTTTTAATTTTTAACAATAATTTGAGTATTATGTTGCTGTTTAAATATTTTGCTTAAGTTTAAGAAGTGCTCCACAAAATGTACCAAATGTTTCTCTTAACTTTTGTAAAATACTCCTCTTGCTGTTCAAATATTAGCAACCCTGTAAGTTATGTGATGTTCGGTTTATATTTTATTCGAGATGATGGAAATGTCCTGGGATAATATGCAAATATATAATTTTGTTTACTACAATTAATCCACTCTGATCCGGGGAATTTGGAGGTGCAAAAATAGCAAAAACGAATTCCATTGATAATCTGCAAAAGGGTTTAATACAGGCATTTATCAACACAATTTTCCTGAGATATTTTTTTTTAATTCCCAAAGAATCAATATTTATTTACAATATTTCTTTACAAGCCAATTATTTTACTTTTTCTCAGAAAAGTCTTATTGTTATGCTGTTTTTCATTCATTAAGAGGCAAACAAATTTGAAATAACTTTTTGCACCTGTGTGCACTCCATTTTGAAAACTTTATATAACAATTAGATACAAGGGAGGAAATAATACAAAACTTCAAATCTGTTGAATTAATTTTGATTAAGTATAACATTGAGCATAGTTGCATTTTAATTTTTGCCATGGCTCAAAAGCATTTTGCCAAGATATTATTTTTTCAATCTTTTTTTTTGCAATTTTAATTTTTACTAATTTACTGTTCATTTTGCTGCAATTTTGAAATATACATTTAATAAAAAAGCCAAATCTGTTATTGTGCATTTTCTTTCATACCTTTCTTCATTACCAAAATGTAAATCATTAAAATTTAAAAAAAATTTAAATATAAAAAAAAAATTGACACTGTGGATAACTTGCATGTGAATAAATTGGTAGTACAGTGTATAGATTAAAACTGGCTACCTTTAGAACCATATATTTTGCTCTGTACCTATTTTAAACCAGAAATTTTAATATTGGTATATTTAAAAGTAATATAGATTAATGGCTTTAAAGAGACAGGAATTAATAAATAATTTAACTTTTATTAAATTTTAGTATTTTGGCTTATATTTTTCTTGGAATTGAACATTATTTTTATGTATGAAACTTATATTAAAATAAACCATAAATAATTACTGTTTTTTTTTCTTTTTTGAAAATATAAAATTTTAAAATTTTAATAAATTTGCTATATCTCATCATTTTGACTCTTTCCTTTTATATTTTGTGTAATTTTTGAAAAAAAAGTCAAGTTTGATGAATATTCCAGACATGTTATATGATATCAATTTTACTTAGTTATGTATCAATATAATAAATTGAACAAATTAAAAAAAATTTTTAGGCAAATCTTGTTGAAAATCAAATAAAGAATTTCAAATTTTAATTTGTAATTTTTATGATTTGTTTTATGGCTTGAAAAACATTTAGTAGATTCAACTCAAAATAAGACTTTGTGGTTATTAATTGTGCATACACAATAAATAAATAAATTAATTATAAAAAGTTTCATAGAAATATAAATTCCTTTAAGAGTCTATAAAGTTAAGTTAAATATGTTGTTAAAAAAAAAAGTTAGCAATTATTATCATTATGTTAATCATTGAAAATCTCATTTCTTCATGATCAATCTTATGTTTTATTTTTTATTACTATTTCTTTGAGAATTAACAGTTTGAATAAATTTCTCTTAAGATTTCATATATTTTCTTTAACATCTATACAGATAATTACAAATAGATATTTTTATATTTCTAGGATATCTCTGATTTATTTGGGGCTGATTTACCTGTAGAAGGAGGAGCTGTTGGAGAGTTTGCTTGGCATGATGGTCCCTTGTTACAAGCTTTGCGGAGAGGGCATTGGATTCTTTTAGATGAAGTACATTTTTTTTTACAGTAGATTTCATTCATACCTGCCAATCCTGTGGCTGAATCTCTGCGACTTTGTCGCAGAAAGATTTTTCTTTTGGGAAGAAAAATGTTGGTTTTCTTTCCTACAGGAATTATACGTAAAAGTAGAATTGCGCATTTAAATAATCACTTTTCGCCCCGTTCAATTTACGCTGATAGTATCGTAAATCCATGTGGTGTTACGATTGCATTTTTGGCAGTTATTGATTTTCTCGTGGTTTTTAATCATCTCGATGTATTTCAGACGGTATGGGGGAATTTGAATCGTGCATTCAAGTATTTGCTTTTTAAGGCAATAATTCTGTAATTTTTTTGTCAATTATTGCTTTTGATTTCTATATAGTTTTAAAAAATCTGATATTATTTATTACAACAACTAAATCTTGAAACAAACACGCATTTGAGTAATCCCTTTTTGAAGAGGATTCACATGATTTTTTTCGTCTATCTGTTTTTTGGTATTTACTGCTATGGATTTCATGAAATTACTTTTTTTAATGTTTACAAAATGCGACGAAGAAAATAAGTAGTGCATTTTTCTCCCGAACAAAATGCTAGAATATCACTCATAATATTAGAATAAAAAAATATTACATATTCAATGGAAATTATTATATGGCTTTTTTTCGAACACATCATTTTTTATTACTTTAAATTAGTAGCATACATCTTTGTTGTTATTAAAAGTATCTTGCAGGAATATATATGTGCCAGAGAGCTTTTTCGCAGTAAGCTCGAAAAAATTCTGCCACAGGGTCTGCCAACTTTTACACATTTTATGGAAAATTTTATTTTTAATATGGTAGCAAAACTTCTAAATACATATATCAGGTTTGCCACTCCATAGGGAGAATGGAGAAAGCCTGGAAAATACAGGGAATTTAAAAATTACCTCAAATAAACGGGAAAATGCAGGGAATTTAAAAATTACCTCAAATAAAAGGGAAAATGTGGGGAATTTTTATTTTTTCTTTACAAACTGGGAAAATGCAGGGAATTATGTTTCTTATTTTCATCTTTTAAAAAATGGTGACCACTCAAAGCGTAATCTATGGAATATTTAAGGATGATATTTCAGCTATACTAAACTATTTAATTTACTGTAGCATTATTTAAGTATGTTCAGCTGTTCCTTTTTTTCTCTAAGTTTTTTCAGCAATAAAAAATAGTATGGTTAGCCCAATATAGCTCATACAAGAGCAAAGTAGTGGTGTTTCCTCTTAATATATTGTGTATAACATACAGGGCAAACATGGAATTTTTTTTTCAGTTGTGAGTGGCAACCCTGCATGTATTCTTATTTGTTTTTTTTTTTTTTTTTTTTTTTTTACAAATTTAGTTTAACACTCGGACGGCCGGATATTCGGTATACCCAGAACGGCCATAAGCGGTCAAATTGACCGTTCCTTAAAAACAGTGATAAAAATTTAAAGTTAAGATATATTAGGATAGAAATTGTTATATAGGGTTAGAAATTGATATTTTCATCTTGTTCTCATATGAATCATAGTTTGAAATATTTAATTTTACTCATTTATTGAAAAAAAAACATATTGAGTTAGTGGTTAAATGATAAAAAATAATTGTCCTAAAATAAGATTTAATGCATTTTAACTCTTTTTAAACACAATAAGAGGCTTTTGGGCTAATATCTATTTAATATTTAACTATGGTACAATCATTATTTAATTAGGATATAATAATAATAATGGGAGTAATAATGAGGATACATAATAATTTACTGACAAAAGCGATCGCTCAGTCTTTTTTACAAGAAATACATACACTAATTTTTCTCACTTTTGCGGTACATGGTCCACAGATATATTTCTTGCAGTTTTAACATATATTGACTGTTTTATTACCTTTACAATTCTCTGCTACTTGACATTGTTTCCTTTTTATACCACGCGTTTTGGGATCTGTTGAAATGTCCTTTTTAGGAAATATTTTGCGCATGTCAACATGCTTGTTTCTTAACTCATCTGATAATTTCAAAATAAAGTCTCTGCGACTTATGTTGATATCGATCAGTTCCTTATACAAAACCCACACATTTATGGCTGCTAAATCAAGAATGTTGAAAAATACATGAACTGGCCAGCGTCTTGAACAGGATTTCACAGAATATTTTCTTGCCATCTGATCTACCACATCAACACCATATTTCGTAGAGTTGTAAAATGTTATGACTTCCGGAGTCTTTTTATCTGTATTTGATGCATTCAAATTTGGATGGAGGGAGCTCAGAAGAAGGACATTTTTTCTTTTTTTTGCACTGATATGAGGTTAATGTTATGCCATTACTGTGTATTATTTTGCTGGAAAAAAGTTCATCCTTTGTTTTCTTGAAGCTTTCTGGAATTTCCTTTTTTGCTCTATTGATTGTTCCTACCAAACTAATGCTTTTCTGTTTCAAGTTTCGAGCTAAATTCAGGGAGGTAAAAAAATTGTCCGTTGTAACATTTCTCCCACTATTATAAAATGGCTCCATCAGTCTGTATACTGCATGCTCTCCAACAGTCATTGCTTCAGGACGCGTCTCATCTTTTCCAAGATATGGAAATGCATTCAAAATATATTTTGATGCCACATCTGTAGCTAACCAAAATTTAATGCCAAATTTATCTGGTTTATTTGGCATGTATTGAAGAAATTTGCATCTAACTTTAGTTGGAAACACTTGTTCATCAATGCAGATATTTTCTCCAGGTTTATAACACGATAGGCAATTTCCAATGAATTGCTCCCAAATTTCGGAAACGAGAGCAAATTTATCAGTCACTAGACGTTGTGATCTCATTGATTTCAAATCAAATCTTAGGTATCTAAGAATTTCCTTGAATCTATTTCTTGGCATTGTTTCAGGAAAATAATTATGTCCCCATTTCTTTGACCACAAAGCATCAATAGAAAGTCCTTTTGCAAGTAGAGCACCTCGAACATAAAGCAAAGAAATAAAGGCATCTAGTTCTTCTAAAGAAACTTTCCATTTGTTATTTTTGCACCTCACACTTTCTGCTTCTGTACACTTCTGTATATGCTTCAACATGTTTTCATTTATGAAGAGACGCCATGTGCTACTTGCAGAATTAATGTCAATATTTCTTTTCGCAAACGGTGTGGATCCACTTTTTTCTTTCAAAACATTTTGTGTGGGCAGTCTTCCGGGATTATTTTGCTGAAGGTATTTCCAAACAGTTCCATTTTTTGTTATTTCTTCCTCAGAGTTATTTTTAGATAACATGGAATCATCCAAATTATCTCTTTTCTTACCTAATCTTGGTTTGAAAGAACAGCATTTATTTTTCCCTTGAACTTTTTTTCCGACTTTGAGCAGGCAATAATTCTTCATCGGGTTCAGAATCACTTTCAGAACTTGATTGACAATAATCACTTTTATCGCCACAGTTTTCAACATCAATTGTATATAAAGAGTCTTTTTCATCATCAAAATTACATTCATCTTTCTCATTATCAAAACCATTAGCTTCAGAACCAGAATCATCTGACGAAATAGTTTGCATCATCTGCAAAATTTCTCCTTGAGTTAGCAAATTTTTTCCAACAGTTCTCCGGGACATTTTGAATCACAGAAAGAAAAATGATAAATAATAAAACAATATATAGATAAAAAAAGAAAGAAAACTTTCCAGAAAATTTGCTCACTTAGTTAGAAATAACGTATCACAACCTCAGAGCTCAAATTCAATAGTCTAAATATGATGCACGCCTTCTGAAGGATATACAAACGAACATTCCAAAAATTCGCACATGCGCAGATTAACCCTCTAAGGTCACCCTCTATCTTTCTTTATCCTCTTCACACCCCTTCATTTTAGTATAATTAATAATGCTTTAAAAACGAAAGTAACAGAAATATTTAAAACCGGTCATTTTGACCGATATTGGCCGTTTTAGGTATATTGTAAATTTACAAAAAAACTAATTAAAATAAATGAGTGAAATTTTTTGTGGATGATGTTTATTAATATTTAGGAAAAGTCAGAAAAAATCAAAGAAATCGGTAAAAACTAAAAAAAATTAAACACGTTTCAAATTGTTTTGCGGTCAAAATGACCGGTCTGGCCGTTCTAGTGTTAAGTTGATTTTAACTACCATTACATTTAAATAGTTTAAACAGACTTATTACAGGTTTGCTAATTACTTGATTGTATTGTAAGTATTCACCATCAATGTCGGCTTACAATGTCACTTTAATTGGCATTTCACTGTCACTAAGTAAGCACTTCTTTAAAGAACACAAAAGTTGGAAGGTTAGCATGATATGTTTAAGCATGTTTATTACACAGAATTAGCTATATATGTAGCACAACTTTATTCGGGAAACAAAAAAACACAGGTTGTTAAAAATCATGAAGTGCTCCTAATTTGTATATTTTTATTTAATGGGTGATTTATCATAGCAATGAAATATATCTAACTTTTAATATGTTTGAATTTAGTGGTAAAATTTTATGAATTTGAGGTATATTTAAAAAAAAAAACATAAATAACACTTGTTACAATTATGAATCATAAAATTTTTTTGGAGTTTTAAAAGTTATGGAAATTTTTAGTTGGTTTAACCCACTGACGGTTCTGCACGTAAAAAGTCGCATTTTGACTTCCAGTCTTCTCAGCATTGCAAAACTGGTTTTTCCATGTTAATGGATAGGGGAATAGTGTATAGCGGAGAAACATTCTCCCAATTTTGCCCATTTCCTTAACCGTCGGTGGGTTAAAAGTTACTTTAAACACACAAAGGTCGAAGTGAAGACTTTCTAAAAATTTGTGAAGCAGCATACCAAATATTACTGGCAACTGGACTAAATACTGGCAACTGTTCTGATGCTATTAGCCAACAGCCCTTAAGTTCTATTTACGCTTATCATTAATACTTCGTGGAAAAAAAAAAAAAAAAAAAAAAAAAAAACAGATTTAAAGGAGTAAAGAAACACAAAAATTTCTGTATTATCACTATAGATGCAGGTTTAAAATTAAAATTTTATATTTTAACATAGACTCTGAAAATGTCTCAATTTTTGTACAGTCTAGTTATCAGATTTTTATTCTTCATTCATATATTTTAAAGTTCTGCAATATATTACTCGGTTAATTTCATGGTACTAATACTTTAGAAAAGAACAAAAATCTAACTGTCCTCCTTGGCTGAAGAGGTGTCACAGGTAATGCCTCAGAACAACATGGATTACAATAGGTAAAATCGGCAATTTGGAAGTTCTGCAAAGTGCTGTTCAGTAATTCTTTGCTGTTTTCGCAACATTAATTACAAAATTCTAATCACATAGAAATGAACACAAGACTAACAGTCCTCCTTGGTTGAAGGAGTTTAAGCTTTTCTGATCCCAGGCCATGCAAAAATTAAAGAAAATAAAACTTGCTTCTATACCCCTATTAGTCTAAAGTTAGAATATAATTTACATTAGCAACTATGATGATGATTATTTATAGCCGTATACTCAGATTTTGTAAATATTACTTTTTTAATTTGTAATTTGAACATATCAGAATTTCTATCTCATGAGTTCTTCCTTTGTAGTGATGTCAATGTTAAAGAGAACTTTCTCTCTAAAGAATTTTCTAATATAAAATGTTTTTTTTTTTGTTGTTGAAGTATTTCTTTTTATTTTTCCAAGCAGTGTTGAAATATCTCTTTTTTGTTTGAATTGTTTTGCATCAATTATAAGAATGAATAAAATCTTTCTTAACATTACAGTGATTAATTTTCTTAATCAAATTAAAAAAAAAATTTTAGATAATATGATTTGCAAAATATTGTTCTTTATAATATATATTATAAATATTAAACTTGATGCTTATTTAAATTTTAGATATATGTGAATGCATATTTTAAGTATTTTTTTAAAATCAATTTCAGATGAATCTTGCCTCTCAGTCTGTTCTTGAAGGCCTCAATGCTTGCCTGGATCACAGGCGTGAAATATATATATCTGAGCTAGGAATGACTTTCAGTCTAGAAAATACGAATACTAGAATATTTGGTTGCCAAAATCCATACAGACAAGGTGGATCTCGTAAAGGTCTTCCTCGCTCTTTTTTGAATCGATTTACTCAAGTAAGCAGTAAATTATGTATATATTGCATATGTGTGTTATTTTGTTGAATTTTTATATGAATATGTGATTGGAAAATACTTCATTTTTAGATATTAACTGAAATTATTGCAATCCCAGAAAAACAGAAATATAATTAAATAAGAAATATTAAAATTGTAAATTTCAATCAAAATTGAAATGTCATCTTAAATTTTTTGATTTAATGACACATTCAATGTATAAATCAGAAACAGTTTCTAACATTTTTAGGTACAAAAAAAAAATGTAAACGAACTAAGTTTTGTCTTCGGCAGACGCTTCTTCCTTTATTCGTCCGAAATTAATATTCTGTGCTGAGCAGTGTAGTACCAAATATTTGTGTGTTGCATCTCTAATTTAGTAGTAGCAATTGCTGTTTATTTTTTAAAATTAAATTTTTTTATTATTATTTTACAGTGTTGAGCATAATTTTGTATGTCTTTACAATTTAAAAACTCTTTGAAAAAGTTTTTTGCAGTAACAGGGCCCTATTTACACAAATTCACAAAAGCCGGACCTTGGTTGAAAGAATGTGACTTGACATTTATTTTATATTCACAAATTACGTGTAATTTTTGCACAATTTTACAAAAACGGACCTTTCACGAAATGTCTGGACAGACCCCTGCTTATTATTTATTTCAATCTTTATCATAAAATAGAGTATCCGCCACAACTTGTGTACTTCCAGTTATTCTCTGAAATAAGCCTTTTATATCATTTTTTAACTATTGTTTTTTATTGAATGAGAAATTTTTACAGGCTACTAAAATCTCATCAGTGGGCCACTAGTGCCCTTAAAGTTCATAAGTTATTGACTCCTAGTTTTGGAGATCAAGCACGTGTATACTATTGACCTAACTTAGCTGAGTCTACCTATGTGTATGTCTGGTTGTTTCATGTTCTATTCCTAGCTTAGTATATAAAAAATACTGTGGTATTTAAAAAAATATCTCTAGTGTTAAATTGATCATTTTGTAAGAGGTCCCTTTCAATTAGGTTAACTGAAGGAAGTTTTCAAGGTATTCCTCTTTGTGGAACTCTGTGGGTTAGTTTCATTCTAATATTAGATTGTAAGGGTATTTAGACATCAAAGCTAAGTCCAATAATTCTTTATTGCGTATTAAGCCATGCAACTGTCTGTTTAATTTTAGGACTGGTAAGTTTTTAATTCATTTTTAATTTTTAGTAACATTGAAAACAGTAGAGGAGATGAAAATAATATAAAAAGTTGCTTTTTAAAAAAAATCTTATTCCATTGTATTTTGAGGTCAAAATGGTAATAATGTAAACCTAGTGGGAGTTATCATTAATTAATCAAATTATAAAATAACTTTAGATGGTCGATATCACCAAAAAATAAAACAGTAATAAGTATGTAAGTTTTTTTTAAATTTGTTTTTTTTTTTTTTTTTTTTTAATTTTTTTTTTACAACAATGATATAATTTTCTGAAAAAGCAATGTATAAAACTAATTAAAATTGTTCATTTATTTCAAGTGTACCTCATTCAAAATAGTACACAATTTTTAATTGAAATTTAGAACACTTTAAAACTCAGAAATTCATAATGATGTTGGTTCTAGATTTCCTTGGTGATTTGTTGTCTACTCAAGTTATTCATTTCTGTTTCTAGTTGAATAAATTATTTTTCACTTGTAAAGTTTATTTATTGCAAAAAAAATTATAAATAATATATTTTATAGGTGTATGTTGAGCCAATGAGCCCTATAGATATGAGGAATATAACAGCAGCTGCATATCAGAATATACCGGACGATCTTATAAATCTCATGAATAGATTTAATCTGGAGGTACTTATTTGATTATTTATAATTATTGGAATTTTGTTCCTATTTTCAATCTACTATTTTAATATCAGATACTTTTAAATAAAATTATTTTATTCAACCAGTTATATTCTTTAGTATTTTTAGAAAAAGGGGTTTATCAAATACACTTCCACATTTGTTGGTAACATTGTGGATATTGTTTAAAATTATCCACAACAGAGAATTATCCACAACCGAAGTGCATAAAAAAGCAATGTTTATTAAATATAAAAACTTGAACAGTAGTTTAAAAAAGATATCTCCTTAAACTAAACAGTATGACAGAGATAAACATGTTGTAAACGTTATGGACAGAGACAACTGTTACTTGACTTGAAAAGTTGGTTTATATACATTTAAAATAGTTGAGAAACCAAAATAATATCGTCTGTACATATGATGTTTTAGTTAGGGGTAAGGGAAACATAATTGTTAATTTGGTTGAACTGTTTCTGCTGCCGTGGGGAAATGAAGAAGTTGACCGATTGGAAAAGTAGCACGCATCATAGATCAACTTTATCGATACGCATTATGACATGACATCATTTTCTTATCGTCATCGATTAAATGAGAATAAACAAACCTTTGAGAGTGGAATACGATAAAAAAAAACTTAAAACTATTATATTTTCAACAAATAAGACTCTTTCATTATAACGCAGGAGTGAAAGTTTTCCGTATTTTTGACGAATTTCCGTCTTTTTTAAAAAAACCACAAGACGGAGCGAAACTGAGTATTACTATAATTTTTTATTTAAATATAAATTGATAAATGTTTTTAGTTTACAATTAAAATTTCATAATTTTTCTTTTTAAAATTGATAAGTATAGATATACTGTGAAGATAGTTGTGTACATACGATATGTTTTTAATCAATATGTATCTTAATTTTAATAAGCATTGTAGATTTAACATTTATTAAATATCAACATTTTGTTGAATATTATTTTTACTGTTGAACTATGTTTAGCTTGAAAATTGTTTTTGTTATTTATTAACAAAGTATTAACTTAGCTAAGTATTATTTTTTTTCTTAAGATGCCGTGGGGAAATGAAGTTTATTAGAATACAGTTTATTTTATTAGAAAATTAAATGTTTGAAAAAAATTCAAAGCTGAGGTAATTTTTGCTTGAAATAACTAATTACTTTGCATTTTTTGTTTATACTCCTGAACAATAGTAGGTTTGCTAAAATAAATATGGAATTTTTATAAGCCTTATTTGCATTTTGTATATTTTAATTTTTATTGAAAAGTTTGTGCACAATTTTTATGAAAAGAATTCATATATAATTTTTTGTTTACTTAAAATTATTGGACGGAACACGCCCACTTCTGATTTTGATATTTTCAGTCTTGAAAATTTTTGAAACTTTCACCCCTGTTATAACGACTGGTACATAAACTCTAATTTGTTATTCAACAAATGCAATGTTTTTTTAGAACTATTCGATCATCTGTACTGAAACATTAATTTCAATATGGTGACATAAATTTAGTTGCATTTTTTATTATTATTATGGAAAGCATTTAGTGGGTAAATAAATTTAAAAAAATTTTGCACTTTCAAAGCAAAATATTTCTATTAAAAATAAGTTATTTGATTACACAAGTTTGAAATATTATTTTAAATTATTATTATCTATAATTATTATGTAATAACTAAATTATAACAAATTCTCAAAATTGCTGTTTCTTTTGATGTTCCTGCACATTAAATGTGAAATATCCTAAATTCTCCTAAAATGCATTCATAAGTATATAGGAAGTCATGCAACTATTAATTCATTTAGAATTTCTAATTTATTAGTGCAGATGCTATTCTTATATTATAAATAGTAATAGTGCATTATTACCTTCTATTATCTATTATCTAGAACATTCATTTGGCATTTTTTCAGTGGAACAAGATTGTTTTTCATCCTTTACTGTGTTTGTCTGTCTCTTTTATTTACCGGCTTATAAATTTATTTAAGAACAAAATTTTCCTTCCTATTTTTAAAATATTATATCTATTAGTTCCCTCACAAATCTTTTGTTTTTGAAAACCATATTTTTGCTTTTAAAAGTGAATCCTTCCATAGAATTCTACCTTTCAAAAGCAGAGTGTATCATGACAATGATTTTTAATAAAAAACTACAACTAAGTTTTTACTTCTTCTCAAAACAGTTTCATGAAAACTGGACTGGCATTAAAAAATTAGATTTCATGATGTTAGAGTCAGTATGTATTATGAGTAGTTTTTTCACAAAAGCAGGGTCTTTGCGTTTAAAAAAACCTACATGTATTTTTTATTTATTTGTAGGTTTTTATAAAATAAGATTTCAAATAAAATAACACTTTTTGTTTTGAGCTTTAATAGGAACAATTTTTGTAGCAAAATAAGTATTTAATAATTAAACAATAAAAAAATAACTTAACTTTTATGTAGTGCTATCACCTATGACTAAAAGTAAACGCATATATTGGGGTTATAAAAATATGCTATTTTTGTTAGATGAAATTCATAAAATAAAATATATATTTTTATTTTACTTTTAAGTTTTGGTGTTATAATGTAATTATCTTATAAAAATAGTCATGAAACTCATTGCAGATCAACTTACTACAAAACTACAGTTTATTTGTTGATATTCATTATAGTTATTTGATTTTCACTGATATATATATATTATATAAACTATATATATAGAATTAATGTTACTTTGAAAATTCAAGAATCAATATCTTTGTCTATAACATGAAATATAACTTAACAATCCTTATTGAGTTAGTTTTCTATTTCTCAGTATTAAAGTTAAACAACATGTTTGTAAGTATGGTTATACATAATAAAAGATTTTAATTATGGTTTATTACCGCAGCCATCTTCACCCCCCCCCCCAAAAAAAAAAAAACATTTGAGGTTTTATTGGGCTTGATTGGGTTATTTTTTGATTTTGTGGGTGAATTACAAACCCTAACTATTGTAAAAAAACTTTGGATTATTTTTCTTTTATATATATATATATATCACTCAAACCAAGATGGTTTCATTATTTAATCACAATAATCAATAAAACATTCTGCGTTAAAATGCTGTAAATAAAATAACTGATAAATTAATATATTGTTAAATTTCAGATGAATCAGGAAGTCAATATTAACAAAAAGTTTGGCCAAAGAGGATCACCTTGGGAATTCAATCTCCGTGATTTACTTCGTTGGTGTGAAGTTATGGATCAGTCTCAAGTTAGTTTTTATAACTACTTTTTTCTTCAATTTTCTTCAAATCTTAATGTATTGTTTATTTTTATTATTTGATGTATGTGACGACTATTTTGGATATTCACAAAAATTACGTAATACATTGTAAAGGGTTAACATTAACATAATGCTGTTGTTCTGAAAATTTCTGGGAGTATTTAGATTCTGTTTGGAAAGTAATATGACTGAGTTACAATTGTATAATTAATCTTTTGCTCGGGTGCCGATAATAAAAATAATGTACACTTATTTAAACAGTTAGTTTTTATTTAGATTCTGTTATTAAAAAAAAATAATAATAATTCTTACTAATACAGTTATTGATAAATGTGATTGTTATTTTTAAAATTTTAAAAACTAGGAACAAGGAACATAGGTTGTGCATTCCGATGTATTTTATAACTTGATGTAGTTCTAAATATCAAGACTCGAATAGAGACTATAAATTTTTTAAAATTTGAAATTGGGGATATCAAGAATAAAATATTTTCTTGACAATTCAGTCAAAATAATCTTTCTATTGATATTTTAAAAGTTTTTCTGTTATGTCACTTTCCTTTTCTGAAATATCATCATACATCTTACCTTCTTTTAATGTCTCTGATCTTTCTCAATTACTATACATTGCAAGATTATTGTACACAGTAACTATTTTCTTGTATATTTTATTTTATTATTTTTTTATTAAATTAACAAAATTTTTGCTAATCCTATCTTATGAACAAATATTCTTATCTTTATACACACACATCTTAAAAGTCTTCTTTAGAAATGGATAATTTTTTTTTTCTAATATTGTAATCTTTTTCTTATTAGGGTTTCATAAAAACATCCAAGAAAAATTTTTAAAAATTAATTCAAAAAAAATCATTTTAAATATCTTCCTAAATTAATAAAAAAGTTTTTGGTGATAATAAACATTTTTTTAAATTATGGGTCATTAAGAATTATATTTAGAGAAAAAGGATTTTCTTTTTAGCAGTATTAGAAGCATTAAGGTGTATCAAAGTTTGTTATAAGGTCAAGATTGAAATAAAGGTTGTACCTTCTCATGCCGTTTGTAATTGATGTGAATAAATACATTCAATTTTTTACTTATTTATACACTTATTTTATAAATTTTTATTTCTCCTAAAGTCTCATAATTTCTACTGCATTATTTGCTTAATTTGCATTATTATGTTGGGTTATTTTATTAGTCTCGAATATTTTAGGAAACTTTTTAGAAACTATTTCAACTTTTTATATTTATCTTGAATTGATCCTAATTTGTTATCCAACCGGCTATTGGATTTTGTCAGTTTCTCCTAGTCTACTGGATTAAATAAAAATTCTCATATTTTTTGTATATTAAAAAATAATTTTTTAAAAAAGAAATTTTTAAAAAAAAAACCTTTTTCAAGTGAGATTTTTTTAAAACTATTTATTCATTGTTTGCATGAGTATTTAATTAAGTATTTCTGATAAATAATGTAATAAGCTGATTTTTAAATAATCAGCTTGAAGTACTTTTTTCAGTATTCTAAAGATTTCAGTTTTTTACTGCTTTCAATTTTTAAATTTGTTGAATATGTTATAACTATTTGACATGGTTTCAATACCTGTTATTGTAATTTATGAATTTTTAAAAAAAGAAAAGTAATATAAACAATCTATATTCAAATTCACTAAATGTCAATATGTTGAAAATATTTGTCATTTTAAGTTTATAGTGATTGGCGAATGTAGTTTTTGTATATATTGATTATAAAAATTGATAAATTCATGTGTTTAAAATATTTCTGATCTTACTAAATAGTTAGCCTGACATTTATATTATTTCGTTAAGTCTACTGGATGTTTTTCCTTTGCATGTTCCTAAATAAGTTCTCCTAAAAATTAAATAATTTTTCATCAAATTTTTTTCGTATGATTTTATATATATATATATATATATTGTTTATTCAGATTTTATAATATTCAATTTTGTTTTCTTTTTAAATAGGTGGAGGAATACTATGTTGGAGAATATGTGAAATTAATTTACGCTGATCGAATGCGTTCTGAAGAGGACAAAAATAAGGTGATTTCTATTTTTCAAATAAAAAAATTAAAAGAAACATTTCAGTCTTTTCCCATTTTAATTAGTATTATATATATTTTTAGAAAATAAAATAATTTTATATTTCAGGTTTATGGATTATTTATGACTGTTGCATCAAAATTTCCTGATACTTCGGGGCAATCTATAGTGGATAGCTTCTTTGAATTGAATGTTTTTGAAAATATTATCCAACTTGGTCATTCCACTATAAAGCGTAAAAGTAGAAGCTGGTCTGGTACAAACATGATATGTGTTGCTAATAAACAGCTTCCCATTTTGGAATCTCTCATGAAGTGTATTGAAATGAATTGGATGCCTATTCTAGTAAGCTATATACTTTTTTTTCTTCTTTAAATATATGCTTTTTTATGGCAAATTGTATCAGATTCATTGCGTAATTATTTATTTTATTATGTAAAAAAGTTTGTGTCAAACTTATCCAGAACCTTCCTGTTAGATATTTTGAACAGTTTTCTTATTTTCATAGTATGTACAATAGAGAATTTTGTAAAGCTTAGATAGCACATAAACAAACGGTTAAAGCATTTTTTATTGACACATTCATGAATGGAACATTTCCTGCCTTTAAATCTCATTTTTGAAAGACATTTCACCATAATTGTAATTTCTGTGAGCTTTGTTAAAAAATTTATATGATGTAAATTCTTCACAAGTATGTAAAATAGAGAATATATATTAATTGTTTAAAACTTAGATAAATTATAAACATGTGAAATATTTTCCTTGAATGGATCATTCCCTAACTTTAAATCAGATATTTTAAAAACATTTAGCCATAATTGTAATTTTCTTTGAGTTATAAAAAAATTATGTGATGTGAATTATTTTTGTTGCACTGAGAAATTTTTTATGTGCTTATTTCAATCAATTAATTTATAAAACATTTAAAAGCATTTTTGTTTTATATGCCATTCCATTTTGTTAAAAATATTATTTTTTTGTAAGAAGATTTTTTAAGCAATCTTATAATGTCAAGAATATGCATACTGTAAAATTATAAAATAAATTGCCATGATATGGACAAAAAAATTTATTTTTTTCATAGTAAATATATTTAGAAGTACGTTTTGCATTATCAACAATATGCTTATACACTTTCCCAGGGTTTGATCTTATACAGAATATGCCCTATATATAATGTATGTGTTTTTTTTATTTGTCGTAGAATCAATAAATTTATGTTGAGAAGCAATTCATTTTTGAAACAATCACGATGCTATCCCCTCACTATACAGCTCTTATAAGAGGTTATTTACTTAATTTTAGGTGGGTTCATCAGCTAGTGGTAAGTCCACTTTAGTACGATTTCTTGCTGATCTTTCTGGGAATACCTTGCATGTCTTGTCAGTAAACTCTGAAATGGATACAATTGAGTTGCTGGGTGGTTTTGAACAGGTAAGTGTTTTTTTTTTCATTCAAAAAAGTTTTTTTTTTTTTGCTTTTTTTTGCCGCACATTCTAGTTTAAATGTTATTTTTATTACAAAACTCATATTTGACTGGCTTAAATATAACTGACATGATCAAGGACATTAAGTAGAGGAGCTATAGATCATGCTTAAATTTTGGTTCTACTTGAAAATTATTCCATGCTTAATATTTAAGTATTTGACAAACTATTGAATACCAAATAAGTTTTTTTTTTTTTTAAAAAACGAAGATAAATAGGTGGTTTATGTATTGATGTATCCAGATCTTTGATCTTTTATTACGGATTCTCCATTGTTTCTACAAAATTTCTCCTGGTTACTATGATTTATGAAAATTATAACCCATTCTACGGAAAAGTCAAATTTTGATAGTTTCTTTTTCAGCAATTGTTTTAATTTTTTCCATTATTTTCCCAATATATTTTGAATTCTAATATATTTTATATAAAATTAATGCAAAAAGCTACTTTTGATTATAAGTTATTAATTCTTGGCGTGCCCCATTCATGCTTATTCCATCGTAAATTTACATAGTTTTCCGATCATGTTTTGGAAGTTGCTGCAGTCTATTGTTGTTTTTTTTGGCAGTTACAGTTGTTTGTCATTATTTTGGCAGTTACAGTTTTTTTCCAGTAGTTATAACAGTTATATATAATTTTTCGGCAGCTATTTCAAGTATCTATCATGATGGAGTGTTTAAATGCAATATTATTATGCCCCGCAAAATTTTAAAAATGCGTAAAAATCGTTAACTTAAAAGTTTATTGCTAATAATTTTATAACGTCTTAAATTTGCTAAAACACATTTAGTTGAAAACTATCTGAAAGGGCTTGGAAACTGCTGAAAATTTTAATGGTTACTACTGAAAACTCTGACTAGGGATTAAATTCTCTGTTGTATCTGATATTTTGTACTTAGTTTCGTAAATGTACCAATTACCTAAAAAGAATAATTTAATGAATATAAAATAAACAAGTTTTCACTTATTATAAATTACTTCTTAAAGTAAAAAGTTTCTTCATGAAGTTTCAATTCTTAGTAATGAAAATAGTTAATGTAATAATTTTAATATATAAATGGCAACCTTACTTGAAAATTCTGTTTCTGGATTAGTGTAAACGTCCAGTATTTATTTGTAGTTCCTGTTATTTATATTAATTTCCTGTTTGTTAATAAGTACTTATTGAAGGCAGGAAATTCTATATCTGGTTTCACTTGTACTCAGTATTTATATACACTCTAGATTAGCTCCAAATCAATTTGATTTCAAAGCTGTTTTTTTACTTACACTCATCTAATTTCGGAAAGATCAGTTCCAGGGTCTTTATCTAAAGCAATAAAAAATTTTTTGCCTTGTCACGGACAATCACATCATTAACTTTATTTCATAAAGTTTTTGTGCTCTATTCAAATTATTTATTTCACATTTTCAATTCACCATGCTTAATTTTATGCAAATGTTTACAATATTTGTTTTATATTATTTTACCAGCTTTTTATGTTATCAAGAGATTAAGATTAAAAGTGTTTTGTTTGGTATTTAGTTTATTATCTAATTGTTATTATATTTTATATAAATTAACTACCTTTTTGTTTTAAGAATAAGACTAATTTTAAATCAAATTATTTTTAAGTTAATTTTATGAGGAAAAAAATAGGTTTAAAAAAAATAATAAAATTTGTTTTTCATCTTTTATTTTAATATTGATATGTTTATCAGATTTGTAAACCCTGAGGCTCAATCTTAAAGGTCTTATATGATTTTCTGCAAATTTTTGATTTTGTCATTTGAAATGCATAGTATTAATTAATTTGAAGCAATTAAATTTTTTCAGTCATTATTCAGTTTTAAAGTAAATATTTTGTTTAAATGGAATATCTAGATAAATAAGTTTTATAAGTGTGTGTGATTTTTTTTTATCAATACAAATAGTTTTGAAAAATTTGGGAAAAGTAAAATCAACTTTAAGAGGTCAGAACTTCTGATTATTTTATTTAAACTATTGAAGTTTTCCAGAATTAAATGTATTTTTGTTGATTTCTGTCCCCTTACCAGTTTCTTATCTAAAATAAGGAAATTACAGCAACCATGTTTTCCACCTTAGCAATTTAAAAGAGACTCTCTTCTGCAGATTGCAAAATTTCCTCCCTAGAAGATTACATAAGCTTTAAGTGGCCCTTACAAAGCTTTATTTTTTTATGTCAAAAGAGATTAGATAATTTTTACACACACACACACACACACACACACACACACACACACACACACACACACACACACACACACACACACACACACACACACATATATATATATATATATATGTCCTACACTTCAAAGTTATGAAGAAAAAAAACTTTGAGGAATTTCGATAGTTTTTATTGATGTGAAATAATACAGTATTTCCATAAAGCACTCAACAAATTTTTAAATTTATTAATATACAACTTATGGCTTTTAACATCTCTCTAACTCACTCTCTCTTTATATATGCCTGAGATGCTAACTAGAACATTAATATTCACAAACACAGTGAGAGAGCAAAAATGTTGCTAAGTGTGCAGATATGGCATTATGTGAAAAAAATTTAATAGGTGGTAATTACAAATCTTTCAAGATGGGCTGCCTTTGTCATTGCCTAAAAAAAGAAGAAAGAATGCTATACTCACTTTAACATTATTATTTTATAACAATTGAACTCAAGTATTTTAAAAATTGAAAATTTTAGAAGCTGTTTATTAATTTCCTGTCTTTGAATTTAGTTTTTTCTCTATACTTTTATTACAATTTAAAATGGTTCTACCGTTTAAATAAATGCAACATAACGCAACATGCTAATGTTTCTGGTAAAGGCTAATGACTTTTTTTTATTGTGAGTTGTGAGAATAAATTTTATATTTTAGTACTGTGCTATTTGAAGAGAAATTGAAGCACTTTTTTATATTTTGTCAGGACTTAAATAGCATATAATATTGTTTATTCAATTAAAGAGAATAATCCATCAGCAGGCCAGTCGGAAGTTAACTTTAGTATTTAAAAAATATGTTTTTATTTTTTTATACCATTTCCTGTGTAATTATTTGTGATTAACCAGTATATTATCAGGGGTATGTCCAGACATTTTGTGAAAAGTCCGTTTTTGTAAAAATTGTGAAAAAATTACTCGTAATTTGTGAATATAAAATAAATGTTAAGTCACATTCTTTCAACCAGGGTCCGCTTTTGTGAATTTGTGAAAATAGGGTCCGTTATTGAACTTTGAACTAAAAAACTCGAACTCGTTATTGAACTAAAAATAAAACTTTTTCAAAGAGTTTTTAAATTGTAAAGACATACAAGATTATGCTCAACATTGTAAAATTATAATTAAAAAAATTAAATTTTAAAAAATAAACAGCAATTGCAGCTAATAAATTAGCGATGCAACATACAAATGTTTGTTATTTAGCCTATACTACTGAACGCAGAATAGGCTAAATTACATTCTATTCGGACGAATAAAGGAAGAAGCGTCTGCCGAAGACAAAATTTAGTTCGTTTACATCTGTCTTTCTCCCCTCCCTCTTCCTGGGAAGGGTTTATTCGATTAACAAAACAATAATGAAGATAAACAAACTTGTGAAGGTTCCGATTAAAAGACAAATTATTTTATGAAGGGTCCGTTTTTAAGTTAAAATGTTTTCTGAAGGGTCCGTTTTTATGAAAAGATATTTTGTGAAGGGTCCGTTAACGGACCCAAATTTCTTCTAAACAGACCCCTGATTATGCTCATAACATATGCTCACAAATAGAAAAGGGCTTTCACAAGACTTTTTTCGGGAGTATAAATGTTATGAATTTTTTTTTATTAAAACAGATTTCAGCTTTACAGTTACTATGTTTTTTAAAAATTTTTTTTAATATGAAAGTATCTAAACGTTAAAAAAGAGAGGCGGGGAAAATATTGCTTAGCAAGAAAAAAAATTGCTATGTTTTTTTTTTTTACTTAATTTTTTTTTAAATTTGCAAGGAACTTTTAATGATAAGAGGAATTTTGTTTCCATTGATAACCCTTCATTATTTTTCAGTAAAAATAGGCAAAAAATAAACGGCTTCACCTCTGATTATTTTGTGTAATATTGAATGAACCCTAATTTTGCATTGATAAAAATTGAAGTAGAATCCAAATTGTAAAAGCTGATTTATCTGAAATTTCACATGTTTATTTTTGAAACCATTTAATAGGTGTTTTTTTTTTTTTTTTTGTTGCTTTAATAAAAAAGAATTTCGGAAAATGAAGAGATTTTTATTATCTTCTCTACTATACAATTAATATATAAATAAAAAAAATAAAAATTTTTCTCATTTCTAAATTAGAGATTCCAATATATAACCATGTATTCTCCATAGTTTCTGTTGCTATGAGCTACAGAATTCAACCCATTCTACTGAAATGTCCAATTTTGATAATAATTTATAGATTGTGTTTTCATCTGTTGTAGTTCAATTCCAGAATATTTGATACAATATTATTATGAAATCTGATTTTTCAAATACGAGTTATTACTTTTTGATAAGTTTAATTCACTCCGATTGCTTTGTAAATTCAACTTATTTATTATACCATTCCTTCATGGTTTTCCGATAATATATTTCGCACACATATTTCGATTTTGAGTTAATTATTAATGTTTGAAGTGTCCAACTTGTGAGGATTCCATCATTAATCCAAACCCATTTTAGATGGGTTTTTTTTTTTTTTTGGTTCTTTTAAACGTTTTTGAACCTTTTATGATGTTGTTTTGACGCATGAAATTCGGACCTAGTTTTCACCTAGTTACAATCTTCGTCTAGTTTTGAAAAAAGTAATATTCTTCGGAACTGTTTAACCGATTTTCTCAAAATGTGAGTTTTACCTTATAAATTTACACTCTTTAAAATGATGGTCAAAATTATGTACCTTTCAACCTGAAATTTTTTCAACCACTTTTAAATAAAATAATAATAAAAAAACAAACAAACAATTATTAAAAATGATTGTTTACATTGAATTATCTTTGGATAAATGAATTTTATAATTTTGCGCAAAAATATTTCAAATTTCTTAAAAAGTTATAGCGAAATATTAAAAAAGTAAAGTTATCACTAAGTGGTTCAAACTTTGGACTCTCTTGATCAAACAATTGGGACCATGTATGCTAGATTGTGACTACCCCCTATATTTTGCACTGTACTTTGTGTATGCAATTTTTTATATGCAGCTAACTGTCAAAACCTCTTGTTGTTGAGGCCCATCTAATTTCTGCTTTCAAAAAACGAAAGAAAAAAAAAAAGACAATTTTCTTTTCCTTGTTTATCTTTCTGTACTGCAT
The DNA here is from genome assembly GCA_949128135.1 of Parasteatoda lunata. NCBI lineage: Eukaryota > Metazoa > Arthropoda > Arachnida > Araneae > Theridiidae > Parasteatoda > Parasteatoda lunata. The sequence goes on along the minus strand of OX421978.1, from coordinate 58,509,084 downwards.
TAATTTCTTGATTGGCCACATAATGATTCTTAAATACTTGGACCTTGCGTTTCGACCACACTGTTTAAATTGAATTCAAACTTGTTGTATTCTAAAATGTTTAAAATATTGGCCGGGCAGCTTTATATAATATAGAGAGGATATTTTTCTTGTGACATTTGCTAAGCAAATTTCATGTTGCGTCTTGTATATTTAAAAAGTCATAGATTCGAAATTAAATTTCTCAAGAACTAGTCCACCAATTTCGTTCATATTTTTTTTTCACCGTTTAAAGTTCTCTAAAATGGTTTAAAATCTTTATACTTTACAATTCAAATTTTTCTGTGAGTGTTTTTAAATGAAATAATTGAAAATAAAAAATAATTAAAGAATTTTTTGCACTATCTTGAGATAAACAAATTTTAATAATTAAGTGGAAAAAAAAATTACGATTTGTTTAAAAACTTCTCAATGTATGGCAAAATTGGCAAGAAGTAAAAGTAACATTAAGGAGTCCAAATTCTGACCAAAACCAAAAATATATGGGTGTAAGAAATCCAAATCTGGCAAAAAATGTTAACTTCAGTGAAAGTTCTCTTTTTTTTTGTTATTGCCTGATTTCATCATTTAAAATATTATCTACTTTAAATTCAATAGCATATTTCAAGTTAGGCCTTTATTAAATAAAGATTGAGTCTTAGTGCTTGAAAATCCGATTATTTGATCATAAGTTATTCAGTTTGTTTCCTACATTTCACTGTACATAGATGTCTTTTCATCCTTGTGAAATTTTTTACACATCTTTGATTACAATTAACCATGAGTTTTGTCTTCATGCACTCCATCAAAATGTTTCCCTTTCCATCATAAAAATTTTGATAATTAGTTATGCATATTTTTACAGTCAAGTCTTACATTTGATTCGAGTTAAGCCATGGTGAATTCAGATCACACATATCTTGTTCTTGACTCAATCTTTGGTTGCATCTCATTTGTCTTAGTTCAGCTATTTCACTTTTCATTGTAAAATAACATTTAATGCTTTACTAATGCTTCAAGTTTGAATGTTATGCCACAAATGCTTCAAGTTTGAATGTTATGCCACAAATGCTTCAAGTTTGCTTCATGCCTAAATGCTTCAAGTTTGAGTCTTTCTTTTTGAGTGTCCTGTGTGAAATGTGATAAGTAAATTTTTATTTCAAACTTTAAAAAGAATTAAAAAGTTTTCTCCAGCATTATTAAGTAGCCATCTTGGGTGAGGTTACTCACAGGGCTGATTGTGTTCCGGAAAAAATCTGGATTTTTCGCTAACAGTGATTCGGAGATGGAAGGTCCAGTCGTTTAAAAAAAAAATCATTGATCACAGAAGTTTCCGGAAATCAAATTTTCAAAGGTGGAACTTAAAAGCATAGTTTATTCTATTTGTTTTTAAGGAAGAGCCAGATACTTTATAAGCTTATATTCATGATTAATATTCATTTCTTATTAGTAAATAGTTATTATAATCATAAACTCAAGAAAGAAAGGCATATTTGTAAATTTTAATTGCTTCTCCAGGTCATTATAGGTATGTGTAAATGGTATAAAGCTCTGTGTAAAATTTTAAATATATTTTAAGTAAACTAAGAAATATAGAGAAAAAGAAAAAAAAAACCTTCTTTTCTAATTTTAAAAGTTTTTCTAATTTTTCAATTTAAACTTTTTTTTATATTTTCACTCCAGAAATTTTCCGGAATTTTGACTTGGGCTCACAATCACCCCTGATGATGTTAAAATGAGGAAAATTTTGAAACATGCCCCTTATCGTTGGCTGTCCCTTGGTCGATGCTTAAGTCAAATTTTAGATCAGTGAAATTCACTTCTCAGCTTCTTCCTCAGTGAAGTAAAAAAAAATAAAGTTTACCTCCTAGTCTAAAATGGAATGAATCACCACTGTACTTAGGAATAAATGATTCATCATTTTTTGATAGAAATTGACTAAAAAATAAATTATTTTAGCTCACAGTAAGTGTTCTCCCTACGCGTTTTTAGAAAGGTGGCCTATGGTGCTTGCCTTTCATTCCTTATAAATGCACCCTCTTTGTAAAAATAGGCCACTTTGTCTTAAAAACACTGCCTTTCTATTTTATTTTTTCAGGAAAAAATTCTTTTCTTAACCACCTGTTTTAATGTAAAGTCTATTTCTGATTTATTTTGCTTTTGATAACTGACTTTAATTTTTTAATTTCATTCCTTTATGTTAATAAGTTTTTCTTATTTAAAATTCGCATGAGATTCGGCCTCAGAGATTATCTTTTTTTGGAAGTGGGGTATATTAATGCATTTTTTAGTGATTTTAAGTTTTACCATTATTATTATTTTTTTTAAATACCTTTTTATTTAAAAATGCACTTTTAAATGTTTATTCCCTCACAGTTTTCCGTATAAAATGCAAAGAAAGCTTTAAAGTTGTTCATCAATTAATCCCTTTTTTTAGTCTACTTTCTTATGAAGAAAATTTATTCAAATCTTTTAGCTTGCAAAAGCTTCAACTTTTTCTGTTATTTTGATAATGAGTGAGAATTACTTAATATAGTATAAAATGGTTATTTTAATTATTGAGGATCAAATTCAGTTTTTACATAATATTATATATTTTTATAAATTTGAACCCACTGGCGGTTAAGGAAATGGGCGAAATTGGGAGAAAGTTTCTCCCCTACACACAGTTCCCTTATCTAATAACATTGGAAAACCGGTTTTGCTATGCAGTGAAGACTGCAGGTTAAAATACGACTTTCTACGTGCAGAACCGTCAGTGGGTTAAAGATGTTAAGTGAATGCCTTTTCAAAACTTTCCCTTCTGCCAGCCCTTTACCCCAAACTCCATCCTCCAAAACTTTGCCTTTTTCTGCGAGTAAGCGCCCTGTCCTGTTTTATTCCTAGGGAGAACTCTGCAGTAAATTTTGTTGTTGAATATAGACTCAAATTTTTTAAAATAACAGGAAATGTTTTTAGCATAAATTTTTCTTTTTAATAATTTTTATGGGGGTAAATAAAAATCTGACTCTTCCGACTTTTGGCGTTATTTCTGGCTTTCTAAATTTTGGTGGAATTCCTAATATTTCTTCGTTATTTTATTGTTTGACTTCATTATTATTTTATTCTCTTTAATCATAATTTATAAATAAATCTTAATAGTTTGTTGCGTTGTTAATGTACTCATTAACAACCTGTGTATAGTAATTGTAGTTAAGACATAATTAAAGTATACTGTTTCAAAAAGCTATTAAAATTGTTTGATAAATTTTTTATTTATTTAACTAACAAAGACAATACTATCAGAACCAAAAACAAACCAGTTGAAGCAAGTCGTATACCCTCCAACATTTGAGGATTTTTTTAGTGGGTAGCAGAAATTTTTTTCAAAATAGACTTTTTATATGACTTTTATCTGAACTCAAGAACTTCACCATTTATCGATTTGATCTTTTATAGATCTGTTTATGTTATGCATTTGCAGTGGTGGGAATTTTTTTTTTTTAATTCTTAATTTATCTAAGAGTTAATAAATTTCCTTTGTTTCTACTAGGAAAAATATTTTATGAAACTGCGGCAAGTTATGGTAGTTAAAGGATATGAGATTAGCCGTCTAAGCTAATTTCTTGCACGACCTTTCATGCCTTAAAATCTTGCCAAGTTTGCAATTTCACTATTATATAATAAGTTTCCCCTTAGTTAAGGCACTATCTCAAATAATCCCAAAACATTATTTCTTATTAGCCTCGTGGATTTCATAGTTTGTAATTCAGGCTTTTTTAAATATTTACCAAGAGCAGTTTATATCTAATTGCCAGTTCTTTGTGATATTAAACCAAATTAAGCCAGGCAGCGTTATTATATTGCTTTATATCATGACATTTATTGGGAAAACACGCTGAAACAATCATTAAGGAAACCTGACATTCAGACATAGTTAAAAGTACAAAATAATTTAATAGAAGAAAGGAAAGGTTTTTAATAAACTTTTGAAAATTGTTCCTTCTGTCAAAAAGTAGATGAAATGTATATAGTTGATTTCATAGCTGCTTATGACTTTTAACATAATATTCAGTTTGTCTCTGTGAACCAAACTGTCAGAAGTCATATTAAAGGTCATGTAACTAACTTCTGAATACATAACCTTCAAACCAGTCAAAATTAATTAATAATTAAAGGACAGAAATCATCAATGAAGTATCAGTTAGGAATTGATAAATTCAATAAAACAGGTAAGGAAAGAAAGGAAAAAAAAATTGTGAAACTTACAATATATGAATTTTCTAGTGAATTTAAAATAGTTGTGGGTATGTTATGCATTTACATTTGACTATATAAAGTGTTGTATGCTATTTAATCATATTCAACATATTTTTTTTTTTAAATTTCAAACAGTGACTAAATTTAGTTCTATGAAAGTTGTTTTGCCAACCCTTAGAAGATTATGTAAATTGGCTACTTATATTATTAAAAAAAAAAAAAAAAATCAAGTTGGGAGCTTTACCCTGGAATTAGTGTGTGCGTGTGTGTGTGTGTGGGGGGGGGTACTTGTTGTAAAACCATTTTATTTCTAGCTTGTTTTCAAAGGGGAGTAAAATATCAGTGATTACCATGACTGACTTATCGATTAATGTTATAACTGTATTAAATTATGGTAGTCACACCAATATTTTACTTCGATCGAAAACTTGTTAGAATTGAATCGATTTTGTTATTTTTTTTCTAATTGTTTCTGCAAGGATCCTGTTTTTCTTTGGAGGGTAAGTAGTAATTTAGAAAATGATACCAAGATAACTTCTTGATCCATAGTACTTAATAAAGCTCTTCTACCATTGAATAGAGCACAAATGCAATAAATAGACAGAAATAAGTAAAAATCCACACTTAGTGAAAATTATTATTACTAGTAGCAATTTATCTGGTAAATCTGATAAAATAGCAATTTATCTGGTTGACTGATCACAATGCATTGTTAGTTATAAATTGTAGTTATTTGAGTCAAAGTACTTAAAATTTGGATTTTTTTTTCTCCCTTTTCACCTCGTTGAAATACTTTCCGCAACCTTTAGCTGTTCCTGTATTAGGATTTTAGATATTGTGAGGGGGAGTTGGAGGTTCCTATCTAACTTATGGTCTTATTTATTTATTTATTTATTTATTTTATATATATTTTAAATAGAATACTGAATCAATTTTTGAATTTTTTTTGTTTGCTGTTTTTTACATCTTTTTATCCTTTAGTGAAATTATCGTAACAAGGTAATTTTTATAAAATTGGAAATTGACTTATAAAATTAAAGTTTTTAAGAATTTTTTATTTTTTAAAATTGTTTTTGTTCTTGCCAAAAAGGGAATATTTACATAAATAAATAATCAACAACTAAATATTTAAAAAAAAAAAATTGTTTCTGTGTTAAAAGGAGATTCCCGTAATAACAATGATTTGTTTAAAATGGTTTTGTCTGAAAATTAGCAAAATTGATCCAAAGATATCAGGTTTTGTAAAAATCCTGTTTCTTTTTTTATCAGGCTTTGTAAAAATCCTGATAAAAAAAATGTTTTGTCCTTGTCTGTCCTGATATTCTTGATTTTTGTATGTGTTCAGCACATCCCATTTTCTACGTATGTAATTGCAGATTTTAAAGTACTAATTGATTTGAAGAATTGAAAGATTTGGATTTTCGATCTAAAATATTTTTATTAATAAATCTCGTAAATATATCGAAATTCGATAATTCAAAAGGAATCATGCAAGCATGCTTGTTTCTGGCATATAGCCTCACTTGCAGGACTCAATGTTTCAAACTTTCTGGGAATTCTGTCATTTTATGTAAGTGGAACTCAATTAACGATTTTCATTATCAATTTTTTATGGTAACGAATTCAACGGTCGTACGCTTATTTATTGTTTTCAGTGAATGCAACAGCAAGCCTTTTTGGGTGCAGTAGTGTGTTTTGAGAATTATTGATTCTTTTCTTTCTATCTGATTTAAAAAATGATCGATATCAATCAATAATACGGTTATCATGTTATAGAATTTTTAAATGGTGAATTGAGAGATCATTCACTTTTTTTTTTTTTTTTTTTGTACAAAATTGTTAAGATGCCTGTCTATTCACGCTGATTTCATTTCAAGATTAAAATTATTTAATTTAGAAAGTCTTTAACTCGATTACAGATTTTAATTAATTATTGGTATGCAGAAATGATAACCATTTGATATTGATTATTATTAATATTTATTTAATCCAGTTATACTGCAAGTGCAGATGCTTCATTGATGCTTTCAAGCTGGATGCTGGTTCTTCGTAAGGGGTGGGGGAAAAAAATGAATCAGTGCTGAACATTACTGCAAAATCATGCGCAAAGCAGATAAATATCGACATAAATAATGAAGTTAAAACATATCAAATGTTTTATTTATTTATTATTTGTTGCCTTTCCCGGTGACTTTACGTTATTAAATTAAGCAAAAGTCGCATTTAGTAGTTCATCATCTGGCATAATGATGTTCTTTGAGGCAACTCATGTTATTTAAAATTTACAACAATCAAGCAACTTTCTCCTGTAATTATATCTTCAAGGGGCCATACAAATAATTTCCGCACTATCATAAAATGCACAGTATTGGGACAGCTTTAATAAGCACCAAATTTACTTATAAAATACTTTGTACCTGTGTAAGAATATGTTTGGTACCTATTAAAACTGTACCTATTACCATAATGCCTGTAGTGCCTGTTGCCAAAATTAAACATTACTGGTGTAAATAATAGTATGCCGACTTTTTGCAGTTCCCCAAAACGAATTAGTACATTTTCTCCATTGTTTTTGCTTTTTAGTACGTAGTTTATTATTTTTTAAATTAGTACCGATTACTAAAATTAACTGAGCATCATTGACATCAATAATTTTTTACCGGTTTTTTACGCTCTATTAAATGAATTAGTACCCTTTTTTTAAAAAATTAATTTTACTTTTCTGTGCTAATTATTTTAAGTTTCAATTACAGTTGATTTTAAATTATTTAGTTTTATGTTAACATGTTTTAAAAGCGTAATGACGAACAAAATAAACACGTGATTTCAGAGAACATTAGGAATACTATTTTGGTAACGTAGCCAAGATCATAATGATCATTCAGATAATCTGGCATAAGGAATAAAAAAATAATTTAACTATTACAGAATGCGCTATAAACAATTTTTTTGATCAGAGCTACAAGCTAGCAAACATCAGTGATGCTATTTTTAAAATATTTGAAAAAACTGAATCGCTTGTAGTTTAATAAAAAAAAAAATGGATTCCGCTAAATCAGTGAGAAAATTACACTTTTTAAATGTCTCTGAACTAAAAGGCAAATTAAAAAATTTATCGGGTTTCTTAATTTATTAACAATTGTACTAATTGAGCTTCATGTTGGATGTCGTATTTTTAGTGTCTATGGTAAACCTACAGTTTTTAATTTTATTTTATTACATGTATAGATACTGGAAACTATTAAAACTTCCTGTTCTAAACAAAGTGATTTCGAAATGGGCCTGAGATATGTAAAATAATAATTTTCATCCTGATGGCTTCTCTCAAATAAATTGAAGATATTTTTCATAAACTTAATTTTTATATATTAAAATAAAGTTAGTAAGACGGAATAGTCACATGCAGCCAAGAACGTGATGTCATGCATGCGATTTAACTGGGCTTTGAAAGGATTTTTCCAAACGAACAATGAATAAATATGAGCAAGTTCCATGACTTGGAACTTTTGGAGTGCGCTGCAAAACCTCCAAGGCAAAATATTCAGATCATCTGCGTTCGAAAATAATAAAAAAAGTACAATCGGTTTTATTCTCAAGAGAAGAGGTGAGATATTTTATCCTTCTGTTTTTCTCTCTCCTCTTTTTTAATTGATATTTTCCGTTAAATAATATGTTTTAAAATCGAACATATAATTTTATTACAAAATATTTCCTAATGAAAATTTCAGATTTGTAAAAACAGTACAATTCAATTCTGAAAAAAATATTAAGTGAATTATCGTCTGTTTGGCAGTACTTCACAAGTTCATCGAATGAACGTGGTTTTTTACTCAATTCTTTTAAATTGTTTATTTGAGTGTTGTTTATTGCATATAGATTTCTTCATTATGATTGTTAACTGTTGGTGTTAAAATTAATATTTGTTACTTTAGCACCTTAGAGTTTGTAAGTAAGTAGTCAAATTGTTTAAATGCATATCATGTAATATTTAAGTTGACTGTATTTCTAAATCTTGATTAATAATTTTGATATTTAATTACGTTTTAGAACATATTTAAAAAGTATACTTAATCTTATGATTTACATTTAAGCTAAAGAATAAGTGTAGTCTAATGATGAAGAAATAAATTTTTTTTTTTGTAATATATTTAATGCAAATACAGTAATAGTTAATGGATATTCTTGAGAGATTTGTTTATGGTAATTAAGATTAAAATTTAGAAACAAATACAGGTATTTAACAAACCTAGTATCAATTACGATATGGTTTCGAGAAAATAATTTCGAATCTTTTATTTATTATAAACATATATCAGACGCAGAAACAAGCGTGCAAAGCTGCCCACTTTACTAAATTTTTCGTTTAAACTGTTTTAATTAAAAAATCCCGTTTTTGTATAGTTTAAAAAAATTCCCGAAATTCGGAAAGTTTTTGAAAAAATCCCTATTAAAAACAATTTTTACTCAGTTTGTTTCTCGCTTGAATATTAAAATAAATATTGCCCAATACTAGGTAATGTAACTAATGAATGAAGCAAACATTATTTATCGTAATCAGTTAGAAACTTTTGCTTTTTTAAATTGTCTTTCTTAAGCATTATTTTCTTTCAGAACTCTCTATTTTAAAATTATAGAATATGTTAATAGCTATTTAAAAGGTATTCAATATTTATTACTGTTCAAATTTTTTAATTCAAAAATATAATTATTATAATAAGAGCATTTTGCATTCATGTCTATTTAATGTGAATGATATGTGAAGAATATTGCACTCCATTTAAATATATAGTTATTAGTGATTTGTAGTTATCGTATTTCACTGGCCATGAAAATCCCTAAAATTCCCTGTGTCTTATTTACTTCGCAAAAGGTAGTTGGAAATTTATTTTCTAAAAATGTGTTAAATGTCCTTGATATTTTCCTTTTCATGTTGGTAGTTATGTGCATGTGACTGTTTTCTGGATTCAATTGGCTATTTTTTATAGGGTTTAGTTTATGAATCATTTTTTTGATTTCATAATAAGAAAATAAAAGAACAAAAAATATGCGAAGATATTTTTACAACTAACCAGTTTAATTCTGTAGCTTCTAACAATGTTATTTCGTTCCCATTAAGAAAGTGATTCTTAAAACGGGAGGGGGGGGGGAAGAGGCGTGAATGAGATAATAAAATAATAAAAAGAAGTAAGGAAGATAAGTTTAATTCTGAGGAGAAGAAAAACCCATTTCATTTTATAAAAATAGCAATATTTGTTTAAATCTTTTTTCTTTATATCTCCTTCCGATTTTTCATTATTAAGTTACTCGGAACTATGCCCAATATTGATTTGATAAACAGCGTTAGAAGATTGGTAAAATCTTATCACTTTTACTTTTATTCCTTATTTTCTTTTCCTTCTTTTTGAAAAGAAAAAGGTAAAATGAGCTGAAAATTCAAGGGAAAGAGAAGAAAAGAAACATAAGGATTTTTAAAGTATTAATATTTTTTTTATTTTATGTCATTCTTCGATGGAAAAAGGAGCGATACATCGAAAGTTTTGAATATTTTAATATTCCAAAAACAGTTTTGAGGGGTGAAAAGGAATAAATTCTCTATGTATCCGTATGATATAGCAAAAAGAATGCAAACGTTAAATTTTTCTTGTTCTTTTTTATTTTCCTTGAAAAAAATCAAAGGTTGTTTGGAATTATTTCTTTTAAACTTTAGACTGTTAACTAAGAAATAGACCCCAATCTAAAAAATTCAACCAAAATCCTCAAAAAATCTTTTTTTTTTAAATAATAATTTTTTTTTTACTGTTGAAATATTCTTTTAATCCGAGGCTTATTATTTGTTAAATAAAGATATTTGCCTCCATTTTAATTGGGAGAAAACAAATTCGTTAAACCTTAAAATAAGTTTTTTTATTTTTTATTATTTTTTTTATCTTTTTGTAAAATTGGGGCTAAGACTGTAGTTAATAACGCAGGATAATCTTTCTAAGAAACTTTAACATTCACAGTTAATTCCAGAAAGACTTATTTATAGCATATGAGCTTCAATGTATAGTGTACAAAATGGAAAGGAAAAAAAAAAAAAGCTTTATATCCTTGATAATTTTAGGTTAGAATAATAGAATGTAATGCTAATCAACCCAACTCCTTACTCTAGATATTCTCATTGTAACAAAAAATGCCAAGTAACCAATTTTTGTTATGTAATCGATGGGTTCTATCAAACACTCCTTACTCCTTTATGCTCATGAAAGCACGCCTTTTAATTTAATTTTTTTAAAGCAAAATACTCTATTTTTCTTTGAACTTTTTAGATTTTTATAATAATGTTAAATCGATGTAGTTGGAAATTGATCAAAATAATAAGTGTTCCGCTGGTGCATGATAACTATAACTACTCAGACCAAGAAAAAATTAGCATTAGTGTTTTTTTTGGATCAGTTATTTAAAGAGCTCAAACGCGTTAGTAAAAGGATCCACTAGGCATACTAAAAAACACAATTCTTGCAATTAAGTTTGTAAAATTTGGAAGCAAATATTAGCTGAAAAGGTATTTCTTTTGTTTTATTTTTATTTATGAATACAGTTTCGTTATTTATGTTTATAATCTAGCTTCATTCCTTGAAACTAAATTTTATTTACCATGTTAAGCAAATTTCATTTAAAGAAATTTGATTGAACATAGTTAACTACTAAACTTAAAACAATATGTCTTAAGTTCTATTGGTCATTTGAAGCAGTAATTCTTTTTAGGACTTCTTACGATGAGTATGATTTCATAGTAAGATTTTAAGGATTATTTGTTTGTTAAGCATGATTACATTTTTTTAAAAATCTTTCTTAAAACTTGCTTTGTATATTTCAATTTTTATTATCAATATTTATTCACGTTTTATTAATTACTGAGTGATTTTTGAAAATTTATGTTTATTTTTCATTTCTACATTTAATGTGAGTAGTTCGAAAATGTAGTTTTTTTTAAAAAATATGTGAAGATTTCTGGGTAATGTGAAGATTTCTGGGTATTTTAAATGTGAAGATTTCTGGGTAAAAATGAATTAACACAGTAAATATATTTGTAAGTAAATAAATCTAATTCATTTAGTCAATTTTTTTAATTGTTGGAATTATTCATTTCTTCTATATAATATGCTGTACATTCTTAAAGATAAATTTCTAGAATTTAAGGTATTTCCAATCATACACTCACCAGAAGTGCAAGTCCAAAGGAGATATCCAAGCGTCAGCGGTTAAACAATTATAACAACAGAAATACTGGTCCTTTAGTGGGCTTGAACAAATTTATTTTAAACTTATGTTTGTCTATGATAGTTGGTATTGCTAAGCAGTATTATAATATCCAAAGGTCTCAGAAGAAATCACATTTTATCGGAGTCACGTTTTCCAATTGAAATAACTTCATTGCATAACATTTCCGTTTGAAGCATGCTTTCCATAATCTGGTAGTTGCGACTCCCACTGCAGTATTTGGTAGGATTGTATAGTTTGCCCCTCTGGGTCCACGCTGCTTGCGGTATCTTCATCGTCAACTACGGCTTCGTTTGGGTTTAGAAGGTGGTTAGTGCTACTGAGGGTCGCCATCTGGTGTTCATCGTGGTGACGGTGATGGTGATGTCGGGGAGAGCTGGCACTTGATCTCGGCGGAGGCGGAGGTGGTACCACGGGCAATGACCCTTCGTCGTCGTATTGGGCGGTGGCAGAAAACACGGTGAGGTCGTCCCGTGCTTGCAGTTGTTGTCAGATGGTCGTTTCCCTAGAAATACCGAAGTTTTGCAATTAACATTTTTACATAAAACGAAACATTAAAAAGAAAAAAAAAAGAAACATTTAAATATTGTAGCTTTTATTTTAAAACTTTGTTTTTTTCCAATGTGTGTGAGTAATATAAAATTGTTAGCTATGTTTGTTTCGATACGCTTATATTCCAGTATAAATTGTTAACAGTTTTGGATTGGAGTGAGAACTATGATATTGTACAAATTAGCTGGAACCTTAATATGATGGGCCATATAATTGTTACGTATTTTTTTATCTGTATGTTATTCTAGATTGGAAACGGTATGCTTTTTTTTTTTAAACTACTTCATTATAGATATTTCTGAGTTTTGTCATTGGCTTTTATCGCATTTTTAAAGTTTGGTTTACATCATATTCACACAAGGTTGGCAAGTTTCTGCCGAGGTGGTTAAAACCACTGGTAGAGACCGGTTAAAACTGGCATGGCAGAAACCCACAAATGTGGCAGAAACTGGCAGAAATTCAGAAAATGACATAAAATTAAGTACTGAGATTGACATACAATGGATAATTCATAGGAAAAACAATTAAATGTTAAACAAAGTACAATTTATTTACAAAATTATTACCATTAAAAATCAAATATTACATTGTTTGCACTGTGCAGTAATCTATAACAAAATATAAGTTTTTCAGTTTCTTAAACCTAAACAATTTCTCAATTTGCTATGCACGAACAAGAAATTTGAAAAGATTCTCTTAAGTCCAACAGAACTAGCAGCCATTGGCCATCAAGGAACAAGCAAAATTTGCGAAACTTTCATCTATTGCATATTTTTTAAAACGGCACCACCATGTAGCAGCTGGTGTAGTTTTTAAAACTTGACTGGAAAAATAAGTTTCAGGAAATGGGGCCGATTTCTTTTGCAAAGCTATGACATAAGGTACAAAATCTGTGTTAATATTGGCTAGTAAAATTCTGGCACTTTCTTCTTGAGCACATGATAATTTCAATCCCAAATACTTTGGATGCAGCATATTAGCTAGCAAATGATAATCAGTAACTTCCTGTTTAAATCTGTATGTAAACAAAATGTCATTAAGCATTTACTAGAACTAATATATTTTATTTTATAACCGTCGTTGAACAACCGACACAATTTCATGGGTTTACGACTACTAATGTTCAACTCCGTAGCCTTATAATTTTGAACCAATCCAGAAGACAAGGAAACTCCTGGATCAGTACCCGCAGAGGTATTGATTTGTTATGGGAACATGGAGGACTTTGAGACTCGACAGATTTAACGTGCATCAGTCACCATTTACTACACGGGGAGTCTTCGGCCGGCGAGGATCGAACCCACGACCTCTTGGATATGGGCCTAGCGCCCTACCGACCAGGCTATCCCGGCCTTCTAGAACTAATATTTTATTTTATAACCGTCGTTGAACAGCCGACCCAATTTCATGGGTTTACAACTACTAATGTTCAACTCCGTAGCCTTGTAATTTTGAACCAATCCAGAAGACAAGGAAACTCCTGGATCAGTACCCCCAGAGGTTTTGATTTGTTATGGGAACATGGAGGACTTTGAGACTCGACAGATTTAACGTGCATCAGTCACCATTTACTACACGGGGAGACTTCGGCCGGCGAGGATCGAACCCACGACCTCTTGGATATGGGCCCAGCGCCCCACCGACCAGGCTATCCCAGCCCCTCTAGAACTAATATAGACGTTTTTTTAGTTTCTGCCAGTTTTTGTCGGATTTTACCGGTTATAACCAGTTTCTGCCACTGTCATGGCAAAACCAGTTTCTGCCGGCAAAAAACCAACCCTGTATTCATATCGTATTATGTTTCAATATTTAATCTATATAAAGCAATAAGATTTATTTCAAATGTAATTGAAAAAAAAAAAAAAAAAAAAAATACATGTCTCAAAACTAAAATAACATTTCGATTCAATGTTTTTTAAAAATAGTTAGAAAGTAGGCATTATCTTTTCTGTCACAAATTATAAATGAAAGCCTATATGAAAGTAAAGAATGCTTGAAAATAGATTGCCAAATCAAAAACTGTGGGAAAGAATGACCTTAAAAGGAAATAAAAAATGGAAAAGTGGTAGAGTTTTTCGCTGACAAGCGATCCGTCATTCCTTAAGTTTTTGAGATATACTTTAAGAGACCTCAATATATCTACGGACCTTATTTAAAGGACCCAGAAGTATGGAGCCCTTCAAAAGACTCTAGGGACAGTATCTGCTGACATTTCGATCCACTCCATTCCGTCGTATTTTGGCTTTGTCTACAAAGAATGAAGAAAAGACCAAGATATCTTGATGAATAATGCTTTTAAAAATGTATTTTGTTGGATTGTTTTTAGGAGGAAAAGTTGGTCCTATATCGAGGCGATTTGAAGTTGGAATCAATATTGCGTTTTATTTTTAATGTGACATTCTCATTTTATTCCTTCAAACCTGTGTTAGAGTTTTGAGAAACTATAGAATTAGGTAATAAATATATGAAATTGTCAAAAAAGTAAGTTAATTTATTTAATAAACGCAATTTATAAAGTTTTAATTAGGAAGAGACTTAGAAAACTTGTGAAATAACTAAGTTTTAGGATGTCGAAGTTTTATTTTGTTGATAGTGGGAGAGTGTCTTTAAATAAAAAGACAAACAATAAGATAGTATCTTTAATAAATTGAAGCATATTAGACTATCATTCTCTTTACACACCCTTAAAAATTAGGCTTCAGTTTAAAAATTAAAATCAATTTAAAAATTATCTACATTGCTCATTTGGATCTTTAGGAATATTGTATAGAATATCTTTTTTTTTTTTTGAAAAAGGTTTTTGTCAATGCTATTGCATATATGTAGGTTGTTTATTATTGACCACCATTAATCTATGCATTTAGAATGCTTGTCAAAAATAAACTTAGAAAAGGTATGCTCAATAGATTACGCAAATTTATATTTTAGCGAATCAAGAGCAGAATAGTCAAATATATGAATCTGTCAAATCACTAATGAGAAACACGATATGAAAAATTTCTCATAGCTAGTTTGGTTGTCTAATGAAACTATAAATCGATTATAATAATCGACTTCTATTTTTTTTTCTCCCTGCCGCAATCAAACAAGTCGATGTTTACTGAATTTCTCTGTAATGATTTGTTAGATTTAAAAGTATTTTTGTTTTCTTGCTTGAATGTAAATTTCAGCCCTTAATGTGCATTTATATTTGACTACAAAGATTCTAAAAACATGCATTAAGAATTTTCTATTTACATGTTTTATTTTACATCTTTAAAATAACTTTGAATAGATACAATTGCACATAAAAAATGAATAAATAAAATAAACTGTATTAGAAAAAGGGAAACGTTTTAGTTACTATAATAAACCAATTTACGCACCAATTTTCAAATTTTTTTAAAAATATTATTATTTTAAATTTTATTTCTTAACTCAGTTACTTCATTTATTAGATCATTCATAACATTCAAAAATTTAAGAAAGGTTATTATTCATTTATAAATTGACTGCCTTGGATTATGCTTGAAAACAAACTAAAATGTTTTATATAAAAAAAATTTTGTTTAATTTTTTATCGATATTGAGATACGCGGTGTTCATTTTAGCATTATTCCGTTTTATCTCTTCTGTCTTTTTTTTTATTTTTTTTTATTGTTTTATAGTTTTATAAAAGACTGCTTTCTCTTTACAAGTTCGTTTTTGGCATTATGTGATGCTAAAGATTTTCGATTATTTACCGTCAGTGTTTATTTTTTTCTGAAGTTATCCACTCCTAAAAATTACTTAAAAAGCGATATTTTATTTTTTAAAAATAAAATATTCAGTTCAGTGGAAACTCAAGTAGTAAATGTATGATCTTTTATCAAATGTATATAGAATTTCGATATTGAATTATTTTATTATTTTTTTTTTTTTTTTTTTTTTTTTTTTTGAGAATAGTTTAGGCGTGATGAAAATTAATCAAAATCTAATTCCTCCAACTATTCAATTGTTACTTTTCGCTTTTCTAAAACTCCGATAAAATAGTTTTAAAAAAATGTACTCCGTTTTGCTTTAATTACTAGTTTAGTATTTGATTTTTATTATTTTTTTCCGTGTCCTGCAATGCATCTTCTCATTATAGGTTAAAAAAAATACAAACTTGTATTTGAACTGATCGCTGAGGAGAAATGTTGAGTGGGCGTATAATTACTTGATTAAAAACTTCACTCGCTTAAAAAATATACAAGTTGGAAATAACAGTCGACAGGTTTCAAACGCTCCAAAATAGGCGCCCATTTTCAAGATTCCCATTTTTAATAGGCGTCCATTCAAGATTTGTCAGACGTAAGTGAGAAGAAACAAAATTGATTTGAAATGTCTTTTCATTCACGCCTTGAAAATGGGCACCTATTTTTGAGCTCATGAAGTATGTCGACTTTTATTTCTAATTTGTATCTTTTTGAAGCGAATGAAGAATTGAATCCAGCAATGTCTTACCGCTTCAGTTTCTTGGGATTATTTATTTAATTTGAGGTTACAATCAACATAAGTTCTTTGTATTTCATGTATAATTTCATTAAACGAGCACTAATAGCACTAATTATTATTAACCCATTAGGCGCGGATGATTCCATTTTCGAAACACGTCTTTTCTCCAAAAGACAGAAAAAAAAAGAATAATAGCTTATTTAATTTATTCTAAGCATTCATATTTAAAATCAAAATGTTTGCGCCCACCATAATATGTTATTGATATACATATCATTATATCCAGCAGATTTTGTTTTCTGAAGCAGAAGTGTCCTACCACATTTTCATTTAAGGGTAGTTTTCTCGTCGATACAATATGCTGCATTAACGACAGGAAATGGATTAGCGGAAAAAAAAAAGTTTATCAGTTCTTTTTCTCCTTAAGTTTTCTTTAAAACTTCTTATTTTACAAACCACGGCCACTTTATTGAAAAGTGTCGGCGTAGTAAAAGTAAGTAAAACTTGAAGGGTTTTAAACGTGGAATGTCAACACCTTCAACAATGTCATTTCATTAATTTAAGCCTTTCTATGCTCGGACTCAAGTTAAATGAGATTTCAACTCTTAAAACTTTTAACTCTTTATTTTGGAAAGTTGCCATTTTACTCTCATCTGGATTGAAATACACTTTTCCTCCTTTCTTTTAAAAGTACTTTCCTCTGTTCCAAACCAATTTGATATACGGTGTGCTCTTTTTTTTTCCCCATTTTCTTTCAGGAACAAAATCACCAAACTAGTTTCAACTAAGAAAGGAAACAACTGCTACTTGGAAGAATTTCATGAATAATAAGTTTTTCAGTTGCTTGTGGCATGCGATTTCGATCGAAAAGAGATTTTTTTTTTTTTATTTTTTAAAAAGGAAAGGAAAAAAAAAAAAAAAAAAAGGAGAGAGAAGTGAATAAAAAATAACTATTCGAATCTTCTTGTTAAGAGAGGTGCTTGTTGAATTTTTTTTTTTAAAATCATACTATATCTTTACTTCTCCTGTAGGTAAAAAAGTTTTTTTTTATTTGCAAGGCAATTTTCTTATTTTTTTTAATACACTGATGTTGAACTGATATTTCTATTGTGACATCTCGGAATATTCTGTGAAAAAAATGCAGCCAAGGCTGCTAAAGGTTGTTACAAAACGCCATAAGTGAGTAATGCCATGGCTACGTAATTAAATACCAAATATTTATTCCTTTGTTTTGTTGATTTATTAATATGCAAGAAGAAAAGAAATAAAGTAAGTTTATATACTATATTAAAACAAGAGAAACTATTGATATACTCTAAAAATACTTAGTTATAAATTAAACACTTCACAAGAATTTAATTCGAATTAATTGGAATTTATGATTGTTCGTGCTACTTAATGTAATCTTGGTAACATGGCTCATGATTTTTTTTATTAGAATTTTATCCGCGCATGCTTCAAATCGCGGTTTGGCGTCGATAATTTAAAAAAAAAGTTCGAAATCAAAACCATTCCGCAACATGATGCTTTTTGGTATATTAATACATTTTAGGGATAGAATAACGTGCCGGAAAGAGTTGTAACTTATTTGCTCGAAGTACAATTTTTAATTACGAAGAAAAATCGTTTCAATGTTTTGAAAAATATTCTGGGTTTTAAAATCCTTACGTTGCTATCTTTGCAAGTTAATTATTATTATTATTATTTTTTTTTTTTTGTGACAGCAAGCAGTATTTTTTTTAACGTTTAAGAGCGCTTTAAACGATGAACACTTATCATTCCGTGCAAGCTCTTATCCTATCTAATTTCCAAAAATTAATTACGTAAGATTTTCGTTGAAGAAAGTATTCAAATATTATTTTGTTCGTATTTACGGTGCATATTTCTTCTTTCTGATTAGATTTATATAAGTTTTTTTTTTAGAATAATAGTTATCAATTACTATTAGCATGCCAAACCAATGCTATATCCCTCTTTGTTCGCCAAGCTATATCCTATCCAACTTCTAAAAACTAAAAACACCAGATTTTCATTGAAGGAACTATTCCAATATTGTTTTGGTGACAATTTTGGTTCATATTTCATTATAATTCGATTTATGCAAGGGAGTAAAGGGAATTTATAGAATAATAATGAACAATTAACCGTATCCAACCGATTCTAAATTATTACAAGACAAAAGGAAAGGAAAGTTAAACTTACATATATCCCCTGTTCAGTCGGCAGGCTCTTGCCATATCAGTAGAAGGTGTTTGACTACCATTGAGGTTGTTTGATGCACTGCAGTCATTTCCGGACCAACTACTTCCACAGCAAGGAAAATCCGCCGCGACATTTCTCAAATCCCTATGCAACATCAACAGCAGAGTGGGGTTCACAAAGGCATGAACGAAGGCAACGTGCAGAGTAATTTCATAGGTTATGGCA
Organism: Parasteatoda lunata; assembly: GCA_949128135.1. NCBI lineage: Eukaryota > Metazoa > Arthropoda > Arachnida > Araneae > Theridiidae > Parasteatoda > Parasteatoda lunata. Next base: position 58,490,130 of record OX421978.1, on the reverse strand, counting down.
TAGCCGGGTCTACCAGGCTGGATTAAAGTTAGAGTGAATAGTGGCCCCCAAAATAGGATATATGCTGCTAAGATGATTGCAAAGCTCTTCACCCTTCGAATGCCTGTGGGGAATATAGGAATTCTAGTCTGAGAAAAATTATACAAACGATACATTTTTCTCTAAAGATTCTTTGGCTTACCTTCTTGTTCCAGGCGGTGAATGTAGCTTTGAATCTGCTGAGATTCGTTGCAAGATGCGTCATGGGGATCTGATCTGACGGATATCATGGTTGTCACTAAACCTGCTATCCTAACTGCTTCTAGATTTGACCTGCGAAAATTTTATTGTGCTTTAAAATATCACATTAAGTACTCATCGTTGTTATTTATATTACATTATTGAACATAATTGTCATTTTTCGTCTTACGGAACTCTTGCGCTTTCTGTAGTAAAAGAAAAATAATTTATTTTAAGATTTTTTTTTTATCTTAGCTCATTATAATCCTCTATATTATTTCAAAATATTATTATAGGTCATTACTTGAGTTATCCATATGTAGCAATTAAAGTATTTCTTTAAAAAACACTAAAATGGTAAATTATGATCTCATCATTATTAGCGAATTAAGACTGCAACAAATTCTTATTAGCCTTCATTATTCTTTTGAGACATTGCACTACCGACTCGGACAGCAAAATGCAATAACAGAAAATGCAAACGAATATCTAGATATTTACGCAAGGAATAAAGTAAATAACGCCTGAGTCTCGGATTATGTACATGAATTACATTAAAGATCCGTGTAGTAAATGGTGACTGATGCACGTTAAATCTGTCGAGTCTCAAAGTCCTCCATGTTCCCATAACAAATCAATACCTCTGGGGGTACTGATCCAGGAGTTTCCTTGTCTTCTGGATTGGTTCAAAATTACAAGGCTACGGAGTTGAACATTAGTAGTCGTAAACCCATGAAATTGGGTCGGCTGTTCAACGACGGTTATAAAATAAAATATACCAATCATTAAATTTGAATACCAGTCATATTATGCTGTTCAGTGATCATAATACGCAACATAAAAGAACTTTTAGGAACAAAGTTCCTTAAGAATACAAGTAGCTTCGCAAGAGGGTTTGAAAACAATATTTTCGGTGGATAAAGAACAAATACTGTTGGCATGGTGTAGAAGTGCAGAGTTGACAAAAGTTAGCTGTAATCAAAATTAATCCTTTACAATTTCATGTAAAGCCCTATTGACTTGAATAATTAGCGTTAGTTGCAATTATATCTTAATTCATTACCTTATATTAAAAAGTACGAAAATTATATTCGACAACTATTGTTGAGTAAAGGGAAGGTGTAATAAAAGTAATTTTCGTAGTTACCTTGTCAAATCCCTGTATAGCTTTCTGAGGTGTACTCCAGTAAGTGCCACGCACATCACGTTTACTGTGACCCAGAGGACATTGAGCACGTAGTGCCTAACGGGGCCGTAGACCATAGGGCAGGCATCAACGTGCCCTGCTGTATCTCTGGAGCTGGTCAAGGCCCCGCTGAGCAAAGTGGGTCCTAAATTAATTGTGAAGCTGGCGAACCAGATTATGAAAAGACCAAAAACTATGCACTGCGGCGAATCCAAGGAAACAGTGGACGATCCAGTTAGGTCTTGGTTCGGATGTATCGGATTTTGATGGTGGTAGTGATGGCGATGAGGGCTGGATTGCTGTGGTGGATGCTGAAATATTTCATTACATTCTTATGTTAAAACATGATGATACATGTTCAATGAACTATGAGCTTTCAACATTGTTCTGTCGTTATATACCTTTTGCCCTCAACGTTCGTATTACAGTTTTTTTTCCTTTTTTTTTTTAAAAAAAAAGAGCGGACACAGTTATTAAGAGTTTACTAGACAAAATCCACTGCTTGTGCAGTCATTATATAACACCTGCTGGAAACCATTCAATAAAGGGGTTACTAAACATTAATGTGCAAAAATGTTAGCATTTCGAATGGTAGATAATTTATAGTGCCAGAGAGGAGCCTTCTATAGTGCAAGGGTTAGTCTGGTTGATATAATGGTCATTAACTTGATAATAAGGGCAAGATGAATTTTATTTTAACTTGCATTTTTTTAAATCGGTAAAATGTTTAATTATTTTTCAATTCTATATTTTTACATAATGAAAAAAAAAAAAAAAACTGTAAATGTATCAAAACATTTATTAATAATTTTTTGGTTACTGAGTTATTTATATATTTTAAAACAAATTTTGACATGTGATAACATTTATTGAATTCTTTTTCCTTAGATTCCATAATTAGTTATTAAACATGAATTTAAGACTTCCAGCTTATTACATTAATCAACTCGCATACAGAAATAAATAATTTTTAACATAAATTTGGTATTTAATGGTGCCTTCATAATAGTAGTAAATAAGTTCATTGCGTGTATAAGATTCAGACGTTCGTAAATTTGTTAACATTTTAAACACTAACCTGAAAATCTTGATCGGGCAACAAAGAGGCATCATTGATGACGGAAGTCAACATGTTGACTGTCGAAACTGTCACCAGTAATAGGAATGCTGTTTCTATAATGTTGCACTTAGGCAACCGCTGACAAAATAATACTCCAACGCCTAAGAGAAGTAGAAGACTTGCCCTACCACAATCAACGAGACCTTGATGGAAAAGCAGTCCTTGGGACCATCTTTAAAGAGATCAAAAAAAGAAAAGAATTTCCTTTTTTTTTCTTATTGAATTAGCGCTTCTAAATTTCACATACATTTATATAAGACACAACACATGTTTAAAAGATTTCTTACTGTTTACCTTGTGCTTACTTCTAGGCAAGAGATTAAATACTACATTTGATTACAGGCGTTTGTATCTGAAAGCTCTTGCCATTGTAAGTAGTACCTAATTTACAATCGGATTCTGTGAGAATCTGAACCAAAAACATTTGTGCTGCTAACTGTTTCTTAAAAAGTGAGATATGTAAAATAACGTAATATTGAATCGCGATGCAGTGGCTAAAAAACTGTAAATGACAGACTTGCAAAATCTTCTCATTTGTAAATCACGTGAGTAAGACACGTGAAGTACCTTATTCGCTACCGTGTTTCGTGTTATCAACGGTAGGGGGCGGTATTTATAGAGATTATATTTGCTTCTAGTAAAAGAGTCAGGTAGTATTTTTGTTGCTATTAAAAAAAAAAAAAAAAAAAAAAAAAATACACAAAAAGACGACACAAAAATAGAATTCAGAACAACTGAAAATTCAGAACATATACAAACAAACCTAGAACGTCTAAAAAAAAAAAAAAAAAAGTCTCTTTAATGCTATGACGTCAGAAGACAGCAAGACATCCGGATAATAAAAATTGATAACTTTATGATACAATTAACTAGAATTTGTGTAGCAATATATACCGTTTGAAACGAAAATATTCAAATGCGTGATTCTAAAATTCACGCATTATCACTTTAATGAGATAGAAAAAAGTAACTCTGTTTTAAACAGCTTTGCGTATTGTTTGACGTAAATACGGATCAGATACACGTGCGTACAGATAGGTCGATATTTCATTTAGTACATTATTACGTTCGGTAAATTTCGATTTTAAATGTCGCATGTAGTAATTTATTTTATTTATTTATAAATTTTTTTGTTATAAGCATCTCGTCCGCAAAATACTATACTTTTTAATTACTTGTTGTTTTGTGCAGATATAAGTAGACGTAACTGAAGATTAGTTTTGAACTGTTTATTTAAAATGCATTTCTTAAACTATTTTGTCATTATTCCAAAACTGGCAAAATTTTATCTTATCGTACTACAGGGAAGAAAAACTTAAGCTTTTGTTTTATATTTTCACATTTTCTTTTCCATCTTTATTTGTTTTATAAAAATAAAATTGTGAGCATTTCCTTAGTTCTTTTCTCCCAGTTTGTACTAAACGTAAAAACCATCTTTTTTAAAGCATCAATAAATATTTCTTTCTCTGCAGTTGCCTGTCTCCATATTCGAATAAAGAATTTTTTTTTTATTGTAATATATTTTCATGGACGCGTATATCTCTAGCATAAATGCTAATCATGAAAAGAAAAAAAATGCAACCACTTTTTTTTAACTATTTAAGATACAAACAAATCTCTAAAAGTAGAAATCCATTAGCAATGGTTATGAAATATTTCTCTTTATTAAGCGAATTTTCTTCATATAGCGAATTTCAAATAAAATGAAATGCTTAATTAAAAAAATACGTATCAAATGTCCCTCCAGCTAGTTTAATTGTTATCGTTGTGAAGCTTTTTTATTATAAGTTTCGTAATACAATCAGTTTCCCATTATTTCTTTAAAAGCTATGTGCATACTTCTTTTTTGCCTGCTTCGTTTTTATCTGTTCTTTCTCATGAGGATTCCTATAAATATTTTTCTTTGTTACTTTCTCACTCTTTCTTTATTTCTTTTCTTTTTTTTTACTGTGTTTGCAGCTTTTTAGCTCTTTAAAACTTAACTATTAGACGAAGGAAATTTTAGATACTCTATTTACTTTGTACTATTTATTTATTTATATTTTTAACAAGAACATAATTTCAAAGGATCAATTTCTTTTAAAATTTTTTTTTATTTTATGGAAAAATCGCGACGATTTAAAATAATGTGGCTGTAAATATATTAATGATTTTCCTTTCTTTTATTTGCATACTTTTTTTTTTCTCTGCGTGTGTGTTAAAAGTAACCATTTAAATATTTTTCGAAGAATATTCTGCTCAAATATGAGATTTCTCTTTAATACTTAGTAAAAAATATTCTTCTCTTAAAATTGTACTAATTCATTCGAATTTACATTTAAAATTTAGCTAGTTTTTTGTTGACTTTACTTAGGCTTATTTTTAGTTGGAGAACAAGAAGATTAAATTGCGAAGAAATGATCTAAGATATTAACGAGATAGGTTGGAGTGCAGGAATTATTCATTGGATTAAGTTCTTGCTTCCAACTCGAACAACTGAGGTTCGCTTTCCGGCTTTATTTAATTTATTTGTTTGCAGAGTTCTATTATTCTTTCCAAGCAAATTATTATCTAGAATTGTTATTAAATTGGCTGTGAGTACAATTGCTGTTACGCTAACCCTCAGAGGGTTCATTTTCTCTCCATTCAAAGCTCACTCCAAGATTATCTTAAGAAGCTAGTAGTTTCTTAGTTTTCCATCTTATAGATGAGACTCTGAGTAACTGATAATAAAATAAAGATCGTTCTTTTTATTTATTTATTTTTATTTTTATTTATTTATTTATTTTTTATTTATTTATTTATTTTTTTAAAATTTATTTTCATGTCAATGTTTTATAGAAATTGAATCGGTGATGGGTAAAAAAAATTTCAAAGAACATTAATTAAGAAAATTTTCAAAATATTCAAAGAACATTAATGTTTTTAGAAATACGATAGAGCTTACCTTCTTAAAGGTCTTTTGAACACAATAAGCAGCATGAGGAACATATTTGCGCCCATTCCTAGAGCAGCGATCGTGAAGAGTACAATGGCCTCTGTCATTTGTGCTGGATGGCACACAGAACCTAGGCTTTGGTTGCTTGAGCCTGTCCCATTTGTACCAAGGGCTTTGCCCACCAGCACATTGGCCGCTTTGCCTACACCCGGCGTCTGAAAAAAAAAAAAAAAAAAAAAAAAAGAACATATAAGTATAAATGAATGTAAAAACCTTGGCCAAAGAATAAGCCAAGTAAACAAGCCCTGAGCAAACGATAAGAATAGAATTCGCCAAGGTAAAAACTTTCAAAATTGAAAAAGATTACGCTGGGGAGCAATTGTTTTTGCTGCACTCATACAAATGCTTGATCTTGCCTAATTCTGATGTGAGAATTTCAAATGTGAAATTAGTTTTGTTCCTAAGGCTACTCTCTTTTTTTTGAAATGACATTTTAAGTCCATTTTTTATCGAAATGTACAAGTTTTAAAAGAACAGTTTATATGTAACAAAGCAGTGTTTTCATTACAGAAAAAAAAAAAAGAAAAAAAAAAAAATGGGAGAGAATTTCTCACTCTTTCTCAAAAACTGGGTGAGATTTCAAAAACTTAAGTGAGATTTCTAAATCCAGCATAGGCTTTTCAATTATTTTTGTTATAGAATAGTGAATTTCGTTGAAGTTATTTCCATGTTCATACTTCTTGTTAGATCTTCCAGCATAGTTTTCACAGACTTCAACTTTTACAAATTGCTGTAAATTTTCGATGAGGGAGTTTGGTAATTCATTAACAGCTAAAAATAGAGCTAACTTTAAACAACTTATTATAAAGGACTCATTTTTTTCTCTCTCAACACTTGTCGTAGCTGTTTTCATTTCTTTTTCAAAATGGCGGATTTTATTCAAAGTGGCGGAAGACTAAATTTTTTGCGAAATTCGAGAGATTCTCGCATTTTAAAATTGATTAATAGAGTACTCGAAATTCTCGCGTTAATAATTTTTTAATGCGAGAAAAGAAAAAAATATGCGAGATTCTCGCGTTCTCGCTCTTTAGTGAAAACACTGACAAAGGTATACGACAACTTCTTGGAGAGTAAGGGCACATTACCAGGGCTAAAATTACATAGGAACTCGTGCATGGTAATGTTGTCGTCCGTAGCTAGAGGTGCTTCCCTCATTATGGTTCAGAATGGGTTCTTATTCTTATGGATTCAGAAGCACACGAAGAAACAGTTCCGAATAAATACCGAATCGAATATCTTTATAAAATCAAAACCTTACATTTACCAGGGTGCGTAGCGTTTTTAAAAAGTGCTTAAAGGTGCCTATTTTCGTTTTTTAAAAGCCCTTAAGGGTGCTTTTTTCATTGGATGTTTTTAAGTGCTTAATTTTCCCTTTTTCAAAATGAGATTTTTCCTTTACTATGTTGATTTTCGCTTCGAATTATGCAAAAAGACACAGTTCGCATTGTTCTATTCAACGTTTTCATAATTAATTCAACCGCTATCTATTTTGGCGTATAGTCAGTCCGTAGCGTATGAAAACGCCATTCGTTTTATATGATTCAAAATTTCATGATTTTTGACAATTGTCAAAAACAATGCCAAACGTTTTTTTTTTTTTTTTTTTTTTTTTTTTTTTTTTGACATGACGGTTAAAACAAGATAAAACCGTCGATTGTCAAAAACTTTTCAACCCTGCCTAATTATGATATTTTTTTAAAATGCTTAAAAATATTTTTTGAGTGCTTAAAAGGTGCTTATTTTTTGTTGAATAATTTGACTACGCACCCTGTTAGCGTACAGCGTAAACCTTTGACAGATTCAAATATTTTTGTGTAATGCTTCAGTAGTTAAAGATAGATTATCTTATAGAGTTTAATTTCCGCTCAAATGCGACATCTAAGAAGGTATCGATAATAATATTTATTGAGAGAAAAGTTAGATAAAATTTTATTTTCGTAGAATAGAAAATGTGTTATGCCTATTTCGACTGGACAAAATAAAATATTTTAATTATTGAGAATGTATTATGAAATAATTTTTTTAAATATATACTAGAAAAAATAAGGAAATGGCTTTAAAAACATTATTAATGGATTGGAGGAAGTATGATATGCACATTACGTTACAAACCATACAATAGTGATAACTACAAAATCATAAATGAATTTTTATTGAAGATGAAACATTAAGTCATTTAAGAAGAAATAGATGCTTTTAATATTTGCTCATTGCATGGCCGAGAAAAAAAAATTTTTTTTCTTCCTTTTTTTTCTTCATTTTCCTCTTCAGAGAGGTTTTTCTTAAAGTATAATTACTTTTTTTCGTAATCAAGAGAAGCAGTATAGGAAGATTAAATATTTTTCAATATCGCCCTCATTTCTTTACTGCACTTGAAAGTTTTATTACTTTTGAAGGAGGGAAATCTAAAAATAAACGTATTAAAATTTTCAGTTTATTGGTTTTAAGAATGCGAACTGAATAAACTCGAGAATTTTATTTTTCATTTAAATATGGTTTTTATTAATAATACTTATTTTTAAAACTAAAATAATTCTTAATTCACTTTTGTATTAAAGAAACTAATTTTTCTTTTCATGTGCTTTTATTTGTTAGAAAATTTTCATCCTTACAATATGTTTCTATAAAAATACTGGATTGGTGGTTAAATGTCCTTTCATTTATTGTCGCAAATATTTTAAAATGTTTTATTTAAATGTTTATATATTTATAATTCGTTCATTTTAAACTATATTATCGTTACCCTTTGGTGCAAAAATTTTAAACAGACTTTTCATACTTTTTTTTCCATTATTTTTTATTAATTTAAAAAATAAGTGAAAAATATTATATTTATGATTATTAAATGTAGCACGGAACACCGGTATCTTTTCCCGCTAAAGGCTAGATAAAATCTTTGAAATATGGCCCACTTCCAAAAAATAATTTTTCAAATTTGCACCTATGTGCAGCTATTTAGATCTAAGGGAAACTGTTATTCGTTATTAAAATTTCTTTAATTTACAAAAGCAATTGTTCATAAATTTTTGAACATGAATAAAAAAAAAAAAGGTCAAACTACTTTTTTTGGATTTTATATTTTAATACATATATAATTCCGATAATCTAAACAAATTTTTTCACTGATTATTATACTGTTTTTATAATTGAAAATATACTGATATTTTTGGTTACAATTAAATATTTTTTCTTACAATTAGGCCTATAATTAGGGTCACTGGTGTTCGATGTTCCATCTGCGTCATAGTGTTCATATATATATATATATCATTCAAGTGGTCTGATCAACAACAAAATTTTAGTTTTAGGTGGAAGGAAACAGCGGTGTCTCAAAATTGTTATTTCAGAAAAATTAATTCTAAGAATTATGTTCCATCGCATATAATTCACTTTTCTCATTAGCTATTTTTATTATTTTTTTTAAATAAATCTCTAATGAACGAAACTTTAATTATAGTTGTTTCATCCATGTGTTATTCCTTTTATCCTGCGCGTATTGATTATTGAAATGAGTTTAATGAATATTCAATCATGGCAAACTGTCTCATTTCCTCCAACTTTCCTCACTTGTTCGATAATTTTATACTTCAAACGAACGAATGAATTACTCCTACCAATGAATCCGTTACAAGTCCAATTTTCTTTAATTGATTCGGGGAGTCCGTGCATGTTATAGTGCGATAAATGATGATTTCAAGCGAATTATCCTAAATTGTTTGTCAGGAATTTCAGAATTGCGCTCATTTAGGAAAATGAGTGTTAAAGGTTATTCACAAAGATAATTTTTCATCGGGATTGAATAGGAATGGTTTCTAGTCGACGTTTTGTAAAGTATGCGTCTTATCGTGATAATTCAACTCAGAAAATGTATGGTATTCCCCTGTTCGTCCATTACTGTTGTAAATATGGTCATTCTGAAAATAGGTTTAGGGATGGAAGGATTTAGGAAATCTGAAACAGACATTAAAATTCATTCATCTAATAAGAGAGGAAAACATTTAGACATTTTCACTATTACCGTATAGGTGCCAAGCGAAATTGCTCAATGCTTCAAATTGAGAAATTATTATTATTATTATTATTTTTGTATGTTTGCGTTGATATAAAGATGTAAGAAAAACCTCAACCGTTTGACGAAGAATGAAAAGAATTTTTAAAAAATATTTTTTTATTGTTTTATATTAATTTCGGTCAAATAAAAAATATTAAATTTAGCATTTTAATAAATTTTGATTATGAAACACAGTTTTTTTCGGCGTTAAATTTGCAAAAAACACGACTCATTTCCTTTCAAAAATTTTTAAAACTTGCTCTTATTTGCAGTAATTTTGATCGAAGAGAAACAAGTAGTCATTCTCCTATTTTTTTTTTTTTTTAATTTACGAAATCAATTTTATTTTGTAAACATTTACAAAATCAGTTATTGGCAAATTTTTGAGTATGAATGAAAAAAAAAAAAAAAATTCAAACTATGTTTTTTTTTTTTTTTTTTTTTTTTTTTTGTATATTATATTTTAGTTCCAATTACTTAATAATTCCAATAACTTGACAATTCTTTAGTAACTATTAGACTGTTTTTTATCATTAAAAATATTAAAAAATATTATTTCTCATAATTAGAGCGTCAGAAATAAATATATATATTAAAAGGAGGACATCGTTGTTTCATTTGAGTCAAAGGGGTAAACAAACAAATAAGTAAAAAAGAAATGTAAAAAAGTGTGAAAATTCATTGACATATAAAGTTATCATCTTCAATTATTAAATATTAAAATTTAATATTTTAGTTAGATTCCCCCCCCCCCATCCAAATTGATAAGACGTTTAACTAAAGTAGAATTAGGATAAATTTAGAAGATAAACTATAAATTTAGGCGTAAGATGTTCCGTTCAATTATACATACTTGTACACTTTAGCACAAAAAAATTTTTTTTATTGTAAAATTTAGTACTATATACTACATTAAAACATCTCGAACAATACATTTCGTACAATAAATAGTGTGCAGTATTTATTTCATCTGCGGTTTACTGGTTAGAGAATTTTTATGACTCAATTAATACGATATAACTCGTACGATATGCACCTATACAATATAATATGCATCGTAAATTGTTTTAGAACCGTAGCTTATTTATTTATTTATTTTTAAGTAGCTGTTGCGTGTAAAAGCCATTTTAAGAGGTATTTGGAGACAATGTGTTAGATCATTGTTATATTCTTTTTACAGCTTTTGGAGTTATTAACAATTTGAGTGAGTAAAGACAATTACTAAGCTATTCATATTGGTATAAATTTTTAGCTACATAAATTGCTTAAACCCTCCAGATTTTTCTTTTTTAATTGTTTTGTACTTCATACAGATAACTTTCTAACTACAATTCCATTTCGAGGATACGTTGCATAAATATTACATACGTTTGGCTTTTCTATTGTGACATAAGTAATTGCGATATATTATCATCATAACTCCTGAAACAGTTCACGCTATTAATTCTTTATTACCCTGAGCAAACGATAAGTTAAGAATTCAAACTTTTCATTCCTTCTTTTCTCATTTTTATTCCCCCTATAACCGCAAGTAATATTCTCAAGTTGAATGGGTATCAACGCTCTTCCACAGATTTCTCTTTCTCTCTCTCTTGCCCCTCTATTCTTTTCATTCCCCAGAGGCAATACCAAAGGTAAGTATTTCTGTTGAATTTTTGATGCACACCATCTCCTTTCCCGGAAATATTGCCGCAAATATTTGGTTTCTCAAAGATTGAGAAACCTCATTTCGATGCTTTATGGATAAAAATGGCTTGTGCTGCACATTATCCCTTTGGCTTAACCAAAAGTAGATTCATATTTTTAGAGTATATTTCCGTTGGTGCGATTTCAGTTTTTTTTTTTTTTTTTCTTTTTCATTTAAGTTTCCGTGCTTTTAATGGTTACACATCTACAGGTACTAGTAAATAAAATATTCGATTGTGTACTAGACTCAAGTCGAAAGTGAAAAATTAGATTGAAAGAAATGCAAGAAGCATTCAAGTCAACGACGTTAGTAGTTTCTTGCGGTAACTGTAAAAATATTGCAGTTGTCATCATTTCACATCAAAATAAATAAATAAAAAAATAAAAAAATGGTTTTAGATAATTGCTTTTTGTTTGCAAATATTAAATGGTTATTTCCCCGATGCTTTTGAGGTAGAAAGTTTTATTTCCAAACCAAATTTGTGTTAGGGTAAATTGAAGTTTCAATATTTTTTTATCAGATTCATGGTTATACATACATACCGTAATGTAAACGTTTTAAATGGACTTGAGTGCATATATAATGATGTTTGTTCATTGCGAAATTTCTTAGTATCAATGATTTCCTGGCCTCGATATTTATATCAATGTTGTCGCAACGCATGCCAATATGCAATGTTTGAAAATGTTTTTAATCACGTGACTTTTGTATATGTTGAGAAAAATCGGTTTGGCCCTGTTTTATTACTTAAAACGCCTTGCTTTTGTATGGGAAAATTATTTTGAACAATAATGTAATTTTTTGATGTGGCAATATTACTTAAGGTTCAATAACATCAATGAATTTATGAATATCTATTGAGGTTGTGTGCTGTTTTAGACCGATGTTGATTTATCCCATTTACTCGAAAGACCAGCAAAATATTTCGGCGTTTTATCGCTGTGAGGTTAGTAATTTTGTTGACTGATAACGTTAATAATATGGTCAGTAATTTGTAAGGCTACTAATGACTGGTAAGGTTAGTGGCAGTAAGCTGACTGGTAAGGTTAGTGGCAGTAAGCTGACTGGTAAGGTTAGTATATGTAAAAATTATTGGCATAATTTTTTATTAAAGCGAAATTGTGACACTCAATAAATTTTTTTCCGACTTGTTTTATTATTCACAAACTCACTGCAAAGAAAAACATTTTGAGCATTTTTGTTCATACTAATTTTAATGCGAATATTAATTTGCTGTCGAAGCAATTTTTTTATAATATAAACGAATCTTGCAGATATTTTTATGTTGTGCAGCTGATATATGATGCAATTATTTTTTTTATAGATATTATTATTTTTAAACTAATGCATTCATAACTAAACTTATAAAAATATTGAAATAACAGCCTTTATCCCGTTATTGTGCTTACTGTGAAAATATTTTGAAACTTAAAAATCCATACTTTTTTTTTTTTTTTATATAAAGTGGGGAAAAGGGGAATATCTTTTGAAAAGTCCTGCTTTGCTCAGCAATTCTTCAACTCTGAAAAACTCTTTTAACCGAGAAAAATATGTTTACCTTAACCGTAATATGTAATGGGTGAAATATTTTTTTCTTTCTTTCTTTGAAAATAAAATATCTTGGATAAGCAGAAGTTGGGGAGTGTTAGAATGTTTAAAATTTATCACGCCCGTGTTAAATGTCACAATTTTAAGTGAAGGCTTTAAGTTTTGAACTATGGGAAAGAGTATTTGGCTCTTAACTTTTCATCGCTACCGTCTTTTAAATGGCTGCGTGAAGTGAAACGAGGTATAGCGAATGTTTATATATTTATTAACTTTTTTTTTTTCTTTACGGTCGCGTTTCTGCTTATTCACATTTTTGTGCATTCAAGATTTTATTTTTATTTCCTTTCATGACTAACATAAAAATGATCTTTATTCCTTACGCTTCCTTTTTTGTTTTTAAAGTGCTTCAAGAATGATATGTTACTTTAGTTTTATATGTTCTTTATTTTTCACATCGCCGACCAATTGTTGCCTTCTTGAAATATTTTCCTTCTTTCATGCACTTCAAAGAGTATGTTTCTAATGTGTGTCAGAAATGTCGATACTGTGTCTTGTGAATAAAATTACGATATATTGCCGTTTTTAGAAAACTATTATAAATATTTTTTTAAAAATTTTTTATCTAGTGTGGTACTAAAATGATACCAAATAAATACTAAAATGAGTTTTTAAAATATTTTTTTAAAACTTTTTTTTTTTTTTTTTCCCCTACGAATTTTTAAGCCTTTTTTTATGTTCTTTTTAAAAAAATTATTTGTGCATTCTAAATTTAACTTACGTGGTTCTGAAACAAGTTTAGTTAATTATGATTTTAAATGTCTAATTTATGTATCGAATTAAATTTACTCATTTAATCATTAAGTACCAAATCTCCATAGAATTTTAAAATTTCCAAAAAATAAATATTATAAAACATCTAGTTTCTAATGAGTCAAAAGAGTATTAAATAAATAATCCCAAGAAACTGAAGTGGTAAGATATGACTTGCTTAAAAACTTCATTCGCTTCAAAATTTTGCGAAATGGAAATAACAGTCAACATTCTTTAAGCGCTCAAAAATAGGTTCCCATTTTCAAGACTTCTAGCCGTGAATGAGAAGACATTTCAAATCTGTTTTGTTTCTTCTCACTTACGCCAGGCGAATTTTGCCTATTTCTGAGCTCATAAAACATGTCCACTATTATTTACATTTTGTGTATTTTTGAAGCGAATAAAGTTTTTAATCAAGTTAAAAGGAATGTTCACTAATAGCCATTATCAATATTTAAATTGTCGCCGGACAGCAATTTATAATAAAAACAAATTTAACTGAAAGTCATTCGAATATCAGGGCTTATTATTAGAAACAGTAAGGAAATCGATTTTCTTCCTGCACATTAGTCACCTTTTTTTAATGGTAAATATGTATTAAAATTAAATATTTTATCTACCTTTTCCAATGATGGTTATTATTTTCTTTTATTATTTCTTTTAAAATTTGAATGGATGAATGATTGTTTTTTATCCGACTATGGAATTTGAAATTCTTCCAAATGTGTTCCTGCGTGTTTTTCCCCCTTGAGCTTTCTTACGATATTTCATTCTTTCTTTTTTGCTCAAAGCAACCATTGAAACATTTTTTATGCAGGTGGTATTTTCTCATCTCCCTTACATATGTTGCTTATTTATGAAGTTCTATCCATTTATTTGTTTATTATATATTTTTTCCATTTTTCAAATTCCGTTATGTATTGAGTTCGAATTTCGTAAGTTATTTATTTTATTTAACATACATAACTATTTTCTTTACCATTTCCGATTTCACAAGTTGTTGTTATTAAGGTAGCGATTCTGAACAGAAAATGTTGAATGAATTTAGTTTGAATCAGTAAAATAATACCTTGAGCAATTTTAATATTCGCTTTTTATGGCTGTTTCTCTATCTTCTTAAAATATTTTGTGAATTTTTCTCTACTTATTTCATGTTGTACCTCTTCTCGATTTTCTCTTTGACATGGGTATCAATCAAAAACCTGATACGATAGATATAACCTCAAAAATGGCCATTTTGTAAAACGATTAAAAGGGGGAAGAAAAAAAAAGAACATTAATATTGAATTGACTTCTCACTGTTTCACTTGCAAATAATTGTTAGACATAAACAACGTGAGATTCTGCTTAATATTATGTTGAAATTGTTCAATAGCTATATAAATGCATAAATATGAAAAAGATTGGGGAAACCTTCCTTATGATCAAACGTCCCATTGTTCTCTCTATATTAGTTTTTACTTTGTACATTGCTTTAGAATATTTTTGTATATTGCTTTTGAATATTTTTGTATATTGCTTTTGTATTTTTTGTATATTGTTTTTGAATTTCTTTTAATCATTTCTTCTCTTTTTTATTATTTAAAATCGAACTTTAATGTATTTTTAATGTAGGAATTCTGTGTCTTTATAGTAAATTGAGCTTATTTGTATTTACGTAAAAATTTTTGTGAGTTTTTTTTATTAAAGAAATAATTTTAAATGAATTAATTAATATATTTTTTTATTTTAATTTTTTTTAAAAGTTGTTTGTCAGTTGAATTCTCTGCAAATACTAATAGAATAACATTTCTTTTTAAACAAGATACCTATAAAAGAATTTTTTCTTTCTCACCTAAGGTGAGATATGTTGGAAGTATTATTTCACTGCCTATCTGTCGAATGACAAATGGTATTTTTTAGAATTTCTCCTTGCGATTTTCGTTTTTCTTATCTTTCTTTTTGTCCTGGTTAGTGGCATATTGCCAGATGTGAAATGGTGGTTTACGGAACCAGAATATTTGGAAGACACGTATTTTTTTCTGTATATAACATACTAGATATCATTGAAATGTATTACAATAAAATTTTTCGTGTTTCATAATTTGTGAGTAACCTTCTCATTAAAATTATTGTGATATATTATAATTATATATTTTACGTTGAATTGTTATAATTTTTTTTGTGAATAATTTATTATATCATAGATGAATTATTTTATTCAATTTTAGAAGCCAATATTAATAATTTAACATTATTAATATTTTAACATTATGCGTAGTTTTTCATGAGAATTCGTTCGAAAAAGAAAAGTTTCCTGTTTTAAAATATAACTCACTTAAAAAAGGAAGAAAAAATTTTTGATCTTTTTCAGACCAGCCGGTTATGTCTTTTCATTAGGGTATCCGAAAAATAATGGCGTTTCGTTGAATTTTATATTTGTTATCAAGATTTTATTTTTAATCAATAATGGTATTCACCCACGTTAGCAGCAACCTTTCAATTCCAGATCGAAAATGGATCGAAAAAAACAAAAACAAAAAAAAACATTTGTTTTTAAGACTAATGCGCCGAAACGACATTACTTTCCGGTCTCCCTAATATAAAAGTTTCAGAAAAAGTATATGAACATAAACATTCAGATAAATTATTATTTCTTTCTATATCAACGCTGCCGTATAAATTCGGTACAGCTGTCATTCGGGATTAATAAGCGACCTCAAATAACAGCCAGCTTGCGTTTTATTATTATTATTATTTGCATGTGTGTTTTTATGACTTTTCGTGCCCTCGTTTCTATATTTCAGCTACATAAACTTCAACCAAAAGCAAAGCAGTTGATCAAATGTTTCGCATATGGGCAAGTTGGCATAGAAGTTTCTCCTCAATGCACAACTTTCTCATTATTGAATAGCGAGGAGAGTTGTCGTCGCAAACGCTAACCTAGAATGATTTTGTAAACTGCTATAAATAAAAGTTTTTTATTTTTTATTATTGAGTATTTTTTAAGCGACGTTCCTTTATCTTAAACTCTGGAATTTCGATAAAATATTTTAAAAGCCATTGCAAAATTGTTAACATTCCACCTCGAAAATCGAATTGCCGTATTACTCCCTTAAAAACGGAATATACTTCCTAAATTCACGACCGCGCTTTCATTAAACAACCTTAAATGTCTCCACGAACTCGCTACAAATTCTTATTTCCCCTTTTGTAAAGAAAGTCCTGAAACTTCCAAGAACTCCAGAGCAAAATGCACGCGAATAGTTGAATAACTTCTCTACGGAAGTCGTTTAAAATGATGGATAGTTGGCGCGGTGAAATTCGGCTAATCCCATTTTACTGTTCCCCGCCTCTTCCTTCGACTATCCCAGAACGATGAGATTTAATGTAAAACGGTAAGCCGGAGCAAACCCACTGACGCATAATTTGATTTACTCTGGGGCTCCGCAGTGGAATAAATCGAAGGGCTGGACGACGTCTTGTGCCTTTAGTGTCCATTTAAATGTATAGACCCCGTTCTGTGTGTTTTCCTTCCTATTTCGTTATTGATAGCTTCCATTTAACTGCCAGTCTAATGACCTTAATAATGAAAAATTAAAAGTTAAATTAAGTTTGCTATTCAACACATTTTAAACGTAGTGGTGGTTTAATAATGGTAAACGCGTTGCAAACAGTGGTGTAGCTTTTATGTATTTGTAAAGGGTTTATCTCCTTGTGACATTATATATATATATATATATATTTATATATAAATAGATTGATTCAGGATATGATTCATGAGGATTTTCTTCAGATTTTATTGAACAGCTGACTATGTTATTAATTTAACAGCCTAAAAAAAATAATAGAAAGAATATGAGATTAATATTTGTACTGAATATACAAATCATAATTAAATCTCTGGAAGTTAAATATAATGTCCTACTTTCGAATTTTCTGTTAATATTCATGTTTTGAAATATTTGATTGTGAACATTTTTAATTATTATTATTATTTTCTCTTTTTTATAATGTTCGCTACAAATTGTTAGAAATGTTTATTAGTTTCATTGTAATTTACTGATTTGGCAGTAAATGTTAAACAATTATTATTAATTAATAATATTAAATATTCCATCTAAACGTTGAAATTTTTTTTTAAAATGTTAATCACATCCATGGCGAAGCATTTTTGTATTCGATTTCATAATTAAAGCTGTGTTTCGATGCTTCATAAACTTGCCTTCAAGTTTTTGTTGAAACATTGCTTCGAGGTGTTTTTGGAGACCTTGTAAAGATATTTATATTCTTTTATTATAAAATAGTTTCATGACTTGATCAGGGTTGATGGATTGCGTCCATCTTTTTTTTCCCTTCCTTTATTGCCGTCTTCTTTATTTCATTACTTGAAATTCATTCATACTTTTCTCTCTATTTTATTCCCGTGAAGGAGCAGCTATCTGCTTTTAGGAGAAAAGTGAAAAATCGCAAATGAGTCTGGGTAATGCATGGTATATCCGTATCCCCAATTGGGTTCTTCTCTTGGTCGATACTAACTAATCAGGGGATGCGAAGTGAAAATGATTAGATTACATTTTTTTTTAACCTCCTTATTTTGGACTGAAGAGATGCATGCTTAAAATAAATATATATAAAAAAAACTTTCCCATGCTTTAAATTGCCTGTTTTTTTATATGATACTGTAAATGAAATTATATCAGCTGGTCTGCATTTTTAGTGTCCTATATACTCATTCCTGATTACATTTTGTTTATAAGAATGCGCGTGCTTACGGTTAGTTATTCTTGTAACTTAGTTTAATGGTTTTTAAAACGTGTTGTGAATAAATAAACGTTGGAAGGCGCTCTTTACGTCATATTTTATAGCTTATTATATATGCATGCTTAAAAAAGCACGGTTTTTAGATAAAAACCAACTACAATTATTGGTAATGAAATTAATGTAACGATGCTCGGATGATATGAATTTAATGATTTTTTTTTTAAAATTCTTCTGTTATTGAAAATGTTTTTTAATTTTTAAAATTTTACTTTATAGCTATTTTGCAATGGTGATTGTCATAAGTAAATGGCATGGGTATTGATTAAAGGATTAAGCCATTAATAGTCAATCCGTGACGCACGTAAACGTATTGAAAAGTTAAATAATTTGGAAAAATAATATTGCCTGTAGTATTATGGTAATGGGTACCAACAAGCAATTTTCTAAGAAATATATATATATATATATATATATATAAAAAAGAGCATTCTGTTTGATTGAACGAAATGAAATAAAATTTTGTACATATGTATTAGAATATATGCGTTCACGAAATGATGTTAAGCTCTTACGGTCACATTTACATTGACGAAATTTCGAAATATTCAAATGACAAGACCTTTTTTTTTATTTATATATATTTTTTTTATCCAAGCATAAAGAGGAGAGGACGGAGTCTGAAACGGTATTACCGAACAGAGGTTTAGCATCGCAATCTTTCTTGTTTTAAGAATACCGTTTCAAATTCATTTTTATGTCCTTTTTTCCTTGTAAGGATTACATTTTGATAAATTAAAAGAAAAAAAAAAAAACAGTTTTGCCGTTTGAAAATTCCGAAATTTGTCAAGGTAACTGTAACCGTGAGAACTACGCAGTCGTTTTCCCCGGCATTCGAGAGCATATAGATCATTATACCCATGTAGAATAATTTTATTCTGATCAATCAAACAGTTATACCCTCCTGAGGGTTATATATATATATATATATATATATATATATATATATATATATATATATATATATATATATATAGTTTCTTAGATGTTAAAATAAAGAATTTTTTGTCAAAATTTTTAATAAAAAATGTAATTTTAAATTTTCATTAGTTGTTATAATTACGAACTTTTTTCATAATTTATATTTATTACAGTGTTTTGCTAAATAAAAAAAATAAAAAAATACCCAAACTACCTTACTTATTTAGTAATCTTAATGTTACTTATAAGTTTGTTAAATTCTTAACAATTACATTACTACGAATATTATTTAAATTATCTTTCTAAGTCATATTAAGTAGAAGTATATTTTGAACTTGAACGGAATAATAATCTTCCTGTTACTAAGCTCTGCCGTCGCGGATTATGATTGGATGTCGTCAAAATCGGTATCGTTTCTACTGCTCAATACAAATCGTCACAGTGGAATTGAGTCAACTAAGGAGGATTCAACTGGAGAAATTAATTTAGGGCAAATCGGTATTCGCTGTTTTGTTAATGGTCTGAAGTGTCTCGAAAAGTTAGTTTAAATGCTCCGTCTGTTATGAAAATTTTCTTCGCTCTCTCTCTCTCTCTCTTTATTGGTCGATATTGATTATAGGAATCCTATTAAATGATAGTGGGATTGCATCTTCGTGAAAAGATGTTATATGGTGCGTTTCAGAAATTTTAGTCGAGAATTTTAAATGGCCAAACATTGGTGAAGATTTGGGAGAAGGCATTAAACTGAAAATGGAAAGAGTGTATTTTAATGAACTTCACATTTCTTTATTTATTATAGTTTAACTTTTATCTTTGAATCGAGAAATTTATCAGGAAACTAAATATTATTCTTTAATATTTATATTTAAAAATAGCGGGACAGATTTAAAATTTAAAATTTTTTTTTTTTCCCTGTGTCTCTCATCTGTGTTTAACTTAGAGAAAATGGGATACTCGCGAGTGAGTGTTTGTTGCTAAACGTGGCATTTGTTTACGTTCATCAACTGTTCATTCCATTCCATTTCGAGTAAGCCAAGTTTGTGAAGTATCAATTCTCCGAAGCGATACATTCTATTTTCTTTCTCAAAGATTCTTTCATAAAGATTTCGTTTCTTTTCCTTCATATTTCTTACTTAACACGAATCCATGTCAAACATAAACTAATTGTGCATCGAAGTTGCCAGGTACACAAAACTGATATATATTACGGCTACAATAAAACACATAAATAATAAATCTAAGTTAAGTAAAAGGCGCAAAAGATAAATTATTATATTTTAACAAATTCGGTGTTCGATACGGCGTCGTAATTACTTAACTTCACGTTAATTAACATTTTAACTTATGCGAGACTTGCTCGACTTTTAACACACCATCTTGCTTATCTGGCGATGAAGTCATAGGTTACGTGTCTGTGTATCCCTGATCGTCTTCTTCTCGAGTTGCAAGTACCAAATTTGTTCATTTGTAGAAAGCTTGTTTTATTTATGTTTTTTCATGTTTATGAAAAGTCGTTAAATTTAACTCAATTTTCTTTTAGCTCCATGTAATTTTATATCTTTACATGAAGCTATAATATAACACATTGTTTGAATACAGTATAAAAACTTATATTCTGCTTTTGGAGATAACTTTCATAACAACCTTGTAAAATATTATAGATATCGGTAAATTGTTTTGAGATTAAAACTATTTTCTTAATTTGAAGCTCATTTTAATTATAAATGGAATTATGAGGTACACTTTCACTCTTCCGCGGAACCCTTGGGTTTGACCGATCACCATTTGGGAACTGCTGTTATGTGGATAAAGTTCATATAAGAGTACTACATACTGTATACTAATATTGCATTTGTTATTCCTCGCTAGTTATTTTTGATCTATCTGTATCAAAAGTAATCGATATTTTCAATGAAAGTTCAATGTCACAGCATTTTATTCTTTTACGTTAAAAAACTGTGCCTTGCCTAACTATTCTAACTTTCTCAATTTTTTAAAAGTGTTATTATCTGACTACAACTTTTTTAAGTTAGAAAAACCATTTCATTATTGCTTTTATCTTTCTCCGTACATTTAAAAAAAAAAACTTTTTATGATTTTCTTATGAAGCTGCGCTAGATATGGGATTTAATTTAGTATCCCGAACTTATTATGCTTTTCATTTTCGAAAATGTTTTTTTTTTTTTTTTGAAAAAGCTGTTATCTTTTATATTTTTGAGTTTTTTAAAATTACTTTTTGTTTGATAATTTAAAATTATTTTTTAGTTAGTTTTTTCATCTTTTGATCGCTTTTTAGTTTTTGATGAAGTAATTAGTTTTCGAATAAACTGTATAATACTTATTCTTAACTTTATAATTTGAAAAAAAAAAAAATGTCTGTATCTGCTTTATTTAAAGATCTTCATTTAATTTTAATCAATACAGAATGTAATTGCAAATTTGTTTTTTGAAATTTGATTATTTAAGATTTCTGTTACACAGACATTTTTAATGAAAAATACTTAAGAACACTTGGTTTTCCGATTATTTTTCTACTGTTTCCTCTGTTCCAGACTTCAGCACATTCTGTAAGATAACTAAAGTAACATTTGTGTACGGTTTTAAAGCTTTTTAGTTTTATGAAAAAATTCTTTTTTTAAAGTTGAGCGTTACTATGTTGGTTTGCAACTATTTCTAATAAAACAAAAGAAAAGTTTTATTCGTTTGACTCCTAGATTCCTTAAAATAGAGCACTATCACTACCCCCGTATTTTGACTTATTTTTTATTTTGAAAAATTCACAATTACACACTGAGTTAGTAATATTGTTTAACACATTACTAACTCAGGTCATTGTCGGTCATTTTCACCCCGGTAAGTATCTTGAAGATAGAAATAAAACACGCTTAAACACGTCTCTACTATCAAAACCGAATAAAATGTTATAATTGAGCCTTATAATAAGGTCAAATAGTGATAACTTAATATGTAGATGACAAAAAAAAGTATTCCTTAATAAACATGCGGTACATGCCTAAAAATGAAATTGGAAAAAGAAGCAATCTAATTTAGTTTCTATTCGGTCAAAAATAAGGAAGAAAGAAAGGGTAAAGATGAAAATTAAGAATATAACCTGCATCCTTTAGTGGTTGCTAATTCCCGTTTGATCTTAAAAAGCTCGACTGAAATCACGATCACTGTTGAACCTAAAAGAAGAACCGTTTTTTTAAACAAGATTATTGAATAGTGCAAAGGAAAATCGACATGCTACAGGATATTCTGGATATTCTCCTCAGTGTATGTCCACGTCTTAGTGCAAGAACAATTAAAGTACTCTGCAGCTTTCAGGAGAACTCCTTAAATCAGTCTCGTGTCGTGGCGGTTACCATGGTTACGAGGGAAAGTCACTTCGAATGAATTCGGTGTGTGGGGTGAATAGTTTTGTCTTGATCTTTGCATAGGTCAGCTTAAGTAAACCGATCGACACCTACATATCTCCATTTCACCCTCATTAGAAATGTGCTCTCGCTTGTTACCATAGCAGCAGACAGCCTCAGACTTTTAGTCTAGAGGAGTTCTCCTCAAAGACGCACTATAAATGCTGTAGAGTACTATGTTGACTGCGAAACAATCCACCTTTTATAAGGTAAATAACTTCATTCAAAATATAAAGGATTTGGCAGAAAACTGTTTTTAGCTAACTAAAAACATAAAAATATTTTTAAGAGTATTAAATATTTAAAATAATTATTATTTACTTCTAAACATAAAAATATTTATATTAAAAAAAAAAAAAAAAAAAATAGCCTGTTAGATTATTTCGGAGCCATTTTAAATTCCTATTAAAACTGTTCTTGCATTAAGCCTCGGATAATTTTTTAGAATCCTTTCAAAAGTTAATCTATCGAACTGTTTTTGCTGCCTATGTTTAAATAAATAAGCGAAAAATATTATCATCAATAATAAATCACGTACTATTGTCGACACTTATTACTTTTTAAATTGGAGAAATAAAGAACAGACTAATTTAATAATGTATTTCGAAGCTCTGTCACTCAGGAAAATAAGAAAGCCAAAGCTTAAGTGCCTTACACTTGTAGCAAAGTGATGGTTTTAAACTATATGTATATATAATCTTGCCATGAAGAATTATATGGGCTTTAGAGCGGCCAAATAACATTTTTGTCCGTTTACATTGGCCAATTTAGCGACATTTTTCAACATAGATTAAAATTATCTAAATCACTTTTGTAAATTTTTATAAACCCGGATAGTCGGAATTTGGAGTCAGTTTTTAACAAACGCTTTTCATTTACACAAAATTGTGGCCTTTCTCCATTTTGAATTTTTGCGCCATTTTCAGAATGAGCACGAGCAGACTTTAGACAGACTAAACTTATTCTAACCATCATGAGTAGCTGTAGCAATCTCTTAGCAGTTATGAAAATTGGTTATTATTCGCAAAACAAAAGAGAAACTCATTTCATGTGACGATGCAGCATTCGAAAAGCAGTCTTAATTAGTAGAATTGAAGCAAAGCTCTTCTCTTCTCGTTAAAATAATAATTAGAAATGGAGAGGGATTGAGCATAAGAGTTCAATCATTAACCGTCAGCCTCAGTCTGTTCTACTCACAGATACTTCTTTATTTATGTTATTCACAGAAGTATCATTGGATTGAAAATTTTATGAACGAGGTTTGTCTTATAGTTAGAAATCAAGTAATTTGACTTCAATTAGTTTGACGTACGGATTCATTATTTTTAATGCGGGTTGACTTTGATATTTGTGTGAACCTTTGATACTTTTTTGTGATAAGTATTTGTTTATAGTATTTTATGTATTTACGAGTATTAAAATAAATATAAATTAAGGACTGTGTTCCGAGAATATTTTACGTCTTTATAAATGACTGTTATATTAGAATTGCAAAGAGAAGTACATTTATTACAATACCGGATCGATAAAAATATTTCTTATTTTTTTCCTCGATTCACAACAAGAATTGGATGTCGTTTTTCCCATTCGATAATCGTTTTACTTTTGCTTCTGCAAACATTTTGGTATAAGGTGTCAAGAGGTGTAGGGAATTTTTCGGACCTTATACATTTCGTTTCATTGATTTTTGATGTTTTTTCTTCTCTTTGGGGCCCAAGACAAGAAATTGGCGCCTGAGGATTTTGGGAGATATACGAGAAAACGAAGGGCATGGAAAAAGAAATATGATTTGAAATTTTATTCCCTTCATCGTTTAAATGAATGAAGCGAAGTTCGCCCCTTGGCGATTGGAAAGAGTATTTGACTTCAATCACCCATGCTAATAATCAACAAAAATGCGAGTCACTTTTTCCTTTAGATCATTTTCATTCTTTTGAAATAGGAAAGAGAATTATGTGACAGCAACAATTGAACAACCATGAAACTTCCTCCTCCCCAAAGTTGATTAATTTTATTTCTCAGAAAATAGTCCCTCAAGTCATTTCCCCTCATCCTTCCAACTTCGCCTCACATGAATTATTTTCGCATTTAAAGAAAAAGCTGCTTTTCTTGGTGGTATTTTCTAAAGCTTTATAAATAAATAATTGTGCCACTTATTTATTGAATAATGCCTAAGAAGATATGCTCACTTTTTGATATAGGTATTCTTTTTTTTAAATTTGAAAGGTTTTTTTTTAAATTAAAAAATAAATGTTTTCATTTCTTAAACTCTAATCTCATTTAGTTTAATTGCACTCTTAGTATTACTTAGTATGTACAGAAATATTTACTGATTTAGTTGGTTAAAGGAAATTTCAGTGATTTTTATTAATTTATATTCTGTACTGATTATTTTTATAACTAAGTGGTGGTATGTGCTTTTACTAATTATCGTAAATTAAGATATACAGTGAAACTTCCAGGCAAGACCACCTCTGTTCAGCTACCTCCTCTATTTACGACCACCCTTAGGAAGCACGGAATTTATTCCGTAGACTTTGTGTTGAGGAAAACCTTTTGGAGAGACCATCAAATTTCTTTTCCAGCGATACCTCCGCACCAGATGCGGGAAAGGTAAAATAATGAAAAACGAAAAAATATCAAAATAAAATATATTAACTATACAAATAAGTAGATTCAAATGTATTCAAAATAATTTGTGAGTCTTTTGAACGATCTCTGAAAGAGATAGACAACCTCATGTTGCTGTCATAGTGCACCAAAGACGAAGCTATCGATGATTTAATTTTAGAGTTGAAAGTTAAATCAGAAGAAAAAAAAAAAAAAAAGCTATCTTAGAAAAAACTAAGCATCTGAAGCAAACAAACCTGTTCTCAATTTTTGAAGCTAACTAATTTTTACGATGTAAAAATAGTAAATGCAAACTTTAACAAAAAAACACAGTTGTTTATTTATTTCGAATAGTTTCATCATTCATAATTGGTAAATTTTGTTTTTATACATAATTCGGGGTAGGCTAAGTTTTATTCATCGATCTGGTTTTCACGAAACCAACACAAGTGGTACAGTGAAACCTGTCAAGTTGACCACCCTTGTAAGTTGGGCACCTGCATAAGTTGACCTCAATTATCAAGAACGGAATTTTTCCTATATACAGTGAAACCTGTCAACCGCCCCCCCTCTATAAGTTGACCACTTGTCTAAGTTGACCACTAAGACAATGCACCACAAGTGGTCGACTTACACAAGTTTTACTGTACTTCCGCACTGACGAAATGACACTGAGTAAAATTAAAATTACTTGAGAAAAAAAATTATGTACCTTCAATAACATTTTGAAGTTTTGTTTATTTCTTTATTGAAATTACCTTTATAAATTAACATATCGCTGGTTCATAACTAAAACGACACATCTGCAGGCATAATACATTTGCAGATGTGTCGTTTTAGTTTTGAACCAGCGATATGATCTACTTCAAATATGTGTGTGTTTTATTATAACTCTTCAAGTCATACCGTCGTTATAGTATATATATATATATATATATATATATATATATATATATATATATATAGCATGTATTTTGCTTGAACAGACAATATAATGTAATTAGATTTTTAAATTATTATTTGTCCATCTTATTTGTATAGAACACTCCTGTGCACATTAAATGAACTGCACTTTTAATCGTAGTGTAAATATTGTTATTTGCGTTAATCATGTTTGCGAGAGTAAATCATCCGCACCATTCAAAGTTTCGTGCTCCAGGTTCTGAATGTATTATACGCCCTTTTAGCTACATCTTCTCATCGCTTTATCTGTATCTCCGAAACAAAAAGAAAATGCAGTTTTGGAGTGGAGGGGGTATGTTGTGAGGAGGAGGCTGTGTATTGTAAAAGAGAAGTCGTCGCAGCGAAGTGGGAATAATAAAGCTTAACGGAGAAAAGGGGAGGACTAGATAGCGGGATCGATGTTTGGAAGGGGCCACTACCCGGGCGTGGGAAGGTACTGACTGTACTTCGGTTTACCGTGCGCCCCGGCACCCGTTGCCCCATCTCTGCTTCCGTTTACTGGCGGGAAATGCAATGTGCATGAAAGCCCCGTTGCGTGAGGTTTTTCCCTTAAGAAAGCGATGCCTCTTCAGCGAGAAGAGTCTACTTAAATTCCTGAAATGCTTGAACTTTGGTTCCGCACAAGTTTTCCAAGTTCAGTTTGTCATAGCTTTGATTTATAATCCTTGGCTTTTATGCTGGGATAAAGCACTGATATTTTAGTGGACTTTTGACTAGATTTTAAAGTCCTTCAAAATGAATGTGCAATTATTTACTCCGTTTCCTTAGTAAAAAAAAAAAAATTTTTTTTTGTTGAAAAATTACAATTATAACAGGGTTATTCATAATTCCCTCCGGGGTTTCGTAGCGTTATAGTAAAAAAACGAAGACCAATATGGCAAAAAAGAACAAAAGAAATTATTCCAAAAGTATTCAAGTTTTATTTAAGCAGTTGCCGGTCGATGGCAGTAACATGTACCACTGAAGTCAGTTGTAGTAAATATAAAGTTGTAGTAAACAGAGGGAATTATGAATGACCCTGTACAATGTTACAATTTCTGAACAACTTTATTTTAAAGTATAGGTTTGTTTCACGTGTGATTTAATCCGAAAAATAGTAAAATTTGTATTCTGAAAAAATAAATAGATATATATCAGAGGTAAAGGTTGAAAAAATTAATATATATATATCAGATGTTGCAAAAGAAAAGAGAAAAAAATTTTCGTTACATTTAGTAAAAAAAATAAAAATATTATATTAAAAAACATTTCGTTAATATTTTCTCAAAATGTTACTTCACTATTGTTACAATCTATCTCAGTGAGCCGTGGTGGTTTATGGGATAGAGCGTTCGCCTTCCAATGAGGTGATCGAGGTTCAAATCCCAGCAGTGACTGGTCGATACGAATTCCCCACCCGGCTTGTATCAACCACAGTGCTGGCGTAAAATATCCTCAGTGGTAGACGAATCATGGGTAAGAGTTCCCTTGTAGTCAAGCTAAGGTTGGGAAGCTTTCGTGGTTTTCCTCTCCATGTAAGTGAATGGGGGTTAGTTCCATCAAAAAGTGCTCCACGAAGGCAGATTTCTCCAAATACTTGATTCAGGAATTTCCTTTATTTTTGGATCAAAATTACAAGGCTACATAATTGAACATTCGTAGTCGTAAACCAAAAATTGGGCCGACTGCTTAACTAGGGTCATAAAATAAAATTTTAAAAAATTTCTCAGTTTCAATACGATATTCAGTTAAATCTATCATTTATGTTATGGTATTCATGCGTATTTTATTCGTTTTTTTCCCTTGACATTTCTTCTTTAAATTGTAGAGTTACAAGCTATGTTGTATTTCATCAAAAGAACTTTTTTATTATTTTTTTTTAAATAAAAGAGGAAAAAGATACGATTAAATTATCCACTGTAAGGTACTATATACATAGCCAACTCTACTGGATTTTGCCAGTTTCTTCTGGTATACTGGCTTCATAAAAATTCCTGGTTTTTATATAATTTAAAATGAACATAATAAAGCAAGTCTCATTCATTGAAATAAGTTTTAGAACTTTTTTTTTTGTTCTAAAATGTTCAGTTTATTTTTATTCAGAACTCCCTCTTTAAATTAAATGCCTATTAATATTCAAAATTATGGGTAAACATAGTAAATAGCATTTCTAATTCAAGTTCACTTAATGCCAATCATAACTAGAAAATATTGCAGACCCTTTATAGTTATAAGTTTAATAGACTTTTTATATTTCGACGAGTAAAAAAAAGTACCTGAAATTCCCATTGTGCATTTATAATATTATGCAACAATTATCGAGAAATTTATATTATTTCGTAAAATCTACCATGTTCGCAGCTATGTATATAACGCTTTCATTATATGCGTACTTACAAAGAAAAAAAAAATTATTAAGTAAAGAAATATTTTTTTTTACCTTACAAAATAGATTCTTAAGTCTGCCGTTTGTCCAGGGAACCATATTATATTGTGCGCCCCCTAATTTTTCTATAATTGTTTCTTTAGGTATGGTAATATATTACAATGTAATATCTGACCGAGTTTCAAAATTAAAGGTTTTTTTAATTTAGTTTCAAATCCGCACAATCTTACATAAAATAATTTTTTTTTCTAATGTAAGCCTAATATAGTTTTCCTAATACAAATCAAACTGTGAAAAATAGTTTATGTAAAAAGCAGTGTTTGCGCAAACAGAAAAAAATTTATCACAATAAAGAAGAAAAAAATGAAAATGTCATTAACTTTTTTAAAGCAGGCATGTCTAAGAAATCATATTTTGCTGTTTAAAGAAATAATAAGTTTCATCTAATACGAATAAACTTTCTTTAATCATAAATGATATATTAAGTCTCTAACCTGCTATTTCTCTCTTAGGCGTAGAACCTGCAGTTTTAAGTTTCACACCCACAAGCAATAAACGATACAAACTTTGATTAATTATTGCGTCAAATTTTTTACAAATATTTATTCCGAGACATATTCTTGTGACTTGCTTCTTGTTTATAAATTAGGCAATAGTATTAATTTTAAGAAAATGTCATTTTAGCAATAAATATTTTTAATTTTTCGTTCTCTACTGTTTATATCTTTGGAAGTAATTGCGCGAATCAAAAACATTTTGCAACTATTTCTTAATCTCCGATCCCAAAGATGATTTTAGGCAGAAAAAAAAAAAAAAACAGCAATCTATTAATAATTTTTGAATTTCAACATCCTCTTGAACCACGAAATTTTAAATTACGAAATCGTGAGAATAGTTCTGAGAGTTATAAGTAGAAATGGGCTAAACGAATCATCAAAGTGATTTGAATCAATTCACATAGTTGATTCGAATCATCGAATCAGTTCCTAACTCCAATTAGAAGAAGCAATTTTGATTAGTTTTTCCAAAACTTTTCAAACGTTTTTTTTTTTTGTTGTTGTTGTTTTTAATTGAAAGGCATGAAACAATATACTGATATGACAAACTACGTTTTCAATTTGCTCAGGGGAGCGATTATCGCGATAAAACCTTAATTTATATGAAAATAAAATAATAAAAGTTAAAATAAAGTAATTACCTCTGAAATTCCGTATTATAAATCATCTTTGAGTAAATGAATTTAAAAAATGAAAAGTAAGTACAATGCTCTTAATTGCGCCGTCAGAACCAAAAATATGATTAAACCCCCATAGAAAATAAAATAGGTATTAAGGGGCTCAAACTTTCAATTTGTCTTTTCACGCATATTTTGGACCATAATTCCCAGATTGCCGTTACTTCCACCATCATATTCTATGGATGGAAGAAAAAAAAAAAAGACGTTGAAACAAATGCTTTTGTGTTTAATTTTGATTTTCAAATTATCGCCTACCCTCTGAACTTTTAACCATTTTGCTCCGATTGTCACAAATACATGACTTAACAGTTTATTTGCGGATATGGTTATAATATGTAGTTTGATTTAATCAATTCACCACTGATTAATTCGTAAAAAAAAAAAAAAAAAAAAAAAAAAATAATAATAATAATATAGATCAACTTTGAATTAACTTTGAATAAATATGTGATTCGACTAACATTGATTAAAGTGAAAGCATTACAAATCTGTCTAATTAACAATGCCCACATTTAAGATATCGCTTTTTTTAAAAATTTATTTTGTTCATACTGGTTCTGATTTTATACGAATGTTTTTGTGAATCGCCTGTCCCCAAGAGTTAAGAGTGCATCTTTATACAAGAAATTTTAATCATTCTTTTAGTCCTGCAGTGGACTGATCGTACAGACACGGTACGGCTTCTTCTAGAACACCGAAGTCAAGCATCCTTGGCTGCGGTCTGTAAGCGGGTGGGTGATCACTTTGAGCAGCCTGCTTAGGGACCGAGAGTGCGCGGTATCGGTCCTCACTAAACTGTTCAACCGGCAGAATTAAATTATTATTTAACAGGAATTTACATAAACGTATGAATTACTTATTTGTGGCATTTTTCACTTTAATTACGATTTTAATTCTTAGCTTTTAATATTAGCTGTTTGGGAGCCATTTATAATTTTTTTTTTCGAAGATTTTTTTTAGGTTTGATTCTAAATGGTTATTATTTTTTTTATTATTATTTTTTCTTCGTTTATTTATTTATTTGTAATATAATTCTAGACTGAGCGATACAAGTTCATATTTTCTCTTTGCCGGTATCTGTCCTCGTTAAACTGTTCTACCTTGATGCGCTTGACCTCGGGCTAACAAAGCCGGGGTTTCATCCCCTCTGCAGAGGATCAAAATTGCGATGACTTTTCGGAGCATTCTGAAGGATGTTTCCCAGATCATCGCCAATATCCCATTGTGCAGCTGTAGTGCGACGTGAATTATTATCCTAATTATTCTTTTAAAAGTTATTCAGGGAACTTTTTTCTTTTTGTCGTCTGCGCACATGTCCTGCATATTTTTTTATTTTTTATGCTCTGTTATGGAGAAAGGAACTACTGTTTAAACTGTTACTATTTATTTTTCGGTATTAATTGTAAAATATTACTCAGAATATATATATATAAAAACTGGTTACAATTACCGAGATGATTGTGCTCCAGAAAAAATCCGGATCTTTCGCAAACAGTGTTCCGGAAATTTCTTGAAATACAAGGTCCGGAAATTTCAAGAAATCATCGTGACATTTATGTATCAAAATTTTTGTATATTTCATTTAAAAATATTCGAACGAGAATTTATACTTGGCCTCTCTTTCATTCATTAATATTTTTTTTTTGGTAGAACAATAAAAGTGATTACAGATAAAAAATAATCATATAAATAATTGTTCATTTAAATTTTTCTGCGTATATAATTTATTTAGAATTTCCTGTTTTGAAAATATCAATGATTTAAATTTATAAAGATATTTTAATTTTTTGAAATGCGTCATTGATGATTTTACTCAAGAAATTTTCAGGATTTTATGGGTTGGACCACTAACAATCCCCCCTACATAATCTGAACCTTTGACTCCACAGTAGCGAATTTATATCAAGCCCTTCACTTTGTTCTCTTCAAACTTCTTTCCTGGTTATAACCTTGGATGTGTTAATTAAATCTAAAGTATCGAAATTCTTTTCCCGTTTAATGAGGCATCGAGGGTATCGCTTCAGAAACCACTAACTCATCAGTAGAATTGGTCTCCAGAGTAACTATTCTTTGTCCAAAAGGAAGGTCTAATTGCTTCACACTCGACGCTCTTTATTGTTTTCCTCCCCCTCTTCGAACTCTTTAAATCTTTTCCAAAACTCCTAAGAGTGTCTCGCCACTATCTTCTCTAATAGAATTCTAAATGTCAGAAGGAATTTAAGCGGGAGTCCTCTAATAGATTTTGAACCCCACTCTGGTTTTTCCTTACTGGCCCGTCAAAAAGCGTTCGGCTCTGAGATTCTAAGTGAAGTTTCAGTTGATTTTGAATTAATTCAGCAATGTTCAAGACAACCCTTTTGTTTGCACGAGACATCTCTCCTCTTAATTTAACTTGAATTTCTTTGATGGCTTAATGAGGGTAATTAAATTAACATTTTCTTTTCATTAAACATACTCCAACTATTTTAAGGCTGGAAAGAATGTGAAAATTAATGCATAATTTTTGTAATGTTGGTTTTATTCTTAGCTTGGTTTGACGTTTTTCATCTGTTCAATTCTCGCTTCAAAAACTGAATCTTCTTTTTAGGGATTTTTTTTTTGTTTTCCGTTAGAATTTGGGTTTGTTTTTTTATTTTCTTATTATACAAAATTAGTTTCCATATCTGGAGACAGAGGATAAAATTTACTGGCCACAAGGTGACTAAATGTGACAAATGGCGATTAAGAAATTGCATTTCAGTCCCCACCCGATTGCCACTTTTTTTTTTTTTTTAAACCAAAAATTACTCTATGCGCAATTTATAATTTTTTTTTTATAAATAAGGAATTAATATGAATGATTTAAAATGAATTAATAAGTAATATAAATATATAACTAATATGATTATGTTATAATATACACAAAATCACTATATTTTACACTTGTTTCATAAAATATTTCTTCATTTTAGTAAATGAACCTTGTAATGTTCATGAGTTTTGAAGAAATGCTTCTTAATATTTACCGTTTTTTTTTTTTTTTTTTTTTTAATTTTATAAAATTTTTAATTTTTGAAAGAGATGCGGCCATAGCCATATTTGTTGCAAAACTCAACTTTCTTATCTTGTCTTATACCTGGACATGAATATTTTTAATAGAAAAATCACGTTTTTGATGCATTTATGATCAGAGCTTTTTTGTATGAGTCGCGCGATTTTCCCAAAATCACTTTTTTAAAAATGACGCTTATACTTTTTGAAGTTGATATGAGTTTTTCGTAGTATTTTGTTGTTCGTAGTTTTATGTATGAGATAAAGAATAAGAGAGTAAAATATTTTTTCTTTTACATTGATATGAATTTTTTGCGACTTCTAATTAGTTTGTATGACCATTAACAATATAAATCAATAAAAATTTAAAAATTTAATGTGAAATTTTTTTTTTTTTTTGTGTGCATATTGTGGACTACTTTTCGTAAGACTAAGAATTGTTTTTAGAATTAAAAAAAAAAAAACCGTTTTTTTACTTGAAAAATTCACGATTGTATTTCATTCTTTGAACACTTTCGCTTTACACTTTCTGGAAGTTATTTATTAAAAAAAAAAAAGTAGAAAAATTCAAAAGAAAAAATTTAATTTTTTAAAAAAAATTCAAAATATACCACACAGCCTGTATAAAGGGTGAAAATTTATCCTGTACGATGTCAGTTATAACTTCAAAACTAGTCAATAGTTCGAAATTAATAGACAATTGTGATTTTAATTCTTCAAAGCTCGGACTAAAAAAGTAATGATTGCAATTTTTTTTTTTTTAAAGAAACAAAGAGAAGGTAACTAAGTGTGTATCAATCGATTCTGCTTTTTTTCTCAAAAAGATAAAATAAATAAATAAGAAAATAATAATATTTTTTCGATTTTATTATCTTTTAAAAGCCAAGCTAATACTTACAGTGAAAAAAAAAAATCCATATTCTATTTAGCTCTACAATAAGCTATAAATAATGTTTTAATTGATGTTTTTTGATACCATTATTATTATTACTATTAAATCCTCATGCTTGTTTTCCGAAAACTTGTCTTTTATTATGACACTTTATTGTGCATATGACGCTAATGTTTTTTCCCTCCCTTTACTATTTTAATATTTATTATTATTTTTGCGCGTAATTACATTTTAATGATCCCAAACAACAGACACGAAGTAATTAAATACCAATTTTAAAAAAACTGAAAAAATGTAAATAAAAATATCTCAAATTATTCAGTAGTTTATTTGATATGCAAATTACGTTCCCTTTTTCCAAATACTAATTAAACTTAGTGACGCTTTAATGAGATAAAAATGAAAGTAACAAAATGTACCTGTCGCCCAAAAATTAAAATATATATATATATATATATATATATATATATATATATATATATATATATATATATATATATATATATATATATATATATATATATATATATATATGTCGTTCTATTCTTTTAATAACATTCTCTCTAATTTTGTCTTGTGCATGATGTAAAAACATTTATTTTAGGTCGATTTTATTATCATGAAAAAGAATTTAATTCGAAAATCAATCTGCTTGTATTTTTAATGCGATAGGCTAATACAGTTTATAATTTTGCTTACATAATTTTCTTACTGTCTGAAGGTAATTATTATTTAATGGAAATTTAAATAAGCGTGTGAATTTCCTATTTGTAGCATTTTTCTCTTTAATTACGATTTTAATTTATAATTTTTTTTCAAAGACAGTTTTTATGTTTGATTCCAAATCATTATTTTAATTTTATTTTTCTTTCGTTTATTTATTTATTTGTAATATAATTCGAGACTGAACGATGCAAATTCATGTTTTTTCTTTGTCAAAAAATAAAGTGTTTTAATTGCTTTCATGTTGTGAGAATTTTATTATTATTTAAAGAAAATTTATGTATAGATTTAGGAAATTTAAAAATTTATACAATGTCTGTATATATTTGTAGAATTTTTCAGTTCGAAAACGCATATAAACAAAATGTTAGATACTGGTTTGTAAATAATACTCTAAAACTCTTAATGAGTTTATTTTTAAAAAGTTCAAGTTTTAATATAATTTTATACTCAATGGTGTTAAATTCACATTTGCTTATTATCTTTGAGAATTATTTTATTTTTTGGAAAAGATAAGTGAACAAAGAAATAGGCTTATACATTGACCTGTAATGATGCATTTTCAGAGTTGACAGAAACACAAATAATTAATAATTTATTTTGGTTTTTTATTGCTTCCAAAATAATAAACAACGAAATTTATGGTAACTTTTATTATTAAAATTTTTGCATGAATGAAGCAACTTAACAATTACAGTAACTTTCCATTTTAACTGAGTTTATATTTCACAAAAAAATTACTACAACATTCGTTGGGGGCATATCGAATTTGCGTCAAAAGTTAGGTATTTTTAATCTTTTGCAATAAAAATATATTATCTGTAAATTCGATAAGGGCACCTTTTTAAAAATTAAAATATTCTTAGTATTTGATTACGATAAATATTCTAGAAATAAATCTTGTAAATAAAGAAATAAATCTTGTTTTTTCTACCTAAATTTATATATATGTATATGAACCGAGTTCGGATTCCTGCGATGACTGGTCGATACGAATCCGCATCCGGCTTGTACCGACCGCAGTGCTGACTTGAAATATCCTTAGTGGTAAACGGATCATGGGTTAGAGTCCCTTTGCCGTCAGGCTAATCGTGAGAGGTTCTCGTGGTCTTCCTCTCCATGTAAAGCGAATGTGGATTAGTTCCATGTAAGAACTCTTCCACGGAAGCAAAATTTCATCCAATACTTGATCCAGAAATTCCCTTGTCTTCTGAATTGGGTTCAAAATTGCAAGGCTACGGAGTTGAACATTAGTGGTCGTGAACCCCAAAATTGGGTCGACTGTTCAACAGCGGTTATAAAATTATATGTGTATATATATGTGTATATATATATATGTGTATATATATATATATATATATATATATATATATATATATATATATATATATTATATATATATATATATATATATATATATATATATATATATATATATATATATATATATATATATATATATATATATATATATATATCATTAAGAAAAGGTATTAAATTATTATTTTGTTAGTCCTTTTCTTGCATTAAAACACTGTTTCAATTGTAATTTAAAGTTCTTAATTACCTATGGAACCTACATGATTGATGTGCGAATTCTTGTATGTGTCAAATACGGCAATGAAACCCATTAAATTTGACTTTGAGAAAATGTTGAGATTGAGGAGTACATTAAATCATCATTAAAATGCTGAAACATAAAAGTTGTCAAATTAATATGAAAATATTATGAAAAGATTCATAATTTAAAAGGCACTCATTAGAAGTTAATGGGAAGTTAATGCATGTGAAAGTTTTAATGGAAAGTTCTGTATCTGTGACTTATTTTGTACAAAATTCGAAATAAAGTAAAGAAAATCTTGCCAATCAATCGACCCTATCGACGACTCCCATTTAAGTGGTTTACCTTTTGTAATATAGACATGGTATTTCCAAGTTTGATTGCTAAATAATAATGCAAAAAGTATGTATCTACTTTACTAAAACTAGATGCAATTTTTATGACTATTAGAGCTGTGAAAATGAGGAAGAGCTGTGAAAATGAGGAATTTAATTCACGATTTTTTCGGCTGCATTTATAAGTTTTTTTTTTCTCTCCAAGAATTTACTAGAAATCTTGCTAATTCAATAGTGCTTATAAATAGCTGAAAGAAAAGTTAAGAAAGCAATAGAATTATCATGCATTGATATTAGCAGCATCAAATTGCTATTAGCTACGGAGTTATCATGATGAAATTGCTAAAATAATTAATGCAGAGTCAGACAGAAAAAAATTAAATTCTTAAGGTATCGGACTGGTTTCGGCACAATTTTTAAAAACAATTATCATAATTAAATTAAAATTTTAGTTTTATTTTTAGTAAGCAGGTGCCCTAATGTTATAAATTTAAAGTTTAAAAATTTATAAAAGACTTTTCAAAATAAATTCAAATTTAGACTCGATTTCTTTAAAGAAAATGCATTTAGGAAAATTTTGCGAACAAAAAATTAATAATTCGAAAGTTAATTTCTGAAAATGATTTTTATTTATATTAAAGACATAATTTATTCTAATAAAAAAGGTTAAAATCCTCAACGCATAACAAAAAACATTTTAATTTGTCTTCGGGAGTTAACTTACAGTTTTGTCTGTCAGAGCATACGAAAAAACTATTATAACTTCATGTCTAAAAATCAAAGATCAAAAATTTTGAGTTTTGAAAAGCAAATGAATTAAAGTTCAAATATAAATGATAAAAAATGAAAGAAAAAATTTAAGTTTTTATCAAAATTGACAAATTTCTCGCAGCCTCTATGTTGAATTGTTGATTTTTTTCTTAAAGTATTATTTTTTCAAATGATAAATATAATTAAAAAAAGATTTATGATTGTAGTACAAATACAAAATGGAAGAACTGGCAATAAACAAATATTTTCATTGGCTATGTTAATGGATGTTTATGTTCTTTAATCACTTGAGTTATAATCCGAACTAGTACAAGATGTTCTAAATTAGACTTCATTTGTGAGTTAGCTTTTGTATAGAGCAAAAATATTATATAAATAATGTTTATTACTTTTGTTCTATACTCCCAATAAGGCTAACCTTTTAGACTTGTAAAATAATTATAATTGAATTTTTGAAATTATAATATATGTTGTATATTCTTTATTAGAATATAACAGTTTCACCAAAGTAATATTCAGATTCCCTGGAAACTTCCCTTTTAGTTTTTCCTGAAAAATGAGGATTATATTTATGAGTAAAAGTACCAAACCTGTAATTTCTATCCGTTTCATAATAATTTATTATAAAGTATTATAGAAATGAGTAGTTCTCATTTTTGAAAATATCTTTAACTTAAAATGAGCCAAAAATAACTTAAAAAATTTCAAACCATAAGAAGGTAAAATTTCTCTCAATAGCTTATATTCAAACACCAATACTACGCCAACATATACAATGTATAAGACAATAATTATAATCATTTGTTTATCGCCTGCAACGAGGCATTTATAGAAGAGGAATTGAATATGTATGAGTTGTCGAATATGTATGAGTAAAGTATCAAACTGTGAAGAAGTTTAGCGTAGTTTTCAAACATATTTTTACTGTTTCTTTGATGAATTAAAAGATAAAATTATGGATTTGCCTAAATAAGGAAGCAGAAATGGTGAAGAATGGTTACTACAAAAATGTCTGGAATTAACTCATGCCGATAAATAAGTCAAACTGATGCATTTTTAAAAAATTTGCATAATTTAAAGAACTTTATCTCTCTGATTTTTCATAATTACTAGTATTCTTTATCAATAAAATTCATTCGAATCTGTTTTTGTTTGTTTCCTCCTTTTTTTAGCATGATTATGAACTATATTAATGAAAACTTTTCAGTGGTGTTCAGAACATTACATATTGTTTTACATAAAAATGTTGCATACAAACTTAAAAATTAAGTTTTCGACGATTAAATCTATACATAGCATTGCATTTTCAACGTAATATAATGCATAATATTACCACTGTATGTATTATAGTGTGATTATCAGAACAAGAAGTTCATAATTTTTACTTAATTACTTTTATTTTTACGCAAGAATGAATTCAGTATTGTAAAGGTTAAAAGTTAGAAAATGTTGTATGAACAAGAAGTTCATAATTTTTACTTAAAAATTACTTTTATTTTTACGTAAGAATGAATTCAGTATTGTAAAGGTTAAAAGTTAGAAAATGTTGTATGAACAAGATGTTCATACTTTTTACTTAAAAATTACTTTTATTTTTACGCAAGAATGAATTCAGTATTGTAAAGGTTAAAAGTTAGAAAATGTTGTATGATGTTCATAAAAATTATTATTATTTCAAGTTCTCTTTTTACAACGTACATACGTAAAAGTGTGTAGCGTACTTTTTTTTGTATTTAAACTCTACTACCTAAAAAATTTATTAGTATTAATTTATTATAATAATATTTTAAGAATTTATCCAATAACTCAAAAATATTAATAATAATAAAAAAGACAAACCTTTAATATTAATAAAAATAATCTCAAGTCCGTATAAACCTTCTAAAACTGTCTTTCTTAGGCTTAGCTTAATTTTTCATTCATTAAAAAATATATTTAACCGCTTGCTCTCATTTGACGATAGTTGTTTTATTTAAGGCGTCACATAAAAATTATGCTATATTATATTATGTAGAAATCCCCTTCTTTATTCGTCTTGTATGGTTTAACGAATGGTATCTTAATTAGGTTGTTGGCTGAAAAATCTTTTAATTTTTTGTTCTCGGATAATTATTCCATTCATTAAATATTGAAACATTATTACTTTCAATATACTTTTGATGAGTCATTAATCTTGAATAATTTATTTTTTAAATTGTTATTTTTTACTCAAATTATTGTCTTTTTCTTTAACACGACAGCTACTTATGATCTGTTTATTAAACGCAATTTATTTAGAAAAACGATTTTTTTTTTAATCTTAAAATTGTAAATTATTTGCTATGTCTTTTTCTATTAATCTAGGATACAATATATCAAAATTAAATTCTCCTCGTACTCTTGATAAATAATGAAATTATTATATATATATTTTTTTGATTTTCTACTTACAGAACTTCAGTTAAAAACTCAAAACACAGATTTATTATCATGGAATTGTAAGAAAAAATGAATTAAAGAGGGGTTACACCATTTTGCCTGTCTGAAAAAAGAAATGTTTCACTTTTTCTCTAAAACGATTTGTTCTTATTTTTATTTATATATTTTTTTAACGGAATCAATTTTATCCTAGTTTTTGTCAAAAATATGTGTTGGCAACAAAAGGAATTTATTTATTTTAAATAATTCTCTGGCTTATAAGGTATCGTGTCACAACCATTTACAGAAAATAATCAAATATGTAAATTAAATAAAAAATAAATAAAAAGTAAATGGTTTCGAGATACTCATGTTGAAAGAGTTTTTTTTTCCAGTAAATCCCTCGAGCTTTTATCTCATGATCAGTATTGGGGCAATGATTTGATTGTATACATGTTTCCTGTTTTAACAGGGCTCCCACGGGTCAGGGAGAACCTGGAACTGTCAGTGAATTTTATTTTGACTCTAAAAATCTTTAAATATTTAGGGAAAGTTGCAATTTTTTTTTACGGAAATCTGTAAAATTCCTTCATAGTGCCTGGAAAATGACCAGTCTTAAAATTGTTAGTAACTGTAATCAGTTATTGAGATTCGAGTTGAATAATTCTGACATTTATTCCAATAATTTGTTTTAAAATGTTCACATTTTAGTCAAACTTGCATGTTTCCATCCTCATTCAATTTTTTTTCCCTCGAAAAATCTAATATCTAAAACTACAAATAAAAAAAAAGTCATCTCTGATAATAACAATTATTAAAAAAAAAATAGCATGATATAGATAAAATATTATCTTAATTTTCTCGAAACTTTCTTGATATACCTGGGAAAGTAAGGGAATTTTTTTTCCTTTCTGAAATTGAGTGGGAACCCTGTTTTACAAAAGTGTGCTTGTTCGTTCCCACTATATCTTTTATATTAGTGGTTGTTCTTGAAGATATCTATATTTTTTATTTATATCTAAAAACATAATAACACATTAAATTTTCTTTATTTAACATTCCAGGCACTTACCTTGGCAGTTTAAGTAATCCTTCTTTTTAAAATAGTAAGGCTCCGCAATCAGCAACCAACTATTGCGGTGTGGTAAATAGGGATTCAAATTGAACACACACACAGAGACACAAACTTGCGAAAAAATAAATTCAGCACCCAGAAGATAAATAGGTAAAAATAGTTAAAATTAAAATATAGGCCCATTCATCGCGTATGCCACGTGTTTTTACGGCCATTAATAATGACTATCTCCATCCCTGTCATTTGTAATAAAAATAAGATATTATTAATAATTTATATATTAGGGTAATTTTTATAGGAGGCAGCTTGAGAAGTAGGGGGAAAAATCTACTATATCCCTTAGATCTGTTAAAACTACACACTACTATCTTTTGTCTCCCAAAACCTGTGTATACCTGTGACTCTCCAACACCGTGATCTCGGTTTTCCCCCAGACTCCCGGAAGATCAGGATGGATCATGTGACGTCATTGAGGATGCGTGATAGCGATTGGAGGAGAAATATCGGACGGTGCGATTGCGGTTGAGTGTGGGAGTTGGGAAGAAGAGCAATTAAAGGGGAGAAGAGGGAAGGAATTTTGAAGTGGGTGTCATTACGTGAGCAGTTTTCTCTGGATTTTTTTTTACCCCTTCTTTTATCAGACTTGCCCCTTCAAGGATTTTTTTTTTCTTTATTTATTTTATTTTCGAGAAGTAGATATTTTTGTTGTTTTGGCTCTCTTTTTTTTTTTTAAACGCTTTCAAATACCTTATCAGAAATGCGAAATTTTATTTTAA
Organism: Parasteatoda lunata; assembly: GCA_949128135.1. Lineage (NCBI taxonomy): Eukaryota > Metazoa > Arthropoda > Arachnida > Araneae > Theridiidae > Parasteatoda > Parasteatoda lunata. The sequence continues at coordinate 58,448,660 of OX421978.1, read as the reverse complement.
AAATGCTTCTTTACGGATGGTTTTAGGCATTTTTCGAGTAAAAAATATTCTTTTAAAATCTTTCAAATATAGTCAATTCTTTTCTCTTTCAGTTTGGATGAATGCTTATAAATTTTTACCATTTTCAATTACTTTCATGGAGCACTGTTTTCTGTCTAAGCTCCGTAAAAGTATCTGAATGTTCCAAAAATATCTGAAAAATATTCAATGTTTAGTATCTGAAAGTTTTTTGTGTGTTAATAAATTTGAAGCGTGGCATAATTATCCATTTACTACACGCTGAAACCAAATAGTTTTTTTTTGTCTACATGTAGCTACTAAAATTTTTTAAATATTGATGATTGTTAAAAAGTAAATGAAACAAAGTGTTTGTCTATATTTCATTTAGAATTTTTTTTTTCCATTTCTCTAATTGTTGTAATAATTAACTTTAAGGAAACTGCTCTACTTTGCTATTGTTTACTTCTGGTGTTTGATTTTGAAATGCACAGTTATTTTCTCTTTGCTTTAGAATTTTTTTTTTATAAAATCACCATCTTTTCTCTAAAAATAAATCGTCAAATTATCTAACTTGTAGTTCACCGAATTTTTGGTTTTCAGTTTTCCCTCCTCCTGTGTAAAAAATTTTTTTTTTTCCCAACTGTCCTACATATTTTTATGAATTACGTACTTAAACACAAGGATGCTACGATTTTCAAAACGATAATAATGAAAGAAAAAGAAAGGATGTAATTATTTATTATCTATTTAAAAGTTAGAAAGGAATAACAATTATTAAAAAATTCACGCATCATATATTTTTATTTTATACTTTTCAAGATATTAAATGACGAGCAATGCATGTACTTATAAGATATCATAAGTTGTGTATTAGAGTGTCAAACACTTCTTTAGAAGCTAGAAAAAAAATTGTATAGTCATTAATGTATATAAATTGTATTGTATTTATGTGTGTTTTGAATATAAAGAATGAGACAGAAATGTTCCATTTTGAATCACTTTATCAACTTCTTGAAACGGTGCCCTAATAGTTATAAACATCGCCAACAACGCCATTTTTGTGATAGAAAGGTGTCAAAAATGAATACAGAGGGTCATACAATAGTATAAGGCTATTAAAAGTTTTGCGTTTACATTGTTATGGAATATTTTGTTCTTTGTAATGTCATTTCCTTGTCCTGTAAGTTCCCGCTTTGCTCTTTGGAGTAGTTGCTCAGGCCATGCGATTTAAAGCTGTGAGATTTTCATTTGTCTTTTCCTCTCTTTTTTTTAAACTCAAAGGTTTATGCCAATCAATCTTCTAACACCCACGTTTTGAAGAAAATATAATCTTATCAACGATTTTTTTAGCTTCTATCGTGCAATATTTCTACCTAAGAATACTTATAAAGCAGAAAATCTCCTTTGTGCTGTTTAAGGCATAGTTGTATACTACTTGTAATTAAAATCCTTTTTTTCTTCTTCATCAGAATTATTTCTTGTATGAATTTTGGACACCCTGTACATATTCGTATGCTATGCATGCTCTAAATTAGCTTTTCCAACAAGCTTCTTCAATATAAATTTTAATAAGGGAGCTGTAATCTCTTAATACGTTGAAAATTTTTCGCGACAAAATGTGTAGTTTAATATGAAGTAAAAGCTTCTATACCACGTAAATCTTTTAAAATTACTTTGGCACAATAAATATTTTAATTATTTTCATATTTTAGATTAGCTATGTGCTCAAATTAAGAACACATGCTCACTTTCTGACTACATACAAGTAATCGATTACTTAAAATTTCCTCCATTTGTAGAACCTCTACAGCCCTTATTTGAAGACTCGTTAAAATTCTGAACTCCATTATCTCAAACAAAACTCATTAGAGAAAACTATTAATTAAATCATTAAGTCTCAAGCAAATTTCTCTTTTTCCGCTCCATCTTGAGAGTGGTGATTCTTCGAAATCTGATGTAGTACTCTTCTATTTCAAGAGATTGTTGAATTATGTAGAAATTACTTAGAAAATTGTCTATTCTCCGTTTTGTTATTCTTTATTTGTTTACCCCCTGAAACAAATATGGTGTTAGGTTTTGAATTGGAATTAATATGTTCCCTTAAATGTTTTTGCTTTGTAAACTTTTATTTTATTTTATTTATTACTATTATTTTTTGCCTCTCTTTGCCTTCATCGCTAACCAACTCCCGCGATTGCTGCGCAATAATTTTTATTTCCTAACACCGAAATTAAAAATTATTCCATTAAAAAACTCCCGACATTTTTATTGTATTTTTTTAATGTTATATTTTATAACCCATCGTTGAACAGCCGACCCAATTTTAGGGTTTACACTTACTAATGTTCAACTCCGTAGCCTTGTAATTTTGAGCCCAATCCAGAAGACAAGGGGAATCCTGGATCAAGCATTGGGAAAAATATGCCCTGATAGTAGACTTTTTTGATGGAACTAACCCGCATTTGGGTTACATCGAGAGGAAGACCACGAGAACCTCCCACGGCTAGACTGACGGCAAAGGGTCTCTAACCCATGATCTGTTTACCACTAAGGATATTTCACGTCCTGTGGTCGGTGCAAGCCAGATGCGGATTCGTATCGACCAGCCATCACTGGAATTCGAACCAGGTTCACCCCCTTGTGATTCCCTAGATCAGGGCTGTCCAACTGGCGGCCCGCGGGTCGCATACGGCCCGCCAACACATTTTGTGCGGCCCGCCGACTTCTTATTCAGCATATTTCTTTTTTCGAAATTTTATGGTATCAAGAAGCATCCGAGACTACCATTCTTGGTCAAGCCGAGATACCCGAAGTTTCCTCTTGATCGCTCTTTCACTCCTTTCATTGTATTGGGAGAACAAGGTACTCCACAAGTCAAGAGCAAGTCCTACCCTGCACGCTGGTGTTATACAATAATAGTATTGCCTCGCGTTAGATAGACAGTGAGAATCGAGTGTTCCAGGACCTCTGGGAACCCAGTAAACTCCAGTGCTTGATTTGTATACAAGTTGTGGCTGTGTGCTAAGTCAAAAGGCATTACGCGAGTCTTCACGAAGGGAGTCACAGTGAATATCAAGGAGAAGCAAGATCTCTGATAGTTTCAGAACTGAAGTCAAAACTGCAAAAACAAACTGGGATGTTTACTCAAGTAAAATCTTATCAGTGCAATGCTTTGCACGCTTCGTATGCAATTTCACTTGAGCTTGCTAAAGCGAAAAAACCTTACACTGATGGTGTCGTTGTTAAATAGTGGGCTGTAGAAATGGCAAAAGCATTTGGTGACAGAAAAATGGCTAAGCATTTTGATTCAGTTTTCCCATTAAAATGTAAACAAATTGTTTTATAATCCTTCTGTTCCATTGTTTTATAAATAATAATTCAACTATTAATAATAATTCAACTAATATTATAACCTCTTATAATAATAATTGTTCAACTTTTTCAAACTGCGGCCCGCCAGGTGATCAGTGACCAGAATTCTGGACCGTGGGCTCTTTGCAGTTGGACAGCCCTGCCCTAGATGATTCACCAAATTTGTTTCCCCAGATTTAGTTCCTAATTTAATTGAGCTGAAATTTACACCTAATCATTTTGCTAGGTTACCGCAGCAGCAACTCCATATACATTTTCGTTATTTTAATTCTTTTTTAATTCTTGATTTCTTCCAAGTGATCGTTTAATAATAGTGCAAAAAGTTATCTCCTAATAATGTTTTAAAATGTATTATTTAATTTTTTAAATGCACATGAACTTGACTAGATACAGTTTTGCATAAAACGTATTATTATAGTAAATATTACTTAGGATTTGATAAGTATAAAACAGTAGGTTTAGATACTGTTAAATATATATTTATCATAATATTTTGCGTAACGGTGTAATATAGGATTACTTTATAATGAAGGAATTACTTTCTAATTAGTTTCAAATGTTTAGTTTGGAATAATTATCAAAGTAAAAAACTATAATAACAGAGACTTAGGAAGGCAAATAAATATTAATGTAAAATGCTGTTAAGTAAGAAACAAATAATTAAATTACAGTAAAAAAATATTTTTATGACTTTTATTAAATTTAATGTTTTATAGATCTGGTTTATTGTTAATTAAGAAACCCATACCATGTGAATATTTTTGTCCAAAAATAATATCAATAAAATATAATACATATGTATATAAAAATACATAATAAAAATGAGAAACGGTGTTTGGCCAATTCGTTTTTATGCCATATAAAGATGTTAGAGCTTTTTTTTAATACACTGTCTGAAAATAAAATACAAGTTATTCTAAATAAATTTTTATTTCATGTTTATATATTTACACTTCAAGTTGTAATTTTCACAATTCCAAAATCATTTAGTGGTGCTATCTAAACTTATTAGTTAATATAATAAGTTAATTGTTCCGAGGAGCGTTTTTTTTTTTTTTTTTTTTTTTTTTTTAAACTTTTGCGATTTTAATTTAAGCAATGAGATAATTCTGTGTATTGAGTTTAAACTAATGATCCTTAAAGAATGAAAAGTTTTGAAAAAGTCTTTGAATTTTATTTTGAAAATAGACAAGAAATCCTTGTAAAAAGAATGATAGATATTGGACCTTTGTGCTAGATAATCTCCGAATTTTTATTTATTTTTTTGGCTGCTGTAAAGCGACATTTGTTTTTATCACAAAATAGCTTAATTAGCAATGAAGTAATAGTTAATCCTCAACATTGCTTTGGAATTTAAAATTATTGTTTTCTATTAATTAAATTACACTAATTGATTTGACATTTTCTTATATAAAATCTATTAATAGGTGTTGAATGTAACTGATTAAATACTCAGTAATAATAATAAGATTAAAATACCTCTTTTATTGTTGAGTTTTTATTAATAAAAGAAATTTTAAAAAAAACCAATATATAATGACCTTTATTTAATTCATGCTGATGTCAGCTGAAAAAAATCTGAATCTTTATTGAGGATCATGTTATGTGATATGCCTGCTCAATAAAAATAGTAAGCTGACTCTAGTCATTTTATTACTATCCTTTACAGGGTGCGTAGCGTTTTTAAAAAGTGCTTAAAGGTGCTTATTTTCGATTTGCGTTTTTTACAAGCGTTTAAAGGTGCTTTTTTTATTCGGAGTTTGTTAAAAGTGCTTAATTTTCTATCTTTTAAAGACAGATTTTTTTTCTTTGCCGTGTCGATTGTTGTTCTAAGTAACAAAAAATGCATGATTTTCTCAGTTTTCTTCTGTTCAATTTTATCAGAAACTTAGTTATTTGATCATGTTGATTTTATGTTTTTAAATTAAGAAATTTTAACGATAGAAAATTTTTTTTTTTACTGTACAGATCCTAATTATGGTTTATTTTTTGGAAAGTGCTTAAAAATATTTTTTGAGGGCTTAAAAAGTACTTAAAAGGTGTTTTTTTTTGTTGAAAAATCTGGCTACATACCCTCGTTACATATATATATATATCCGGATAGGTGGTTAGATAATAGTTTTTTCATTTCTCTTATTGCTTTGATAAATATGGTTGTTACGAAAATTCCTAATATGATTAATTATTTGAATTGTGACCTCTGCAGTTACTTAAACAAACCAAAACTATTCTTATATATAATTGTGAACTCGTTATTAAATGTCAAATATCAGACACAAATTATTTTCATTGTTTTCAAAGTTTATGTCTTTGTGGTTTTTTGTAGAAATAGTTTAGTAATTATTATGAACAAAATTATCTTTTATATTTTTGTCACCACCAGGCCGTAATGAGCTTAATCGACTGATTTCGTGCATGCTAATATTTTTAATTATTGCTGATATTTCTCTGTATAAAGCTTTGCATTGGTTTGTTACTAAAATAAAAAATTTATATATTTATGGTCTTTTGTAATTAAACCGACTTTCTATAAGTCGTAAATTAAAGTATTATTGAATTACATTTTAATTTTTCCGATGTCATAGTTTTTCACCCGTACACAAAGCTCACTGGAAAAATATATTAATAATTGAAAATGTTTCTCGTGTTTAAATAGTGAAATAGACAATAAATTGCTTGTTATATAGTATATATATAATCATATAAAGTGATTATATATATAATCATTTTATTAATATTATTTTTAATTGCTGTTTATTTTGTTACTTCTCTTAGAGGGTTAAAAATATCTTAACACTTCTGAACTGTATTTTTTTCTGCATTTTATACTTGTGCTACCTTACATTTTCTGTCTCCTTAAAAGTCTCTATCTTCCCAATCAGCGCGTTAATGTTCTGTATAATGCAAACACTACTAAAATGAGGGAAGAGTGGCATAATTTTTTTCATCCTCTCTATTATTTTCTTCACAGTTTCTTTAGCAATTCGATCGTTTTTCTTCCTCTCCCAACCTCTTCTTATTCTTTTTTTTTTTTTTTTTTCTTTTCGTTTGAGATATTTTCGTGGTTTGCATTTGGATTTTGGTCTTTGTTTACCCGAACAAATGGTTGAGTAAGTTGTTTGGGTTTGGGATAAATTCCACCCCCATCTGATATAAATTTTGTTGTTGTTGTGTTTCCGGATATGTTAGATTTATATTTTCCGCTCTACAATTTCTCCCGATTTGTTTGGGATCTTTATTTACTCTCAATATTTTATCACAAAAATATACATTTTATTTAAATTACTCAAAACTAAAATATGTTTCTTTGAGAGAATGAGCTTAAAAATAAATAATAATTTGTAATTTTTTTATTTTTTCTATTATATTTATTATATATATTTTTTTATTATATATATTTTTTTATTATTATATATTTTTTTAAATATATTTGTATTTCTTCTCATTTTATAGATCCCTTTTTTCATTTTTTTTTTTTTTTTTTTTTGAATGAACAAGATGAAAACTGTCCTTTTAATGTTACTTAATACTATTTCACCTCACATTATATGATTTTACTTTACATTGATTTATAATTATTTAGTTATAATTTTCTAATTAAGTGAAAGATTCAATTTAAGAATAGATTCGGGCATTTGGAAAAAGTAAAGAAAGAAAGAAAAAAAATTACATTACATGTTTAGGTGCATACTAATCAAAATTGCGTTAAGGGTATTCTGCTTCACTGCTGAGGTTTTGCTATTGCAAGGAAACAGTTTTACAGAAGTGAAAGCAGGCGGTTTTATTTATGCTTCTAAGATATATTAATTATAATAGCGTTGGAGTTGTATTTTTGCTTCTCAGCTGAACGTTACCTTTTGCGGGGAAACAGTTTTGCAGAGCTAAAAGTAAGCGGTTTTATTTATGCTTCTAAGTTTAATATTAGCGGTGGGAATTTCATTTTTGTTACAGTACTAAGTGTTTTCTATAGCAAGTATACAGTTTTACAGAGTTGAATCAGGCGTTTTTACTCGTGCTCTTAGGTGTACAGTGCGCACAGAAGAAAAAAAAAGAAAGAAAAAAAAAAAAACGGATTACCCTGAATAACTTTTGTTTTAATGATCGGATCTTCACGTTTTAGGACTCAAGCTTAATGATTGTTACTTACAGACATACGACTACTTATAATAGCGTTAGGAGTTGTATGCTTGTTTTACTGCTAAGCGTTCTTTAAAACGGTGAAACAGTTTCATAGAGTTGAAAAGTGGCGTTGCTACTTATAATAGCACCACTACTTATAATAGCTTTAGGAATAGTATTCTTGCTTTACTGCCTTTGTTGATTATTTAAGAAGTTTAATATAAGTATGGCAATGTTTTACTGTATAGAAGTGATGTATACTAATTCGCTTCTGGTGATTCGTCTGTAGATAATAATTCCGATATTATTGACTTCAAAATCCAAATAAAATGCACAAATCAATAAAAAAAAATTATGACCTTATAGCTCAGGGGTGGCCAACCTGCGGCTCGCGAGCCACATGCGGCTCTTTGATGGATTATTTGTGGCTCTCGATAAATGTACCCGAGTTCAGAAATAGACGATGACGAGTGGTTACAAGACTTAATGTTTTTAACTGATATCATGAAACATTTGCAAACACTGAATTTACAATTGCAGGGGAAAGATAAAATAATATCTGACGACTCACAGTGTATATTTAGTTTTCAAACTAAATTAAAACTTTTTCAAGACGACATAAAAAAAAAAAAAACATTTTGTCATTTTCCTCGAATTAAAAAAATTTGTTCCAATAATAAACAAGAAAAACTCCACGAGTATATAAAAAATCTAGAAGGAATATTGACGGAATTCCAAAATAGATTTCAAGACTTGAAATATTTTAAATCGTGATATTTTAAACCTTGAATTTTTTTTCTGAATCTATTTGAAATTAACATAATTCAAGGTAAGTTTTTCATTTCCAATATAATTATGACCCAAAAAGCATCAGGAGAATTAAATTTAATAAAGATGCAAGAAGATCATGTTCTACAATTGAAATAAAAATCTATTACTGAATTTTGGAAATTTGTACCAGAATCAAAGTATCCTGAATTAAAAAATGCTGCTTGTCGAATTATTTCAATATTCGGAATACTGTACTTATGTGAATCATTTTATTCCACTTTAAAATTCGTGAAATCCAAACACCGATCAGTATTAACTAACCAGCATCTCAAAGAATTACTGAGAAGTGCTGTCACCAATTATTCATCAAATTTTAAAGAATTATCAAGAGAATTAAAATAAATATGTTTAATTTTTAATATTTAAATTAAATACACATATTTTGTACTTTTATTTATATGTTTTCCTTAAATATAATTTCTGCAAAAGAATGTTTTTAATAGCTTATTTGCCTACCTTTTAATTACGTATTTAATTGCGGCTCGCGAAAAATTTCAAATTTTGAAAAATGGCTCGACTATGAAGGAGCTTGGCCACCCCTGTATAGCTATTGCAATTTTTTTTTTTAAAGTGCAATTTTATTCTTCCGTAATTACGCTCTTGTTGCTTAAAAGAACATTTTGAAATCAATTAAAATTTATTGTTTTTTTAAATTGTTTTTAAATTTCTCTCAACGCTTACTGCCTAAATTGATCTTATAATTTAATAGTTGGATTTTGGTTTACTCCAACCGTAATGAACTAAATTCAACTCTTTAAGGAAGGAAAGATGCTTTGTATGATTTATTTCTCTTGTCATTCTCAGCTTCTAAAATAATTTCAAAAAATGTTTCATTGATATATTTTTACGTGTTCGGTGTTATGTGTTATTTTTGACCACTAATTCTTGAATTGTAAAAGTTTGGTTTATTATTGGTGAACAAAATCTAACTTGTTTAATATATTTCTTTTTATATAGATTAAGGGATTAGTGCGGCCAATCCATTTATTAGTTGTAATAACTACATAAACTTATTTTTCCTTCACATGGCGAGAAATTTCTTGGATTTTATCGAATTTTGTGTGGAAGAAAAATATAAATAGATGTTTTATATAAATAGATGTTCATATAAATAGATGTTTTTATACAAATTATTTAATCGGAAATTTGTTTGTTCTCTACTGAGCATCCTCTACTGTGGTAAAATGATTATTCTGTTTTAACTTTATGTTATTCATTTATTCCCTTTAAATTATATTGAGTGAAATTTTTACCTTTGTGGTCAGGTGATATGTTTGCATTTCGTTAAAAACTTTATTTCTTAAGAAAGATTTTGTAAAGTGTTACATACACACATCTTCCTCTAAGTTAATGTTATTAGAGTTTCACTGCGCAAGCGCTAAATTTCCCCTACAAATCACAATTTCGCTTATGGGTAGAAAATAAGAGCGTTGCAGGGTTAAAGTTAGACTAACACAATGCAAAAGCTCTCTATTCCTCAGTGCTGGGCGTTATGTGGTGAAACAGTTTTACATCATTTGATTAAATTGAATTTATATTGAGTTTAATGGTATGTTTGACTAAACGCTCTAAAGTTCGTCTTGTACCTAATGTAGATTAAATTTCACTAGGACGTATGAATTTACTTGTACTATTTAATTAAAAGAAGAAAAAAGATTTGTTGTTGACTTTTATGCGATAATTTTTATTTTCTTAGGTAATAAGGCATATTTAAATTCCACTTACAATTTAACGTATTTTTTTTAAATCCTTCGTTCTTGCGTTTTATGCGATGTTTCCCTCATTTGGTAAAAGCGCTTTCCGAGTTTCGCTGCACTGCGTCTCCTTGTGTAGTGAAACAGTTTTACAGGGTTTGGAATGCAACTGGAGATCTCATTTGAACTTATAGACTTCATTTAAAACAAATAACCTCAGTTGTTGGCTTTTTAGTTAAATTTTCTATGTAATAAAAATACTTTTTTTAAACACCACTTACCAATTAACGTTTTGTATGGTATTTTTCACTTTTTGCTAGAAGCGCTCTTTGAGTTTCGCTACACATCATCTCCTGGTGTAGCGAAACATTTGTATAGGCCTTGGAGCCACAAACTATCATTAACAGGTGATTTTACTGGTGATAAATCGTGTTTAAAAGTTAATTAAAACTTGTCTGCAATAACTACGTATTTTTTAAATAAAAAAAAAATTATTTAAGTAAAAAACTTCATATTCTAATAATATAATTAATCATTTTTATGTTTAAAAAGTGTGGAGTTTATAATTTTATAGTTTTTAAAAAGTTTATGTAACTTCGTTTTTTATTGCATGGTATTTTATACTTTTTCCCCAATGAAAAGTATTTTCTTACACTGGAATTTAGGAAAGTTATTATTATTTATTTATTTTTAACCAGTGCCACCCGTTTGCGTCATGCTATTTGAAATGGAAAAATTGTATTTCTTTTGCAGTTGTCTTCCAGTTGGTATTAATTTAATGGTTTAGCAAAGAACAATGGCTCTTTCATGTGTACTGTGATTGGTTTTTATTTTTAATATTAAACTGCTTATATATTAATGACACGGATAAAACTTTTCGATAGAAATACTTTTTACCCAACGATTTGTTTCAGTAAAAATGATATCTATTGTCATCGATGTTAATAAAAAATATCCCTAAAAACTTTTTTTTAAATGTAACCTACAAAATGCTTAGAATTCATATTTTGTTAGAAGTATTGTTGTCATTCATACGAAATTAGAACTATCCTCGCACTCGCTAAATTCAGTTTACTGTGTCAAATTACGTTTCTGTTCTTTGACAATTTTTATAAAAAGTATTTCGAACAACCAATAGAAGGATTTTCTATTGTCACACGGTGACACGGGTTCAAGCTATTTTAAAGAATTTTATTTCCTTAAATTTATCAGTATTTCTTTATATTTATCAGTCACTGTTGGCGACCAGCTTGGTTACCTTTCAAAATTACCTTGAACAGCATATAAACTTTTACGGTAACCAAGCTGAATGCACACCACAACTTCATTTTAATTTTCTAATACTTGAATTCATTCTCTAATCCTAACAACTTAATTAGTTTTAAACATTATATTAACCAGATTTTGCTAGCGGTTGCCCGCGGCTTTGCTCGCGCGGAAGTGCTTTGATTTTAACTTGAACTATCTTCAAGAGACACTGTCAAAGCTCTTTATGTATTGAATTTTAGTAATTTAAAATCTGTTAGGCAGCCATTAAATCTCACAAAGCATTGTAAGTATGTGTCCGCACATTTCAGTATTGTAGGCAGCTGAAGTGTTAAAATTACTTTCATCTCTGTTGTGAGATAAGATAGAAAACTGACATATATATATATATATATATATATATATATATATATATATATATATATATATATATATATATATATATATATATATATATATATATATATATATATATATATATATATATATATATATATATATAAACGCAAATAATAATAAAAAAATAGAAAACTATTAATGAGAAAAAACCAAAAGTCTTCCTCAGGACACATCATTTGGTATAATTTATTGCGATATTTCTGAATAAAGAACATTTATCCAAAGATGAAAATTATTCTTTATAATGTGTCGATATCGCTAAAAAATTTAGTTGATAAAGAGTAGGAAATAAAAGAAAGCAGAAACCAAACAAACATTCCGAAGAAGCGATTGATTTTGGTATAATTGTATTTTTTCCATCGATTTTAAGAAATAAATTGTTTGAAGCATTTAATCTTTGGAAAATTTGACTATAAACGTGCATTGATGCTGGACTCCTGAAATTTCGTAAGTATAGCTTTAAGAACCACCATGTATCTTAAAAAATTAAGACTAACCTTCGTATATATATATATATATATATATATATATATATATATATATATATATATATATATATATATATATATATATATATATATATATATATATATGTGTATGTATATATATATATATATATATATATATATATATATATATGTGTATGTATATATATATATATATATATATATATATATATATATATATATATATATATATATATATATATATATATATATATATTTATATGTATGTATACGAGGGTTGCTATTTATATTTCTGGCCTTGACAACAGTAAGTGTTGCTAGGCGACCGCAGACGATTTTAATCGAAAGTTTGATATTTTTAAACATAAATTCAGCAGACGATTTACCATTATAGCTTCATTTGTGTTGTTGACTGTAAATGGAAAAGTTCTTCTCTTTCAAAAAATGGAATTGAATCGTGAACATTTTCGTGCCATTATTTTTCATAACTTCGACGTGGATTGTCAAGACAAGAGTGCTTCGATGAACTTAATTCTTTATTCAGCGATAAAGCGCCATCCTACAGCACTGTAAAAAATTGATATAACGAATTTAATCGTGGTCGATGTTCGATCCAGGACGAATTCCGTGCAGGTCGTCCAAAATCCGTTGTTGTGCCAGAAAAAATCGATGCTGTGCGTGAACTGATAAAGCAAGATCGTCATGTGACATATGACGTCATGTGACGTCATGTCTTTGGACATTAGTATGACTAGCATCAATAAAATATTGCATGAACATTTGAGCGTAAAAAAAATTTGTTCGCGTTGGATCCCGCATAATCTGACAAACGCTAAAAAAAAAGGATCGTGTGGATTGGTGCAAGGAAATGTTGGAAAAATACGTTCAAGGTACATCAAAGGCTGTGTATAACATCTACACAGGTGACGAATCATGGATCTATGCATATGAGCCGTAAACAAAACAGCAATCAACTGTATGGGTCTTCCAAGACGAGGCAAAACCAACAAAAGTTGTTCGAGGAGGAAGCACATCGAAACAAATGATTGCCTGTTTCTTCGGCATTAACGGTCATGTGGCAACAGTGGCATTAGAGCAACGCAGGACGGTCAATTCTGAATGGTACACGACCATTTGTTTGCCAGAAGTCATCGGAGAAATTCGAAAAAAGGAGAAGAACAGGCGAGCTCTCACACATCTACTCAAACAAAGGCATTTCTGACGGAGCGAAAGATCGAACTGATGGGTCATCCGCCATACAGCCCTGATTTGGCACCCAATGACTTCGTCTTATTCCCACACATCAAAAATAAATTACGTGGACAACGATTTTCGACCCCCGAAGAAGCGGTTGATGCATTCAAAACGCATGTTTTGGAGTTACCTCAATCGGACTGGAAAAAGTACTTTGAAAATTGGTTCAAACGCATGCAAAAGTGTATTGATCATCATGGAGAATATTTTGAAAAACAATAAAACCAATTTTTCAATGTTTGTTTTTTCATTATTAGGCCAGAAATATAAATAGCAATCCTCGTATATATATATATATATATATATATATATATATATATATATATATATATATATATATATATATATATATAACGCTTGAAAAAGGTAAGCTCTGTCACAAATAATTGGTATAGTAACCGGCACCATAGCACTGTTTATGTTTAAAATTTAAGTCGTTTTAAAAAGAATCAAAAATAAATCTCAGTAATTGCTTCGCAACTATGTTTATTTCTGTATATAAAAATACAACATTATTCTGAATGAACATTTAACGTATAACTTACCAATTCAGCACTTTAAGACACTTAAAAAAAATGAATAATAACTACAGTTTTGTCAACAGATAAATAAATACTCAAGTTTATAGTGCAGTTCTTATTACAACTATCAATAAATACACATCTTATTTTTTTAGTCTTCTGAGAATTTTGGATTACCTATTTGTATTCTGTTCTGCAAATAATAATAAAAACGTAAGTGCTTCACAATAAATTTCGAGAAAAGTGGCTTGACAACTGTTTTCTTTTTATTGCTTTTGCTATGAACGTTAAAATAGAATCACCATCACTTTATTAAATCATAAATCAATGTAATTATGCATAAAAGGATTTATTGTTTTATGATTAATAAAGAAAAAAAAATCATATGGTCTTTTGAGATTAGTTGGTAAAGTTTCTGGAATTATATTTAACTATTTTTTTTTTTTTTTTTTTTAAATGTGCGTAACGCTCCTACTACTAATCGATTTGTTTAAGAGGATATTTTCACTAATTAATTAAATAGAATGCTTTGTATGATGTACTTTTTATTGCATCTTGCGTGTTATTATGGCAATTTTGTTTTTAGAAATTAATTGCTTGGTGTTCTAAAAAGCTTGCCGTTATTTAAAAATAATATTTACGCTTTGCACTTGTCATTCATTCATTATTCATTTAGTATTATTATTATTATTTACTCACACTGAAAATTACTCGTGTAACAGCTGTTTACTTCTGTTCTTGTTAAAGTTTCTGGGTGACGTTTATCGAATTTGCTACTTAGCTGCTTAATTTATCTTGATGGCTTTCAAGGTAACCTATGCTATTAAGTAGCTCCGAAAAGTAGTTTCAACTAATTTAAGGAAATGTATTATATTAAGCTCATTTGCCTAGAGTAGTTAACAAAATTTCTCAAAACAATTCAACGTATTTTTATTAATTTTCAACATAATAATTATCAATTTTCTATTACACGTTTTCCTTTTTTATTGTATTTCATGTCATTTTAGGAAAGGTGAAAGAGTTTTAAAAAAAAAAGAAGTTAGAATTGCAGTGTTTATGCAAATGTTTGCTACTTCGACAAAATATTTAGGTTCTTGTCGGTATCATCCGTTCCTAAAATGACTACCTGCATTTTAGAATGGAGGGTAATCATCATTAATCACTTTTCTTAAAATTATCCTTTGCGGATTTGAAGAGGCCTAGATATTCCCTTTTCCTGATTCCAGCGTAATGGATGATATCTTGTGCAGTGGAATGCTCCATTATTATTTCCCTCTGTCGGGGGAAGGTTTGGTTAAGGGGGAATAAATAAATAAATAAAAAATCTCGCCACCTATTTAGAGGGAATTCCACTTCAACAGCTGGTGTACTGTTCATCGATCAAATGGAAATTCTCGGCATCTCATTCTGATCAATTTTATTTCCAACCCTTTCCTGTTTGTTTATTTTTCTCTCTTTCTGTAAAGGAATTGCGAATTATACTGAAAATAGTCGTTATCTATAGTATTTATTGTAACTGGGTTATTATCTGTACTTTTCTGTTGGATGAAATTTCTCTTGAACAATAAATATAGTCAAATGAATTTATAAAAAATTTAATTTATATGACTTTATTTTAATATACTTTTTGAAGTTTTTTCCACATAGGAAAATATGATTTAAAAAGACACTAAAGTGCTTATTCCACTGCGAAATAATCATAATAATAGTAATTTTTAACGATGCTTACAGTATATATATATATATATATATATATATATATATATATATTATTCTTAGATGTATTATTCTTTTCGGGAGAGCCGTGATGGCTCAGGGGATAGAGTGAACCGGGTTCGAATCCCAGCGATGTCTAGTCGATGCGAACACCGCATCCGGTTTGCACCAACCACAGTGCTGAAATAAAATATCCTCAGTGGTAGACGGATCATGGATTAGAGTCCCCTTGCCATCAGGCTAACTGTGGGTGATTTTCCTCTCCATGTAACGCAAATGCGTGTTAGTTCCATCAAAAAGTCCACCACGGAGGCAAATTTCTTTCAAAACTTGATCCAGGAGTTATCTAGTCTTCTAAATTGGGTACAAAATTACAAGGCTACGGAGTTGAACACTGGTAGTCGTAAACTCAAAATTGGGTCTTCTGGTCTTAACGACAGTTTTGAAATTACTTTTCTGGGAGCTACGTTGGCTCAGGGGATGAAACGCTCGACTTTCAGCGAAGTGACCCGGGCTTGCATCGACCACAATGCTGACCTAAAATTTCTTCAGCTGTAGGTTAATCCTTGGTTAGATTCTTGCCGCCTGGTTAACCGTGAAAGATTTTCCTGGTTTTCCTCTCCATGTAACGCTAATGCAATCGTCTGAAAATCGTCCATTAAGGTTAGTTTGTCCCAATAAATGATTCAGGAGTTTCCCTCTGTTGTGGATTGAGATCAAAATTTAATTTATTGATAATCGTCTACCCAAAAATTCTTCGACTCTTATAAAATATAATAAAATTACTCTGCTACCCGAAAGACCGAATTGTTACGAACCGAAATAATCTTTGTTGTGATACGTTTATTGTTAATCTGTGTCCTTCTCAGGCCTGAAAGCGAGACGGAAAAGAGAAAATACTGGTAGGAGAACTATTTCAATATTAGATAATATTCGGGAGGAGTTAATCTATTCTCAACAATATTCAACTCACTATATTAAAATTTTTCTCGGCGAAGAAGCAATTCAATATAAAAATTGTATCCGTTAAAAACAATTGGTAGTTATGGATTTTTATTATTCCTGAAAAAAAGCTAAAATATTAAATTTACATGTTACCAGTTTTTACTCCTTTCCGTCTTGATATATATGGGCTTTCAGCCCTGGTCCTTCTATGTTAGGAAAATTTCTATCCTCCCCCCCTGCTACATGGAGCTGACATTAGTGCTGTATATTTATCAAATAAGAATGTGAATGTCCACAGCACTGACGTAAAATATCCTCAGTGGTCATGGGTTAGATCTTTTCGTCGTCGGGCTAACCGATGTAGGGTTTCGTAGTTTTCCCCTCTATCTAACGCAATTGCGGGTTAATTCCATCAAAAAGTCCTCTAGGAAGACTAATTTGTTCCAATTTGCTTGATCCAGGTTTCTTCCTATGTCTTCTGGGTTAAATTCAAAATTAAAAAGCTGCGGAGTTGAACATTGACAATCGTAAATTCAGAATTGGGTGGTCTGTTCATTCAACGCCGATTATAAAATGAAATGATTGTTTACCTCTAACGTTTTGGATTTTTTTTTTTCTCCAAAATATTTTCTGTAATTTTAAACTTTTGTTATGTAATAAAGTATGCTATATTTTCCGCTAAGTTTTTCCAGTTCATTTCAACATATTTCTTACACTAAATCTTACATAACGCAGCGTTTATTTATGCTTAAACATTTAAGAACAGACCTATCTTTAAACGATATAAATCTCCTCAACTACCCACACGAAGTCTTTAATAAATCTTTGGGTAAAGAGCCCATCTTCTATTCGTTTTATTTTTACAGTGGTCTTGGGGCACATTCCATAGCTCTTTCATTGACATAGAAACGGCCAGATAAGACCCTACTCTTCTTAGAATAAATTGCATGTGTGCCATCGTATAGTTTATTGATTAAATGCAGTTTTGGTGGGACCGCATGTGTGTGTGTGTGTTTATACAGAGGGAAAATCCGAGAATGGACTTCAGGTGACTGCAGTCCGCAAATGCGATTAAGCTGCTTACTGATCGGATTGCCTTTTGCGGAAGAGATTCTTATTTCCTTTTTAGTTCTTTGCGTAATGTTCTATTCTGCACCCACGCTGCCGTATCATTTTGCCTTTATAAGTGAGTTGATCCATGTTTTTTCACTACTCGGTGGGCAATATGCGGAAAAGACTTAATATGCATGAGTCATTAGATCTATCTTTTATCATTTTCAGGAAATACGGGTGTTATATTAAGGCGTTGAATGCCACGCTAATTTTACATGGCTTGCCCGTCTGGCCACACGGTAAATAACTACAAACTAAATTTGCGAATATTAGGCAGATTTTGCTAGTTTTTTAAAAGGTTTAGCATGACATAACTGGAAAAAGTGGTGAATTTATATAAGCCTACGAATTGTTTAGAAATAGTGGTGGATAAAAATCTACTAAATTGAATTTATTAAGCGAAGAATCACAATTAATAAACTACCACCTAAAAATATTTTTTTCCCTGTCCGGAGCAAGTTGGCATCTCTGTGTATATAAATAAAACTTTTTTTGTCTGTTCTATATTGCATTAATTTCTTCAAACCATTTTAGTAACGATAATAATATAAAAAAATTAATAATTTACTCGAATTATGTGTTTCTAATCTTGGCTTCGCCGGTCACCGGTGACCCCCGTGGCGCTACGAACAAACTCAGTGCCGGTCACCGGTGGCCCCCATGGCTTTCAACGTGTTAATTATTAGTGTGGTAAGTAGTGTAGTGGTTACTAGTGTACTAATTAGTGTGGGTCTTATATTTAAAGTACTTATATTCGTTGTATGATAATGGATGTTGAACGTCATAAAACATGTAAGTTTTGCACGAGTATTTAAATATCGTATAATATTTTTAAGGAATTTACTTCACACGTAATTCATGGTGCTGCCTTTCGGTTATTCACGTTGCCGTTCTTTTTCTGCTCTACTGTATTGCGATATTTAGATACAATAAATACTTTTTTGTAGTTGATGCTGGGTTCTTTAATAGATGAAGCAGAAATTTTTTTTACCGTTATAAAATTCCGGAACTCTCTTACCGTAACCGTGATAGTTGAATAATCGGTTTTAACACTATCCTTGAGCTTATACCTTAGTTTACCTTTGTAGAAACAGTCCTCTCGCATGGTATACTTCCCAGGAGCTTATGAGACGGCAAAATTAACAATTATCTGAACTCTCTACTATCAGGCCTATTTTTATTTTATATTTTATAACCGTCGTTGAACAGCCGACCCAATTTTTACGACTACTACTCCGTAGCCTTTTAATTTTGAACCCAATCCAGAAGACAAGGGAATTCGGCCGTTTAGCCGTTTGTGAAACTTGACGTGAGAGGCAGAGGTAGAAAAATGAGAAGTGTTGGAACTAGCCGTTTGTGAAACTTGACGTGAGAGGAAGATGTAGAAAAATGAGAAATGTTGGAACTGGCCGTTTGTGAAACTTGGCGTGGGCGGAAGATGTAGAAAAATGAGAAATGTTGGAACCGGCCGTTTGTGAAACTTGATGTGTGAGGAAGATGTAGAGAAATGTGACATGTTGGAACTGGCCGTTTGTGAAACTTTGCGTGGGCGGAAGATGTAGAAAAATGAGAAATGTTGGAACCGGCCGTTTGTGAAACTTGATGTGTGAGGAAGATGTAGAAAAATGTGACATGTTGGAACTGGCCGTTTGTGAAACTTTGCGTGGGCGGAAGATGTAGAAAAATGAGAAATGTTGGAACTGGCCGTTTGTGAAACTTGGCGTGGGCGGAAGATGTAGAAAAATGAGAAATGTTGGAACTGGCCGTTTGTGAAACTTGGCGCGGGAAAAAGAGATATAGTTTATGTAAGCTAAGAACTCCTACCGCCACAAAAACTGGGCCGTCTCGTGCTATGAAAACAAGAATGGCGTATTTTAGGGTTGGTAGCTTCACTCTAGGACTAACACAATAGACCAATGAAAGATTCCCTTTCTTTTGCCGACCTGAGCCGAAACCACTCCAAAACAATTACCCCGCACCCCTACTTGAAATAGTCATACCTCGTTACCATAGTCACTGCAAAAGGTACAGACGAATGTCTGGGGGAGTTCTTATTTTAGACAAACTGTAGAAAAAAAATGAGTAACGCTAAGGCGGTCGTCTGTTGCTTGCCAAAACTCCCCCTCCCCTTTCTATCAGCCTGATGTAGGCAAAACTAGTAAAAACTGCATAGTTTGGCCTTCCCTAGTTATTATATTTCGTGTTTGTGAAGTCTGTTAATAAACGGTGAACAGTAACACACCTGCCATTTTTTAATCCTTTCGAGGATGATTTTTTCCAGTGGTAGTAAGTAAAACGTAATTTAAATTAAAATTTTAGGCAGAAACACGCGTTGTATTTTGAAAAAAGCTATAATGCAGACTATCGCAGCAGTATTACATATTAATATATATGCTTAATTTTTTAAAAAAATAGTGGCGGTCAAAAAGATTATAAATTAAGTTTATTAATGCCAAGTATATATAGAAAACATACATTTCATTACCACTTAGAAATAAAATTTTACGCCAAAAGCGTAAAAGTTGGCAGGTATGCAGTAAACATATATATATATGTATAAATTAAGTTTTAAATAGCCAAATACGTATTGAAATTGTGATATGTGGACTTAGTCTATATTTATTCTCAAAGCTGCGTAAATAAACACAGTTTAAAAAAAAAGATTTATTTTTGTACCTTTAAAATAACGAATTTATTTAATAAATTATTCTTATTTTCTGTTATTTTAAAATTTCCAATAAAGTTGAAAAAACACACTCAAAAGAAGCAGTGTATCCTCTTCATTTACTTTTGAAATGATTCCCCCCCCCCCCCCCCCGAATTCTTTTCTAGAATATTTTACCCGGAAATTGTTGGTGGTTTGTTGGAGAAAACTACTTCCGTGAAAGGTATTGTGTTGCACCGTGAAAAGAATTAAGCTTGCTTCTGGGAATTAATTGAGGAAATTGATGAAAAAGTAATATGCCCCCTTATTCTGCGATCTTAACAGGGGAAAAAAAAAAAACTTCTTTCACTCGTTCGTTTTAATTTCCTTCACAGCCTTAAATGTATTCAAGTATTAATTCAGAGTTGCAAATTATGATGAATTGCAGATGTTCTTCTACTTCAAAGTAACCTGCATGCAATATGAGTTTTGTATATTTAAACTTTATGAAGAACTTAATCTGTAGATAGGATATTACACCAAGAATGTTCCCTTTTTTCTAATAAAATAGACTTTTAACTTGGAATATTCATAAAGATGTATGGTCAGTTTTTTTTTTTTTTTTTTTTTTTTTTTTTTTTTAATAGGTGCAAATAAAAATTTTAATTTTATGCTTGAGAAGCAGGAATACTGAAATAAAATTTTTTTTTTTTTAAATGATGGAAAATTTGAGCTGAAAAACTACGAATTTTTCATGTCACGCTTACAGCTCTGCAACAAATTGTAATGCCTAAATTTCGAAATATTTTTTTTCTAGATCAATATTGCGATTACCTGTGTTTTAAACTAAAATCTTACCATTTGAAAAAAAATAATGAAATATGTTAAATGAGTTTTTTAAATATTTTTAATTAAATTTTGATAAAAAAAAAAAGAAATAACGGAATTCATCTGTAGACCTTTGCTTTTAGTTCAAAATAACGTTAATATTATATGAATTTTACATGCAAAACTTCAAAAAATTCAGTAATAAACTTTTTAATTTATGTTAGCCTAAAAAATTTTCTTAAAATCAACGTTCTGCAGAAAATGTATTTCGAATGCTGGAAAGATCTGAAATGTAAGAAAAATCTGGCAATAAAAAAAAATTTAAAATTCGAAACATAATTTTTGAAAGTGAATTTTATATGTCTTAAAAAAATAATTTATTCAAATAAAAAATAGGTTAAAATAATCAAATCAGAATAAAAACATTTTAGTTTCGTTTTCAGGAGTTTACTCCCGGCTTCTGTGTCGTCTGTCAGGATTTTAAAAAAATATATATATAAATAAATAAATAATAATAATAATAATTTTACTTTTAAATTTCAGAATTTAAAAAGTTTTGGAAACTAATTAACTAAGGTTCGAATATGGAAAAATTTAAAAAGTTTTGGAAACTAATGAACTAAAGTTCTAAAAATGGAAAAATTTTAAAAAGTTTTGAAAACTTGGAAATTAATATTTTTAAGATATATAAAACGAAAAATCTAAATTTTTGAGATTTGCGATTTTTACAGAATCAAGTTCCTTAAAAATTTAGTTTATAATGATAATCAAACAATATTTAAAATAAAATAACAAATGTTTAAAATAAATAAAAAATTTTAAGTAATTAAAATATTTTAACATAAAAAAATAATATTCAATTAAAAGATCCGGAACGCCGTAACGGCTCCCAAACAGAACCAGAAGGTAGTACCAGCACGTTCCGGCTGGTTCATTACACCTTACCTTGAAACTCTAATTTATCGATGTAATTTAAATGCCTAAGCAGCATTGAATTATTCGGATATATATTTTTGTGCTTTTAAACTATTTATTTCAACCGTGCCTTCTTGCAGAATGTCCGAATCGAAATAACCACTCGTTATTGCTAGACTTCTTTTTCCCGTTTTCCGGCTTATCACGTTGATTACCATTCTTCAAAGAGACTTTTCTTCCAGATAAACAGAGGGGATAAAAAGAAAATAGAAATCGATTTCTTCCAAATAAACGTAAAAGTTCTTTTGAATGAGAGCCTTTTGGAGACTGTTCCCATGCGTAATAAAATAAAAATAAAAACGTAATAGCTATCTTCGTTTTGCCGGCGATGGTAGTGCGGTTCGCTTGCTGCGATGTACCTTAATGGGGTTAAAAGCCAAAAGCGCCTATCACTACTGGAAGCTGCAAAGCTAATATGTCTTACCTTCCTGAATCAATAACGTCCTTAGCTCTTGTTTTATGACTCAAGCTAAACGAATTATTTTATTTCTTTTCCCAACAAGAAAGTTTTGTTTACTCTTTTCTTCATTTTAGTTCTCTAAAAAAGATTGTTCAAAAAAATTATATATATATAAAAGATTGTACTACATCATCTAGGAGCCTTATAATTTAATTTTCCATAACTTTTATGAAACAAACATGATGTTTTCGTTATGTTATAGTTTACTACGCCGGAAGCATGCAGGAAAAAGTTACGTGAAAACCTAAAAATTCTTTAAGAAAGCCTTCTGAAGATTTAAATTACTTTCAACCTTGATATATGAACGTGTTGTGACAGAAAAAATGCTCGCGCGAGAAATTTTTTTTTTAAAGCAACATGTTATTTGTCTAGTTTTTTCTTTTTCTGTTATTTAATTAGTATTTATCTTTTTTTAAAGTTTTAAGTCAAAAAGTAAGATTAGAAAGTTATTAAAAAAAAAAAAAACTATGAATAAATATATGATTTTTTTAATTGTTCTACTACTTATCCCTTTTATTTATTTCATTGACTTTATTTTTATGAAAAGTATATTAATTTTTCGTTCTTTACTACACTACACTACATTCTCAACTACAAAATTTAGAGAATTCGCATATTTTATGGAATTTCATGAAAAGTATTGGACTGGATGCAAAACCACTGCTTCTAGACAAAAATGCAAATCTTGTACTTCAAATACGTAAGCGTACACGTGTGTGTAGGTAGAGCCAGTAGCGAAACAGGTTTCTAAGTGCGCGTAAGTTAAGACCCATTTCGTTCGCTAGGCGAATTTATTAGTTTTATTTTGCAGTAATAGGTCAAATTCAAATTGTGGCAGTAAAAATAAGTAACCACCAACGTTTAGATGATGGAATGAGGTGGCGAATTGTGGGGAGGCTAGAAGCAGGCCAATCTCAGGTCCAGATTTGTAGAGAGTTCAATTTAACGTCCAGCGTCATGTGTAACTTATGGAAACAGTTGCAGGATACTGGATCCATCGAGAGAAAGCCCGGGCAAGGTCGTCCAAGAGCCACGACGGCCGGAAAAGATCGCCATTTCTTCATTATAGCTAGACATAACAGGCAGCCCGCTACTTATACCCTCCAATGTCCACGAAATCGACCATTATGACGAATCAGGTTTTATCGTCTGGACAGGCATCGTATTGAATGGCCGCAAACTTTTCGATGTGTCTTTAAAAGAGGCTATGTGACTGGTGTGAGGTATAGGGATGGGGTCTTCTAGCCCTATATTCACTTTTTCAGTGGTCTTGTTGCCCTGAGTTCATTTTAATGGACGATAACGCGAGACCACGTAGAGCTCTTCAGGTCGACGAATTTCTAGAGAGTAAGGATATTCGCCGGATGGATTGGCCGACCAGATCTCAAGACCTCAACCTCTAGATCATGTCTGGGACGCTGTGGGGAGGGCGATTGCAACTCGCTACCCCCCTCCTAGAACCATCCAGGGAATGAAAACAGCGTTGCTGAAAGAGTTAGACCAACTGCCACGGAAAATGATAAACTGCCTTATTTCATGTATGAAATCACGCTGCAAGGTCTGTATATCTGTAAGAGGAAACCATACCCTCTATTAACCACCTTTTTTTTGTGCTTATTCTGCAACCGTTATTTCATACCTTCCGATTCCAACGAAAGTTACGCACGACCATGCTTATGTATTACAATTGTTGAATGGTTATTTGTTTTGTATTGTATCAATGTATGTACTTATCAAATTTCATTAAAAATCGGTCCAGTAGTTCTAGAGATGACCGACAAAGCCTGCAAATTCTCTTAATTTCTTACACCAGTGTATATATTAAGTTTTCGTTTCCTAAGTTCATATATTAAAAAAAAAAAAAATGAAAAAAGCGATACTGCAATTAACTCAGAACAAATTGCTTTAAACGTAATTTAAATTAAGTGTAAAGATCTTCAATTAACCTATAAACGTTAGTAAGCTTTGTGAATAGCTTTCTTGATATCAGAAATCAATATCAACCATATATCTGAAATGGGTTGATTTTCATTTCATATCTAACTAACTTTTCTTCCATTTATTGTAAAATACTTATGCAAGTTCCCTTTATTCAAAAGATTAGATAGGTATATATCTTGTTAAAACTTACTAAACGGGGGACCCTTTTTAATTGAAAATCTCAAAAGGAATGCCGCTAGCATCTGTGTAAAACGGCAGAGAAAAGCCGCAGTTCTCCAAAAGGAATAAATGATGCGCACCTTAAAGGAATTCTTGTTTAGAGTAGAAAGAGGGATTAATTAGCATATTGTTGGAAGAGGTCGGATCCCAGTGTAGAGCTCAATGGGCTGAGTCGTGTAAAATGTTTGAACTTGAGGGTGGATGCTTAAATTAAGGCCATTAATTACGTCTTTGTACGAGCTGTTTTAAAGAAAACTTCGTGTTACCTGTAAAATTTTAGCATACGAAATCCAGCATTGTTTGAAATGAACATTTAAATCCATATTTTAAGATTTTGTTTTATCGTTGGCGCGGTTATTGTAATTTGCCGCCGTTATTATCTGCACCATCTATTGCCACTTATAGGCATTGTTACAGCTGCTTGCCACCATTATGTTTGTTTGTTGCTTGTGATACTTGTGGAATAGTATGAATAATTTATTTTATTTATTATTTATTTCGCAAAGTTAGCTTGAAATTAATAAAGAAAATTTTAAAGCTTATAGAAAAATGAAAGAATAGTTTTTTGTTAGGCATTCAGTATCTAACAGATGTCTTGATTCAAGATTCTTTCTCTAAGAAACATCCTTGCAAGATTTAAATGTTTTGTCATCTGTGCAGTAAAATGCCCCGTGTGTACTTTAAGAAAAAAACATCAAATTTTTAATTTTGAAAAACCTGCATTTTCCTAACTTCTGCTTTTGCCTGTTTTATTTATTTTATTATTATTGAGATGTTTTTTAATGATCTGGGTGTTATTTTATAGTTTAAAAAAAAATAATAATAAAAAAAAATAAGGATCCTTAAATTATGAGGAAATATTGTAAAGAATAATTCTTTTTTATTAATCTGTGTAGTACTTTAAGGGGAAAAAAATCAAATTTTTAATTTTTAAAAACCTGTATTTTCTAACTTCTGCTTTTTCCTGTTTTATTTATTTTATCATTATTCAGATGTTTTTTAATGATCTGGGTGTTATTTTATAGGTTTAAAAAAAAGTAAGGATCCATAAATTGTGAGGAAATATTGTAAAGAATAATTCTTCCTTATTAATCTAACTGTGTACTTTAAGGGGGAAAAAATCAAATTTTTTAATTTTGAAAAACCTGCATTTTCTAACTTCTGCTTTTTTCTGCATTATTAATTTTATTATTATTCAGATGTTTTTTAATGATCTAAGTGTTATTTTAAAGTTTTTTTTTAATTTTTTTTTATAAAGATCCATAAATTATGAGGAAATATTGTATAGAAGAATTCTTTTTTTTAATTAATATTTCACTTTATATCATTATCTTTATAAACTTTCAATTATTGAAAAAGTGCTTGTAAAAAAAAAAAAAAAAAAAAAGCATGAGAAACATATAGTGATAACTAACCATATAGCGATAACAATTAACCATATCGTTTACTTATTTCTATATCTTAAAATGAATGCCCATTTTTTGTTCGTTTTAGGTGGATATCAATCGCAAAATAGAATCCATAGCTCAAGATCTTGATACAGTTGCCCAGGAATCTTTTACGTTTTATATGCTTAGAGACGATGGGGACAAAACAGATAACTGCATTATGGTCAAGGAAATTCTTACTCATATGTACTTCTTATCCACTATTGAAGGAAATGCCAATGACCAAACATCTTATAAAAGGATTCTCACTGGTCTAGTGAATGTTATAGATTTCTTCAAAAAAGTACCGTTAGAAGAAACAAATCCAGGTAAGTAAACTCTTTAAAGTTTACAGAGACGAGTTTAAATGCTTATTAATTGTTTTTACAAGTAGGCGATAATACTTTTTTTTTCTTTCTTTCTATTTTCTTACTTCAGTTTTGCGTAAGTGTAAAAAAACTGTGCAAAAGCTTCTCAAAAAAGTCGATTCTGAAGACGCGTTATCAGGAGGACAGTTTGAATGGGTGGATAGTGTTTTAGTTCATGCTGTCTCCAAAGGCCATTGGTTGCTGATAGATGATGCCAATTTCTGCAGGTATGTAATAATTTAGTAGCTTCCTTTTTTTTTTTTCAAATAACTTAAAAAGGAAATTCACGTGTCTCGGTTATGCTTTTCAACAATAAAGTATTAAAAAATATAGTTTTTTTAAAAAAAGATTTATTATTTTAAATTAGTCACCATCAACAAATGCAACTTATTTAGCTTAATTCTCCCCCTCTTTTGTTGTAAACATTGTTAAATAACTGTTTTAAACGAAAAATCTTTTTCTTTGACTATTTTTAAATTAATTTTTTTTATGATCAAGAATAAAACGATAGTGCCCTGTGTCCTGCATTATAAATCGCGTAATACAAACTTAATCTTTTCAGTTGTAAGAAATAAAACTGAGCTATAGCAGCTTTCTTCAAATTCTTTAAAACGACCTGCGATGGCTCAGGGGATAGAGCATTCGCCTTCCAATGAGGCGAACCGGGTTCGAATCCCAGTCGATACGAATTCCGAATCCGGCTTGCACCGACCACAATGCTGACGTGAAATATCCTCAGTGGTAGACGGATCATGGGTTAGAGTCCCCTTGCCGTCAGGCTAACCGTGAGATGTTCTCGTGGTCTTACTCTCCATGTAACGTAAATGCGGGTTAGCTCCATTAAAAAGTCCTTCTCGAAGGCAAATTTCTCTCAATACTCGATCCTCCTTGTCTTCTAGGTTGGGTTCAAAATTACAAGGCTACGGAGTTGAACATTAGTAGTCCCATCAAATTGGATCGACTGTTCAATGACGGCTATAAAAAAAATCTTTGAAACGAACTTTTTTAAATGCGCTTCGGAAAAATAATCTAACATGTTTACACTCAATTTTTTAAAAATAATAAAAATGGCATTTATAATACAGTTTTCTAGCCCCACTCGATCAGGACATGTTGCCCAGATTATCCATGGGATAGAAGAACCAATGGCTTCATGCTGAGCCTTACCTAAGTAATCCCATGTTATTTTTTTATAACCGTTGTTGAACAGCTGACCCAATTTTAGGTTTTCAATTAATGTTCAACTCCGTACAGTTGTAATTTTGAAACCAATCCAGAGGACAAGGGAACTCATGGATCAAGTATTGGAAGAGATTTACCTTCGTGGAAGACTTTTTGATGGAACTAATCCGTATTTGCGTTACACGGAGAGGAAAACCACTAAAATCTCCCACTCTTAGCCTGACGGCAAGGGCACTCTAAACCCTTTATTTGTCTACCACTGAAGATAATTTTCGTCAGCACTGGGATCGATGCGAGCCGAGTGCGGAATTATAATTTACAAGCCGTCACAGGGACTCGAACTGGTTCACCTCATTGTAAGGCGAACGTTCTATCTCCTGAGCCCCCACAGTTCCATTTAATTTTATTTATTCGCTTTAAAAGGGATACAACATGAAAGACGCAAAATGTACGCTATTTCATATCGTTACGAAATGCCCTGTTTTAATGGATCGCACATCAGTAACTGACGCGTATCCACGTGATTTACAAGTCTTAATATAGCTAAGTTATGTAATTGAAATCACAATTTATTTCCTTACTGTTATCGCCATAATGGATCATAAATAGCTGCCGCAAAATTTACGCAAAACGGCCCGTTTTCATGGATTGCGCGTCAGTAGAATACTCCGTGTACCGACATAGAAACTTTATTTCGTTAGTTAAATGTTTTTTTTCTATAAAAATAACAATTAATATATAATCTAGGACACTATGACTTAGAAAATGCAAAATTTACGCAATTTCATATCTTGATACGAAATGCCCTGTTTTTATCGATCGCACATCAGTAACTGACGCGTTACACGCGATTTACAACTTTTGATTTGGCTGAGATACATAATTGAAATCGCAATTTATTTTCTTAATCCTTATTTCCTTACCACCCACCGCAATTATCACCATAATGGATCATAATTTTAGCTGCCGCAAAATTTACACAAAATGGCTTGATTTCATCAATTGCTGATCAGTCGCTTACCCCGTATTCACTTTATTTCGTTAGTTATGATTCTTTTTTTTTATGTGCAAAAATAACAATTGATATTTAATCTAGGACATTAAGATTTAGGAAACGAAAAATTTACACGATTTTTTTTATAGTGATATGAAAATACGTGTTTTTCTAGATTTCATTTTCGGCTCTAGGTTTCGGTGCGTATCCACAATCGTAGATCACAAAATTATAGTATCATAAGAGAGGATATCTCATGTGTGGCCCATCTATGCCTTATGAAAATCATCCGCATTTTATAAAAAATCGAATTGTGGGGAACACGTTTTGAATATTTACAAATAGTTAACAGGGAATTAAAGATGAAAGAAACACTTCGCGCACACCGCAAACTCCGAGTAAATACATATTAAAGAGTACATATACGTACTAGTACGAGAATACCGTACTGAGACCACCTCCTTGTGATCCTTTGCCACTAGAATAAGTACTTTTCGAATAAAAAAAAAAGTACTGTGAAAGAAAAACCGCGATCACTTGGAAAAATATTATTTTTATTTATTTAATTTTTAAAACTTGAAATGGAAACTTTTTAGTTTGAATCCATCACATTTAATATTTTTATTCTTGTTTCAATTGCTAATATTACAAATCCAATCTCATAAAATTGTAGGTATAAACGAGATTGTTCATTGCTTAAACCTTCTTATACTGACCATGAAAGCCGAAAGAAAATAAATAAGCTTCTTTTAATTTACTTTTAGATAAAAACATGTAATGCTCGAAAAACGAAAAGAAATATCTGCCAAATTTCTTATTTGCCAGGTTTCAGATACTCTTTAATTGCATGCTAGTCGATGTTAAAATCTGAGAGATGATGCTGGCAATTTTCCCATTGTTTTATCAACTCAATTTTAAATTACAGAAGTAAATTAATTGATAATCTATAAGAATAGTGGGTGCATTGTAATTTTCGTATTCAAAAAACAACTTTTGGCAAGTGCTCAGCAATTCTTAGTAGAACAAAGTATTTACATTTTCTATCAATAATATATTAAAATTGACTTTCAACTATATATATATATAGTTCAAAACAAGTTCAAAATTTAGAGAAAACATTTATTACAGAATAATTAAAAAAGGGAAAAAGAAAAATAATGATAAAAATTCGGGAAAAAGATCCGATAAAAGGGGAAAAAAATTAATAAAAATCAAGAAAATAAAAAATATAATCTTTTCATCAGCTCACGCTATTATATCCGCAAAAAGGAGTGCTTTCTAATATTGTATCAATATAGCCAAAGCAAAATATATCAATACAATAGTGTTAAGAGCACTCGAAAACTATTTACAGCAAATAAAATAGAACTCATTAAGTAAAAATATCACGTAAAAACAGAAAATAAAGTATAAAGAAAAAAACAGAATAAAACATAAAACGAAATCTATAAAGTGAGTAGCGAATTCAAATGAACTTACAAGAACGGGAAATTTTTCAAGAATGATTTAAAATATTTTCGAAACAAGATTGCCAGATTACAAAATCTGAAAACAGAAGTGCAAACTAAGGTAAAAGCGTAAATAGAGAAGTTTTGTTTTATAGTGCGTTGTTTTATAGTGTCTTACAGAAGTGATTTGTTAGTGAGATTGTTAGTTACCAAAGATGGGCCCGAAAATGGTTGTCCGCAAGGTAATATACTGGATAATTTAAAGAAGTTGACAATTAATAATTTTAGAAAATTAACTTTTATTTAATTTTTTTAATGAAAAATTAGATCCTTGTGGTATTCTATCAATGTGAAGAAAAATATGTTTTCCATTATAAGGATAATTTTTAAAAAAACAAAAATTGATTAGAATTTCCACAAGGATCTAATTTTTCATCTCTCTTAGCTAACTTATTTTTGCATTATTATGAAAAAAATTATACTCTTAATATTAAATTTCTTTTTAGATTTATTGATGATTTAATTATCTTTAATTTTCAATTCTATTTTATTAAGTAATATTCACCCCGAGGAATTAATCTTGCTTCGTAATCATGATGATAATATTAATTACAAGTTTTTGGATTTGGGTATTATAAAAGAAGAAAATATTTGCTTTGTTGATTTATATGATAAAAGAAATTATTTTAATATAAATGAATTAATTATTTAGAATTCTAATGTTTCTAATAACATCTATTTAAATACCATTTTTAATCAAATAAATAAAATTAAAAGAATATGTTGTAATGTTCATTTATCCAAAAAACAAATAGACAAATTTTAGTAAATAATGAATATTATTTAATAAAATAGTCTTGAAAATTAAAGATCCTTGTGTCCAATCCAATCCTTGTGTGACTATATATAAAAAAAATGGACCAAATATTTTCCTGCATCACATTATTTCCTCAATTGATTAGAAAGGGAGAAACTGGCTTTTATTCCAACAGAAGACCAAGTTCGAAATAGTTTGGGCTAATATATTCAGAGGCTGAAAATTTAAATTATATAATTTAAAAAAAGAAGTGCCATTTATAAATGTATTTTCATGAACTTACGGCACACAACATTTTTGGATCAAATAAAATGGTTTTCAGTGGCTGCAATGAACTTAATTTTTATATCAGTTGATAATAACTTAATTATTTCTTTGTATAGTAATAGAAAAATGTAAATTTTTCTCAAAAATTAAAATTTATGTGAAAAAATTAAGATACTAAAAATTTTTGTAAAATTAAATTATAGCAAGCCATAAACTATCTGTATGTGTATCTACATTTATTTTGATTGTGTATTAGTTGAAAAAAATTTTCCTTTAAAGTTTTTTTTAATTAGTTTGTAAAACAATTTTTAATGATAGTTATGCATATTTTTCTAATTTGATGGAAAGACTGCGGCTGCTAGTTATGTACCTCTATTTAAAAAAATTTTTGCTTTTCAATATGTTCTGATGAAATATTACTTACTTAATCAAAACACTTTTTTAAATGTTATTTTAAACTTTCATGTGTTGTTAATTATGCTTAATTTGAATGTTAACATTCATAACTGTATTTAAAAATAGTTGTCAATGTAATGAAATATATTGCTTTAGGTAAACACGAGATTCATTTTTTTACTAATACAATACATGCAAATTCATGGGCTTTTATTAATTAATAATAATTCTCCCGAATTTTCCCAAGTTTCAGGACCTGTATGAGATTTAAGATTGTCTCTCAACGTCTCAATCATATCATATCTCCTGTAGCATAACATTTATATCCCACATTTAATGTATGTTTCAAGTATGTAGGGTTATGAAGCAGAAACTGTAGAAATAAGTAATTCGAATTTAAACATAATTGATACAACTCATACCTAAAGACCACTCAAGTTTGTGCATTGTAATTCATAATAATGTGTTAATATAAAAGAAAGTCTAAAAAAAAGAAATGATATTCACACTCAGTGAAATTGTAAATTAGTGTTATGAGATGGATGAACTTGTTCATTGCATAACCACTGATGGATGATCAATACATAACTTTTCAAGCTATAGCATGAAGCTTGATACAGATACTCTCATTTTTAAAAAATTTTTTTTTAATGAGATGGATGTTACTTTTCATTGCATAACCACTGATGGATGATCAATCCGTAACTTTTCAAGCTATAGAATAAAGCTTGATGCAGGTACTCTCAATGTTTTTTGTATTTTTTTTTATGTTTATTTTCGAGTGATATTTTCTCGTTTGAACAGCAATTTCTAAAAACCCTGCCCGCAAAGCTAGGAAATAGCAAAGGGGGGGTGGGAAAACCATAACGGCTTTTTGACTCACATTTATCCAAAACTCCAACAACTTTTACTTAAATCTTTCTAAGGGCAGTAATGTGGTACTATTAAATATTAATATTAGACTTTAAGTCATAGGTATCTTATGGCACCCCTAGTTTCACGTTGTGTCACCCCAGGGTGCCACAGCACACACTTTAGAGACCCCTGAATTTAATAAATGAGGAATGAAATTGATTTCCTAAATTATTTTATAAAAGACAGTCAATTTCGTTTCAAAATGCTTTCACCTTAAAGGTTTTAAGACTTGTAATTAGTATATTGTTTTAGGATTATAAATTGTTCTAATAAAATATGTTTCTATTTTAATAAGTCTTTTACTTACATAGCCCTTCTGTATTGGATCGGTTGAATGGTTTGCTAGAACCAAATGGAGTTCTGTCTCTTTCTGAACAGGGAAGTCTGCAAGGAGAACTTCGTATTATTAAACCACATCCTGATTTCAGGTAGTAATTGTTAGGCATTTTAAATTTTTTATTTTAAAATTATTCTTTAAACAATTTTTAATAAGTAGTTTTATTTATTAATTGCTTAAACTATTGTTTATTTATTAATCAAAGCCTATTTACATATAAATGTAAGAAATCATAAAATATTTTTCTAGACATAAAGGAATGTTTAAAACTCAAGCTGGGTCAATATTATATTGGATTATAAGTTTAAAGCCTTTATTATAATCCTTTTTTTGTATGAAATCTTATCTCTTCAAATATGTTCAAAAAAGCTCTGTTATCAATAAAAACATTTAAAATCTGTGTCAAACTCTGTCTTTTGTTGTTTTTATTTAGTTCACAATAATAAAACTTGATAAAATAAGAGGTGACCTTTATAGTCAGCTCAGTAAACCTTATGTTAAAACTGTAACTTCTTTATTTTTCTAAAAATCTTTTTTGTGTGGTCGAGGAAAAAAAAAGTGAAATAAATAATTAAATTAATTGATTTTACATAAAATTAAGAATCTGCTTTAAAAATAAACCTCTAAGTATTAAAGTGTATTCTTAATTTGAACAATAAAAAGAAACTCTAAAAAATAAAATTAAGTTAATTTATAAATATCATTCACAATATTAATTTAAATAAATATTGAATGGAATAATACCTAAAGAGATAAAACGATATAATAAGTTGTTGTGGAAAGGTCTTTTTATTATCTTATTTTGTTTCACAAAAATAAAAATTATGCAACCTCTTTTGCTCCAAAAACATTGTTCTTCATATTTAGATTTGTTGATAGGTCAATCTTATTGCTAAAATTTATTGTCTATTTTTTGTAGGATATTTTTGACTATGAACCCACAAAATGGTGAGATCTCGAGAGCTATGCGTAATCGAGGAATAGAAATTTATGTAGAAGTAGGTGTTTATAGTTAATTATTTGAACTTAATAGAAATAATTACTAATTACTTTTTTTAAAATTAACTTACGTAATCTTTTTTTTTCTTTCTTTTTTTTCTTCTTTCTAGCCATTGTATACCAAAACTTCTCATGGCGAAAGTATCATGGATGATTGGAGATTTAGACTTGATATTGCTGCCTTTTCTCAGTGTAAAAATTTTTCCCATTCAGGAGTGGTCTTCGCTTTGATGCACCTTCATTTGATTTTAGATAAAGATAAATCTTTAGGTAATTTCAAAATATTTTTCCTTATTAAAGATTTATTTTACCTTTAGAAGAAGGAAAATGGGTTTCATCAATATTAATTTTTATAATTTGATTGAGGTGGCTAGAAAGTAAATTTAGAGGGTATCTAAATATGTCTTATGTTATTTTTAACAGCAGGACTATCACAGAAAAAGGAATTTTATAAATCTGGAAAAATCAAGGAATTTAAATGTAGTACTCAAAAAGTCCGGGAAAATTCTTCATTGTCATTGTCAATTTGTTCATTCATCAAATTTGTTCATTGTCAATTTAATTAAAGTAATATAAATAACAAATATAATTGTTTTAATATATTTTATGCATCAGAATGCCTATCAGAAAAATTAATTATAAAATTTATGCAATCGGTTACAATAATTATGGAAATTCAATAAAATCAGTTTTGAAAAGCCACACAATTTTTTTTCCAATGTCTTTGTGGCTAAATTGAATAGGTGTTAAAATTTTATGCTTCTGTTAAAACAATATTTTTACAGTTAACTTATTTGAATAATTGCTTCAAAATATGGGAATTTTATTAACTGATGAGATCCAGCAAAAAACAGATAAACTAATTAGTCTAATTGTAAAAATTTTTAAAAAAAGATATTTTTTTTCATTTTATTTTTTTATTATTTTCTTAAAATTTTTTATTGGTTGCAAGAAAACATTTTGTCATTGGAGAAGTTTTCCAGGGCGGAGTATGTTCCACCTCCATTGGTAATTTAAACTGAGTTAAGATAAACCCAGAGTGAACCATAAAGTTTTAAATGCTGAAAATCCTTTTCCAAAATACAAACAATGGTTTGCTAAAAATTAAGTATTCCTGTACTTTTATTTCCAAATATAAATATGTTTTAAATGATTGTTTAGTGTATTACTTTGACGAAATCGTATACTTAGATTTTTATGTTTAAGAACAATTTATTTTGTTAATAATAAATAATAGAAGGTTATTCCCTCTTTTTTTTTAAATGCTTTAGTGAAAAGATAAATCCTTCCAGATTATTTTATATATTTTAAAATTGATGATTTAGAATGTTACCAAAAAATGAATTTTATATTTAGTAACAAATAGGAAAATAATGATTTCTGAAATGTTACTAAACATATTATTTCTACTAGCCACTTCAACAATATTTTTCGCTTTGCCTTAAGTGCATCATTATGTTTTAATGATACCTGAAGTTTTTGAGACATTTGTTCTGAGTAATTGATCATAAAGTTTATTAGATTTTGTTGATATATTTCTATAGATATAAGTTATATGTTGGCCTTTTTCAACGTGAACTGTTAGGGGAAGTAAACCTAAAAGTTTGCTATTAATCAGCAGCCTTATCTAGCTCTGCTGCTTCCTCGCTGATTTATCAATTCTTTTTTACCTGTTATCAGACTCTACCTATTTGTCATAACCTTGGCGACAGCCAAAGGTAAAGCGAAGCAACAGGTTGCTTTATTTACTTTTGCTATTAGTTCTCATTGAACTGGGTTTCTTAAACTCTGAGTCTTGTTGTATGCATAATAACTTTTTTTCCATTGGTTTTAGGTGTCTCTGTATCTGATTTTTATAATGCTTCGTCTTTGTGTGCCCAACTTTTACTCAAATACGATGATCCTAGAGAGGCCATCCTTAAAGTTTTTGAATTTGTTTACTGTAAAAATCTTTCTGTCACTCAAATGAATACAGTAAGTTCATGTACTATTTATTTAGAGACATATTCAATTGTACATTTTTAAAAAATTTATTTTTTATGATTTGTTTTTTCCTATTTTATTAAAATTATTTTGGAAATTATACTTTACATCAAGAACTTGATTCTTTTGTAGAATATAAAAAATATGTTGTTCCAAGGTACTGTAATTTTTTGCAATTATGATCAAAAATATTAATGTAAATACAGATGTAAGTGTACAAGTACATGTTTGATACATAAGTAAATTAAAAGATAATAGTTTTGAACTTTATTAAAAGTTATGGAATTGTAAAAAATTACTTACAGCAATTTTTTTTTGTGTGGATATTTTATTTGATTAAATTTATTGTTTAAATTCCTGATGACCAATGAAATGATAAGTTTAATAAGATTTTTTCTGTTAAAAAACAACAAAGGGAAATCTAGAAGAAAAATATGTATGAGTCTGGAATACTTTGGTGGTAAGATTGCATTGAGTGAAAAAAAAAAATTAATGAAAGTATTGAATTTTATTTTCTCTTATTGTTGTAGAATTTTTTTTTTTTTTTTTTTTTTTTTTTTTTTTTTCCTTTAAAAAATATGTGTATTCTGTATTTGTATTTAATTAAATGTAAAACAGTTCTATTAATAAAATGTCTTAATATTCATGATTAAACTAAAATGCGTATGATAGTTTAATGAATTTTCTAGTTTATATTACAAATTCATCGCTCCTATTTAAACTCACATGTACTATATATACATATATACTGACACTCTTAAGTGAAATTGCAGAAATATCAAAAGACATGTTCTTTGGAGAGAAAAAAATTACTAATTAAAAGAATAGTTTAGAAGAAGTATTTTTAATTTTTTTTTTAAATGTAAATACTGATTAAATTTTGAAAAAGTCTTTTTAATAAATATTTAAAAAATTTTCAATCACATGATTTTAAAATCATACACATCAAAATAGTGTTCTATTTTTATAATCTAGAAAATTTTTTTTCTTTGTTTCTAACTGATATATGTTTTTATTAAATCTTTAGAAAACTCTAGAGCTATGCAAAGATGGTATTAAATCCTTGCGAGACATATTGCCAGATCTTCAAATTCCTATTATTAATCTCTTACCAACATCAGTAGATTACAGACAAAATTGTGTGATAGCATGTTTTAAAAAACAGATATTTCCATTTGTGTATATTCTTCATGAATTTCAGTTTCATCTGGATAAGTAAGAATTACATTTTTATTTAAATCTTTGTGTTTAAAAAGTAAATTAAATAAAAACAACTCTCTTTAGAGTAGTATTTGTTACATTAATACAAATTTGATATTTTTTTCCTTTTTTAAATCGTTCTCTACTGTAACTGCCATATCCTATTGTTTATTAACCTCCAAATACAATCCATTCTAGTTTATATGGTTATTTTTAAATTATTTTGTTTTGAACCTTTAACAACACACTATTTCATCAAAAATTATAACATCTCATTAAAAATTTCAGCAGCTCTTTCTATAGTGCTTGGTTGTTGAGCACTATATAATAAAGAGCACTATATAATAAAGAGCACTATATAATAAAGAGCACTATATAATAAAGAGCACTATATAATAAAGACTTGACTGATTATGTCTGCCTTCACATAAGCACATCATCAAGTGTAATATATAATAATGATGCAGAATATAAATCTAACAGCATTAAGTATTATAGACCATGAAATTTCTCTAATAATATGATTACATTCATGTATAATAAACTAGCTGATCCCCAATTTATTCTTTAGAAAAAATGTCTATGAAGCAGATAATTCATTGTAAATAATCCACATATTTAATATATAGTGTGTTAAAAGCATCACACAATTTAAAAATTATTTAAAATAAATATATTAAATTTGATGGTCCTCTTTCCAGACCTGCCAACTCTCCTGCTTTCGCCTCAAATCTTCCCCGTCAGGGTGTTTTCTCCTGCTTTTTTCTATTTAGTGCAAGATAGAGGGAAAAAAAAAAAAACAATTTGTGCAATTTCCTTCCCAATTTGTGCTTCAGATCATGCTGGGCATTTAGTTAGAAAAATGTTACCCGATAGCAACATCGCCAAAAATTACGGGTGTGTGTGAACCAAAAAAACAGCAATAACCGATAAAATGGCAAAATTGGAGAGGAAATATATCTTGGATACCACTAGGCAAAATGTTTTTTCACTTTTTATAGATGGCAGTTTTTAAAAAAATGCTAAATCAGCAACATCTGCAGATTTAAAACAGTAGCTGTTAAAAAAAAAAAAAAAATAAGAAATACATTTATAAAGTATTGTATTCATTATTGACATATTTTGTCAATTTTGAACCTCTTCCTAAATTTTAAAAAAATCAAAAGATGTGTTTTAATATAATTCTATAGAACCTTATATTTTATAGTAAGAAAACATACCTTTATTAGTCAGTGTCAGAATCTTATTGTGGTCTATTTTATGTAATGTAAATAATATATTTTGAAATAAACTTCTTGTAGGAAATGTGAATCAAGTTTAATTTTCAATATTGCGCTATGTCTTGATATAGAAAGAGTCTCCTGCTTTTTTATTTTCTAATGTTGGCAGGTCTGTCTTTCTGATTAATTGTTAAGAAATTGTGCGTTCTTTCTTTGTAATATTTCACCCACTATATTTCTAATTTTTTGCTTTTATTTGTTTTATTTTACAGTCCAGGTGTAGGTGACAACTCATCGTCTGTAAATCAGTTTGGATCTGTGTATCCTACCATTCAATATGCTAACAGCACTAACACTGAACTGAAATTTCAAACTATTTTGTATTTATTGTTCCAATCATGCCCTGTCAGCTTACTCCAGTTTTTTAAAGCATGGGTCTTTCAAACAATTGAATCCAAAATGCAGCAAGAATCCAATGATTCTAAAACAAAGATTATATTTGCCTCCTGTTTGAGGTTTCTTGAAATCCTTATGATAGAAACTGAAAAACCTATTGCCTTGAGGTTAAAGAAGCTGATTGGAGATATGTTTAATTATGCAGGTAAGCTTTCTAATGCAATTTTTTTAAAAATCTTTTTTAGAAATTGTAGTTATAATTTTAAAATTAAAAGTACAGATTGTAAGAATTTTCCCTGTTAAATTTTTCTTTAAAAATGTTTTGTCTCTTATTGTAATTGGTTCTTCAAGAAGATTCTTTGAAACAAATATATCACAATTTGTATTATCCTGTTATATTTACCCAAATACGTGCAATGGATGTTGTTGAGATAGGTTTTGTTTTGAATTAAAAGTTTAAAAAGTTAAAAATTTTGTGGGACATAATTATTTAAAATATATTTCCAAATATATATAAATTATTTAATTTGGTTGAAAATTTTAACCCCTGAAAACTTTGTATTATTATTCTGCATTTGTACTGTGTGTAGCATAAAGACTAGTAGCTAATCAGAATGTTTTTTTTTTTAATGTACTAGTTACTTTATTCCTTACTAGTGTGTATTTTATTTGAATATATTTGGGCTCCAGGTTTCCTGGATACTCATGTTATTCTTTGTTTATGTGTTTTATTTCGCTTCTTGTTTCTTTTATTTTTATATCAAACAAATCATGAAGAAATTTGAAGTTTCTTACTTCGATATGTGAAATTAAATTAATACAAGTTTTTTTTGTAGCGTTTACTGATGTAAAAGAAAAGGAATTACCTATGGATCCACGTTGGAAACCATATATTTTTGGAAAGTTTCTTCGCCATATGAAACAGCGTCCAAATTATGATGATAATGAATCAATTCTTGAAGAAAAAATAACAAGTTGTGCTAATAAGTATGGTTCTTTTAAATTATTTGAATTCAGAAACAATTATTGTAAATTTGTTTCTTATGATGCTTCAGTTTTGTTCTTATAAATAAACATGATGACTAAGAATATTTGCTAATAATTTTTCGGTCGTGTTAAGTAAGTATCTAAAAATATTATCTTTTTCCTTCGAAATCTCCCTTGCTGTTGGTAGGAGTTTGGTCAAATGGATTTAATGAATACGTTACAAATATCAGCTACAGACTATCTCTTTCTGCTGCTATTCTCAGTCCTCCAGTTAAGAAATTAATAAATAAAAAAATATTCTTAATTCTTATTAAAAATTACGTTGGAAGACTTTTTATTTTTAAATATTTGCTTGTTTCTTAGCAAGTATTTTCAATAAAAAAAATTTATGTGGTGACTTTTGTTTTTGAATTGAAACGTGAATTTTAACGATACTATTAGGATTTTGCTGATTAAATATGACAAAAAAGACAAATATTAATTACTAAATGATTTTTTTCCAATGTTTCTATTTATAAAACTAGGAATTAAAACAGAAAATCAAAAAGTATTTGTTTCTATTTTTTTTTTAAGATTGTTTCTATTTTTTTTAAGATTGTTTCTATAAGTTAAATATATTTATATGTTTTCTTTTTTCAGATACCATTTATATCTTCTTCTAAGACTTATGCAACTAAAGTTAGCTAATTCAGATAAAGACCGTTTAACTTTGTTCAAACTATGCCAGACTGGAGAAATTTCAAATATCATTGAAGATAATAAAGCTTACAAGTTCAATGTGATTTCCAAATTCCGGGACTGTCTTTTAACTATTATAAATACTGTAACTAAAATGGTTGAAGATGATCTTCCAGTCATATGTGATGAATCATTTTGGAAAGTAAGATATATCTAAAATTCTTAACAGATAAAGATTTATGTTGCTTTTAACTCAAACAGAACATAAATTTTAATAACAAAATAGTATAGACCAGCTGTTCTGAATTTTTTTCGACTGAGGAACTCAATGATCAGCTGTCTTTTGACAGAATCCTGAAATTTAATAAATAAATTTCATTAGCAATTGTAAACTTATTAATTAACGAAAGACTATTATTTATATTAAAAAAATATAATAATCTAAATTTTTTTTTATTATTTTGAAAATATTTAGTGAATGAATTAAGAAAGAAATATTTTCATCATTATAATTTTATCAATATTACTCTTAAAATTAGCTTTTTATGTCAGACAGTTGAATTCACTGCTCTGGAACGCTATCTAGTCTAGTTTTTAATTTGATTTTATGCTTAAGCTGAGAATGAATGAAATGAAATATGGTTTACGTTAAAATATAAAAAATAAAAACAATCAAAATTAATTTTTCCCAAAAGATAGTAAACAAAATGGTTGCTTGGCTTTTTTTTTTTTTTAAAACTGAAGATTCTGTTTTTATATAGCTGTGAAGCAACAGCTGCTATTGAACCATTGGATGAAAAATGAGCTTTTTAAATTTTTTTCCCGATCATACGTGAGACTAGTTGTAGAAGTACACTGTAGACTCTTTCTTTTTGCAAGAAAATCACGTTCGCTATTTTCTTAACTCAAAATTCTGCACAGAAAAATCGCCAAAAAACTGATCATTAAAAAAAAGAAGAAAGAAACATTCCAAAGAATTTATGTCAATTTGAATTAGAATTTAAATAGTTTTAATATAAAGTCTATGGTTGAAAAATTTGGGACATACGTCTTGAAAAGTATCCGAAAAATAAGTTTCTGTCATTTTCTAGAAGAAATTGTGAAGAGCTATGCAAAAATTCAAATTTTCGTACTACTGTACTTTTTCTAGTTCAGAAAATAGGAAATCTAAAAATAAATAAACTATGAGAATTGTTATCAGAGAAACATACTTCTTCACTGTTGAGTTTCGTTGTTTTATGTTTGGGTACACCATTTTGGGTGATTCTCTTTGAAGTTTCTCTGAAAATCATTTCCTTGGGATAAAACTGGTTGACCTCTATACAGGAGATGATATTTTATCGCTTTTGTCTCTCGAATTTCAGCCTTTTTATCAAAAACTCTGATTCTCTAAAAGTTTTGTTTTTTTAAAATAAATATCCCGCTTTTTTTTTTATAAAAAATTCAGTCGTTGAAATAAAACATTTATATTTATTTACGTTTTTCAAAGATAAACAGAAAATTCAAACTACGTCCTAGCTGCTAACCCTTCCGAATTTTTACTTATTTTAGGTATTTTCTCCGCTTTTATAAACAGAAAATAAGATTTTTCGTATATTTTTATCTGTCCCCAGAATAGCTCATATTTTCGTAATTCAGACTTCGCTGCTTCCTGTTTTCTGGCGTGAGCAAACGAGGGAAAAAAAATATAGGTGGATTTGCGGTGAAAATATTTATTTGCTCATTCAACTATTCTTGTAAATTTTTATTATGTCTAAACAAAAACAATACAAACAAGCCTTTTAGAAATCCCAAATCCAGACTCTGCAAATATCTTGATTCTTATTCATGCGATTTTAATATTAATCGTCGATTTTCGTTTTTACCTAATTTAAAAGTTGTGCATTGTGATTCTTATTTACTCTATTTAAATATCGCACATTATGATTCTTATTTACAAGATTTAAAAATCTTATATCGCATTTTGTGTTTATGCATTTTTAAAATAGCGATTTTATTATCAAATATTGATTTTCATATTTACCTGATTTAAAAGTTGAACGTTGCGATTCTTATTCAGGCGATTTAAATATCGTACATGGCGATTCTTATTTACGAGATTTAAAAATCCAGTATCGCGATTTGTATTTACACGCTTCTAAAACCTTATGTAGCGATTCATATTCACACGAGCTTTAAGTCCAATGTCATGATGAATTTTTGCAGTTGTAATATCAAACATCGATTCTATTTATACATGCTTTAAAAATTAGACATTGGGATTCGTATTCGAACAATTTAAAAATTACGCATCATGATTTGTATTTTCAAATTTTTTAAATTAAATATAGAGTTTCATATTCACGTGATTTAAAAGCCTCATATTGGGATTCATATTCTCTCAATTTAAAATCATGCATGTGATTCATATTCTATTCATTCAGTTTTAAAATTAATCATCAGGATTTACAATCACATGGTTTACAAGTTTAAAAATCACCCTTTTTTTGGTCAAATTTTTTTGTGTGTATATATATATATTCTTGGATTTCCTCTTTTTTACTCTCTGACTACTCTCATCCCTGTTAAAATACAAATAAACCCCGTCTCCCTATT
The DNA here is from genome assembly GCA_949128135.1 of Parasteatoda lunata. Lineage (NCBI taxonomy): Eukaryota > Metazoa > Arthropoda > Arachnida > Araneae > Theridiidae > Parasteatoda > Parasteatoda lunata. The sequence goes on along the minus strand of OX421978.1, from coordinate 58,405,687 downwards.
TTCATTATATCCCTACTTTCTACATACACTTTTTTGCTCAAATTTCAGGTATTTTTTAAATTATTTAAAAAGTGTTTTTGCACATAACAATTTTGCATTACTCTTTTCAGCTCTTCTTCTTATTTCTGTGATATAAATCAATATAAAGTTCTATAAAAATTCCGCAATTTTTTTTCAAACTAATTTTGTCAAAATGAGGTGATGAGGAAAGGGTGGAAACTAGTTACACCAATGAATTTATGCGTACAGAAAGTATTTTAATTGATATTTTGTGTTCGAAAAAAGTTTTTCTTTTTATTTAATGTTAATGATAAGTTCCAATAATAGGCTGAAGGCAAAAGCAGCACATCACTGAGCATAGAATCATTTAAACTTTACTTTGTTTTGTACTAGTTATTTTTTTAAAAAATGTATTAAGTATTATCTATGTTTTTTATAGTTTAAAATTAGTTAGACAACCTTTTTCTTTTTATTACAAATGAAATTCAATTTTATAATGCACTATATTGCTACTGGTTTAAATACAGTTATCATAAATTTTCAAAATCATTGAAATTCAAAAAGATACAAATTTCTTTATGAATATGTAAAAGTGTAGTGTATAATGATTTTGTTACTTATTCATAATTCTATGTATTTTTTTCCAGCTGTATGAAATTATACTCCTTCTTTCCTCTTGTTTGCAAATTGGGGAAACTCCTCTTGATAAAAAGTTTTTTCTTAGAAGTATCGACTTTGAAATGAAACGGCTCATTCCAAATTTTCATTCTTTAAAGAAAAAAATTCTTCAACTATTTGAAAGTAATGATGGGTAAGAAACTTTTGGTTTATCTATTTATTTATTGTTTGCATAGATGAAGTATGTGGTTTATAATAACTATTAGTAAAGTTTGTAAACTTATAAAACAACATTCAACTAAACTAAATTGAAATTTATACTACTTCTTCATTGTAATTTTTATTTTTTATTCCCATTTATGTCTCAAAGATAAATTATGTGAAATAGAACATTTTTTTTAAATAAGTTTAGCTAAACCTGCGAATTCCTTTTTTTAGCATTCAACTATGTATTGCAGCATTTTAGGTTAAAAAAGCCTATAATTAAAAACTTCCTGTTTTTTTTCTTCAAAATTTTGAATTAAATTATAACCATATTTTTCAGCAACTTTTAAGTAAGCTTTTTACTTTTAGTATGAATTCTACACTTTACTTTCGTTCTAAGAGCTTCAATGTTTTCCATACTTGTTTATTAAAGAATATAAATAAAGTTGATTCCTTCAAGCAATTAAATTTAACTACATAAAATTTTTGTATATCTTGACTTGTATCTTAATTTTAATATAAAAGAAAACTTTTTTTTTAACTCTTAAACCTTAACCTTTTTATGCAGATTTTTACCTGAAAGGAAATCTTTTTTTTAAAAAAATATTTCAAGTAACCATTTTAACTTACCGTTTTCAACTAGCATAATTTCTTAACCATAAAAATGAAACTTAAACGGACATTGGAGTTCTGTAGGTGCTGCACCATGTTAACCATATTTTTCAGCAATTTTCAATTAAGTAAGCTTTTTACTTTTCGTATCAATTCTACACTTTACTTTCATTCTAAGAGCTTCAATATTTTCCATACTTATTTATTAAAGAAAATAAATAAAATTGATACCTTCAAAAAATAAAATTTAACTCCATAAAGTTTATGTATATGGACTTATATCTTAATTTTAATATAATAGAAAACTTTTTTTAATTCTTAAACTTCTACCTTTCTATAAAATTTTTTTCTCATTATTATACCCTCATGATTTATGCATTTTAAAATATATTTAGAAAAAGATATTTTTATATTAATTATTTCCTTATATTTCCTTGTGTGTTTTATTCACTTTTACCATATATATTTTCATTATTATAAATTACTATAGCAAACATTTTTTTAATTGCAGGTTTAAGTCAAACAATAGATTGCTTAACCAGTTTAACACCATCAATCGAGCCCTAAATGCATCAGACAAAGACAATACTATTTGTGTCAAAGTTGCTAATAAAATTGGGTTTCCATTGAGCTTTATCAGCGAAAAAGAATTCAGACTTTGGACTTCCCTTCAAGAGTAAGAATTTATGCTTATTTATGTATTATGATATTAAATCCAAGCTTGAGATTCTTCTGACTTATATTGGAATTTTCAAGTTTCTGAACTTTTTAGAAAAATGAAATCAGTATAAACATTTAAAAGATTATGCAATAATAATCATTTTTATTCTGCTCAAGACTCATTTCCAATTTTATAATTAATATAATTAAATTAATAATTAATATAATTAAATTTATAATTAATATAATTAAAGAAATAAAAATATTTGATCAAATTTTCTGAGAGAGTGATCTACTATTGTATATTCCAAAAAAAAAAAAAAAATGCAAAAAATAAAAATTTATCATTGTTAAATTTCTTATTTATGTAAAAAACTGTCAAATTTGTGATTTGTAGAATGTTGATAAGAATATTTGTATAGAAATATTAAAAATTGCAGTGAAATTTTACTGTGAGATAATAATAAAAGAAATTGCTATGTTAAATAACTGTTTTTTCTTAATATAACTACATTATTTTGTTGTTTTAGAATATTTTCTGCTATATACCTTGTAGACAGAATTAGAGATCCTAAACTGTCCTTAAAAGATCTCAAACTTATAGTTACCAATCAAGAAAATTGGGCTATACCCCTTGTAAAAGTTCTTCTTAGAAACCCTGCTCATCGATACCAAAGAGATGGAATGCAAAAAATTCTTAAAATATTGGATCCTGATTACTCAAAGGGTAAGTTATCCTTTTTGTATATTTTTATGCATAAATGGTCTTTATAAGTTCTTAATGTGGCAAATATAGACTACTAACAGCCAGTACTAGTTATAAACTAGTACACTGAGTATGAAATGGGGTATTTGTATGATTTTTATTTGATATTTTAACAGAGAATCTAATTAGGCCTTAAAAAATTGGAAGCTGTTTAGTTGTGCATATTATTATTAAAATTTACTGCAGGAATTTGGACTTATTTTTATTCAGAGCAGGCCAGAAGTTTGGAAAGTGGTTTACATGATATATAAAAGTTTGAAAAATAAAGGGTTTCTGTTTATTTCCAGATGTTAAAATATGTGTTTGTATGCATGAGAAATGATCAATTTCATAATCTGGTTAAAATCTGGTTTCACAATCTGGTTTGGTATCAGTCTTGAAGAAAACATTGACAGACAAAATTTTGTCCTTCAGTTTGAATATTAATTACCAAAATAATAATAAAATTTCCCCTTTAAAAACTTATTTTTATAAAAATTATAATGTAAATTAGTTAATGTTCTCTTATTAAAACTTATTTGGAGATATTCACTAAATTACATATGAAATGTGATTTTATATATGTGTTTCTGCCTATTTCACATCACATCTATCACTTTATTAAATAAATTAAAGTAATAATTGGATAAATCTTTAACTGTAACAATTCTCTCAGCTTATTTAAATTTTATTTTCTAATTATTGCTGAAAAAATAAAAACTGTTGTATTCAATAGCGTTTTTTCGAAATTTTTATTTTTAAGTGTTACACCCATGTTTAACAACACAATCGCAATTTTGAAGTCAATTTATATTATTATTTGTAAGAAAGCTTTTAAAGGAATAATTACTTGATGTAACATCTATTTTCCGATTGTATTTAATATCTCTATAGTGTTTCTTACATTTTGGATAGAATTCTGGGTCATTGATTCAAAAAGTGTAAATAAGATAATAAGCATCAAAACTTTCATTTTCAGTTTTGCATAGAATATATGAATTTCAAATCTTAATAATTTTCTTTTCCAGAATTAAATGTTGTTGAAGATATCAAACTGCAATTACATGAAGCTGGTCTTATCAATATTGATAATGATGACGTAATGGAAATATGCCAAAATGCTCCGACTGTCCCTACTATGTCAGATAAGGAACTGGCTTATAGAATCCAACTCTATCCTCTCTGGGAGTACCTAATGATTCTCTGTGAAGCTGATATTTTGTCTAACAGTAATTTGTCAGTCCAAACCTATATTGTGACGGCAGCTGTCCAGTTACTTGGACTGTATCCAAAGCGCTGTTATCAAATATTCCGTTCAATTCGAGGAAATTTAGAAGTAAATACATATATTTATATTTTTTGGATATAAATGTTTTTTGTTTAGTTTTGTTTTATCAGTGTTTCATTTTAAAACTGTTGTAGAATCATTATATTGTTACTTTGAGTTTTACTGATTGAAGTTTAAAAAGAAAATTTTAACTTGCTTTATTTTTATTAAGAGGTAGTTTTTTTTATAAAATTTCAAATATCTAATGCATGTAATGTTATTTGTTTTTATGTTGCAGTCTTTACTTTTAGATATCAACATACTCTGTAGTTGCTACAGAATTTCTGTAGTTGCTACAGGATTTCTGTAGTTGCTGGGAAAATTAGGTGCAAACTCCAGAGACACAAATTATGTATGCAAACTAACTGATCAAACTGAAAATACTATTGGCTGAATTAATCAAACCAAAAAATGCATGATCTTTCTCCATCATTTGCTTTAATAAGGTGGAAGCAAGTTTTTTTCTTACCTTCGGAAACGATAAACCAATTGTTCCAGGAAAAGTATGTCACAATCGGCTGATAAAGTTAGCTCTTCGGTCGGCTTTTTCAACATAATTCAGCCGGATTTTTTTTAACTTTCAAAATACTGGTGTGAACAAAAATAAAATAATTTAATGTTTAGAGATAAATATTAAATATGGAACTTTCTTTGGTGTTTAGCAGCATTACTTACATGTTTGATGTAGTTTTTTTTTATCTCGAGTTATATGCCTTGCTTGGTAATTATTAAAACTATTTACATTATGTATTTCTTTTAAACATAGTGTATTACTAAAGGCACAAATGCAGCGGTAACCAATTGATTATTTGCTTTCTAGTTTTTTTATTATTATTTGTTGATGAATATCTGATAAATCGACTGAGCCAAAAATTTTCTTTGTCACTCTTTTCAAAGGGATTCAATTGTTAATCCGATTAGGTAACAGATTCAATAAGTCTATGCTTTCCAATTTCGGTCTTATTTACTATTCTATTTTGAATGTAAACACTTATACTTGCTTCTTTTTTATGCATTATTTTTTTATTTTAGGAAAAATATGCTTTTGATATGAACCAGTTCCTTTATTACACTAGACATGGCTTTTCTTCAAATGCTCTTGAATGTTTGCAGTTTTCACACGAAGAAACATCTAACAAAAGCAATAAAGATCCAGATCATGTTTCTACAAACAATATCTGGAATAAAGACTACTCTTGGGCTAAACAAGCTCCTTTGCTGACTTATATTTGCTCATCTTTATTTGCTATTCCTATTAATTCAGTCTCACTAATGTGCCATTCATCCCTTGGCGACTCAAAGCTCATTGATGTACAGCTAGAAGTTATCAAAAGAGTACTATGGGGCAATTTCGACAAGTTAACCGATACCAAACAGTCTTTCTTGTAAGCTCTCTTTTTGAAATCTATTTATTTTAGCATTGTAGTCTGTCCATATGTTTATCAGTTATTATTTTGTCTTAGATGTAGTTTATGATACTAATAATTGATTCAGGGCTCCCAGGGGTCAGGGAAACCAGGTAAAACCTTAAATTGTCCAGGAATTTTGCTTTAACTCTAAAAATCAGGGAAAGATGCAATTTTTTTTTTTTTTTTTTTTTTTTTTTTACAAAAACCTGGAAAATTGCTGTAACTGGCCTGGAAAATAACCGTTTTTAAAATTTTTATTAACAGTAATCATTAATTCAGATTCGAGTTAAAAATTTCCCATTTTAGTCAGACTGACATGTTCCCATCCTCATTCAATATTTTATTTTTCGCAAAATCTTATATTTGACATTACAAACAAAAAAAATCTTGAAAAGTTGCATGGTATAGATAAAATATGGTATGGATTTTCATTGAAATTTACTTGATATACCTGGAAAAGTCAAGGAATTTTTTTTTCTTCTGAAATTGAGTGGGAACCCCGTTGATTGTCTTAAGACTATTAAATATAAACATTTGTTTAATTAAGATCACTGAAAGTCTATATTTCAAATTAATTGATCATCCTAAAATAGACATAAGTATTTTTATTATTCAGTTTGCTTATTCATTTTAGTTAAGCTTACTTAAAAAATAATTATTAAATGTTTTTTATTTTAGACTAACCAGTGCAAATATTGTGATTACTTGGTTTAATAACCTGGTGATGTATATTGCTAAGATGGCAGACTATGAGGAGGAATTCGATGCTAATTCGAAAAGTGATGTTACAGCTATGTTGGAAAAATTAGGTATCACTTCCTTGTTTCTGACAGAGAAGGGAAATAATTTGGTTACTCTTGCACTTGATAGTGTATTTAGCCTAAAAAAATCCATGAAAGGTAAGTTTTAATTTTAACATTTTTATTACACATTGTCTATATAAGGTGTTAATAAAAATAAGTTTAGATTTTGGAATCTTATAATTATAAAAGATTAATATCAAATTCAACCCAATTTGTTTTTTAAAAAATACCTGCTGCTAATAAGACTTACAAAGTTTGTATAAAATTTGAAAATTTATAATGAATGAAATTTTTGCTTAAAACCATAAAATGGACACATTTTGAAAATATTTACTTTTACAAGATTTATTGGGTTGTTTGGAAAGTAGCTTAGTTTTTCATTATGAAGATAAAAAAAGGTGATTCTCTTGTAGTGAATGAATATTTTTTTGAAATATATATTGTCATTCATATTGTCATATATATTGTCAATATATACATTCTGGTTCAATGCTTTTTGCCATTTTTCTGACAGCATGATTCCTGGCTCATAAAATTTTTCTTTGACAAAAAACTGATCTAGGGGATTTTTGACCTCATTTGAAGGAAAGGTATTATTGTCTAATTGTTTTAGTAGAGATCCGAACAAATATTGTAGATATCCGATTTCTGATCAATGATGATGCTCTTAAAAATCGGATAATTATTTTGATGTTTGAGAAGCAAATCACTAATGTGACTGCATAAATTTCTTTTAGTTGCTTAATGCAGAACCCGTATGTCTAGCTTTGAGAAAAATCCTAGGTGTATCATATGCTCATGAACTATCGAATTTGACAAGTTTAATCTCTCAGTGATTTCACAAGCTGTTATTTGCTAGTTTGCATCAATTGCTACTTTTATTGTATCTTCATCAGTTTAAATTGGCAGAGGGAGAAACTGCTACGAAATGGGCGCCTCTCATTAGGGATATTTTTTTAATTATTCATAAAACATCTCTGTAAAGGGGGCACTTCTGTAACCGGCCCTGGTAAGTCATATATGCTTCAAAGCGTTATTTCCAATCTCTTCAAACCGGACACAAAAAAAATTATAGATTATTTAATAATTTTTATATTATTGCAATTATTCTATAAACAATTTATGGTGATAGCCTTTGTTATTAGTGTGCTTTTCCAGTACACTGACAACTCTCATAAAGGGAAAATTTTTCTGGTCCGAAGACTTAACGGATGTTTCACTGTTCTTAAAAAATGAGAATTTTTATTTTATTTATTTATTTATTTTTTAACTAAAAGTATAGTTTTTGTAAGGTTTGTTGATTGTTGATAGTTATGTATTTCATTTAAAATTCTTTAAATTAAGGATAATAATTTAAGCTCAAAAATTTCATTAGTAAGCTGTATTAATATGCAGGTATATCACAATAATTCTATCATTCATAATATTTTATTGATAATAATGCTTATTAGTGTTATTTGTCAACTAATAGTGTTCTCATTTTTCTCATGTTTTTTTTTTCTTTTTTCTTTTTAACTAATATATTATGATCCTGTGTGTATTATTCTTTAGAATTGTTGCTCTAGGTAATCAAGGAATTTTTTTTCTAAAAGTTATTTTAGTTATTTTATAATATTATTAATTTAGTTATTTTATAATATTATAAAATTATTTTATAATATTTTTATATGTTAAAACATATTTTAATAAATGTATATTTAACATTTTTGCAGTTTTTTACAAAATATTTATAACCAAAAATCATTATAACTCACAATTTACTCACTTAAAACTTTTGATATTATCCTATAAAGGCCAGTCTTTTTTTCTAATTTAAGGTATGTAAAATATATATATATATATATATATTTTTTTTTCATTTTCTAATTTTCAAGTTAACCAATTGTGGGGGAAAAAAAGCTCTTTCATTTTTCCTGTGCTTTTAATGTTAAACTGATGCATAAGGAGAAAAAATTAATACAAATTTGTTCATTTTCTTATATTAAGATTGTTAGGTGCCTTATATTAAGATAGATAAGAAGAATTTATGTGTATTAGCACTCTGTTAGAGTATGTTCTGTCTTTAATGAAATAAAAAATGCCAAAAATATGACACATAAATGATATCTTTTTGTTTTGTAAAGAAAAAGAGATTTTTCAAGTTGCTTTCTTGGATTGACCATAATTAGATAAATTAAAATTTATTACTCTAAGTATAATTGTTCAACTAATTTTCTAAGTCTACTCTCCTCTAAATATTTTTTTCTTCAGAGACTGTTTTTGATGTATGATGTTATCGAAAGGTTTATTAAAAGTTAAATTGTGATAATTAATCGCACTTATATTTAATTTTATGTATTCTAAATGTTTAACTCATAAAAAATTTTAAATTCATTGTTAACATTTTCACTGACAGTCATCAAGATTAAATGTGGTCATATGGTTAATATTTAGTAATCAACTTTTGAATAGTTTTAACCGAATATATTTATAACTTTATGAATTCTAATTTTGCAGCTTTTAATGGTTTAAACTTGACACAATTGGTTTCTACTTCCTACGTATTGGTTGGAATGCTAACATTAGCCCTTTTTACTCCTAAAAATTCTGTTGATCCAGTTCTGAAGCACAAATTGAAATATGACCAAGTTTATAATAGGGTGAGTTACAGCTTTAATATTATTTATAAATCTTTAAATTTTTACGCTCTTCAACAGTGCATCTCCTACTTTTTTTTGTATTAAACTTGAAGATAACTTGTACTCTTTGAATAAAAGTCATTGAAACTTTCTATTTTAGGCATTTTTTAAAAAATACCTTCCAGTAATATTGCAAAGCTCCTTTTGTAATTTTATGTAATTTAAGATAATGGATTAATAATCAGTAAATTATAAATTGTATATTACATTATCAATGTTTTGAAGTTAAATATAATTAAACTTCAGACAGTCTAACTTTATTTTTAATCTTTTAAAATCAGGGTTGTTTAAAATATGTGTCTGTTTGGTATTCTGCACCTGACAAATTTTTCACTCACTTTTGTGAGATGCAATTTCACTGTCAGTTGTGAAATAGGCTTAAGTAATATGGTCAGTTCTGAGTAAGAGCTACTGAGGTGTTGCCGCTGCCTAAATGTTCCATGTGACTTTTTCTTGGGAGGTCATGTTTAGGAGACTGTTTACATCCCAACTATGTCAACAACTCTTGCTTAGCTTCAGAACTGAGTCACTGCAAGATTTTTATATATGTGGGAAGCTTTTCTACCATTTTAAATGTTATCCATGTAGGAAAAGGGTTCCACATTGAACATTCATAACTTATGTTTTAAAAAAATAATTTGATTCTTACTCTTTTCCTTGGTATGCAAATTATCAATGTCCAATTTCTTTTTCATTAAATGCAAATTAATTAAATTGGGTCCATCTTTTTGATTACTCTATATGTTTGACCCTTCATTTTATAAATTTTTATTTATTTTTTTTAAGACTAGAGATCTTCAGTGCGAAATAGTTTCTCTTGAATGGATTACAAAGGTATCTTGTGGACAAGATTTTTCTGAAATAACTCATGCTTATGGCCATCCTTATATCAAGGGTTTAAAAAAGACCTTTGGTTATCTACAGAGAAAAGTAGATATTTTGAACAAGAAGATAAGATTACGACACCACAAAGATGAAGTATGTATGCAATTTTAGTTTTGCTGTTTAAATTTTTAATATTGTTGCATCAATGTAGGCTAATCTATTTAAGGTAAATATCTGTATTTAGATTTTTGCGTGTCTGTTTATTTAGATTATCTATATTTAGATAATGTGTATTTAAAAATAACCCAAACAATTAGCTTTAATGATTCAATTTCTGTGTGCATTCTAATGCTTTGACAAAAACTCCTTATGATGATATCAGAATCATAAAAATTTGTAAGTTTTAAAAAAAACATACTTTTTCAGTTTAAACATTCCTATTTCTTAAAATTATACCTCCTTTGATCCTTAAAATATGAGAAGTAGTAATTATTTAGAAAATACGATTCCAAGAATTTATCCCGGAACTTTCTAAAGTTTTGGTGTTTTAATGTTATTTCTGCTTTTTTTAAAAAAATCTTATCTCCATATCTCTGAAAGTAAATTTTTTGTCCCACCATAAAAATTGTTTAACTAAAAATAATTGTATGCAAAATATATTAAGTAATTGTTATTATCTTAATATTATCCCAAATATTTAATAGAGTCAAAAAGATTTAAAAATAAAAAAGAAATCTTTAAGATGTTTAATAATAATATAGCAAACCCTCAATTAGTATTAAAGCCATAAAATAGTTACTGAAAAATAAAATTTTAAAGTTTATATATATCAGGGTGCGTAGCGTTTGTAAAAAGTACTTAAAGGTGCGTTTTTGGGGATTTCGTTTTTAAAAGCTTTTAAAGGTGCTTTTTTCAGCTGGCATTTTTAAAAAGTGCTTTTTTTCACGAATAATTTTTTTTTTTCTCCTTCAGTGATATCTGGTGGATCCCATGCATTTCATGAAAAATGGGGTTTGGTACGGAATCATTCACACGGACTTCATGTCGTACCCAGGTTGTTCTTTGCGCATGCGCGCACGCTTAAACCAAAACCCTGTTAGACAAATAAAGGTATGAGGTTCGATCTCATGCATTCAACTTGTGTCGGTGAGGTCATGGTCTGCGGGCATCGGTCAGTTTATTCTCATTTACTGTTGGTCGTTCTTGCGTGGATCATGACGTCACCCGTTGTCAGTATTTAAGCTTCTGTTGAAGCAGATCATTTGTGTATTCTTTCTTTTCGTCACTCTGTTTGTGACAACATTTTATTATGTTTTTAAATAAACTTGTTTCTTCAGAAACTTCATTTTTCTCTTATTTGTCTTATTAACATACAAAGACGATATTCCACGACAATCTCGGATGTCATGGTTATGGGCCAAGTTTTAGGCATAACCGGGATTTATTTTCTATCGTCTTGAATATTGAATTTTCCTTAGCCTGGACTCAGCAAAGTCATTGTCAACTTCAAATGGAGAATCTTTAAGATGGGGGCCGTTCCCACACGCCATTTTTGCAAAGTGAATCGACAGTAAAATCTCAAGTTGGTTATGGTGTACTTAAAGATGCTGAGGATTCGAAGAAAAAAAAACAATAGAACATTATCAAAATATGACTTCTTCTAAAGAATTTTTCTCCAGTTGACAAAACTAGTAGTAAGAGTTTTTAAAAGAACTTTTGTTCGGAGTATAAGTCTGCACATCCGAATTTGATGGCTACTTCTAAGGATTACGAAGTTTGGTATCTAGTCTAGAACGATATTCCCTTTAAGAATCTTTGAATTGTAACTGTTTCATCATGGAATCGAATTTGCATATAGATTTCCTGAATTCGTCAAATTGGAGTACATGGAAAGAAAATATCAAAGTAATCCTCATGGACCGAGGAGTGTGGAGTTTTATCTCCAAAACTGAGCCTGCCCTACCTACAGAAGCAAGTCGAAAAGAAAGTCAAGAATACCTCTGGAGACGTGACAAAGCGTACACGTCGATATTTCTTAGTATTGAACCCGAATACCGAAGTCTGATCTCAGCGACAACTGATGGTGCTGAAGCCTGGGAAATCCTAAAACAACATTTTGAGCCAACTACGAGAGCGAGAGTTGTTCAACTCCTGGACCAATTCTTCGACCTGAAATACACCCCAGGAGAAGAAGTTGGAATATTTGCAGCGAGATTGAAAAACCTGGTTTCTCAGCTGAAAGAAGCAGGACATCCGGTGGACGACCTATACCAAGGATTCCAACTTATAAGATACTTACCCAAGGACTTTCAAGGTATTGTTCAAATTATTTATAGATGGGAGGACACTAAATTTAAATTTAAGAACATTTTAGACGAATTACTTTTGGAGGAAAGTAGACTTAAGCAACTAAATTTTGATTTAAATAATGTTAGTGATATTGCTTATAATGTTAATTCAAGTTTTAATGAAAAGTTAAGTGTAACTAATAAGTTTAAATCTGGTTCTTCTAATAGTAAGGGAAATTTAGAATCTGCTAATATTAAGTCTAAATTCAAAACTAGTTATGATAAATCTAAGATAGGACCTTGTTATCGTTGTAATAAATATGGTCATTTAATATCCGATTGTAAGCAAAAATTAAAGTATAATTCAAAGAATATAAAGAGTAAATTTAAACAAAATGCAAGTGATAATTCTTACTGTAATGTAACTACAAATGTTTTAGATAATAGTCTTTATATCGTTGAAGCAAATGTTGGCAATGTGTGTCATGAAATTGAGAAAGAAAGTTGGCTTTTTGACACTGCCGCTTCAACACATTTTTGTAATAATTTGGATTTATTCTTTGAATATGAAACTGTAGAAAATGCTTCTATGTCGTTAGCTATAGGTGACATTGAAAGCCCAATCTTAGGTATTGGAAAAGTGCAATTTTTTAATAAGTTAAATGGTAAAATGCACAGAGTAACTTTACAAAATGTCATGTATTCTCCTAAACTTAGAAGAAATCTCATTTCTGGTTCTGTAATAGAGAAAGCTGGAGGTTATTTTGTAGGTGCTAAAAATTGTATTTCTGTGTATAATCGAGTAAATGAGAAGATTTTCTATTGTAAAAGAATTAATGGCTTGTATTATTTTAAACCTAATGCTTATACTAAGCCTGATAAAGATTTAATTATTGATAAAAATGTTAGTGACTCGAATGAGCAACTGTTTAATGTATCTGTTCAGATAAATGATCTAGATGTCTGGCATTTAAGATACTGCCACATAAATTGTGATTATATAATTCAAACTAGTAAAAATTCTAGCGCGAAAGGATTACCTAATCTCAATTTTTCAGATAGTAATTGTATAGAATGTAAATTAGCTAAATCTAAAAGAATTTCGTTTAAACCAAATTTAAGTATAAGATCTAAGAAACCTTTGGAACTTTTACATATGGACGTATGTGGTCCAATGCCTGTCGTTTCACATGGTGGAAGTCGGTACTTTCTTTCTATTACTGACGATTTTTCAAGGAAAGTTACTACTTTTCCCATCAAAAGGAAATCGGATGTTTTTAATAGTTTCATAAGATATCAAAAGCGAGCTGAGAGATTTTTAAACTGTAAAATTGTAAATGTTAGAACTGATAATGGCATGGAATTTTGCCATAAAGAGTTTAGTGATTTTCTTGAAAATGAAGGCATAAAAGCTGAACGTACTAATGCTTATACGCCAGAGCAAAACGGTGTTAGTGAACGCTATAATTTAACTGCCTTAGACAATATTAAAGCAATGTTAAAATCTAGTAAATTAGGAAATGCTTTTTGGGCTGAAGCTTTACTATGCTTTACTTACACTTTTAATAGAGTTTGTCACAAAAACCAAATTAAAACTCCCTTTGAACTGTATAGTGGTAGAAAACCATCAGTCACTCATTTGAAAGTATTTGGTTGTTTAGCATTTGTGGGTCAACCAAAACAGTTACGCAATAAACTTCAAATGAGAGCTAAAGAAGGTATTATGTTAGGGTATGCAATACAAACGAAAGGTTATAGAATTTGGCTTAAAAACGAAAGGAAACTTGTTGAAACAATAAATGTTCGTTTTGACGAAAATGTAATTGGGGTGGAAGCCGTACTGGGCACCAAACCCATTAAACGTAATTTTGCTAGTTTTGAACCGGAACGTCCCAATTTGGAGGAAAGTTCTTCAGATGAAGATACAGGTAGTTCAAGCGTAAAACCAGATTTAATTCCGTGTAAAAACATTTCGTGGATTAGAAAAGCTGTATCCCGTCCAGATAATAGTCGAACTGATATTTATTATAATATTGAAGGGGTAAATATGAGATTAAGATCCTATAACGATGTAGAAAATTACTGCAATAGTAACAAGATAAAGTATGATAGGGATTTATTTGATTTCAGTGGGAAAAATGCTTTTTCTGGTAAAGTTTCAAATTTTCAGGTTAATCATAACATAAAACACGAAGCTAATCATATTGAAATAAAAATTCCTAGAAATTATAAAGACTGTTTAAGATCTCCCCAAGTTAAAAATTGGGAATTAGCCATGTCAGATGAGATAAAAACTATGACAGAAAGAAAAGTTTGGGATTTGGTTCCAACTCCTAAAAATAAAAGAATTTTGGGAAGCCGTTGGGTTTATACAACTAAAGTAAATGAAAAGGGGGAAATTGTAAGATACAAAGCACGTTTAGTTGCTCAGGGATTTAAACAAATACGAGGTGAAAGTTATGATGAAGTATTTAGTCCTGTGGTTAATTTTGTTCTTGTAAGAATGTTTTTTACAATCTTAGTTTGTATGCTAGGGTGGTATCATACCCAATTAGATATTAAGTGTGCTTACCTTTACGCAAATTTGAATGAGGATGTATTTATGTATCAACCTCAAGGTTTTGTTGATTTAAATAAGCAAGACCACGTTTGTCATTTAAAGAAAGCTATTTATGGACTCAAACAAAGTGGTCGAGAGTGGTTTTTTTGAACTAGATAATACACTTGAAAATTTAAAGTTTGTAAGATTGAAATGGTGTAATTGTACATATGTATATAAAAATGTAATTCTTATAATTTATGTAGATGATATAATTATTTTTGCTAAAACAAAATATGAAGTAGACAGTGTTATTAAACTTTTAAGTGATAATTTTGATTTAAAAATTTTGGGTAAAACGCGTAAGTTGTTAGGTGTTGAATTTGTTCAAAAAGATAGTGAGATGTTTATACATCAAAAGAGTTACATCCAAAAAGTTTGTAAAATGTTTTCTAGCTTTAAATATCCTTTGTCATCGTTGCCGATTACTAAGGGTAACTTATTATCAAAAGCTGATTGTCCATCTTCTAAAAGAGAAGTGGATGAAATGGCGAAATTGCCGTTTCGGAACATTTTGGGTTGTTTGGCTTATATAGCTAATCGCACAAGACCGGATATTTCCTATGCGGTAAATATATTATCACAATTTCAAGAAAATCCAGGTTTAAAGCACTGGAATACTTTATTAAGATTATTAGGTTATGTTCAAAATACTCAAGATTATTTCTTAAAATTGTCAAATATTGGAGAATTAAATGTTAATTGTTACTGTGACTCAGATTTTGCTGCTAACAGGGATGACAGAATATCAGTAGGAGGTATAATATTGTTTTTAGATAAAACTCCGATATTCTGGAAAACCTTCAAACAAAGATGTGTGAGTCTATCTACAATGGAATCAGAGTATGTGACTTTAACTGACGCTGCCAAAGAGGTAATGTGGATTAAGCGTATAATAGATGAGTGTGGAGAATTAAATTTAAAAGACATAAATTTAAGTGATTGTATTATTTAGTGACAATCAATCTGCAATTGATTTTTCTCATTCACCTATTGAAAATAGTCGAACGAAACACATCGACGTAAGGTATCATTTTTTAAGAAATTTAATTTATGATAAATTTTTTGCTGTTAAACACGTTAGGAGTAAGTTTAACTTAGCGGACATTTTTACAAAACCTTTAACTAAGTTAGAAGTTGAAAATTTTTGTTCAAAAGTATTTGTGAAAGTTTAATTTTTTGGATGGTTACAGGAATGAAAGAACTTAAGTGTTAGTTTAAGGAAATTAAATATTTCTTTAGTTTATTGAAGATTTTGATAAACTGTATTTTTTTTTGTAAAAGTTGAAGGCATGAGAGGGGGCCGCATGTTAGACAAATAAAGGTATGAGGTTCGATCTCATGCATTCAACTTGTGTCGGTGAGGTCATGGTCTGCGGGCATCGGTCAGTTTATTCTCATTTACTGTTGGTCTTTCTTGCGTGGATCATGACGTCACCCGTTGTCAGTATTTAAGCTTCTGTTGAAGCAGATCATTTGTGTATTCTTTCTTTTCGTCACTCTGTTTGTGACAACATTTTATTATGTTTTTAAATAAACTTGTTTCTTCAGAAACTTCATTTTTCTCTTATTTGTCTTATTAACATACAAAGACGATATTCCACGACAATCTCGGATGTCAAACCCGAGTGCGCCAATTCGGATAGAGAATATCAGATCCTTATGAAATGTTTTTCTTCTTAATTTTCTTCTTGTTTATTTTATTTTTACTTCTAACACTTTTTTGACGTAGGGCGTAAGGGTACTTTTCAGGGTCAAGTTGAATTCACCTGGATTGGACCATTGATGTGGGAAAGAACTGATTGTTGGATTTACGTTCGTTTCTTTTTGGGGTTTTTTAACGCTAAAACTGTTTAAAAAAGTTTTTGTTTTTCAATAATATCATTGATTAAATGTGAATTTTTTGAGTGCTTGAAAATTTTTGTAAAGTGCTTGAAAAGTTTTTAAAAAGTGCTTATTTTTGATTCGAAGATTTGGCTACGCACCCTGTATTTATATATATATATCAGGGCTCAAAAAACCGCCCATCCTCGGCGGTCAAAAATTCCCCGCGGGCAACAAATTTCTCGAATCCAACGTCCTCGCGGACGGCCATTTTCCCGTTAAAGTTCGTGATACATTTTCAATTTTTGTTATCTTACAAGAGTCGATCGCTTCACTTCTATAATGACCCTCTAATCTAGAAGTACAGCAACATACTGCGCTTGGTGGAATTGATGTTTTCTCTGTCTGGGAGTACTGCAGTGGTTGAAAGGAGCTTTTCAGTAATGAACTTACAAAAAAAAAACACACATTACGTAGTGGTCTTAACAAGAAGAGTTAAACGCAGTTATGAACATCTACCTAAATGGAAAACCTCTTTCAGATTTCTGAGCACAAACCTCTGTAAATCATTAGATTGATTGTGGAACTGGCAAACGTCATATTTGATTCATTTAAAAAACGCAGTACCCTCGGATAAATTGACATTCCAGATAACTTGACCTTTGTCATTTAAATTATTTCATATGAGAAATAAATTATTTCATAAAATAAATACTAGGTTACTATTAGTAACCTAGTATTTCTTTTATAACTGTATAATGTTATCCTAGTATTTGTAATCCTAGTAACTACTTATTCATTGTGCAATTTATATGATAAATGTTTGTAATAAATAAGAGAAAATTATATTTTTATGTATTTAGAAGTGACGGGTTAGTTTAAAAAGAGGACGGGTACATTGTTGGACAAGCCGTCCTCAGGGATGGTTAAAATTTCCAAGTTTTTTCGAGCCCTGATATATATATATTGCATATTTCCTAGGAAATATTCAATAAAATCTAGGACAAAATTTGTATTGTATATTAATTAATCAATTTTTATGATTTGAAGCAGCATACCTTGAATATTATTATTGACTACCTATTAATAGGTTTTGAAATCAGTTTGTGCACAAAAATATCGTTTCTCTGACCCTCAAATTTAAGGGTGGGGAGAAGACTCAATCTGAATATCATATTATGGTACTTCTAAAAAGTCAGAAAACCTGTTAAGAAATTTCGGTCTCTTTATTGTCATTGTTAATTTTTGTGTTTTTAACTATATATCTGGACCTAATTATACAAAAAATCACATACTCTTTGAACTTCTTTAAAAGTTATTTACTTAAAAGTAATTTTTTCAAAACATAATGATTCATTAATAAATTAATAATTACAAAAAAAATTGAATGGTAATATTTGAAAATAGATGAAGTTGGGTTAATACAAAATATTCACAAAAATAATAATAATAACCTCATACATAGACTTTACTAGTTGATAAGCAGCTAACATGGAGTTTTATGCAGACTTACTAGTGTAAATGGGTATTACCAGTCTATATATATCAATGTAACTTTTTTTTTTTTTTTTTTTTCAAATATCAAATCTTTTAGTACAGTTATTTATTTTTTAAATATTGGAACAAATTTTGTAAAATATATCTTATTACATAATATATCTCTTACATAATAATTTTCCAAAAATCTCTTTCAAATATTTACATCAATTGATATTTATTTTGATCCCTAATTAACTTAGTATAATGTTAAAAATTTTTGTTCCTTTATAAAGTAAGAATAACAGTACAATGTTGGAAAATGTGTTTTTAAATTAAACCTAACAATTATTGTTTTTTTGTTTCAATCTAAACTTGTGTTTATAAGTTATATTATTCCTTTAATTCAGTGTGATGTAAATTGTTTGATTTAAGTTGGATATATTTATTTATACAAGCATAACAATAAATATGCAATAAAATGCTTTGATTGTAAACTAATATTCAGTTCTTAGACTAAAGTTTTTTTTATCCCCATCTAAATTAATTTTAATTAAAAAAGGTTTTCAAATTGTTTAATTTTTTTTTTCAGTATGAAGTCATCAAAGAAGAAATAGGCGATTTTCTTTCTTTTGAGTCTTTTGACTCTCTATTATCTGCAGTTTCACAGCTGAATAAATTTGACAGCACTCTTTCCGACGAAAAAAAATGTGACGTTATCAACTCTATTCAGAGAATTGATAATTATATAAAGAATCAGCAAGAAATAGTATCACGCTTATCAAAGAAGTATCCCCTCTATGAAGATATTACTGAACCATTTTGCTTAGGAGTGGAACAAGTAAGCCTATTTTAACTTTTAAGTTCTTTTTTTGTAAATGAATCTTATATTTTTTTAAATTCCTTGCTTTTTAATTGCCAAATCATTTAATTAAAATGTGTCAACGTTTCTATGGACTATAAATAAAGAATCTATTTTCTTCATTGAAGTAGAAATCTGTAATTATCTCCATATTTAAATATAGCAATATGAATCTGTAATTAATTATCTTAGAAGGAATAGGTTATAGGTTTCTATTAGAAGAAATTCCTTGTCTGGATTCCCTTAATTGGATTATTACTCTATGGTATATTAATCATTAAATCGGCATGTCTAATTTAGATTTGATTCTGATAACTGGGTGCTTTTATGTTTATAAAATTTTATTTTGAAATATAATTGCTAAATTTTATTAGTTGATGTATAGTTTTACTTAAATAAAATTTTGATCTGATAAACTTGAAAAACTGCATTTCAGTCTGTTGTAATTTTCTTACATAGAAAAAGAATTTTGACTCCCTCCCCTCATGTTAAGATATTTTAAAACAGCATAAATTATTTTAAAATTTATTTGTTACTAATCACTGAGGTTTTTTTTTTTTTTTTTAATATATATATATATATATATATATATTTTTAATGCCAAAAAGTATTTTAGTTTTAGGATTTTATTTTTTGTGGTTTGAAACATATGTATGGGGTATTTGGTAAAATTGGTTTTTGTGTTTTTCAAGCCATATAATTAAAATACCTATACTTTAAAGTGCAGCTATTTTAAAAACAGTAATTCTATACTAAATATGATTCATGAAATATGGTCATGGTATCATTATTATATATATTTGAAAACAATTCATCATAATGGTATATGATTGAAAACAATTTAAATCATAGAATGACTAATTCTCTTCTGAATTCATTAGGTTATGTATGGACTGCAAATGTTAAGTCAGCTTGTGTTACGAAAAGAGTATTGTACAAAACTAAACCTTAAGGTAAGAGCCTTTATCCTTACTTTGTTAAATAATTTATAATAATTGTCAGTATATTTATTAATGAAATTATACTTCAATGATACTTATTGCATAAAATGTCGCATTTTCTTTTATTTAAAATTGAAGGAATCATTTTTACATACTCCAGTAATTTTATTTCTCTCTCTTTTTTTTTTTTTTTTTTTTTTTTAAATAACATATTTTTAAATGCATTATTAAATGTTTTTTTTTTTTTTTTTTTTTTTTTTTTTTTTTTTTTTTGAATTTTGTCTTTACTCAATTTATGTCATTATGTCTCAATTTATGTCTGTTTTAGAATAGGTCTGTTTCAACCTTAGTGTTATCATTTTAAACAGTATGAAAAGTTTCTAAAGTTTTTAACTGTATTAAAGTTTTAAAAAAGTTCAGTTGATAAAGTTTAAATTGGCTGAAATACCAATGCAACTTTTTAGTTGTTATTTATGTAGTGTCTCACTTTATAAATTATTTTATCAATTTATAAAACATAATTTATCAATTTTTCAATGCTAATACACTTTTTCAATGTATTAATGCTAATATAATATATTATTTTTACAAGTTGCTATATTTTCTTAATACCAAATTGTTTTTTTACTGTTTCACAAATAAATAATTTGATTAAAGTTATTTTACTCTAAATTGTTAACCAATTGTTAGCTGCATTTACTTGTTTTATTTTACTCCTTTTTTTCTATATTATAGTATGACCTAATGCTAATAATAAGTTGCATTTTTTTACTTTATTTTATACATTTTGTGTATTATAGTATTTTTTATTCAATTTTAAATTATTGAATATTGTTTTTATTGCAGTTCAATAACCTTTCTGAGTTTTTGAAACAGTTTGTTCCATTCTTCAACTTTACCCTAAATCCCATTGATATCACTGCAGAGCTTCTTAGAGATGATAATTTAGATACTTTCACCAATATTTTGTCTCTTTGCAACTTACCATTTGCGATTAGCTCCAAACTGATGCTTAAGCTCTTGAAATCAGCTATTCTTGAACTCATGAATTCCGCTAAGCTAGTCAAAATTCAAAGTGAAGAGAATTTGAGAAAAATAGTTGATTTACTTTTAGTGGCGTTCACCAAAATTTGGAAAGTTTGGAATCATCAAGATGTACAAAATAAATTGAAAAAAGAAGAAGATGAAAGCTTGTACATCAGTAAAACAACAACGTATGAGAATGAACCATCTGATGAAGAAATACTTGAGCAAAATTTAAAGAAATACTTTCCTTCTTTTGAGCAGGTGAGAGCTTGATTTTATTTGCTGTTAAATTATTTGAAGTTTCTCAAATCTTCAGCAAAAATATTCAAAACTATTAAATTATTTATCTTTTTTGCAAGAATTCAGAGCTTTTATTCATACAATTTATCTTTCCAAGTGTGAATCCCTGTGGCAGAATTTCTTCTGGCTTTCTGCGACAAACCTAACTAGAGCCAATATCTTTCTGCAAGATATTTTTATCGTTATAAATATATGTGTAATGAATTTATAATAATAGATGCACTTCGTGTTTATAAAAAAAGCCTACATGCATAGAATAAAACTGTGTAGATTTGTTTTTTTTTAATTGATAATATAAGTTTAAATTTCTTAATAAGTTTAATTTATTTAAGTTTAAATTTGCATTATCTTTGATAATAAAGAAAAATTATAAATGTATAGATCTGCAGACAAAAATGCTTACAAGAGCATAACTCAAGATTACCCAGAACCTGTAATAAGATGGAACTTATAAAAATAGCTAAGAATGGACAAAGAGATTAAATTTATAAAACAAGATAACTGAATTTGAAGTATCAGTTTAAAACAGTATGATTTAATGTTTCATTATAGTAGTTATATCAGGTACAGAAAT
The DNA here is from genome assembly GCA_949128135.1 of Parasteatoda lunata. Classification (NCBI taxonomy): domain Eukaryota; kingdom Metazoa; phylum Arthropoda; class Arachnida; order Araneae; family Theridiidae; genus Parasteatoda; species Parasteatoda lunata. The sequence goes on along the minus strand of OX421978.1, from coordinate 58,383,916 downwards.
AAATCAGGTGAAAAAATCAATATTGAAGTTGAGTAATCAAAATAATAAAATAGGATTGTCTATATCCGAATTTTAAAAGCAAAAAAATTAACGCAATCTTTGTTTCAATTTTTTCTTTATGAAAACAATTACAGATTAATTAGATTCGATTAATATTGTAATTGTACTGACTTATTGAAAGATTTTTTTTAAAAAAAAAAGAAAGTAAATAAAACTTTTTTCTTGATCAGATTAAGTTCAGAGAAAAAAATACACAGGTCTTGTGATTTGTAACAGAAGTCGCACTGTATTGTGTACATATATAGCATTGATTCCCCACGAAGTACACAGGCGCGGTTTCCGACTCAATACTCTCAAGTCTATTCAACATCTCAAAACGAAATCGTCTTCATCAGTACTGAAACATCGGTATTAGAGCCATACTCATTGGATGCGATTTGTTTCGCATGCGTATGAAAACCTGTTTAAAAGTGTTTCGCCAGTAAATATTTTCCACCAATCTGGTTTTCATTCACATGCCAAAAAATCGTAGATAGTGAGATATCTTTCAGGCTTTATTTCATTTATCGTTAGATTGCGAGTGTTTTTTTTATATCGACGACTTACTTCAAAGGATATAGGCATTTTATCATATATTATTTCCTCTTTTCCGCTCGCTTTACAGAAAAAAAATTCTCTGACATCGCTAGATGTTGTCGACTTCCATCTTATTTCTTCTTCGGAATGCCGCCCTGAAAAATGAGTTTTCAAATTTTTTTTAATTATTGTTGCTTTACAAGAGCAACAAATAACATTTTCGCTAGACATGATTTTTTTTTTAAAAAGAATCTTTTTACGCCTGAAATTTTCCACATAAGTGCAAAAAATATAAAACGCTTTGTTCTCATAAGAAAACACAAAGCAAATTACTGCGCCAGCAATAGAGGCCAAAGTTGGCAAATTTCCAAAAATAGCTTAATAAAGGGGGGGAAATTTCTCCCCTTTTTATCCAGTAACTGTTTGTGTTGGAGATTAACGGAAGATTACGAGCGCTTTCCCCTTCCGCGGTGCGCTAGAAAAACAATTATTTAAAACTTATTCTGTAAGAAAACAATTTTGCAGAACCATTAATGCTTCTGCAGAAATTATTTTTTTTGTAAAACAGCTTCTGTTTCTGCAGAATCTTTTTTGAGAACTTACAATGTTTCTGCCAAACAAAAAATTTTTATTTCCCAAATAAAAAAATCTTTCTGCAAAACTCAGTCGCTTTCTGCGACAATGTCGCTGTGTCGCCGTGTTTCTGCCACGGGGGTGTGAAAGCACTGTTAACTTAATTCACTAAATCTTAAAAACCTTTTTCATACCTGTGGAAAAAAATGTCACTTAGGAATACAATTTTTGATTACTTAGTTAAGTTTCTTATTGACTTTTGTTTATAAGAAGGATAGACTTTTTAGAAGAAGAAAAATTAATCGAAGCAAACATATATTAAATGCATACTTGTTCCAATGATGCTTGTAACAGTTCTCATTTTTTTAACAATGTATAAATATATAAAATATACATATACACACACAGTTGTTAGACAAAATTATGTTAACACTTTTATACTAATAATTTTTTCATATTTTTCAAGAAATATATTGAGAATTATTTTATAACTTAAGAAGTGTATAGGTCATGCGACTTCTCATGCATATCAATAAAATTTAGAGTTTTAAGGAATCAACAATAAATTAAGAACAAAAAACAGTGTTTTTGCCAAAAAATGTGGCAATAAGATTGTAACTTGTATCAACTACTTTAATTATTATGTAGAGTATTTACATAAAATTTTGTAAATTTAGCTGTAATATTCATGGAGAAATGAATAGCTTTTTAAGAAACAAATTTATTTATATATTTTTTATTTTTATTTTTTTTGCTTTACGTTCTCTTATTTTATCTGCAGAAATATTAATAAAGTTACGCAACATTTTAAAAGAACTTTTAAATTAATAGCAAAAATATTATTTAAAATTTTTAAAAATTTATTAAAAATCACTCAAGAAAATGAGCATTTAAAATTATCTTATCATAGTGCATGCTCGGAAAACATAATTTTTTTTTCTTCTTAATTTTGTTCTGCATTGTATTTGTTTTAAAAAATTTTCTAACAATTTTCTAAATAGCTTTTGTAGATTTTGAAAGAAAACTTTAAATTATAAGGGTTTTTCATAAACTTTATACTATTAAATGAAATTTATTAAAAATGACATCGCCATTATGTAGGACTACTCCGTAAAAAATTATGTTTTATTTCACGTTTTCCTTCCTAATGCCATCATATTTGTTTTTGTTTGGACCATAATTTTTTCATAAGGTATCATTTGTTATTAAATTTTTTCTTCGAATAACTATCTTTGATTATGGCTACATTTCAAAAATATTATAATTTGATATTCATTCCTTCAAAAATATTATAATTTGATTTTCATTCCTCCTTCAAAACCTGATGTGATTTTAAATTATTTTTCTTTTATTTTGAAGTGCACCCCATACAGCTCTATTCAAAGAATGAAAAAGTTACATAATATTACATAAATTTGCTGCAAAATTTGTTTCCTAACCTCTTCTGTATTCCAGTTATAAATTTTTTAAACTCCTCATTCTAACTTCGGATGCCCTGTATCACAATATGAAGAGAGATAGAGAAGAAAGAATATACCAATATATTCTGTGTCATATTTAACATTTATTTAGCAAAACTTAATAAATTACATTTTGAAAGTTAATATATTCTACCTTTTGGTAGATGTGTCTTGTTCCCACCCTTTTGTTGCATTTTATGCTTTCAGTGTATTGCATTTGATGTGTGTATAAATGCATTTCGTAAAATCATTGGTTCAGAGTGTGCAAATCATTACTAACTTAATTTTTATTATTATTTCAGGATTATGCAGGTTGTATCAGTTCAGATGATTTTGATAGTAGCCATATGAAGGAAGATACAGAAAAAATATCTGAAGATTTTCAACTGACTATGGAGGATATGTATGAAATATCACAATTATACTGCAGTGCTATGTCCATTTTAATGCCTGTGAGTTTGATTGAAGGACAGGCTGACTCCATGAATAAAAACTTTGAAAATTCTGATTTTGTTACTCCGCAGCTACTTAGACACGAAGTTCTGTACAATATAGTGAGGTGTTTGGGTGATAAGATAGATTCTTCTTTGGATTCTGAATTAGCTCCTGGACTTTTGTTAATGAGTCATAAGCTTCAGAGCTCTTTGGTTCTTAAGGGCCAAACGTTTGATGTTTATCGAGACCCTAATCCAGCTGAGGTTATGAATCTATACCCAGTATTCTCTCTCTTGGAGGCTAGATCTAAACAGCTAATGAAAGAACATGGAGATAATCCTCATCTTGCTGAAGTAAGTTAAGGGCATTTGTTGCATAATTTGTGTGTAGTTATAGTGCTAAGTCTTATTCCACAAAAATTTATATATATTATTAAATTATATCTTATTTAAATTATATATTATTTTATTATTCTATATATTAAAGTTCTATAGCAATCAAATAGTTATATTGCTAAGTCTTATTCCACGAAAATTTATATATATTATTTTATTATTCTATATATTAAAGTTCTATAGCAATCACGTTTCCTTCAACTCTTGCCAATATTGACATTTGCTGTTCAATATCGTTTTTCAAGTCACTTTACTAAAATGAACTGCCGCATAGGGATTAGGAATCATTAATTACAATTATGCACAAAAATAAATTATTCATAATATTTTTCAGCTCATTTTTCTTAAATAGTTTTGTAAATAAGCCAAATTGTTGTATCAGACCTTTACCTGTTTCTGAGGGATTTTCACAACCACAATAAAACAAGAAGAAATGCTATCATAAATCACTAGAAATATATCTCTAATGTATGCATATATATTAAAATACTTTTATAAATTATCACTAGAAATTCAAAGTTTATTTGGGGTTGTGGTCTGGAGGAGTAATCGGACTGTATTTTATGAAATTAATGAAGGCAATGCTGTTACTGTCAAGGGAGAATGCTACAGAAACATAATTAATGATTTTATTTATTTTTTGAGTGTGTGTTTTGAATGTAGATGATTTTTATGTGTAGAACAAGTGGTTTTAACAATATGTTGTGCCATAACAAACATCTCTTGACATAATCAGTTTATTTAGAGAGATGCTCAGTGATTGTATATTCTCCTAAATTGAACTGGCTAACAAGATAATGAATTCCATTGAACTTTTTCTCAAAAGAAATTCTAAGAGATTAGTTATTGGTTAAACTACGTAAACTTTCCGTTTTTAAAACTGAATTGAAGGTTCAATTCATAAAGTTATTTTTGAACAAAATGTCATTTATTATTTCATAAACACATAAACCATATAGTTTATGTTTCCATTTAAATATATGTAGCTCTTATATAATCACCCTGTACTTCAGGCCATATTAATCAGGCCATATAAAAATGCAAATTCCTAATTTTTTAATCTAATTAATATTGTTGAATATTATTTATTCCATTTTAAATTACCATGTTTTATACTTTGTAGATTTTAAGTATTTTAGAAACTTGAAAAGTTTTATCTTAAACTATGCTTAAAACCTTAAATTTTAAATTTATAACTGGGTGACTGGTTCGATAGAAAACATTTCTCTGAAAAAATGGAATAATAAATGTTAAAAATTATTAATTAGGTAATTAATAAATAAGGAATTGGTATTTCTATAATTCATTGTAAATTACTAATGGAGAAAGAAGATTTCATTTTCTGTTTGAATATCAACCAGAATGGTTACAATGATTAAAGTCTTCCATTTCTAGTTGTTTTAAAATGTTTTACTATTTATCTTGAACAAATGTTTTATTAAACAAATATCTTTCTTGAAAATGCAAGGCCACAGACTGGGTCTTAAAAAGTTCTAGTGATTCCTTGCCGAAACTGACTTTTTGAAATTTCAAAAGTACATCATGTGGTTTAAAAACATAATTTTGTTTCAACCAGAGATCTAACAGAGTTAAAATTTTAAAAAAAAATTAATATTGTTATTAATGATAGTAAATATTTTTATGGCCAATATTTTAACATTTGTTACTAATAGTTACAATGGAAATAGAATCCTCTTTTTTCTCTTCTAGACTGTTTTTTCAATAAATGAAATAATTTAATTAATTTTTTTATTAATTAATTTCAAAAAATTTTTATTTCAACAGATTATAAAATTGGTGGAGCGCATCCTATCATTCCCTATAACAGACCCTGTGATGAAATTCATTCTTGGATTAGAAATGCTAATCGAACCAATTCGCGTAAGTTTTATTTTTGATTCCTATTTAAATATGATTGCGTCTTTAGATTAAAAAATATTTTTATTGAGTTTCTTTTTCTTGTTATAGCTATGGAACCAGTTTGTACCCTCAAAATTTTCTTTACATGATGTAAAAGAGCAGATTGTTAAAAATATTATTCATTATAGAACCATGGAATTAAGGTATGCATGCTTTGGATAATAATAATTTTTAATACCATTTTTGGAAACATAAAATTGGCTGAAGGAAAAATTTTATTTACATATTTTTTATGGTAGAGATTGATTTGTATTATAAGTGGTTATTTTTAAAATGTTTTTTTAAGACTAAAAAATAATTTATATCGTATAAGAAAATTATTCAGGGTAATATTCTAAAACTGATCAGAATTAACAATTAAAAATTATGTTATGTCATGTATAACATTAATTAGTATATATAACATTAATTTATATATAACATTAATTCTACAATTCTACAAACAAAATGTTCTTAATTGGAATTTTTTTTTTTTAATTTTTATCAACTTTTAAATTTAATAAATAATGTGTTTTGTGCTATCCAACCATAGATATGTGTTTTTTGTCTTTTTTTTTTTTTTTTTTTTTTTTCTCATTTTAAAGCTGAAATAAAATATCCCCAATGTTAGATTAAGTTAAAATCACATTCTGAGTCTAATAAATTTTTTCCACCTGCTTATCAAAGTCTATCTTAAACTAACAGCAGCTCTAAATAGTTTTTCTGAACTGCTTTTTGACATATTCAAATAAAAAATTCATTTTATTATTTTCAGTGGATGGCGGGAAAGCTTGGATTCTGTATTGAGGAAGCAAAAAGTGAATTGCTCTAAATGGTGGTTTCATATGTTTAACATCTTACAAACATCTGAGGTAAGAGAGTATTTATTTTTATTTTACTTAATTACATCTTAATTATAAGTTTGTATGTTCAACAAAAATATTGGAATTCATCTATTTTTCTTATTGTTGTCAATGGCTACTCAAACAAACTTTTTTCTGATATTAGTTTTTAAGTGATTGCACCAAGAGAAAAATAATAATTTAACCTGAATCACCAGAATTAAATTAAGTAAGTCCTGTCTGTAGAAATATCTTAGTAGCATATAGTTTTTTTATGCAGATTCCATATTAAGGTTAAATTTGGCATTTCTCTTCACAGTAATTACACAAAGTGTATAAAAATAATTTTACCTGAATCACCTGAAATAGATTAGGTACGTTTTGGCGGATGAAAATATCTTATTGCATAGTTTTTTATGTAGATTCTATGTTAATATCAAATTTGTCTTCACTGAATTGTGACAAATATCAATAGTTTTTTATCAAGGATGAAAGTCTTCCGTGAAATAACAGAAATCTGCTTTTTTACCCTTAATTTTTAAAATTTCCAACAATGTTCCAAAAACGCAATTTTCTTTGGGGGGGGGGTCTAATTATTGCAGAACCATCTCCCCATAAATTCAAAAACCCAAGTCGCCTGAAAAAGAATGATTGTCAGTGGAATTGGTGGAGCTTCAGCAGATGCGTTGTTGCCTTGACAACTGCAATTTCTGCTGTAGTGTGGACAGGATGAGGTACTTGGTTGTTGAGTTTTAAGCAGTTTCATTTCGGCTTCCGATATTTGATCCGAATTTCCCTCCTTGGTGATGTATATTGAATGTCCGCATGGGTACATTATAGTTCTCTCGACAACGCTAGATCTTATTTTTGGCAGTTCCTGTGTTTGTTTGTACCCATATTTGTTTTTCATTTGTACTTGTGTTCTTTTGACATGGTGCATCGTAATGTATTTTAATGCTGCATTACGAATGCATTTTAATGCTGCATGAATGCATTGTAATGCTAAAAGTCCATTTGATAGACAAACACAAAATGCGTATGATCGATGTTGCTGGAAAAAAATTCTTGTTTGATTGGTTAAATAAAGCACTCAAAGTGACGCAAACTGTTAGTAAATATCTATACTTCATTCCACCTTAAGTTGGCACTGGAGAGAAGGGTAGGCAGACCGGATTACAGCCGTTGTCATGGAAACTGGGTTACTCTTTAAGTCGGTTGAGGCATCAAAAAAGGGAGAGAAAGTGGCCAGTATTGGCGTTAAAGAAAACAAAATGCGATTTTATTTTTAAACCAAGAATTTAACTAAAATTTTGAACAGAATACAGAAAAGAACACGATTTTTTAGAGCATTTCTAATAATTATTATTTTAAAATACTAGATGTAAGCTGATTTTTCTTATTATGGTTTTTAAAAAGCAGATTTTCTTATTATGATTTTTAAAAAACATATTTTCTTATTATGATTTTTAAAAAACAGATTTTCTTATTATGATTTTTAAAAAACAGATTTTCTTATTATGATTTTTTAACTAAACGAAACTAATTTAACAACAAAAATATATATATATATATTTAAAAAGATTTTTTGTTGCCGATATCTAAGTAAAAAAAAGAAATGCATAGATGTGCATAAATACTTTGTTTTAAATTTTAAATATTTATTTTTATATGCTACTTATTTTTTGTAGATTAATGTACATTGAATGTTAATTTATCCCACATTGGCGTTTTGTGGGGAAAGGAAAAGTCAACATAAGCAGGAAATTATTGATCATGAAAAATATCATACCTATGTTTTTTAATATTTACTGTTCTTTTTTTTTTTTATAAATAAAAAATAAAAAAAAAATTTCGGAAATTTTTTTTTTTTTTACTATAAAAGAAATTTTTTCTGAAATATATTTGCTTGCTGAAATATATGTAAGCAAGCTAAAGATTAATAACTTACAAAAGAAAAAAGCTATTGATTAATAAGTAACAAAATAATACAAACTAACAAAAAAGCATGCTAACATTTAGTAATTAGCAACAAAAAAAAGAAGAAAAAAATTTAACAAGGAATCATAACAAAAAATTAACAATTAATGCACAAAAAAATTTATAACTATAAAAAACGAGCTAACAATAAATAACTAATAAAAAACAACAAATTGTAGATTAACATTGTAAAAACAATTGATTAACAGTTAATAACTAATAAAAAACAAAACAAAAGAACAATTAAGCGATGCGAGTGAAAGAAAGCGAAATAAAAATTACACATAATGGAAAGAGCTGGCTGACCAGTGTAAAAAAAAACATAGCCAACGCGGCAATTTCCTTGGCCTTGAAAACGAATTCAGCGCCAAACTAAAACACCTTCTTCTTTGTACATTCGCTTTACTGAGAAGGTATTTATAAGTTAAATACATTTAAACATGAAAAACTTTTAATACATGTTTCAAGATAAACTTTTCTTATTATACAACATTTATTTATATTTGTGCGCGCATTTAAATTGCAATTAATTCCAAAATAGCGAAGAACTACTTTTCAAAGGCGGAGTATTACATTTCCTACCTTTCCCTGCAGTGCCAACTTAAGGTGGAATGGAGTATATCAAAAGACACTGAGGTGGAAGTTAGCAACTGTTTTAGTTTAAAATAATTGACTGGCAATTAATTTAAATAAATGATTATTAAGCCTTATGTATTGCTAAATTTTCTTTAATATAGTAGTCGTCAAAGACGTTTAAAATTATATTTATGAAAAATTTAAATTTCACTGTTGAAATGCTTCTGCCACTTTATTATAAAATAAAAATTTCACGGCAGAGTTAGAAGTTATGTTTTTATACATATTAATGATATCACAGAAGTAGGTACATAGAACACTGCCCCATTTCCCAGTGTCTGTCTTAAAAGTTTAGCTTTTATTTATATTTTTGTCCACTCTCATTCCAGTTTTATAAAAATTACTTGAAAATTAAGCACTTACTTGTAAATATCGAGGAAAGAAAAAAAATTTAATATTTGGCGGTTAGAAGGTTAATTAAATTCATTGCTTATAAAAGAACTGATACTTTTTTCTGTATTCTTTCTTTGCCGTGCAGTTTCCTAGAATAATTTTTGCAGGCAATAGATTTTTAACTTAAAATGGTTTACTGTTTAACAGTTATTAATTTGTTTTAGTTCAAATTTTGAGGTAAAGTAAGTTTTAGTTTTGTTTGTAGGTTTGCAATTGCTTATTTTATTTCAACTTCATAGAGTATGTTTTATTTTAATTTTAGAATAATTGCAATGATTGGAAAGAAGAGCATTTGATTTAAAATAGCATGTATTTGATAAATAATTTTGTTTTAGGCTATTTTTCCATTGTAGTTTTTATTTGGGTTTCTAACATTAGAAAGCATAAAAATTTGTTAGTAAAATATACTTTTATTACAAATAAAAAATAATTAAGTAAAGACTGGTTATGGAATAAAATAAGTAAATATAAAAAATAGAATATTAAATTTTTAAACCAATAAATGAATAATTGTAAGCCCGGAAATTGTCTAAAATAGAATCAGGTTTAATCAAGCTTCATATCTTTCTTTTTTCTTTACTTTATCAAACTTTTTATGTGTCTTTTGACCTTGCAAAATGTTATTAATGGGTCAGAAATGCATATCTTTGGAAAATATTTTTAAGAAAATTGAATCTTAATTTGTCACACACAGCAAAAAAAAAAAAAAAAAAACATTGCAAACTAAAGTCCCTCATTTTGCAGTACAACAAAAACTTGCATGATGCTTTCTTGCTAAATGTTGTTACAACTTATGCATCTTGAAAACAGCAAATGTCCATTTTTAAATTTGTTTTTTGAATGAATGTGATACATGTATCTTAATTTCCTAATTCTATGTTCTTTCTGTTTAGAATTCTGGAGATAATGAAATTGAAACTATAATCAATGTTTTAAAACAGTGTTTAGAAGATTCTCCTCTTGGCCAATTTCCTGAGAGATTAAATATCCTTCATTCATTTTTATTGCAAAAAAGATTGCAACGCTCATTTTTTAAGAAAAGTAAATATCATTATTGACTCAATATCTTTTCAGAAATAGTTTATTTTTTTACTTCATATTGTCTCTTTTTTTTAATAGATGATAGAACTGAAGAAGTGTTATTTAATATTTATACATTTTATAAGCAATTTCTGCCAGAAGTCAATAAAAGAATATCTGATATTCGTGCTCCGATAGAGAAAGAAATTAAAGTAAGTACCAGCTAGACGAAATAGTTCTTTAATTAAAAGTAATTATTCATTACCATATTATTTAGTGCTGAATATATTTTCTTCTATACTCAAGCACCACGATGTATCTTTAAATTTCTTGCAGGAATTTGTCAAAATATCCCGCTGGGGTGATGTGAATGAGATAGCTGTAAAACGATCATCTGAAAAATCTCATCGTTGTATTGTAAAGCATATGAAACAGTTTGAGGTATTTAAAACTGCTATCCCTTTTCAAACCTTTGTTTTGTAGTTAATGTTTTTTTTTTTTTTTTAAAGTTTTAAAGAAAATTTATTGTGTTACATTCATAAATGTTCCATTTTATATTCTTTTTTATTGTTACGAGTACTTGAGGTGTATCTCTGTAATGAGTATCTGTATGGAGCATGTTAATGTGCCGATTCATTACCTGAGTGACTGCTTACTTAATCACATTATTTGTGCTCATTACTGATTTTTTTTTAAACTTTATACTACAACTTAAAAAGAACCTTTCTTTCTTTGCATTATAGATTGTTTTATATAATATGGTTTGTAAAAATATTTCTACTCATTTTAGCTGCTATAATGGCTATGATTTGCAATTTAAAAGGTTTGTGTTCAGTAAATTGATAAGTATTTCATTTTAAATTTGCAAATAACTGGTGAAAGATATATTTCTAGCCACCATCCTAAGTTCGAAATGGAGAAGTGGATTAAAAAATATTAAGAAACATTTTTAGTGAACACTTTTAACTACCCAGTATAAATATGTTTTTTTTAAGACTCTTTTTTTACTTAATTACATTTTACCCATAATAATTACATTTTTACTCTTAATAATTACATAAGAATATGTAATTTTTTTTATGTTAATTGTATTTTTAAGTAAGCCATTTATGTTTATTTATTTTTTTAATAAAATCAATAAGCCCTGTTAACTGTCTAGTAGATTCTAGTATGCCTTCTCCAGGTGCTTGGTTTCATTTTGTCATTTATACTTATGTAATAAAATTAATTAATACTGTTTGTAGTCTCTTTTGTTCATTGCTTCATTTGTGTTACCCATTGTTAGTGATTCGGTTTTGGTTCATTTAAGTTACACCTCTATTGTGAGTTTTCGTAAATATTTCGGTTAGGAAATCAAACCTGAACAAGTCAAAGAATCTAATGCATTTACTTAAATGAACAAAATTTAGTTTATAACTTGTTTCCTGCAGAAGAAAAAAATTTATGCATTTATATGAAAAGAAATTTCTGTAATTGCATAGATGTTCTGTTTATGCCCATTGTAAAATTTTCTGTTGGTTACTATCTGTGCCTGTGTACATTCATATCTATTATCTATTTATTGTTCTTGGTGACCTTTTATATATATATAATATCATTGTTTCACAACAAATCTGGAGTAATAATTATTATCCATGTCAATTGAGATTTTTAAATATAATTGTATGTATTTATTCACTTTAATTCTTTTTTAATAATATTTGTTTATAAAATTACATGGAATAAGCATTGGTTCATAAAAGTGTCACCTAATTACAGGATGCTTTGCAAACACCAGCTAAACGCGCCTTCACATTGCCTTCAAAATCAGTCTCGGAATCTGCAGATAAATGGTCATTGGATATTAATGAGAAAGATTTTATTTCTGCAAGTGCAGGAAAGGTATTGAAAATTCTTAATTTTTATTTGTATGCATTGAATATAAATTTAATGTGAGAATGAAATTAGCTTCAAAAAAACTTTTATACTTCTTTTTATTTGCATGATTTTACGACAGCTTTCGTTACAAAAAAATTTTTTTTTGTTGCCTGAATTGTTATCCAAAAACATAAATACTGAAAATTTTTGCAGTAAATTCTTGTTAAGCTACTTAATTAGCATTATAGACCTCATTGTTTGTTTGATAGGAGAGGTTTTCTTATTACTATTATTATTATTTCTTTGAATACTCAGTTTTAATATTATAAAATGAGAATCCTTTTATAATTTCTAGCACATTTCTTTATTGAGTTAAATTCATTGGATAATATAGAAACTGTTTGTAGTTATACATATTATGCTATCATTTTTTAATGAAATAATCTTAGATAAATTAATTAAAATTAGAGCACATGAAGAATTTATCAAATATATAGGGCTTTGTGTTTCCCAATGTTCTTCTATTTAAAAAAATGAATTAAGTAATGAAAATAAACTTTTACACAATATTTTTTTCAAGTTATCTTTTGAATAACAAGTGCAGGGTTGCCACTCCATGGGGAAAACCTGAAAAATACAGGGTGTTAAAAAAAATCATCTAAAATAATAGGGAAAATGTAGGAAGTTTTTAAATTTTCCTTATAAACTAGGAAAATACATGGAATTTTTATTTTTCTGCAAAATGTTGACCTCTTCAAAGTGCAAATTATGAATTATTTGAAGATAGTTTAGCTATACTATACTATTTCATTTGCTGTATTATTATTCTTTAATGTATATTGAACTGTTCTTAATTTCCCTAAATTTTTTCAGCTATTTAAATTAGTATTAGTTATCTTAATATAGCTCACACATTTGCACGGTGATTTTGTCTTTCCTCTTAATTGTGCATATAAATAGAGAGAAAACACAGAGAACTTTTTTCTCAGGTTTGAGTGTTAACCCTGGAGTTTTATAATTGAATACAAAAGTTAACCGGTGTATGTTATTTATTTATATATTTTTTCTTGTTATTTAAATAAAATTATTCTATATGTAATAGATTGAAATAAGAGTTAAAAGTGCATAAGCTTTCTTCGTTTTAAATATTCATCATACCTAAATTGTAGGAATCTATTCTTATGTTTACTCCTAGTTTTTTTTTTTTTTTAACATAGCTTTTTCATTCATTAATGTACCTTTGATAATTTTGTTTTAGTTAATACTCCATTCATGCATATTTTATGTTATAGTAAAATGCATTTTAATACTTTATTTATTATATTAAAATTATTCCTTAAACAATTAAATCTCTTTTTATTGGTTACAGGATTATAAATTGTTTGCACATAAGTTGTAGTGTTTAATTAGTTTTTAAATTCCTGATTTATAATTTTAGGAGAGCTTGGAAGTGTTTAATAGTTACACAGAACCCATAATTAGAGAAATGCCTCATTACCACCAAAAAACTAAAAAACTGTCAAAAAGGCTTTCAAAAGATCTAACTGTTTTGAGTCATATTAATACTTTGAACGAATTTTGTGGTAAGTGGTTATAACCTGTATTACTTGTACATTGCTATAGCTATCCTATATTTCTCACCCTTTTTTCCCTAAATTCATACTTTTTCAATGATTTATATATATATATATATATATATATATATATATATATATATATATATATATATATATATATATATATATATATATATATATATATATAAGCTAAAAAATTGAGAAAAAATGGAGGGGGGAAAATATTAAAAATCCGTAAAACAAAATAAAGAAAGGATATAATCTCTTCATCAGCTCACACGATTATATCCGCAAAAAGGAGTGCTTTCTAATATTGTATCAATATGGCCAAAGCAAAATATATCAATACAATAGTGTTCTATATATATATGTATATATATATATATATATATATATATATATATATATATATATATATATATATATATATATATATATATATATATATAATTTGTGCATGTATGCTAAAAAAAATTTTGCCTGAGAAAAAAAAAATTTCCTAAATTTTTGTTAAACATTTCTAGTTTATTGTAAATTTTTATTGTTACTTCTATGCAGTTGCTAGAGGGTGCTTGATTTATTTCTCTTATGTACACCACTTGCTACTACACCAAACATAGAAACAATGTCTGCATCTGATTTAATTTTCTTTTAAATAATTAACATTAACAACTTATGTAGTTTGTCCTAAGAATTTTTATTTATTTATTACTTTTTGTGTATATGCAACCATTGATTATTTAATTGTTTTACATTGAATACATTCACAGGCGCAACCTTTGGTTTTCATAGTAGCAGAGTGAGGCATTTTAACATGTCTACCCTATCTGGAGTATGTTTTAGTTGTTTTCCCTCTGTTTTAGTTGTTTTCCCTCTATGTTTTTTTATGCTATTTGATAGAAAAACTGTTGTTAGCCATTTTAAGTTTTAAAAAAAAAAACTTTTTCTTTTGTTTTTGCTCCAATTTTCTTTCCCACTTTTATTATTTAATTTTGTGCTTTTGGATTAGACTGAGTTAGAGTTAGGTATTAGTATCTTTCTTGATTAAAAAAAAAATCTTTCTTCTTGTTATTCAATGTTGAAGTGAACCTCCCCCTAATCTAGTCTGCATTGATCTAAGCAAGAGTACTAGAATGAGATTTCAATGCTTTTCAACTGGAACTTCTTTATAAGTTTGCCCTAGTCCTGTGATAGTTGAATTAAACCTTGAGTTATTACTCATATGTATGAATGTGTGCAAATTTTAATGGTATTTTAACATTACAAACATTAAAAATTAAGTAATAGAGCTGTGATGATTATGTATTTTTTCTTGACTTTTTACTATTTTAAAAAGGACTGGTGAATGTTGTTAAAATTACTGAGATTATGAAATTGGTTTCTTCTTTCTATTAATATTTTGATTTACTTTTTTCAATCACTTGAGAATTTTTTAGGTTATGTGTGTTTCAATCTTTGTATTCAACACTAATATTTTTGAATCTTATTTTTAACTTGAATTGATATAATAAAATAAAAAAAATCATTTATAGGAACTATTGCTGAAACTATGGAAGGTGTTGCTCTGGACATGCAAAAGGTAAACCCTTTTTTTTTTCTTTTCATTATTTTAGCATAATGTAAGACCTTAATTATGAACCTAATTTGAAAGTGATAACAACACTTTACATCGTTTTGAGACATAGAGCCTTTAAATCTTAACGAGCATTACTTTTCTTGTCTTGTCTGATTTGTCCTCTGCTAAATGGAGTTGGACCATTATTCAATTAAGACTTTTAAGTATCCAAGCCTCTTATCTCAATTAAAGTTGATTTTCTGAAGTTTTTTTTTTTTTTTTTTTCGCCTTTTGATACAATAATGTGCTATGACAAATAAACAAGATAGAAATGAAACCTTTTTCTCCATCATTCACTTCTCCCTTTTTCTCCCATATTCATTGAGTATATACTCTTTTTTTGTTTAAAGAAATTTTGTTACTACCAATTTTTTAAGTATTGTACTCCTTGTAGCAATGAAGAATCATTAAAGCCATGATAATAAATTCCACTGCTATGTCACTGGTTTAATAATTGAATAAACCGGGTGGTGTTTCATCTTCCTGTATACACTACCTTACGATGATAAAAGAGACATTTTCCGTTTTTGACATTTTTTTTTCTTCAAATTTCTCAAGAAATACTTAGAGTATTATTTTATAAGGTTTGAGGGAGTGGTAATAAATTACGAGCCAATGAGGTATAAACACTGTACACAAGAAAATATAGCAATAAGCTTGTAACTTGTGTAAATTACTTCGGTGATTGTATGCAATAACTGCGTATAAGTAATATTTTTTGCGCTATGTTTTCTTACCATAACTGTAAAAATATTCAATAAAATTAAACAAAATATTTGGAGCAAAACAAAAATGTCATTTTAAAACTTGACCAAAATTTTTTTTAACTGTGCATGTTATAAGCATTTAAAATAATTCTTTCATATTGTGCATGTGCAGAAACAAGAAAAATTCACAAAGAAAAATTCAGAATTTTGTTGTGATTCATATTTGTAACTTATAAAAAATTGTCCAGTTTTCTTTCCATATACCACCTCATCTTATGTCCAAATTGCAAAAGTTGAGCAGACTGTTTACTTTTTTCATGTCTAATATACAATAATAAAAAAAATTCTTAAGTGTAATACTACTGTTACTTATCATTATTTGTTGTCTTCATTTTTAGTTCCAGTAATTCAAAATCATCATCTATCATAGTTGATTTATTTCTTTAATTTGAGTTTCTTATTAGTTAAGATTTTAAAAAAAAAAAAAATTTATTTTTAAAACTAATTATATGAAATAACTAGTTAGCTATATATTTTTCACATTTTGTATTCTTTTATCCTCATTTTTTAAACTGTGAAAGGAAAATGCTCATCATTTCAGTTTTGAAATCTCATAATAATAGAAATATGTTTTAAAACTTTTAATAACTAATTGTTTTTTTAATAAGTGTTGCATATAGTCTTAAATTATTATATCACTGTGTTTTAATTTGTTGTATTTTATTGCTATATTGGTTTTATATTATTACATTAATATTATTTTTTCTAGAAAATTTGTACAAGATCTCAAGAGAAGAAGCAAGCTCTGTTAAACATTCAAAAGAAGAAGCAATTGCTGTCTACGTTATTTAAAAGCTTAAGAGTCATTGGTAAGATAGTCATTAAATTTTTAAATTTTTATTTAGTGTTTAATTTATTGAGTTTTACACTTTGATATAAATATAGAGGAAAAAGAAATTTCGCCTTTCAAAAAATTTTATTGCCTTTTTTTTTTTTTTTTTTTTTTTTTTTTTTTTTTTTTTTTTTTTTGGCATATTGGCCAGATGATAATCATTTGAACCCGATTCTACTTTGATTATTATAATTAAATAAACTTTTTAAAAAAATGACGCTCTCCAATGGGGCATTCTAATAAAACATGATAGCTCATATGGTTTCTTTCACTTTCTTCATCTAGTTGAAGTCATATCTTATTTGCTGATTGGCCGATTCGCTAATACCAATTTAAAATCGTAATTTAGAAATGAAATTTTGCTGCAATAAATTAAATATTTTTATTTCTTCATCTAGTAAAGTCTATTATATCTTATAATTGTTACAATTATTTGTCTTTTAATATGTGTAATAGAAAATAAAATTAATTTTTGAAAGGAATATTTTTTGCTATTATAGTACTTTTTGACCCCAAAATTTATTTTTAGAATGTAAAAAGCTAAAAGGGACTCATTATTAATTTTGTTAAATAATTAAAAAAAATATGTGCACTTATTACTTAGCAACTTAACACCCTTTTTTATTTCAATTTCAGGATTGTCTTACCGGAGAGGTATAACTTTTGAAAATACAAGGAATAAAAATGATACCATTACAATTCCTGCTTTTGACATAGCTCATATGAAAATGCTTAAAATAGATAAGTATGTCATCACTTTTAGCCTATTTTGTACCTTTTTCCTTAATGTTTTTATGCTTTGAAAAAGCACAATTGTTGTTTGGTTTTCTGTAAGGCAGAAATTAGACTTTTGACTTATGTATTGCAATATGACTTATTGAGTCGTACTACTGAAATGAAGCACAATTTACACTTTAAAAAAAAAACAAAAAAAAACACTGAATTAATTTTGCTCCGATGATCTGTACAATCTTAATTGTTCCTGAGATTGACATAATTTATTCTTGCAAAAGTTCATTTTAATTATTTAATTAAGCGAAAAAACATTTGGTTTAACATTCTGAAAAGTTTGTAATATATAAATAAAACAGCACCTGTTAAATTCTATAACTCCACATAAGTCTTCATAATTTTTTATGGAATTATTATTCCTTCTTTAATTATTTACTGATTATTATTGTAATGGCATATATGAATGGCTAAAAATAAGTTAATTATTTTGCAGTGAATTTTACAAAACTCTCAGGAATGTTTCCCAGGATGTCGATCACTATTTCTACAAATGTGTAGCCCAACATAGCCTTGTAAAAATGTGCATGCAATCTCCAAACAAAGTAAGTACTTTATTATTAAATATTACAATTATGTGTGTCTAATGATATAATATTATGTATAGTGATATAGTAAATTTTTTAAATAAAGTTATATATTATGAAATAGTTTTATATGTAAATGCAATAGTTGTTGCATTGTTTTTTTTTTATTTTTTTTTTTTTTTTTTACCTTAAATTTAATACATACTTATTACCTGTTTTTTCCTTTTAGAATCTCACTCTTGATATAATTCATAGAATTCAGGGATATGGAGGAGACTTAATGAGTTATGTCCTTTCACAACGAACACAGCTAGTCAAAATGTCATCAGATGTTGATAAAATGGGGTAACCGAATGTCTTTTAATTTATTTTTTAGATCCTTATATTTGTTGAACATCTCAGCATTTGCAATGTGTATGCTACACAAAAATTAAAAAATAAGTAGTAAAAAGAACTACCAACCTTATAAAAAGGCATCTAGTATTTAGCTTATAGTATTAGAGATGAGTTCTGTCCCGAGCCTGAGTTTCATAAGATTACTTAAAGCCTTAGTACACCAAAAATTTACATCAGATAAAGCCAAATTTTGCAGTTTCCCTATTAGGTCTTTGATCCTAAGCAAGAAAATTAATCATTAAAACCTTTTCAGGACAATTAATCAATACATTTTTTGTTTTTAATATCTGTACCAAACGTTTGTTGAAAAGTAGTAATAAAAGTTATAAAAATTTTATCACAAGTCTGAGCCTTAAAACTTTTTCAGTAAATGAGCCTTAGCCGGTGGTAGGCCCGGGTTGAGCCCATCTTATCTCTATCCATAGCCAGTATGTATATCTGCATCTACAAAAATCAATGTGAAATATTTCTAACTTGAGAAAATATTTTGGACGTAATTTCTCATTTTTAAAAACTTTCATATTTGGCTCTTTCAGAGGTCAACTTATACACCTGACCTACCAAAAATTTGCTATCTCCCACTAACAAAAACACTGGAATATATGGCATCACTATTAGCTATGGTATATTAAATGTTACATTTATGCTTTTTTTCCCAAAAAAAATCAATAAAATAAAGACTAATTCCATATATTAAACTACTGTTTTTTTACATTATACTTAATTTTTAGGTAATGGTAAAAATTTTATTGAGTTAAAATAATAATAAAAAATTTACTTAAAAATATAAAATGCATTCTAATTAGTAACTAATAATTTTAATCATAGTTTAATTCATAGGGATTTTTCTCTCCTTTAATTTATACTTTTTATTTATTTTTCAAATTATAGTACGTTTGCAAATTATTTCTTTTACATAGTTTTAATTTATACTTTGTAATTCATATAGAATTGATATTTGACATTTTGAGCAATAAAATTTTGAAACTTTTCATTAATTAGAATGTGTATTTTCAGGTTATTCTTGCAAACTGTAGATTTTGTCAAAGAAGATTCAATGCTGGAAGAGAATAAAAAACTTGTTCTTCTTCCACCAAAAGAAGATGCCTGCCAATTAGATGTATGTCTTTCTATCTATACAAAACTTAGCTGTCTGTGTGTTATTTTTCCTTATTATAACAAATTTTTTTGAATTTGTGTTATGCCATGAAGTCAATAACTCATATTGAAATAATATTCTGATATATTTATTTGTTTGATTAAATTTATGAGACGTTCAGGGCTGATTGTGCTCCGGTAAAATCCGATTTCCGGAATTTTCGACAACAGTGATCCGGAAGTTTCCGGAGATTGAAGGTTCAAACGTTTTAAAAAATCATTCATCACAAAAGTTTCTGGAAATCAAATTTTCAAAGGTGGAACTTAAAAACACAGTTTATTTTATTTGTTTCTAAGGGAGAGCTAGAGAGATACTTTATAAGCTTATATTCAAGATTAATATTCAATTTTTATCAATAAATAGTTATTATAATCATAAACTCAAGAAAGAAAGACATATTCGTAAATTTCAATTACAGGTCATCATAGGTACATGTAAATGGTATAGGTAAGTGTAAAATTTCAAATATATTTTAAGTTAACTAAGAAATATTGAAAAAAGGAAAAAACGTTGTTTAATTTTTTTTCTAATTTTTCGATTGAAACTTTTTTTACTCAAAAAATTTTCTGGAATTTTGACTTCGGCTCACAATCTCCCCTGGACGTTCTATTTCTAACTCATAAGCCTCTTAATTTAATTTCAATAAGAATTTGCCTATTTCGGTTTTAATGTTTTGTTTTTTTTTTAAACTTTTTTAACAGAGTACTATTAATGAACATTTCTCACCTGTTGTAATTTAAGCTTTCCATTTTTAGCTTGTTTTTCAAAATCAAAATATATCTGGCAACTTGAACCACAGATAGAAATTACATTGTTACTTGACTTCATTTCAACATGCCAATTTTCAAGTTTAATGGCGAGTTCCTAAAATGGTGTGGAAAGCACATTTTCAAGTTTTGCAAATAATTTTTTTTTTGCCTTGCCTACATTCAAAAATGAAACAGAAGGAATTCAATTCCTCATATTTTTATCAATTTGCAAATAAAATTATAATTTGTTATTAATTATATTATATATACTAATTATTATTTGTTATTTCTCAAATATTTTAATTCTATATCATAACATTTAATTAATGATAAGACCCTTTACATAATTAGTTTTTATTTTTCAGTGTATTATTGTAGTTAATTTTTTTTTTTTAATTTTTTTTAGAATACTGTCTGTGATTTACTAAATAAGTATCTAAGTGCAATTCAAAGATTTGGTGCTATAATGAGCTGTGCTCCTGAATCGTCATCCGATGTGCCAATAAAATGTCAAATGGATCCGTATTCCAAACCTTCCTTATTTTCTTCGTTTCAGAAATCAGACGAGGGCTGGAATTATGTTATGAATAATATCAATAAATGTTTACATTCCACTGAAGAACAGATAAATCAGCTTTCTACTAAAAAGAACAGGGCTGTTTTATTAACATGGAACCAGTCCTCAATAATATTCGAATTACTCAAAGTTTTAGACCGTTCTCTGAACAATTTCATATCCAAAATTAATAGTGCCAAATTTGATTATAATCAAACTCTCCTCAAAAGTTTTACAGAATTACGTTCCAAAATTGTTGAGGTTTACCAAAAATGGAATGCTGTAAAAACCCAATGTACAATCAAAACTCCTTCGGAATGTGATACTGATGAGCTAAATTTGACTTCTGTTATTCAGAAACTCGTGAAAGAAGTGCTATTAGGGTATCAGGACTTAATGACATTGTGTGCTGAAAATGCGCAAGATGATTCACCTGGTGATGATGTAGTTCCTGAAAATCTGTTCTCTGTGAAAATATCTAAATGTATTTCTGATGTTGAAAAGAGCCTTCGTATTAAAAGTGTTCTACAACTTATGAGCAAATTAAAGAGAAAGATTCAACATTCCCAAGATTCTCCTGATAATCTCAAAAAAATAAACAGATGTGTAAAGTAAGTTATAATTGATTTAATAATTGGTGATGCTTTTAATTTTTTTTGTATCATTTGTAATTTGACTCATAAATGGAAAAAAAAAAAAATTATTTTAACTAACTATCCCATTCTATAAATTTTTCTGAAATTCCCAATTCATTCCATAAATTAAACATATTGCAAATATGTAAAGATATGAGTGTTTTAAAGTTAAAAATATAAATTAAGAAAAAAAAATCCCAGCTTAATTAATTTAATTTTTTTCTTCACTGCTATTCTTGCATCAGCTCTGAGGAACCTACTTGTGTGGTTCTCATACGCAATATCATAACATGAGTGTTGTATTTTGGTATGCTGGGTAAAAAAGATTAAATACATTATGGTTGGGTATGTAAAAAAAATTCTTAAAAAAAAAATTAAATTTAACAATAAAAAGTCTAAACAAATGAATTTTTAGGCATAACCTAGCTGTGGAAGTACATTTAGACGTTGTTTTCCTTTCTTTACCGCAAATAACATTAAAATCAAAGCAAAAAAACTATTACCTTGGGCTTGGATATACAGCATCTGTAAAAAGATCATCCCTGGAAAGCAAAAAGTTTTCTTTTGAATGATAATGTACTCACAATACACGACACGGTCAGATATCGAACAAAAGCTTCTTTATTTTGTATCAAGATTTGCTGTTCACAACATCAAAAAGGAGGAGAGAAGTGGATACCAGAATCCTTAATAATAATGCGGAAGTAATATTTGGTTGATCGAACACGTTGACAAACATCGCTGGCTGCACGGTGTGGCGGCACAAAAAAACTTTGTCGAAGGCATGATACTCAGGCTATGACGTTGGACTTCATTTATCCGAAGGAAAGCTTCAACCAAGCTGTAGAAAATTCACAAATCACTTGAAGACTATGCCCTGGAACATAATGGTTTCTCTTCCGAAGTTTAACTCCAGTGGCGAAAGAATCGCAACTCCATCAAAATGAAGAGCACCATTAAATAGCAGCAAAAGCACCCTCGGGGAGGGGGTGGAAGAAAATAGAAATCCCTGTTAAGGGATCGTAGTGACGTTTAAACGATCAAGATTCGAATGCCCCGATCCAAAGAACTGGGCGGCTATTTATATCCTTGGCCTAAAACACAGCAAGAATCATGCTTAAGCAGGGACTTGAAGTGAACTAAAGTGAAGTTTAAATAAAATTATAATTTTGAACTAACTGCGACCACAACTGCACTGTTTCGCATGTGCAACATCAAAAGCAGCCGGAGGTCAAGGTTGTGAAGGACGAAGGACAGCAAGGCGTCAGAGATGAGGGGTTAGGGGTCGGCTTAATTTTAGGTCACAATTTTGTAAAGATCCAAAGTGAAGTGACACAATGTCACAATGAGTCTTTGCATATTTCTGTCTGGGTTAAAACTGCTTAGGCAAGGATTGATGCAAAAAAACTTATTTCTTTAGATAGCTAGAACTTTTCTACCTTTTATGATTTACTGTTTATTCTTTGCTTTTTTTTTCCCATCATTCAGTTGCTGTGATTCTGTTACACAATTTTATATATATATATAGTGATTTTTTTAACATTCTCTCACAAAGAATTAAAAATGATATTTTGCAGTTGCTATAGCATTTTATATTATGGATAACAATGTTATCTTGTGTCAAGTTGAAGCTTATGGTGCCTTGTCTCAAGTTATGAAAAAGAAATTGAGGTTGGCAGTTTTTAACAAATAATCAAAACTAAAACAATGTTATTAACCTGAGTGTTTAAGATATTAAATGAAACATTGAGGACATAAACATTAAAATGTATTATAATTATTTGTTTTAAGTATATCACATATCATCTTCAGAGAAAGTGACTTACATCAGAGAAATGACTTACTTATTTTTTGGCAATTAAGTCTTTTATTCTTTTTGCCTCTTTTTTTTTCTTTTTGCATTAATGTAGTTTCTACTATTTGATTTTTACTACCTGGAAAGGTATTGAAAATTGTCCTGTCTTTAGTTTGGTAGAAGCATAGCTGTTCCAAACTTTTTCTTATCAGATCATTATACTACTAAACTTTACGTTTAAAAAATGAATGTATTATTTACAATTATTATGATACTGTTTTCACAAGGAAAATAATATTCATTTAAATAAAAATTGTTTGCTATTACATGGATATATGCTGTAGCAGCAAAATAACTTGGGAACTTACTGGGCCAATATTCACCAATCTTGGCTTAACAAGGTTATTATTTTGACAATATTGGACTGATATGGAAATGTCCGATTCACTGGATATTTTATAGCTACTATTCAGCCGATATTTACCCTATATAAAATTGTTAAATTTACCCGATTATTTATAGCCGTTATTCAGCCTATGTCGGTTTAATATAAAAGTGTCAGTCTCGACCGATACTTTATAGCCGTTATTCAGCCAATATAGACCATAGATAAAATTGCCGATTAACCCGATATTTTATAGCCGCTACTCAACCAATATAGACCATCTCAAGAATAAATTTTTTTCTTTCTAATTATCAAAGAAATTTACATTTAACTACTCAACCATGTTGATTTCAAAAAGGAAAAAGCACAACTAATAGCACAAAGATACAGAGTTTGCATTTAAGATTAGCAAATTTATAGTTTTTTCCAGGCTAGTTTTAGTAAAATTTCTACTTTAGTTTTTTTAATTTTTTTTATTCCTCTTTTAATTAAATTGATGTAAATTAAATGTTAACACATAAATATTCTTAAAAATGTGTACAAATTTAATATACACATATTTGCACAAATGTAGTTGTTTAGGAAATTACAATAATTTCTGCTAGCAATTGTTGATTCAAATTTTATGTTAGAGAGCTCATTTTGACAATCTCTGAAAGAGGAGGACAACCATATGTTGTAGTGATAATGCACTAAAGATGAAAATATCGATGATGTATTTTTAGAGTTGCAAGTTAAATTAGGGAAAAAAGTTATTTTAGTAAAAACTAAGTATCTGTAGCAAATAAAACTCTTCTCATTTTTTGAAGTAAACTAATTTTTATGATGTAAAATTAAGTGCAAGCTTAAACAAAAAACATAGTTGTTTATTTATTTGAAATAGTTTTGCCGTTCATAATTGGTAATTTATGCATAATTAAGTGTCATTTTTATTGAGGCTAAGTTTTATCCACATAACCTGTTTTCATGATGCCAATACAAGTGACATTTCCGCACCAAGAAAATGACACTGAGTAAAATTAAAATTGCTTGCGATAAATCATGTGCCTTCGATAACATTTTGAAGTCAATGAAGGTAGCTCCTAAGAACGACCAACCTTCTTTAACGCCCATTTTACTATGAATCAGAGAGTTGTCGCTCTTGAGAGATTTCACTGTATTATCAATATTTTGTAGATAGAACTCTCTTCTCTGTGAAATAAATATTAGTTGAAGAACATTTGTACTACCATTTTAAAAGAATGCTAGGCAAAAAATGGGCTGAATAGAATATTTTATTTGTATACATTTTTAAAAATACTCTCATCCAAATTTCATAAAATTTATAGATTTTTTATGATTATTTATTTTCTTACAGATTATTGAAAGATTTAAGTCCATTCATAAATCAATACTTTCAACTAGTCAAGGTCTGTTTTGCCTGTGAAATAGGAATGCACAGAACATCCTGTAAATTATTATCTATTTTGCTGTCTATTTTTGAGAATTTGGCTACTAAAGTAAGTAGTTTCGACCTGTTTATTTCGGCTTTTATGATTTATGATCTACTTTTATTTTGTAACAATAAAGTTATGAATGAAGTGTAGAGCCAACAACCATTTTCGTTCAATATGTGCATTTTGTATTGCTCGTATAACAACATTTTCATGAAAGTTTTCTGTTTGTAATTATTGACATGACAAATTATTAAAAAGGTCAATAACTGTCCTAGACCTGACTTTTAAAGTTTTATCACGAAAAGCGATAAAATTGGTCATTAAATTAAGACATTAAGGACTATTTTATTAGTATCTAAATAATATTTTTGCAGTCTCATGCTTTTTAGCATATGCAAAATGTACGAAAATGTTCTAGGCATTTTAACAAGACCATGTATAGCTTTTTATGATGTTTTTACTTTTTTTACACACACACACGCATATGTATAGTTATATATATATATCGAAATTTCGGTTCACTATAACTGAGAGCTCACCATATCCGTTACGCAGACAATTTAACTAATGGTTCCCAAACTCTTCCCTTTTATTACACATTATTCAAATAAATGACTGAAAAATATTATGTAGTAGCAAAAAATGTGTTATTTTTCATTACTCTTCGTCTCGCGTACAAAAAAAAAAAATTTCATCTTTAGCTGATTATTAATCCTCAACATGAAAATGGAAACACTTCCCGACTCTCAGATAATTTTTCCTGAATTTCTGTTATTCTGCTTTTTAAACCTGTCTAACCTGTCATTCGAGCACATAAAAAGTAGTCACATAAAATCGCTTAGCAAATTCATCGACATTTGTCCAGAAAATGGAAGATTGCGGCTTCTTCGATTGGTGAACCACTTCATTAAGGCTTCTTCAACAACCTTGTGATCTGTTTTTCTCAACGTTTTTCTGCCATCTAAATTTTTTTCATAAGCAGAAATCATTAATTGACTATTTTTCCATATGTTACAAACTGCAGATTTGGATAGTTTATATTTCCTGAAAATATCAGCTTGATTGCATCCATTTTCAATTTTGCTGATAATGCCCATTTTATCATCAATGTAGAACGTTTTACGTTTACTGCGCGCCATAGTTAAATTTGAGACACTTGTTTGCGGGATCTTTTTTAACTGAACTGAGAGCAAAAAGGAGTTGAAATGAGGGCCTTATCAACACATATTAGTGTCCAACCTTTTGACCAATAATGAATAATTACTCATTCCCTCTGACAGAAAATGTACATTGATCCCACTGACAACTTACATGTGCATCGTCTGCCTGGGTTGGAAACATCTGCTTGCTTTGTTTGGGGATGGGAAAGTGAGATAAAAGAAGCAAACAAGAAAGCTACATTCCCCTCTATAGATGGTTTTGAAAATCTGTACATGTATTTATTTTGAAGTAGAAATTTCAAAGTTATTAAAAAAACTTTTTTAAAAAAATCAGTCAAAGACAGAAAATAGTTCATTATATCCAATAATTATAATATAATTATTTGAGTAAGTTTTTATTCTTAAATTTTATTAGTTTTTATGAAATGATAAATACAAACCTTTTGACCATTCTTACATAGAAAAAGGAATGGTTGTATTTATGCATTAATTGTTAAAATTTAAACATTAAGCGCAATGGTGCCACTTTGCAGCTTTCTCTTTTTGTAAACTTTTAATTTTTGTAAACTTTTTTGTAAAAATTTTAAATACAAATCTTGGGTGTAAAAATTGTGTCTCCTTTTCTCCGCAGATTGTGCATCACAGAGATATGACCTCACTGCTTACTAAGTTTTTATTTTATTATCTGTGTAAATTATCTTAGGTTATAAAAAAACCTCTCTAAATCAGATCTATCAGTTTTACTGCATGCATATATACGAGTTTTAAAAAAAACTACTAATTTTCCTTTCAATTTTTTCATCATTATTATTATTATAATTATATTATTAGGAGAGTTCTAAATTTAGAGAGTAAAAAAAACAACAACTAGTTATTATGTATTTCTTTTTTTTAATTAATGTAATTATGTTAAAATTATCTTTGGAATTATTACATTTTTCGGTGTACAATAAAGAAGTATATAAGTTTTTTGAATTCAAATCATAAATAAATTAATAAGATATATTTGTGTTTCATAATTATTTCTTTCACATTCATGTTTTAGCTTTGCATTGTAATATTTCAAATATGTATATATGTGTGTGTGCGTTAAAAATGCAAAAAAAAAAAGAAAGAAAGAAAAGAAAAAAATGAAGGGGGAGGGGAATTACAAATCAACTAAAATATATTTTGGTTGATTTTTACAATTAAAAATTTTTTCATAAAATTTTTACAATTCATTTATTTATTTATTTTTTTCCTTGATTTCCTTCATTCTTTGTTGCCTCATATATATATATATATATGTAAGTATGCATGCTCTAAAAACGTTGCTTTTAATATTTGTTACAAATATTTTAGGGATTTTGCATTCCTGAAGATCTTGAAGAAGAGGCTGAAAAATCAGGAGGAACTAAATTTGAAGACATTGAAAGTGGTGGCCTTGGGGAAGGTGAAGGAACTAAAGATGTCAGTGATAAAATTGAAACAGAAGATCAACTTGAAGATGCCATTAAAGAGGGCCAAGAGAAAGAGAAGAAAGAGGATGAATCTGATATCAAAGTATTGCTTTTTTATATTACTATTATTATTAATGAAAACATTTAATAATTCATACTTGCCACTTTTCTACATATTTGGTAAACTTCTTATCCATCATATCTGAGATTTGTATTAGTATTGAGTAATGGTGAGGATTTAATTTTTGCTCAATTGTAAGATCTAAATGAAAACTATTAGTTTTCATTTAAAAATTTGATTTTCAAATATATTAAGTGAGGATATTTTATAGATGTTGATTGGCAACTGTTTTTTCAATTTATTTTAAAATTTGATTTAATTACTACTTCTGAATTATCTTTAATCTACTATGTTGAACTGAGGGACCATCTGCAAAATGTGTGAAAGTGATTCAGGTATATTATTTATTTAGAAATTTTAGGAGTCTTGAATAGATCATCGAAAAGAGAGAAAATTGTTAAATTTTCATATTGTGAAATTTTTAAAAGGTGTAGAGATACACAATACACGTCATAAAATGTTTTTTTTTTTTTTTTTTTCATAAAGATAAAAACAAATCTTGTTTGTTGAATCTTAGTTGTTTAAAAAATTTTGATTAATCTTTTTATACAGCTTATGTAAAATGATTTTAATTCAACTATCAATTCAATATTCACAGAATTCCTTAAATTATTTACTCTTTAATGAAAACATTTAAGTTCTGTTTAAAAATTGTTAAATCCAATTGCAATTTTTGGAGAATATTAAATCTTCAGAATGACTCTTTGTAAGAATTGAATCCAATTGTAAGTTCAACTATTGAAATTTTTTAACAACTCATAGAATAATCACAGAAACTTATGGGGAAATTTTGAATCATAAGTACAATTTTTTTTAAATTTAATATATAGTTTTTTTAATAAAATATTTTTATTGCTTCATTTCAATTTATAAATAATATTTTTACATATGTAGCAGTTTGAAAAACATATTTCTGTAACTTGCAACATTTCTCATAGTAGAGCACTTTTTTTTTCCGAAACTGTTGTGCCATATCCAATTATTTTAATGAAGAAATAAAAATATAGTCCTTACGCTTTATTTTTCTATAAGTATTTTATAATTTATTTTATAGGAAGAAGATAAAGGAATTGAAATGACTGATGATTTTGAAGGAAAAGGTTACGATCCTGAAAAAGGCGAAGAACCTGAAAACAGTGATGATGATGAAGATAATGAAGAACTAGAGAAAAAAATGGGTGATGTAGATGATGATGATGCTGAGAAATTAGATGAAAAAGTATAAACACTTTTTATTTTGTACTTCTTTCAGAAAATTTTTTATTGTGAAGCTTAAAAATTTCCTCACAATGAAATATAACAATTAAAAAATTCAAGGTATTGTTAAAAAATAAAATAGTAAAATAATAATACTTGTGTTATTGCCCTATATAAAATCACTGTAGTTGGACATTCACTGTATAACTATCTAAGCATAACAAATATTTTTTTTCTTACATACATACTTCCTTTACTTCTTCAATTCTTAAAGTTTTGTTAGATAGATGATTGTATAAAATATTATAAACCAGTAAGGTTTTGAAAATGTTAGTTCAATATTGTTTAATGTTATTTAATATTGTTTATTACTAAACATAAAATTAGAAAGAGTTATAAAAACTTTCAATCACATAAATCTTTTAGCTGAAAATCTCTTATGCCTATTCCATTAATTGTGGCATTTCAAGTACTCTTAGTGTACATATTTGTACTTAGTGTATGCATTTAGTATATGTATACTTCTTGTACGTATTTCTGAGAAAAAAAAGTTTTTTTACTTTCTTTTTAAATAGGTTTGGGGAAGTGATTCTGAAGAAGAAAACGACGAGATGGACGATGATGGAGATACTGGGGGTAAGTCCCAAAACAAACAGTCAGAATTAGCTGCTAAAGATGGAAAAGAAAGGGAAGATGATACAAGCAGTACTCAAGATGACAAGACAAAAGATCAGTTAGAGGACATGGGAAATGAAGATGAATACCAAGGAGAAGTTCCTGATCCACTTATTGATGCTCCACCTGACAAAGTGAGGAGATTATTTTTGAGGAGTTTAATTTTTATTTGCTTACATTTACAGTCATACTTAAAAGCAGGTCAATGTATAGACAGAAGGTTGTTTTAATGTATTATACTAATTATTATTAGATTTATCTAAATATTTAGGTTTTGCTATTATAATAACGTTTTTAAAAAACTTACTTAAAATCTTTTTTTTTTTTTTTGTTTCGTTTAACTTATATGCTACAAAAAAAACACAAAAAATAAATAACTTTTCTTTTTCCACATATTGCTGCTCTTGTGTTTTTCCTTAATCTAAAATGAAAATAATTAATGTATGTTATGACTATGATCCGTTATTTGGGAACCAATAAAGTTTGACTTGGACCACCATAAATTATTCATGATCCCCCAGTCCATCAATTAATGTCACAAAGTGATTGATGTGAATTTCATGTTATAGTCTTCGTTTTTGTCACAAAATAGTTTATGTTCCCAGTAATTGCGAACTTTTTTTAAAATATTACTGAGACAGACATTTCAATAGGCCAGTTTTATCTTGGTTTTTAATAATTTTATAACTGACCTTGAACCGCTGAGGCTGAGTTTACAACTATCAGTAACTTTACAACTATCAGTCTCTGTAACTTTATGGTTTTAAACCCTACCCAGAAGTCAAGGGAACTTCTGAATCAAGCATTAGGACAAACTAGCCTTCATAGAGCACTTTTTGATGATACTATCCCATTTTTGCATTGCATGAAGGCTTGAAAAACTTTCACGTTTAGCCTGACTGCAAGAGGTTTTTAACCCATGATTAGTCTACCACTGGGAACATTTTTCGTCAGCACTGTGGTCTGTGAACCAGGAGAAGAATTAGAACCTAGTTCTCTTTATTGGGAGATGAACGCTCTATTCACTGAGCCACTGCTACCTATCTATTTATATTGACCTTTTAAGTATAAGGCCGTCTTGTTTATCTAAATTTTTACATTTGTATTATTTTAGAATTTAAATAATTTATATTCAGCATTTTTTCGCCAATTTTTTCCTCTTCTTTTAAAAAATTTTCACAGACAAAATTATAAAATCTTTTAATTATAGTTAGATTACTATAAAAACAACAATTGCTGTGATAAAATTATCTTATTGTACAGTTTGAAATCTTAAACGTAGTTAGTTTTTAAATGTAATGTTATTAATGACAATAGCTTTAGCTAAACTCAATTATTATTTTTTCTTAAAACACTCCTTTTCAAAGTATTGATGTACTATAAAACAGTTAGTTTAGAAATATTTTTATTGAATGAAATTAGCATTTGTGTATCAAAATTAATTTCATTGCTGAAAATAAATAATAATATTCAGCTTCTGATTTTCATTCTATGATGTTTAGGAACCTGAATATGTTGAAATACCTGATGATTTAGAAATTAAAGATGATGATGATGTTAAAGATGTTTCAGCTTCTAATGATGAAGATGATATGATGGAGGAAGATATCAGCGAGTCTCATGGTATTTATTTTTGAATCTTTACTTCAAAGTCCATTGTTTTTTGATGGGATGGTAAATTTGTTTATTTTATATCTGATCCTTTAACATTATTACATTATTTTACATTAAAACATTTTATAAACTTTAAAATACTAAATTATTCACTTACTTCCTCTCTGTAGAGCTTAGGCCCTAGTTTGAAAAATCTGCTTTATGTATATGTTATGCTTATATATTAACCCATATATTAAGATATATATATATTAAGATATAAAAATTATTTAAGTATTGTTATTAAACTTCTAAGTTTAAATATAAATTTTTTCCAGATGAAACTAAATCTGATGGTGAACAAGATGCTTCAGAAAATGAAGAAGCTGAAATGAGTCAAAACCAAGATGAAGCTGAAGATGAATCTAAGAATGACGAGGAAAAAAATCACTCTGCCGAACCTTATGAAGGAGAAGATGAGACTGATAATGATGAAACAATCAAAGATGGTATATAGTAATATTATTGTTTTACTTTTAGTTTAGAAGTTTATTTTGTAATAAAATAGAAAAAAAAATAACTTTATACCTAGGAATATAATTGAATATCTTTTTTCCCCTTTTATAATGAATCTTAAATGTTTCTGTTTTCCTTTTCAAATAAAAGGTCACCTATTTGTGAATAAAAATAAAAAAATTGCGAAACATAAACAGACATGTGATTATTTTGGTACTAAAATGAAGTATCTCCTTCAAGAACTTTGCACAGAACTTTTTTTTTTTTTACATTGAAAAAAGTGTTTCATTATAGTATTGAAAGGATCATGAGTAAGTGTTTTTGATATTACTATTGCTATTTACATGTTGTTTCATTTTCATTCATGAATTTTCCTTATTATACTGGAAAATATATAATATTAATAAATAGCATTTTTTCACCTCTTATGTTATTATTTTGTTAGAAATTAGTGCAACAAATCAATTATGCTAATTATATATAATGTCAACCTATTTTGAAAGCATTGTTTTATAAAGCAAATTGGTAGCCAAAAACTGTAATGCATGTGTAAAATAGTAAAAAATTTTAAGCAAAATTGTGTTGTAATCATAGTCTAACCAACCCACATTTAAAAGAAGAAAAAAAACATAGATGCATGCATAAATAAATAAATATTCACAGCCTTTGTTAAAAACCTGATTATACTTTCAGTCTGTAGATTTTAAAAATTATATGTTTTTTTTTTTTTTTTTGCTATGATTTTCTATTTCTATGTTATCAAGCAATTTCCCTGTTAGGTTTTTTTCCAGCATTCTGAATCAAAATTTTAAACAAATAATAAAATTTAAGAGTTTTCGTAGAAGAATTAATTGCCTTTCTAAAATGAACTCAGTATATTTATTCAGCTGTGCATATCAAATATCTTTTTAAATGCTTATTAAAGACAGCATATAAATATATACTGTTATTAGTCTTTCAGTAAAAAGTCATTAACAACATAATATCTACATCAACATTTTTATTTTAAGTATAAATCAGAAGTATTATAACCAAGAAGATATCAAGCATCAATAAGCATTGATGGAATTGCTTTGCATAGCTCATTAATTATTTTGCACAAATAAACCCTAATGGAATAAATACTAAGTATTATTGTTAACTAAGAATAATTATTATCTTTTAAGATTTTTCTTTTTTGTCTATTCTCCTTTTTTTACCATTTATTCATTCTTTCCGACATCTTGTCAATCTTCATTAAAATTTTATCAAGAATTTAATCAGTAATTATGGTATATCTGATAAATATGTACCTGAACTTTGTGCCAAATTACTAAATAAGACAGTTTTTAATGGAAAATGTGTTTATTTTCCACGTTTTTAAAATTGCTGTTTCTAAATTCACTTAAACTTAGAACTTTCTTCCATTAAGATTTATAATTGTAGCATTTAATTCCATATTTATGTACTGTCATGAAACAATTTTAGTACAGTTGCTTTGGTTTCTGCCTTCTTTATTTCACTATCTTTTATTTTTTAGCTGTTTAAGAAAGTTAAGCAACTAAACTGAAACTTTATAAAGCTGATTTTTGTTATATTTATATACAAGCTGTCTTTGGTGACCATCTTAGTCATCTTTCAAAATTATCCTGTGTAACATATAAACTTTAAAGGTAAAATTAGTGGTAAACAATATATTAACCACATTTTTCCACCCTCTAGCTGAGGTCCACATTGAAGTTCTTTGTTTTGAGTTGTAACTCTTTTCGAGAGATATCCAAGATATTAAATTCTTTACCTATTAAATATTTCGAATAATTTCATATGTCTGTAAAAAAATATAGAAATATGTCCGGTAGCTATTAAATTACATAAACCACCATAAGTTTGAGTTTGGGACTTTTCAGCATAGTAGGCAGGAGGAACATTAAAATTATTTCCATCTCTGTCGTAAAATAAGATAAAAAAAATTAAAAAAAAAAAAAAAAAATCTTGTCCGAATGCTTCATTAGGTGCTGTACTACTTCGACATACATCTTTAAAGCCATTACTTGAGTATCGCAAGCTGTATATGCTATTACTCGAAAAAGAAAAGCTCTGTCACCAATTATTGGCATGACAGTATGCGACACCATAGCACCATTTATGTTAAAAATTTCTACAGTCTTTTTAGAAAATATCTCATATAAATCTAAACAATTACTTCATAACTAAGTTTTTATTTATATAGAAATACAAACTTATTCTAAATATATAACGAACTGTTCAACATTACTTAAATTATTACTTAAGACTACCTATTAAAAAGCATTGAAATAAATACTTAATGTATAACTAATTTTTTAACACTAGTTAAGACTACTACATAACAAAATGAATAATAACTATAGTATTGCCAATAGATAGAGAAATCTTCCAGTTTATGGTGCCACTTAGAAGAAATATATAAATTTATATATGTATAGACTTTAAATTTATGCAGTAAAAAAATTTCATATTTCTAAACAGATGCCAGACTTCCCTCATACCCACCCACAGCTGAAACTGAAATTCAGCCATCGCTTGATCAGAACAAGGGTTCTGCTGACCCTGTACAAACAAGTGAAATGGACTGGGATAGTGGATCCATGCAAACTGATGAGCAGCATCAAGAAGGTGATGCTGAATCTAAAAATGCTACTGAACAAGGTTTGAAAATTCTGTTCTATTATTAAATCATATTAAATAGAAATTGTATCTTTCCTTATATGAATTATTGAATATTCTTTGTATTAATGTATTAGAATTTTTGTTAAAATCACATTAATCTTCTCACTGTTTCGTAAATAAGCTAAGTTTTAGAAAATAGTCTCTGATTTTGCAATGATTATTTGCTATAAATCACTTTTAAAATCAGATAAATCAAGTTGAACATTAATTACTGTGCATCAGTGGCATCATTTTAAAGTCAGAAATTTTATATATTTTTATTTGTTGTACTCATAAAAATCTGCAAAAGAAGAAAATATTGTCATAAGTCATTTCTGATTGTGTATTTGAATGTCACAAAAATCCATATTTTTTATTTTAATTTTTGTAGTTCTGCTTACCTTGCTATAAAATTCACATTATGCAATTATTAAATACAACAAAAAGCCTTTTTCATCCAAATTAATTCAAAAATTTACTAATGTATTTGTTTTTTAAAATATTCTGTCATATTAATTTTTAACTGGATATTGTTATTACTATCATTCTCGAAATGTATGCATTATTTGTTTCAAATAGGTGCTTCTCATGAAGGTAAGAAGTCATCAAGTATTAAGCAAAAAGGCGGTGATGACCTCCAACCCAAACAGAAACCTAAGTCTTCAGATGATAGAACTGTGGATGAAAATGCTGAACAAGAAAATATCAAACGTCGTCCCATTGTTGATAAACAGAGCCAACAAATATCTGAGGGTGATCAAGGCGAAGAAAGTGACGATGCTGGTGCTTATGAGCACATCTCAAAAGAAGAGGAAGACGGCACAACACAAGCAGTGGATTTGGCTACCAAAGAACAAGCTGCCATAAAAGCAGTGAATGTAGAATATGATGATGAGTCTGAGAGTGAACAAGAAGTAATTGAGCTGTCAAGTAGTGATGATGAAGAGGTGCCTGTCAAGCCTAAAGGAGAGTCTTTTAAACGCAGTCAACAACAGCAGCAGCCTGGAGAACGAGGTTGGTATTATTAATTATATTGTCATTGTACTATCATGGTGCATAACGTTTTTAAAAAGTGTTCAAAGGTGCTTATTTTCGATTTTCGTTTTTTAAAAACCCTTAAAGATACTTTTTTCAGTGGGTGTTTTAAAAGAAAGCTTAATTTTACCTTTTCGAAAATCAGATTTTTTTTTCTTTACCATGTCGATTTTCGCCACATATTATGCAAAAGCCGGCTTTTCACATTGTTCTATTCAACGTTTCATAATTCATTCAACCAAAATCCAGAGCGTATGAAAGCGCCAATCATTTTACATGTTTGATGAAATACTTACGAGTCCTCGTGCGCAACTCTGCTGCATTTTGCAAGATATTCTCAATTTCAGGTTTCATTTTCCACCCTCTGAAATTGAGCCAAAAAAATTCTTGATCTTTTTATGGTGGCTAATATAATCGAGAAAAGAGTTCTTTGTCAAAAACTAGTTATTTTATCTTGATCATGTAAAGTCTTTGGAAATTATTTTGCATTTTGTTAATGTATATAGTGCTTAAAAATTATTTTTTGAGTGCTTATATTTTGTTGAAATATTTAGCTACGCATTCTGACTATCCAGTACACATTTTTTAAAAAACACATAAATGAAGACGAATAAATAAATAAATGATACATAGACGATAAATACATAAATGAAGAGGAAACGAATAAATACATAAATGAAAGATATACTTTTTTTTTATTTATAGCTGGAGGACGAAATTAGAATAATTCTGAATATCAAATTACATTGCTGCTTTTCATTTATGTTGGTATTGGATCATTCATAATTGAATACCTTGATTGTTAAAATATAAACATTTTGTTTTAAAATTTTTTGTTTTGTCTATTAGTAGATGGAATAATTTTGAATGTGCATAGGAATAAATGATTTAAGCGGTAGATTATTCACATTTTAAATAGAGACCTACTTTAAATAGAGAATAAAAAGGTACCCAGAAATTTTGATGTTCTTGATCTTCAGGGCCCATAGTTTCGAAAGTCTAGTGGGATCTCTGAGTATTTATCACTTTTTATAATCAATTTCCTTTTATCATTCTAAAAATTTAATTCTAACTTATTTGATGTATATAAAAATTAATTTTTGATTTAATATTTTGAAAATTTTTTCAAAGCATTGGACATACTTTTTTTATTCTTGCTGTTATTGTGTTAGAAAGTAATGTGGAATTTAACATATCAGTAAACTAGAATTTGAAACACATTTAATATTTGATAAATTTAAAAGAAAATTTTCCTTTTTTGTATTAAACTTTGTATAAACAATTTAAATTACATTTTTTATGGTATAAAGATAAAAAAAAATAATCAAAAGTTCAGGAATAATGAAAAAAGAAACGGAGAAAGCTATCAAATTAAGCTGACATGTTCATGTGAAAAACTGCAGTATCTTAGTTTTCATCAATTCAGCATTTCACCCTCTTTAAAAGAAATTAACTATAACTGTTCCTTTAACCAAAGAAAAAACTAATGTTTTTAATCACTGCTTATTCTTCTTCATAGACTAAGACTAGGCAGGTTGATTAGTATTGCTTTTCATCTAGTTTTTAGGTAAAGAAAAATCTATTTGTTGTGTGTATGCTCCAGATTATATGAATAGACAAGTTCCATTCACAATTTTTATTAGTCAATGTAGCTACTCTGATTGTCTATCAAGGCATTAAAAATGCAGCGGATGTCTTTTATAATGTTTACCTTGATTACTGAGGTTTTTAATAAATAGAATTTTACGCTGCATAGATCATTTCACAAATCATTAACCTTTCCTATTAAACATAATTTTGAAGCTCAAAAGCATGCACTTAAGTATTTATTATTTACAGGAATAAAAAAAAAATTGAAATCATCAAAAACATTAGAATTAATAACAGCAAATTTATCAATTTTGGTTTGCATTGGAGATTGTAATTTCTTAACAAATAATTTTTCTCACAGCCTTTAAGTAATTAGTCGTTTTCGCTCAGTTTCAGAAATTTCTTCAATCTGATTTTTATTGTTTGCACCGGCAAAGTTAAAATAGTTTTTGGAGTTATCAAGTTGCAAGACGATTGTGCTCCGGAAAAAAATCCGGATTTTTCGCTAACCACAATCCGGGAGTTTGTGGAAATCCAATGTCCAGAAGTTTCGAAAAATCATCGATCACGCTTACGTATAAAAATTCTTGTACATTTTATTTTAAAATATTAGAACTTGAATTTATACTTGGCATCTCTTTCATTTGTAAATATTTTTTTGATAGAACAATAAATGTGATTAGAGATAAAAGTGAACTTATACATAATTATTCATTTAAATTATGCTGCATATATTTTATTTAGAATTCAATCACTCCTGAAGTTGTGTTGTATAGATTTTCTACTGTTTGATTGCGAACTTTGAATTAGATTGATGTTATTTTTATACAATGTTTTAGGTGATGCGTATGAAGATGAGCAAATGGATACTCTAGAGGGAGACGTTGTACAGACTCTTGGTGTGCCCAGAGGTTTAGAATCCAGTATTTATACACAATATGATTTGTGGGCATCCTTATCCCAGAAAAACACTTTAGAAAAGAGATCTATATTAGAAAAGGACTTAGATTTATTTGCAAGTTCTAGCATTGAAAATAACGACAGAAATGCAATAAATCAGTGGCGAAAATATGAAGATATTGTATGCAATTTATCTCAAGAGTTGTGCGAGCAACTAAGGCTTGTTCTTGAACCCACTAAAATGTCAAAGTTAAAAGGAGATTATAGGACAGGGAAGCGTTTGAACATGCGTAAAGTGAGTAAAATTTCGGTTTATATATTTTTTCTTTCCTTTTTATGCTGATTTTTCTTATATTTTTCCTGAAATTTTTTATATGACCTGAATATTAAAAAATCAGTTTTGGGTACTTGTAATCTATGATCATTGTT
Source organism: Parasteatoda lunata (assembly GCA_949128135.1). NCBI lineage: Eukaryota > Metazoa > Arthropoda > Arachnida > Araneae > Theridiidae > Parasteatoda > Parasteatoda lunata. The sequence continues at coordinate 58,345,313 of OX421978.1, read as the reverse complement.
TAGCATCTTCCAACATCGGTTTTTCATAATGTATGAAATTGTAATTTAATTAATTAAATTATTAATAATTAATTTTAGTTTAAAATCATCCATTCTCTTCACAGTATTTTTATCATAGCATAATTTGCCGATCATGCTAGAAAAATTTTTAAAAAAGATGTTTCCCAATTCTGATATAGCAAAGAATTATAGTTGTAGCTGAACTAAGAGTTCTGCTATAGTAAATGAGATGGCCAATGAACTGCAGAAATCAATTGAAAAACGCTACATTTTCAATTGCAATATTGACAGGACAAATGACTCTGACTCGAAACTCCATCCTTTAGTGGTGAGATTTTTTGATGAATCAATTTAAAAAAATTCAAAGTTGTATTTTAGCATTTACTATTATTAAAGATGGTGTACTGAGGTTAATTTTATGAATGGTGTATTGGACCAAGTTGAACAGTCTAGATATTCCCTTTCAGAAACGTGTTTCTTTTGGTGCTGATTATGCATCTGTAATGATCTGTGCCAAAAATAAAAATGATGCACAAAAGTTTTTGAAAGATATGCAAAAGGAATTAATTTTTATTGGAAGCCCTTGTTATCGTCTTAATATAGATGCACGAAAGTCTATTTCTGGAATGAATTTCTCCCTTAACTAGACAATAGTTGATATTATTTACTATCTAGAATTTAGCTCTAAGAGAAAGAAAAAATTTTAATTGTTTCAACAACTACAGAATAGAACACCCAAAGTAGCAGAAAATTAATCTAATCATATGAACAATGAAAAAAGATTGAAAGAGCAGCAGGGCCCTTCAATTGCCAAGAAAAGAAAAGTAGACAGTCAACTGCCAGAGTGCAAAAAAAAAAAAGAAATGTGATCTACGTATAAGCAATCCCACATCAAATATATTAGAATCATTTGCAACTAAAGAAACAAAACAATTTTATATGGAAGGTAGGGAGTTTTTTTCATAGCTCTGTATGATTACATTGTCAAGAAATTTCCTCTGAATGATATCATACTGGAGAATGTTGAAGTAGCAGATTTGGCTAAAATTTCTTCAAAATCGTTTGTTAATACAAGATACTTAATTAAAAAGTAAATATGAACTTTAGATAAACTAGAGACTAATTTTAACTCCCAAGTCGGACACTTAAACACTACATCTGATCCTATGAACCAACAAGTTGCATCTTTATCTAATATTTATGATGCTGTAGGTTATCCTAAGTATAAAAGAATATCAAAAATTCTAAAAGCTATTTTGGCCATATCCCATAGCATAACTAAATGTAAAAGAGTGTTTTCTGTGGTTAAAAAAAATTAGACTCAGTTCCACTCATCCATGTCTGATGAGTAGAAATTAGAAAAATTGTTAATAATTAAGTCTAAAGAAGGTGGGCATTGCTATGATGCTATGCTATATTGCTATGACTGTTTAAAAGAATTTTTGAATAATGTAAAAAGTGCTACTCAAGCATCTTTGCAAAACGAATTTTTTTTATTAATGTAATTCTTTTTACATTAATTCTATTAAGTTTATATATAGATATATACTTATAAAATATTGTATGCTATAGATCAAATGTTATGTTGTAATTGAACTAAATTTCTATATGAGACTTAAAATATTATACCTTTCCATGCAATCAAGAATTAATAAATGAATATTATTGTGCTATCAAGTATCTGGTCAAAATACTTTTTCTTTTCTTGTGAGTTTATTCTTCTTTTTTTTTATACTCATTATATTATAGTGGATTTTATATATAATTGAAATTTGTTTTTTTAAATAAATTTATTAGCATGCATCTGCATTTTTATAACTAGAGATTAGCTGCTATGTTTAAGTTAGTTGCAAAAATAGGGGATCATTCATTATTTATTTATATATAGTTTGCCTATTAAATAATAGGTAATTTTGTTACTTGATTATTTCATTCTTAAATTAAAAATTATGTAAATAATTCTTTGCATAATCTTTAAAAAAGAAATATTCAATCTCATTTATATTTTTATGTTACTTGCATTCCAATATTTTCAACTAACGTGAATATATCCCATGCTACATTTTCTGACATGTTAATTTGTAAGTGATATTAATCCCTTTGTAAAAAATTTTTATAATTATTATTATTAAGTAGCATTTGATACTTTTATCTAGCATTATTTAAACAAAAATTATGCTAGTATTCCCAGTATTCGAAGCACTCTTTTAAAAAAATTTTTTATTTAATATGCATTTTTTTTTTTTTTTTTAATTTTTGCAATCTCATGCATGCATATATCTATGATACTAGCCACCTTATTCTTAGTCACAATCAAGATTTTATTATTTAGTAGGCAGGGTTCCCACGGGTCAGGGAGAACAGGGAAAACCTGGAATTGTCAGGGAATTTTATTTCAACTCCAAAAATCAGGGAATAGTCAGGGAAAGTTGCAATTTTCTCACTAAAACCTGGAAAATTCCTTCATTATTCCTGGAAAAAACCAGTCTTAAAATTTTCAGTAACAATACTCAGTTATTGAGGTTCAAGTTAAATAATTCTAACATCTATTACAATTATTTATTGTAAAAATTTTACATTTTAGACATACTGAAATGCTTCCTTCCTCATATAATGATATTTATTTTACACAAAAAATCTAATACTTGGCATAACAAATAATAGAATCCAAATTTTCTGATGAAAAATTTTGTAGTATTGATAAAATATGGTATGGATTTTCATTGAAATTTACCTGGAATACCTGGAAAAATCAGGGAATTTTATTTCTGAAATTGAGTGGGAACCCTGGTAGGTCTTTACTGCATTGTAATAATATAACATTTCAATAATCAATAATTTAAAAAAAAAATTGCATTTATACTAAATTCTTAACTTACGCTTGAAACATAGAAGGAACTTCTTAAAATTAAAAACCTTAGCCTGTTGTTTAAATACCTGTAACAAAGCCTGAATTCTTTCAAAAGTTAAGAGCAGGGAATTGTTTTAGGATGCCAGACACTCCGAAAATCTGATCGAAATATTTTTGAAAAAGTTAAGACTAATCGCTAGTTAATCATTATATCCTTATGTGAGTGTCAAATTAAACTTCAGATATTTATACAAATCTATTTAATATTTTTCAACTGAAGTCAATGTATTTCTTCTTGATTTTATTTAAATCTATCTTCGCTAATCTAAAATTGTGTTGTTTATTATCTTTATAATATTGTGGCTATTACTTTTGCTTTATCTATTTTACTTATTAAAATCTTTAGGTACAAAGAATTGTTAACAATTATTTTTTTTCTCCCTTTAATATGTAGTGTATTTGCATATTTTTAAAAAGCAACACTGAATTTGGTGCTAAATTATACAAATAAGTCTATATATAATGTTCTTTAAAAAATCTCAGATCTTGCTGTTGACTTCTTTGACTAAGTGTCTAAGACTTTGACTTCTTATTAATTTTCTTAATATGCATAATGGTATTTGCACTTAGTTTTACTGCTGCTATGTCAATACATCATTTGTGAGTGGCTATTTGCGTAATTAAAAAAAAAAAAAAAAAAAAGTGTTTTTGTGTTGTGAGATTTGAAAGTTGATTTACTTGTACTAGAATATGTTACAAAATATTAAATAAAATCTTCTATTCAACTTATTATGCATACTATATGTATGAATAATATTGAATATAAATATAGTAATTTTGCATCTGTTTTTTTTTTTTTTTTTTTTTTTTTTTTTTTTTTTTTTTTTGATTGGTTGTTTCTACTTTTCGGTAATATTTATTTAATTTCATTTGTTAACTCTATTTTGTACTTTTTAGTACGAAAATATAATTTTCAACGACTTCGTTCACATTACAATGACAGCTTTATCATTTTATGATGTTGTTTTTAATTAGAGAGTTAAAATTTCTATCCTTCTAAATTTTTGCAATTGCCTGAATATTTTAATCAAATAATAACATTAATAGAGTGGAAAATAATTTTATTCAAATTTATATAGAAACACATTTTTTGTGTCCTTTTTCATTTAAGCTCATAAATAATTCATCTTAAGCCAAGTTTTTTTTTTTTTTTTTTTAATTTGTTTATCCAAATTTCTAAATAATAAAAATTTTGATTGACTTCATCATTATGAGGTTTTCTGTTAATTCGAATTTTTGCGTGAATTACAAAATTATAATAAACTTTCAAAACTAAATACATTTTGTACTATAACAACATATTGCTTTTGAGTGTTATACTGAGATATTTCAATTCCATAATACAAAGCATTTTTTCAAAAAACATTCCCATTTCAAAATGCTTATGACTTTTTCTTCCCTTTTTAGATCATTCCATACATAGCTAGTCAATTTAGAAAGGATAAAATATGGTTGCGAAGAACTAAACCTAGCAAAAGGCAATACCAAATCATGTTAGCTGTCGATGATTCATCTAGTATGGCTGATAATCATTCAAAGCAGCTAACATTTGAAACATTGTCTGCTCTGGGACAGTCTCTGAGCCTTTTAGAAGCTGGTGAGCTTGGCGTTGTGAGCTTTGGTGAAAAAGTTGAGCTTTTATTAGGATTCCATGAAACTTTTGACACAGATACAGGTGCCAAATTATTCCAAAAGTTTTCCTTTTCTCAGAAAAAAACCAACATACCACAACTTCTACAACAGGTGACATCAGCAATGTTACAAGCCAGACATACTGGCGCTGATATTCCCAAAGACACCGCTCAACTCTTAGTAATACTCTCTGATGGGAGAGGCATTTTTAGTGCAGGTGAAAATGAAGTACGTCAAGCAGTAAGAAGAGCTAGGAATCATAACATTTTTATGGTGTTTGTGATCATTGATAGCCCTTTGAATAAGGTAACTACTTTTATATACCTATATATTAAATAACTTTAAATCTATTCTTTCATATATCTTAGGGATACACTTGAGGGTTCACTACTCCAAAATAACCTGTATTTATAAATGTATATTATAGTAGGGGAACACAACCTTTTAACAGGGTTGCTACGCTACCGGGAAAACTCAGGGAATTTTGAAATTGTCCAAAAAGTCGATAAATTTCACATTTTTGACCCAAAATCTAGATAAGTCAGAGAGTTGGGTTTATATATATATATATGTCCGTCGTTGAACAGCGGACCCAATTTTGGGTTTACGACTACTAATATATTTTGACCATGACACGGTCAATACAAACTGCAATTTTTTCAAAATATGTTTGGAAAGTCATGGAATTTTGTTCTTCTACTGTTATTAGAAAAAGAGCCAAAGGTAAAATAATTTTGACTTTTAAAAGGCATAGGGAATTTAGTTCTTATGTCAATCAATGAAGACTTAATAATGCCTCCCTTAAAATAATTAGAGGGACCTCCCAAGAATTATTGATTTTAATTCATTTATATTTTTAATTTATAATTCATATTTAAAAAATTATGTCTAAGGGGGTACAAATTTTTCGGGAAGAAGATTGCAGGCAAAAATATTTTGCCCTTTGCAATTATTTTACAACAGTAAATTTATTTTTTACATTAACTGATAAACACTTGATTATTTATTCCTTAGAGTAATTAAGGGGCCTCCAGAGAATTGATTTTAATTCACTTCTTTTATTTTTAATGTATAAAAAGATTCATATTTTTAAAAATTTTGAATATAGCTTGGAGTTCCTCATTTTTAACATCCAAACTAAAACTACTTATCTTTCATTTTACAATAAAATCCATTCTGCTGTATGGTTATGAGAGTTAACAAACAATTAACAAAATCACAAGATAACTCCTTAAACACTTGTCAAGTTAAATCCCTTTGCAGTATGTTTAAAATCTTTTCACTTTATGTCATTTCATGAATTGTATGAAAAGATTTTGCTCAGGCGAAATTAAACATAAAAGAATGAATCCAAAAACAAACTTAAATAGTGAAAAATGGTTTAGGAAGAGAAAGTACGCTTGGACAGTCTAGTTGGAGACTTGTAGCTGTAGACAAAGGAGAACAAGAACTATGATGATGTGAGAGTTATCAGAACATCTGTTCATCTTTAGAAATAAGAAACAAAGTAGAGCAAATTGTTTAAAAAATATGCATGCCTTATAAAGGATATGTGTAATATTTTCATATTAATAATAAAATAAAAAATTGAAGTTTTGAAAATTATACCAAGTAATGAAAAAGGCAGATATTTTTAAAAAGGAAAACAAAACTACCAATAATATTTTTCTTTATCTCAGTATGCTTTTTGTTTCATGTTTTTGTGTAGCTTTATTTGAATATTGTATTTTTGAAGGAATTGCTGAAACATTCGATTTTATTTTAGGATTCTATACTTGACATCAAATCGACTAGTTTTGGAAAGGACGGGGTAAGTCTCAGATAATGCTTTTAATTATTTTATTAATTAATAGGTCATCCATAAGCATATTTAACCCACTGGCAGTTTAGAAGATGGGCAAAATTTGAGAATGTTTCTTCTCTATACACTATTTCCCTCTGTTAACATGGAAAAACTAGTTTTGCTATACGGAGAAGACTGCGGGTTAAAATACGACTTTTTATGTGCAGGACCGTCAGTGCGTTAAGATATTTATTTTATTTAAATGATAATATTTTATTGATGTACTTAAATTTTTTTAATGCATTTTAAGTTTCGGGGTTAATAATATAATTTGTTAAAACACTTAAATAACATAGTCTGGTGATTAAAATGTGGATTTTTTTTTATTTATCATTATTTTAAATCGGTAAGAAATTTACTTGCTAACAATCATTTGTCAAAACACTATCAATTAAAAATTCCAAACTTAACATCTTCAATTTAAAATATGGTTTCTTCTTAAATTTGTTAATATAGTAAGGATTAAATTATGATTCAACAGCTTAATGTTTATTAAATATTTACTATTAAATGTGGCATAAATATTTACTTTCCCACTACAGTATTATTCCACAGAAAAATTAAAACATTGCACAGCTTAAAAAATGATGCACAAATTAACCTGTTAAACTTCATAATCAAAAGGTTAAAAAAAACTCAAATTTAAGTTTATTTTATAGGCATTACAGAAAGAAAGCAGATATTGCACTAATTAATTTTGAAAGTTTCCACTTTAGTTGAATTGGAGAGGTTATGTACTTTTAATGTGTTTGTTGCTATTGTTAAAATCAACTCTCTTTTCAGATTTGTGTACAAATTTTAACTTTCATTTTGTTCTATCTTCTTGTCATTTATTTCAAAAAAAAAAAAAAAAAATAGTTGTTTTTCTTCCCTACTGCATTATTTAGCAATTTTTTTCATCTCATTATTATCGAAAGATTAGAAATTTCTGATTAGAAAGCAATGGAATTCTAGAATGTATTAAAAATAACAAACTTGTCTTTGATTCGTCAAATGCTTCCTCAATATTTCTTAATCATTACACTTAAGCATAATTAAATTAAGGATAATTATAATAATAAAAAGTTTTGGAAAAAAACAACCAAGGTTATTTCCTCTATGTGAAGAAATTGTGCTGTTTATCAAATCCTTTCTTATGGATGTTTTTTATAGCATAAATTTTAGTTAAAAGAAAATTAAATCAATTCAGTTTAACTTCTACTTGAATTATTAGTCAGTTATGTCTGTGTTTCCCCAGAAAAAAAAATTAATGACTAACTCCAAAATTAAACCTTTATTGAAATGCTCATAAAGCTGATAATGATATAATAACATTATTTTGAGAGAAATGACATTACTATATTTAGATACACTTTTGTAAATTATTTTATGAATACTTGATACTCTGTTGAATTATTAAATTTTAATATTTATCTAATTTATTAGAATTCATGGATTATTTATTTAGATTTTCAGCAACTTTAGATCTGTTTGTTTCAAATTCTAGAAGAAAAAACAAAATTTCATTATTTAAACTACTTTAAAACATAATCCAGCTGTTTTTTTTATGTTCATGTGTCCAATTTTTTATGTCCTTCAAACATATAAATAACTTCATTTGCCGGATTTAAAATAATTTTTAAATTTAATAAATACATAGTTTAGTGAGTGAATTTCATAAATATGAATGAATGAAAGAAATTTCATAACCATAAGTTATCGAAAAGTTATATGGTAATACATACAAATAAAATGTGCGATTCAATGGTTAATTGGGTGGTGTAGTGTGCATAGATAGTTTATATAGAATCATGGTTGGCCCACACAGCGTTTGATCTAATAAAATAGAAAAATATGTTTAGTGTGTAGTGTATAAGTGTCTATTTCAGTAGTAAGTATGTTTAAGTAAATATATTAAATATGTTAGCTCTTTTAACTCTTCTTATAATAAATTTTTGTATGCAAACTATAATAAACTACATTCAAGGTTTTTTTGGAGAGTTAAATACTCTATTTGAATTATTTTTTTTTTTTTTTACTAACTGCAATTAATATAATTACAAACATTAATATAATTACATCATTAAGGTCAAATAATACTGAATAACAATTTTATTTAAACTTTGATAAATATGATTATTACTATTATAAATTATTCTTGAAAAGAAAATTTTAATTAAATTTTTGTGCAAGTCAAATTTTGTATTTATGTAATTTACCTTTATCTTTATTTTCTTCTCAAAAATGACTTTATGTGCACCTTAAGTAAAACATAACAAAGAAAAAGAAAAAAACCTTTCATTAAATTTTAACATGCTTCTCTTGATTAGTGGAAGTTTGTTTTCAACTTAAAAAAACTTATTTTGAATGGAACTTGTTCAGCTTCCTAATAAACTTCTAGTTTGTTTATTTTATTTTATTAGCAAAAATTGGGTTTTTCGCTTTCCATATTTTTAAATTGACTTGTAATTATTCATAAAAAAAATAAGAAAAAAAAATAGAATCAATTTCATCTTTTAAGTAAGGAGAAAAAATTGAAAGAGAGAAGGGGGAAAAAAATGAAAGCTTATTTGCAATCAACTTCAATAACTGCTTCTCATTTTCCATCCCAAGGCAAAGAAGTAACAGTTTATAGAAGCATCCATGGTTTCATGTTAGCCATTAAGTCATCTATATTTTTATAACATAAAAAAAATTTTGCTTACCTCTTTCCGAGGGATTAATTGAGATGGTAGTTTGTTGTCACCTCGTTGGAAGAAAATGGTTAGTGAAAATTTAGCTCCTATGTCTTATGAAGAATAATTCGACTGCTCAAATCAGTTCTTTTGCCAAAAGGTTCATTGTGGTTGTGTCAACTGGGGATTCTACCTTACGAATTTATTTTTAAAATAAAAGCTTTTATATTAAGGAAGAGTTTAAAAACTATTGCCGATCAAAATGGGCTATAGGTGGTGTAGAGCTGAACTCTCTACCTATGGCAACACTTCGCATGCTTTCACCATTAACGTGTGGAGTGTCATAGAAAAAGAAAGAACGTTAGTTTTTGTCTTGATTTTCATATAGATTAAAATCTCTTAAGTTGGGAAACTATATGGAACTGAAAATTTCATTAAGCATAGTTCTAAAAGAAAGCATCATGGAAAGTTGAAAAAATATTTTTATTAATTAAAAACGATAAATATTAAGAAAAGAAAAAATATCGTAGTACATTTCTACACAACTGAAAAGAGGAGGAGAGGGCCAAAGGCATGGAACCGATCTTCTCCCCAGATGGCGTATTCGAGCTTTGCGATCGCCTATAACTTACCATGGCAATCCAGTAGAGTTCAGTAACATTAAAATAGATAGCAGCAGAGAAGTCTACAAGTAATAGTAGTTCACATTTAACAAAGAAATAATATGCTAAACAAAAATTCAATACTTGGACAACCTCCTGTAAAATTTTAATTGAAGGCGTGCCTTTGGAAAGAACAACACCAAATAAGAAACATGATGGCAACGCCACCTCTTCATTAGATAAATTTTTAAAAAAATAATAATTTTTAATGTTATAGTGGATATGAAATTACATTGTGGCTAATCATCCTTTTTTTTTTTTTTTATAATGATCATGCTGACTATTAACAATCTAAATCTTATTTTTTAAACATATTTCCTAAACTAAACACATATTTTTAGTCTGAAAAATAAACAAAATGTTAATTCTTACTTACGAAATATATATTAATAAGAATTGCAGATAATTTGATATTATCCCCCAGCTAATAATTTTTTTTTTTTTTTTTTTTTTTTTTTTATAGTTGCAATACTTTGATTTAAAATGTTTTTGTTTTTTTCTTTAGGTGGAATTCAAACCCTATATTGAGACTTTCCCATTTCCATTTTATATCATTCTCAGAGAGATTGCATCATTACCTGTTGTATTGGGAGAAGCTCTTCGACAATGGTTTGAACTTGTTACATCAGCAGAACGTTGATTTTCTTTTCTGCTATTTTAAATCAATCATTACGGCTTATTTCATTTTTTGTGGGTTTATGTGATTTTATTATTCATTTACATAAATTGTGTTCCTATTTTGTAAATTATTCGTTTAATAAATCATTTTGAGAATGCCTTTAAAGTATTTAATTTATTTGAAGTTGCTCATAAACAAAATCTGCAAATAAAATGTTATTTGATTTTATAATGAAATTTGTTTTGAAACAGAAGACTACTTTTATTAAAATTATTTGACTATTTTCTGAATAGGTTGAATGGTTAATATAAGGTTGATCTGATTGTAGACAGACTATTTATTCTCAGGGGCGGATTAAGCGTACGCAGGGCCCTAGGCCATTCAAATTTTTGGAGCCCTTAGATTAAATTTTTTTCTCATATATAAATACTTTTATATTTGAATAAAAAAAATATATATTTTTTCATTTAAGAAAGCATATTTAAAATTATAAATAATAAATTAAATTTTACTTTATTTTATTAAAGTAGAACTAAAAAATAATCATAACATTTTGAAAAATCATTATTTTTCTTAATTTATTTTCTAAAAAATCATTTTAAGGGGGCCCCTAATCATTGGGGGGCGCCTAATGTGTAATCCGGCCCTGTTTATTCCAAAATATAGGCAAAATGACAATTTTGCAAAAAATTCATGAATTTGCCACCGATAATTGGTAAACTATTAGCTACTAGATAAAGAATAAATTGTCGATTTTTTCCTCCTCTCCACAGTGCAAATAAATATCTGTTCTTTTCTGATGCATATGTCACGTGACATCATGAGCATGTGCAGATCTTTTTTTTTTCACTCCATTTAAATAATACAATGTTTTATGGCACTGAAGTGAGCTGCTGAGTATCTAAGGCACTTGTTGGAGTTTTTTTTTACGACAGCATATTAATAGAAAATTTCTAGAATTTAATTTTTATTATTTTTCATTAGTGTAAATTGGATGTTTGGATTCTACGAGTGTTCTGAGTCCGTTGTTTTTAATTATGTAAAACAATTTCACTAGTTATTTTTCGGAATAATAGATGTATTTACTGAAAATGGTATTCAAAAATTGGATATTTTAAGTTTTACATTTGAAATTTTATTCATCCTTATTAACATATTAGATATTTTTTTTTAATTATACTGTAACATTTTGTTGTAATGTCGTTTTACACAACTTGGACAAACTGCTCATTCATGTAATTTGTCATATTTAATTTTGTGAACTGTGTACCACAATTGGTTTAAAAGTATCACTATTTTATTAATTCATAACTGTTTTTTTTTTTTAATTAATTACTTGTCACATTTATGGCATACTTTCTTCCCATACATGAAGAGTGGACAACATGAATAGCTTTTTTTTTTACTCAAATTACCTTTGTGAGATGTCATAAACTGATGATGTAGAGTGGACCAAATCGTGATACATAAATAGCTAAAATGGTGATTAGATAACAGAAAGTTTTAGAAAGGGCCCCATCCTAAAATTTGTCAAATGAAGCTATGTGCAAGTGAATCGGACAAATATTCCAAAAGTTGTTAGTGTTTTCATAAATACACTTTTTACTTTGCTATCCAAGGGCTATCTGAATATTGAAGTACATTTTTATATTGAATTTAAAAAGTTATAAGGTTTTTTTTTTTGTAATAAGTATAATATAAAAAAAAACATTTCAACTTTTGAAAGTTTAGCCTCTTGAAACAATACCTCACATGTCTGTATAATAATGTAAAATATGGGATTAAGTATGAGTACAAAATTTAACTTCTTGTACATAAAACGCTTATAACTTCTAAACTATGAGTCATCGTTTGGTAATTAGCCTCATTTAATTCAACGTTAAAATGACTTCGGAAACAATTTTTTGCAGATAGTGAAGTAAAGTGTGTACATTAATAAATATCAAAATAAGTACTTTTTATACATAAAAGTTCTATTCGTACTATTAGTCGTGCATAGTTTCAATCGATTTAGCTTGAAAAAATTACTTAGGAAACAATGTCTCTTTTGTTTAGTCAGATGCAAAAATACAGTGGTGGCCAAAAGCGTGGGCATTTTTTGAAAGTTTCATGTTTTTCAACTTTGTTTGCTTGTAAAAAATATTAATTTTCACTTAAATACAAACGTTTACATATCAAATTGAAGGTAATTTAATATAGAATTTAATAATAAAAACGGAATTAAAATATCTTTATTACAAAGAAAGTTATGCTCATTTTAGTAGAACAATCAAACACAAATCGTTTTGAATAAGGACGTGTTTCGTAATAAAAGCGTGCTAACCAATCACAAACACTGTTCTTAGGACCAATAAAATGTCTATAACTATAGTTTAGGTTATTTGGATGGTAAAAGAGTTATTGTTGTGGAAATATTTTGGGGAATGATGCATACTAGTACAATTAAATAGAGTATTGCTGTTTTTAAATATTTAAAGTCCTTTTTTTCTAATTAAACTAATTTTAAACAATTTCATCAGCAAGAAGAACTAATTGGACATCTACAAAAAAAAAAGCCGAATTGTCATATTGAGAGAAAATGGCCTCTCTTATGCTGAAATTGCAAGACAAGTTGGTGGTTCAGTGACTTGTTCTGGTGTACGAAAGTTCTGTTTACATTATGAAAAAACGAAATCAGTGGAAAATAAAGCCACATCAGGCCGAAAAAAATGCACAAGTGCTACTGCCGATAGAAAAATTAAACGGCTATGCCTTCAAGATAGAAAAATTTCATTAGATGTGAAATGAATGCAGCGGGTATTGCTGTAAGTTCAAGAACAATAAGAAGAAGGTTATTAGGATTTGGACTACAAGCTAGAATTCCAAGGAAAAAACCACATTTAAATCAAAAGCAACGCGAAAGACGAGTTGGCAAAAGAACACATTAAATGGTCAGAAAATCAATGGAAGCAAGTAATTTTGAGCGATGAGAGTAAAATATCGCTCTTTGGTAGTGATGGTACAAAATTTGGAGACGTAGAGTAGGTGAAGCACTTCATCCTGATTGCATTGAAGCAACTACAAAAAACCCAACAAATGTCATGATTTGGGCATGTATGTCTGCAGATGGTGTGGGCCGAATTTAAGTGATTGATGGCATCCTGAATGCCAAAAAATGCATCGAAACTGTCCTGAAACCAAAATTCATACCTTCCATCAAGGAACTCTTCCCCAACAACGCACCATTTTTTTTCCAGCAGGATTCAGCTCCATGCCACACAGCAAAATTATGCAAAGCATGGTTTCAAAATAAAGGCATAGATATATTACCATGGCCAGGAAACAGCCCTGGTCTCAATACAGTTCAAAATTTGGGGTGACGTTTGAAAATCCTTGTACGAAAAAAACGTCCACCCAATAAAAGACAACTTATTGAAGCTATAATTGATTCTTGGCACCATGTGATTACGAAAAATGAACTCCAAACACTCGTTCACTCAATGAAAAGACGCTGTGAAGCTGTCTTAAAAAATAAGGGTTATCCTACTAAGTATCACTTTAAAAAAATGCAAATCTAAGATAGATCTTACTATTAGTTGCATAACTTTTTTTGTAATACTGTATTTATTATTAAATTCTAAATTAAATTACCTTCAGTTTGATATATAAACGTTTGTATTTAAGTGAAAATTAATATATTCTACAAGCACACAGTCAAAAAACATGGAACTTTAAAAAAATGTCCACACTTTTGGCTACCACTGTCACGGGTGAAAGCCCTTATATAGCAAGACGGAAAAGAGAAAAACCTGGTTCGTAAAACATTTCATTCCAGCATTTTTTTCGTAAAAAATAAAATATCTGTAACTATCAAGATTTCTTTTAAAATTTTAGCATATATATGAAACTGCTTCTTTTCGAAGATAAAGTAGATATTGTTGAATAATTTAAAAAAAGAATAAGAAAACTCCTCCCCAAAACTAGCTATAACTGAAAAGGTTTCACTACCAGCCTTTCCTATTTTCCGTCTCGCTTTCACCCCTGACCACTGTAGGTACAAGTATAAAATTTTTCTTTTTAGTACACAAACTTTTATAACTTCTAAATCATCGGTTGGAAATTATTGTTGCTCCATTATCACTAATATTGGACGTGTACTAGCAATCACTGTTAAGGGATTGTAGGTTGTTTTTTTTTTTTTTTATTATAAATTTTTACTTTTTTTTCGTATTTTAGTCTGTGTTTTTTGTGTCAAAATACTCTGATCACAGTTACACATTCTCTGTATTGCATTTTCTTAAAATTCAATTTTTAACTTTTTTTTTTAAAAAAGCTATTAGGAACATGTAAACGAACCAGAGAAAATGTGTACGGACTATTGATATCTATAAGTTACTGGCACTTCAAACCAGTTACTAAATTTTCTGTACTTGTATGGTCTGTTAAAAGATGCATTGCATGTTTTTGCATAATATTACAAATGCAGTGTAATATTTCATGTTGGATGATTTTTATTGATTACAATGTGTTGAAATTTTATGCTTAAATATAATTTATGTAATATTAAAGAGACTTCTGTGCTATTTCAGTTAAAGTTTCTTAACAACAGTACTCTTCTTTCATTAACGTAGCACCCAGTATTTAAAAAAGAGACATTGTTTTCTTCGAATAATAAATGACTTTTTATCAAAATAGTAACAGTTAACGCTCAATTGTAATTTTTTTAATGATGTTCTTATATTTGCATAAGTACAATTAGTCTTGCATTTCAATAAAAAAAAAAAAAAAGGAGGAATCTCCAGGAGTGGAAAGTTATATGAAAAAGTGCGAGCATCATGGAGGACAAAACAGTTCCAGAGATGCTCGCCATTGATTTTCCTCTTATAAAATGCTATCAGGAGAGTATGGTGCAGATCTGCCTGTAGAAAGTCGTGACCAGTCTGAAGCCTTTAACACGAAACCCCTATAGCCCTAGGAAGAGTCCTTATTTCACATGATATTAACTCTAAATGTAATTTACTAAAGAACTTCAGAAGTAACAACCATAATTTTTATTCAGAAAAAAACACACACAAAATAAATAAGAATTTTTTTCTTTTAACATTTTTCTATTTCTTCTAAATATGTGTTTGCAGACATCTACATCAAAAATCGTGATATTTTTTCCTATTTTCAGTGAAAGTAGGATCGGAATAAGGAATACTCACCGGTAAGGATGAGTACCGCAATCGAACTTTAGGCGGGTACAGTTTCTGATGAGTTTCTTTCAATTCCAAGAATTCAGATGACTCTTGAAATGGCAATGTACTCGATAACATGACATCGCGGCTTGTGTTGCGTAAAAAAATCGATTCATCCTCATCGTCAAAATAAATCAAATTAGGATATATTTCAGGATGCTTGAATGTGGGTATGAAGTACTTAGTGGACTTTGGTATAAACACGCATTTATTTTTCTTGGTGGTTTTACTGCCAGGTTTTCTTCCACGCTTTTTTTTCACCGGTTCCAGAGAGATATCATTCTCAGAAACTGCTGATTCGGTTGTTTCAGACAGAAAGATAGGTTTGTCTTCAATAAAGAGAACTGGAAGAGCCAAGGAATTTAAAATAGAGTCATAATCTACATTTTCTTTATTACTTTGTTCCTCTTCTAAGTACATCTCATCCTCAAATTCTTCTTTGATGTCAGGTGAACCATCAGATTCTTCCTAAGCAGAAAAGAAAATATGTATGCATATATATATGTTAACTCATATTTATATTTTGTTTAAACCTTTCAGAAATTGCGCTGTTACTCGTCAAATACACTAAAAGTCGCAGTAGGCAAAAAATAAGTTATTACGCATTATCTGAGACGCGTGATTCTCCAGTACGGGAAATTAAAAAAGTAAAACTAGACAGCAAATTTTTGTAGTCAAACTTATAGAGACGACTAACCTGGCGTCACTTCCCTTGCCTCACTACTGGAAATCCATCAATGATTAATCAATTACAAATACTACTAATAAGAATGTGTATCTATTGGGATAGGAATACGAATCGTTCTATAAAAATAGTCGTTATTTTTTTATGCCACTTGTTAATACTGACAAGCTTATATTTGTTTTCCAGTGGCGCCATCTATGGTCAAGAAATTGACATCTGCGATACACATACAGTTACAGCTTGTTTTATTGGGAGGACACATTCACACCCCATCCATCCTTCCGTAGATCATAATTTTGACCTGAACAAGAGCACGATCAATCTCCGATCCAGTACCTCCAGGTATTGATTTGTTGTGGGAACTTGGAGGACTTTGTGACCCTGACAGATTTAGCGTGCATCAGTCACTATTTTGTACACGTCAATAAAAATAGTTCAAACGGAAATTGATAGAATGATAGTAGAACATTGATCTAGTTCAGTCTTCGACTTGAATCATCTCAATAACTAATTTTTAAATATTTAAAAGAAAATTCGTTAATAATAGCTGAAAGTGAGCTTTTTCTTGATGCAGTGTTTGATCAATCTTAAATTAAAGGTTTAACTATTCAAAGGAAAGTCTTGTTCTGAAATTCTTTATTTTGATTATCAATAAATAGAATATTTATGAATGCGAAAATATTAATAGATGGACAAAGAGGTAGAAAATTCCTGTTTTAAAAGGAGGCGTTTTTAGTAAGAAGATACCCAGAAATATGGAGGTTGTCTGTCGTATAAAGACCCATAGTTACCACAGTATAGCGGAGTTGCTGTCCTTCACAGGGTGATAAAATTTTAGCCAAACCTTTAGTCAAGATATTGAGTAGAGGTCAACGTATGCAAGTCCAAAACGAAATGATCAACTTTGTATTTTTGAAAAAAATTGTTAAAAATCAAGTTGTTTAAAGAGACAAGAACTTTTACAATATTAGTCGTTTTTGATATCATAATTAAGTGAGGTAGTTTTATTCCAATATTTATTACAAAGGAAAAGCATGATTAAACTAAACTGCTGTTTGTAGAAAATGCAACACCATGAAGGAATCATCAGAATCAAATGAAATTCGCAGCAAATGTCAATTATAGGATATTATGCAAATTAATAAAGTTTCAGAGCCATCGCGCGTGCGTGGCGCGCGCAGCGCCCTCTGAATTGATGCTGAAAGCGTATAAATAAAGTGCTGTAGCGGGACGTTGAAAATAGTCTATGATTATTTGTTAGTGACAAACGTTTAGTGAGACCTGAGTATGCCTCCACGACGGAAGAATAAGAAATTCAAGCAACTTACGGAGTTTGAACGAGGGAGGATAATCGGCCTTCGAGAAGGAGGATTTTCCTATCGCGCAATAGCAGCTCGTATGCAGCGGAACAGTTCCACAGTGATGCGAGTTTGGAAGCAGTGGACCGACGAGCACCGAACAACTCGAAAAACAGGCACTGGACGACAGAAGGTGACGTCAGAGCGCGATGATCGACACCTGCTCCGCATGGCGGTGAATGATCGCACAGCTTCCTCCAGGCAGCTGGCAGCACATTGGTCTACTGCTACAGGTGTACAATTGTCGGCTTCGTCAATTCGTCGTCGTCTGCTGCGCCGTGGATTGCGTGCAAGGGTGCCATTATACAGGATTCCCCTCACGGCGGATCATCGACGGCTGCGTCGGCAGTGGGCTCTTGAGCACAGAGACTGGCGAGCTGATTGGCACCAAGTTGTCTTTTCAGATGAATCACGCTTCAATTTGTGGACCCATGATGGCCGTGTTCGTGTTAGACGTTATGCCGGTCAACGCTGCCTTCCTGAGTGTATTATTGAACGACATAGTGGTCGAACACCCGGAGTTATGGTCTGGGGTGCGATTTCGTATCATGGACGATCCAATTTGATACGAATTGAGGGTAATCTCAATAGCAACAGATACGTCCGTGAAGTGCTACAGCCCGAAGTCGTTCCTTTCCTTCAAGGCATCCCTGGAGCTATCTTTCAGCAGGATAATGCACGCCCACATGTTGCGCGGACTGTTAGAGACTTCTGTTCAGCACAACGCATGCAACTTCTTCCTTGGCCTGCTTATTCGCCGGATATGTCGCCTATTGAGCACGTGTGGGATATGGTTGGTCGGCGTCTCACTCGTGATCCGCGTCCTGCAGTTTCCAAAGACGAACTTTGGTTGCGCATACAAGCGATATGGAATTCTCTTCCTCAAGCAGATATTCAACATCTGTTTGACTCCATGCCACGTCGTATAGCAGCACTTATTGCAGCGCGTGGTGGCTGCACCAAATACTGATTTCGGACGCTTAATTTGTTTCTTTTGTTTTGAAAATTTCATCATTTATTTGTATCAGTACAAGTCGTTTCTGCATTAAATTTCATTTGATTCTGATGATTCTTTCATGGTGTTGCATTTTCTACAAGCAGCAGTTTATAAAAATCGTGAGCCTTTTTAATAATTATTACATTTTACGTCAGTATCATCCACACATTTACAGCAATATTTCATTTCAGTTAAATATTCACATTCAATGACAGGTTCCAAATCATTTTACCTAGAAACTAAATTTAAAACGTGAAATTCAAAGAAAAATAAAGTTTGATCTGAAAATAATTTTGCTAGGTAGGCCATTATATGGATTACTAATTACTAGATATTGTCAACAATATGGATTATTAATTACTAGATAGTGACCTATCTAAAGCTGATTAAGCAAGAGAAATTTCGCTTGACTAATAGGAAAATGAATTATTATTACTTAGGTGGCATGCTATAATGTTTGGCACAATTTTGCTACAGTGCCCTGATAAATTAAAAGGCGCCAACTACATTTTTTTTCTATTATTACCAAATCGGTCTGAAAATATATACCTTTATATGATATCAGAAAGTTCTAATTCTAATATAGTGATGAGTTTTATTACCTCATTGATATCGTTACCGAGTCGGTCCAAAAAATACGCCTTTATACGTCACCAGAAAGCTCGATATGCAGAACAGTGATTGGTTACATTGATATTGGCCCTAACCCTTATTGGATACAGAAGGAAATGTTTTTTTTTTTTTTTTTTTAAAAAAACTTATAATGGAACATAGATCTTTGTATCTTATGAGGAAAGTGTAAGCAGGAATTATCGACAAACGAAAGAAAGAAGTAACACAACAAAGTCATAGTAAATTTAAATGTTATAAATCTCCAAAGTACTAATTCTTATTTTAAACGTTATCACACTTAATGTTATTTCTAATTGTTATTTTATGGTTTATATTCGCCTCTAGATTATTTACATACCTGTATTCGCTCCCAATGCATAATTGATGAGAAAAATTACAAAACTTATTTTTTTAATGAAAAATTATTGGGAGGGTTATGAAATAACTCTTATAATAGCTCTTTTGAAATGTTTAATACATCTAAATTTCCTATAAATACTGAAAATTTAGATGATAAAAATTTTTTTTTAAAGAAAAGTGGCAAACACTCCCATTTAGTGCATCTAGTTTGAGGTAAATATTGAATTATTTATATAAGTTTCAGTGGTAAAATAACATAAATTTTATTTTTAGAGTAGATAAATTCCTCAAAATTAAAATTTAATAAATTTTGATCTCATAGTCGTGATCGCCAATTCGGCAGTGCCAGCCACTTCTCCAACAAGTTATATCTTTCTACCTCCTTTTTTTATTGTAGAAAATTTTATCAGCATTTCTATCCAGTAAATTTAGAGCAAATATTTAGCAGATCAATAGACCGTTATAGAAAGAATGCTGGCAGATAAATGGTACTACTCCGTTTGCAACTTACAAATGCCAAATTTAACCAATTAAATTTAAAACTAATTTTCTGTTCCAAAAGTTATGCCTTAAATGCTTAAAAATCCGCAACGTTTTATCGGGGGGAAAAGTTTCATTAAAATATTTTTATTTTTTAATGATAATAATTAAAAAAAAATCACACTATTATTTACTCTATTTTAAATTAAGCTAATTTTTTGAATCACTTTAACTGCAGCTACTTCAGACAAATATTTTAAAAATATATAATAAGAATCTTACTTAAAATATACTTACTTGAATGTACTGATTCTCAAAAAAATATCCGTTTCTTTCTTTTAAGGCTCCTGATTTTCTTGTTACTTTATCAAGTAAATCTGGCCTGTCTCGCTGAAAATGAACATTAGAGAATTCGTGCAAGTCTGGATTAATTTTATAAGTATGTTTATGAGTATAGTCATAAACTTTCCGAAATCCATATAAATTCAGTTGCCTGACAAAGCTAGAAATATTATCAGTTTTGAAAAAATCGTTTTTTATGCTCATAAATTCTTCTTTAAACAAAGAGTAACGCAATAAAATGGATTTTCCATGCGGGCTCCAGGTAACTGCACCACTTTGACACTCATTTGCTATTTTCCATAATTTTTGAGGAAATCTTAGAGGTGAAGGAACATTATTATTATTATTAGGTGCCTGATTTTTTAAATATGCTTGAGAAAGCATAACGATAATTAAAGTGCAATATTTTCTTGCCCTTGAAAAAAAAAAATTAGTTCTTCACCCACGTTAAGAAAATCTGAAAGAAATAATTGCGATTTAAAGTTTATGTGTTACCATGGAAACTCAGAAACTGTTACTATTAACTAATGACAAATTTATTATTAAAAAAAAAAAAAATGTGATATATATATTTTTCTCCTAATATTTTCGTTCTTGAAGTCTTAAAAGACGAAAGCAATAACTGCGAACTGCTATTAAAAAACAATTTTAAAATGTGATTTTTTTTTCGAAATTTTATTACGAATAAATACGTAATTTGAAACCTAGTTATAAGGCTACGTATTTTTTATTGTTATTTATATTTATAATAATTCTGTATACAAAGGGTAATTGCTTCATATAACAGTTTCTTTATTTGAAATTACATACGTTTAGAAAAAAATTTATGTCGCTTTATATTTATTACCATAAAATGTTACTGATTTTTATTTAATTAACACAAATTTCTCTTTAACCAACTTGTTATAGCTTATTATTAATAATATATTTCGGTACATTAAAAAAATATCAGCATAGAGAATGCCGGGAGCAATGGCACTTAACCTTAAAAAAACAACAGTGTAGAGAATACCTGTCAGTGACACTTAATCTTCAAAAACATCAATATAGGTTATATCGGGCAGTGGCACGTAACCTTAGAAAAACATCAGTAAGTAGGTGAGAGTATACCGGGCACTAGCACAAAACTTTTAAAAAGCATCAATGTAGAGTATATCTGGCAGTGGCACTTAACTTAAACATCAGTATAGGGTATACCGGGCAGTGGCACTTGACCTTAAAAATATCAGTGTAGGATAAATCAGCAATGGCACTAACGTTCCTTGATCACTCTGATTAATATAAATAATAAGCTGCGATTATTAATAATAACCGTAATCCATACAATAATAATATTTTTTTTTAAAAAAATTATCTTAACAATTAAAAAAAAAAATTAATATAAAATAAAATTAAGTAAAACAGAGTTATGTCTGAGCAACTAAGTAGAATTATTCTTCACCAATTTGGCAAAAGTAGATGGGGTAAAATCGCCTAAAAAGCATCATTTACACCGTTAAGCAATTGAAACGCGCATTTAGAAATTTTTCAGTGTATCCCTCCGCTTATGTTAGGTTTACGAGGTGATGTGTGAACAGGCTTGATATTCTAGGAAGTTTTATTATTGTGCTTCGAGTTTAGATATATACGTAATTTTAGTACGAGTTTTCTGTGATTTATAAATAAATATTCAAAAGGTTGCTAGTCGTAAATAATTTGAGAAAATTAATATCACAACATAAATAAAACGTAAGGTTTGCCATGTTTTGAGTTGTATCCCCTATTTAGCTATATTTGTAATAGGTCACCGTTTGTTATTTTTTGGGTAGTATCACAGTTATACAATTTAATGATTTTTGAAAATTAAATTAAAAATTGAATAACAATATCAAGTATAATATTATTACCTTGCGCAAATCCAGTTTTGGGCCAATCCTTGGTAACTAACAAATCAAACGAGCTTCCGTAGTGTAGTAAGAATGCGCCATAAAACAAAACTCCTATATTTAGGCTTTTAGCTCTATTTGCGCTTCTGTTTTCAAATTTTGTAATCTGGCACTCTTATTACAAAAATACTTTAAATCATTCTTGAAAGTTTCCCGTAAGTTCACTTGAATTCGCTACTCGCTTTATAAATTTCGTTTTGTATTTTGTTCTGTTTTTACTTTACATTTTATTTTCTGTTTTGTACATGATATATTTGTTACTGATATATTTGATAAGATAAATATGGTTGCAAAGTAAATTCTTCTCATAAATATTTAGTTTCTATATTTAAGGAACCATAATAAAATAAATTCTTTTTCTTCAGGGAAAACTTATTCTTATTGCTTATACTAATCACAGGTATTAATTTAATATTTAAAATTTTTTATTTTTTTTCGAAAACTATTGTGAACTCTCCATTAAAATTTAAACACCACTGGTTTTACTTCAATGTTGCTCAGATTACTTATTTAGTTTAACCTTTGCGTAATTATTATAATATTAGTTATTGAAAATTATTTAAAATCTTTGTGTTAAAAAAACCTATGCGAAATTAGTGCTAAAAAGAGATAGAAGAGACGTAAGAGTGAAGGAGATTACAAAATATAAAAATGGCAAAAAGGAATTATACCCGAGTTTAAAATTTTGATTAGAGTGTAGAATAGGGTGCCCCTTGTATTGGATACTGTACCTTTAAGCCTTTTTACTGTATAAAATCTTCCACTTGACTATTATTTTTTTATCGATAAATTATTAGAAAATCCTATTTATGAGACATTTTCTCTGTTTTATGTAAGAATAAACGAGGAAAAAAAATGACCAAAATAAAAGGAGACACCCGATCGTAAACTTTTATCGAGATTTTAAATATATCAGAATACTTATGTAACAAAAAATTAAGATTGTATAGTATATTTAATAACCTCTTGGCGAAATGAGTATGACATTTTTTTCCCCCTAATGGAATTGGCTTTTTTTTGCATGCTTTAAAATAAAGTTGATTGCCATTAAAATTTCAAGATGCCAAATATATATTTGCTATTTCTCTTCAACAGAAGTCTCATCTACTTCCATATAAATCTGATCTTCCTCCTTAGGTTTCAAACGTATGAGATATGACAGATCTTCATCCTCTTGAACCACTTTCAAAACATCAATCGTGGTGATTTTGACTCGGCCACCAGATCGCTTCTGCGCTGATTGATAACATTTTTCCAATATTTCAGATCCGAGGTATTGTAGTACACCTTCTAAAAAGAAACTCGCTGCTGGATCAACGCGTTTCTTGTAGTTTTCTTGCAAACGTTTATGAATGAAACGAGGATCTAATGCATTTTTTGGCTTTGATGAAAAGGATTTGGACATAATGCTGAAGATTTTAAATCTTAAAATCTTTTTTAAATTATTAACTACATGGAAGTAAATACAATGAAACAATTTTGAGTTAAATACGCCGGTAATTGTTTTGAAGGGGAAAAAAATAATATTTAAGAATAGCTAGCTCATAGCTCTATGAAAAAATATATATTATTAATCCCTCAAGTATTCCTCAATAAATAAAATAAAATTCAAATAAAATTTATTCATAATTTTAATTAATACTAATAAATAAAATGTAATTACTAATTGGCTTTTTAAAAAACATGAGCTTATGATGAGGGAAGTCAATAATGTCGAAGTCATGTGATCCAGCTTTGAGTTTTCATTTTGAGTTTTCATTGAGTTTTCAGGGCTGTGGCAACCCTGCTATCGGCTTATAATGGCAACAATATTTAATGTTTTACTTTACTTCCATATTCTTTTACAAAGTAATAACCAGTAGAGTTATAAGCGAAAGCAGAGAGCTCGTAGCACTTTACAATACTCAATAATAACCAGTACATGCCATTTTTTTTTTTTTTTTTTGAAAAACTGCTGTTCAACAACATGTTAATATTGCGGCTGCTTTCATTAAGTTATTTAAAGTAAAATGCCAATAAAAAAGAAATGGCATTTTTAAAATTAAAAAAAAAAAAAACATTTTAACATTATAGTAAATAAATCATGAAAAAGATGAGCACTTATCAAAAATTTGCATTAGTATTTACCATCGCGCTTTTCAAAACAAAATAAAGTACTACTTAAATTCATTAATAAATGTTTCTTTAAAAAACGTTTTCAACATTTATATCAGTTCTTTTTAGCTATTGTTTTAAAGAAAATTGTAATTCGGCTTATTTCTTTTCATTCATGTGTATTTACCCCCAAAACAACTATATAAGTACCGTTCCATACTGCGAATATAACTACTTGGCATAAAACCTAATTTAAGATTATTAATATGATGAAACGATTAAGATTATTAATACGATAACGATGAAAAAATTTCATTTTTCTTTTTAGGCATTTTCAAAATAAAGTCTTTCATTGGTTAATACATTCTTAATTGCCTTTATATACTTTATTTTTAAAGTCAGGGTTCTATCGGGACGGGTGAGTCATATATGCATTCTCAGGTTGGCGACAATCGGGGTTAAAAACATAAAACTGGTAGCCAAAATATTTTTATAGCAGTTTGCTTGACATTTTTAATTCAATAAAATTAATTGAAAATATGAAGTACAAAATACGCTTATTAAATTTTATAATTATTATTTAAAAAAATGAAGAGAAAGTCTATATAACCAAGCAAAAATTAGACCTCGACCTTATTTGTTCGATTTTCGAAACAGTAACAGATTTTTTTTTTCTTTTCGAATCAATAACTCTTGAACGTACATCATCGATCTTAAGGTGTGGTAATGACTAACAGCTTGAAGACAAGAAAGAAACTTGTTTAGACTTGGGAGAGAAAAAATATTTTTGTAAGTTTCATCACGTTTTTACTTTCACTAGAATATTGGATATCATACGATTATAAGTAATCCCTAAGGGAAATTGCTTCAATTTTGAAGGTCAAAAACGAAGACATGGATTTTTCTAACAAATAAAGAAATGTTTATGTTGACCCATTTGGACGGTATGTCAAGGTAGAACATATGGAACATGAGGATTCTTTGTTCGGAAGATTCAACTTATAAGACATTTTTTATTTCCAATGGTAGTGTGACAAAAAGAACAATTTTAAACTATATTTTTTTTCTATTTTTGAAAGAATCTTTTTTTTTTTAACAAGTGTCTCAAATTTTAAATATAAGTAATATTTTGAGAAAATAATATTTTACGGTATAATAATTTTTTTTCTTTGTTCTGAAGATTCAACTTTGAAATAAATTTTCCATTTCTAATAGTAGTGTGACAAAAAGAAAAATTTTTAAATTTACTTTTTTTTCTTTCTATTTTTGAAAGAATCTCTTTTTTAACAAGTGTCTCAAATTTTAAATACTATTAATATTTTATGAGAATAATATTTTTCGGTATAATAGTTTTTTCTTTGTTCTAAAGGTTCAACTTTGACAGAAATTTTTCATTTCTAAAAGTCGCATAACAAAAAGAAAAATTGCAAATTTAAATTTTTTTCTATTTCTTAAAACGAGCCTTTTTTTTTAACTAGTGCTACCTTAAACATTATAATTTTGCTGAAATAATATATTACGGTATAATTTTTATTTGTGGCAAAAATAAAAATTGTACACATTAATTTTTCATTTATTTATTTGTAAACGAATCTTTTTTAAAAATTGTAACAAATCTTAAATTTGCATTGAATCCTTTTAGAAAAAATAATATTTTACACTATACTTATTTTCTATTTTTAGTTTCAGGTGAACACTAAGATTTTGTAATGAATTTTTTTTTTTTTTTTTTTAACAAGATTCTTTTTTACAAATTGTATTCCTAAATCCAACTTTATAAACTGTATTATTGACATTTTGAGAAAATAATATTTTACGGTATGATCATAAGTTTCGAAATGAAATTTTTATTAAATGGAAACATTACTTAAAAAATTCCTAAGTTTATGTCAGTTGCTTGTTAAAACTGCATTTTAGAATTTTACTAAAAAGTTTTCAAAATAACTTATAAATAAAACAAAATATTTAGTCAGTAATAATACCGTTAACTATGAGTGATTAAACGTATTCATAAAAATAAATTACGTATTTAAAAAAATAACTTATTTCTTCTCAGTTTGTTGTGAAATTTTTGTTTATAAAGTTTCATCACCAAATTATATTTTTGAGCTATTATTTTGGCACAAATTATATGAACAATAAGTAATAGTTACAGTAAAAAAGTTAACTTCATTAAAAAAAAATTTCATCAAAAGAATTTACAAAAATAAGAATAATTTTTATCTCTTTTCTCTTGAAATTTTCTCTTGAAATTTTATTTAAGTTTTTTTTATCAAATTATATTTTTTAGTTATTATTTTAACGTAGATGGTGTAAAAATAAATGTTCAACTAAATTACAAAAAGAAAACTTAATTGGATTTCTGCAAATGACGTCATCATAGGTAAATTCTGGCATTTGTCGATTCAGAATCAAATCAGGTTCTACACACATACAAAGTCGCTTACTAGATATCCAATTAAATTTGATATAAATTACACGGTTAAGCATAATCATTTCACTTCTTCTGGAATTGCAAGTACTCAATTGACCATTTTTTTATTTTCTTCAAATGATTTAAACAAAATTTCAGCCATTTAGTTAATCTTAAAATTTTTTTTAGAATCGTAAGTAGTTGGTGGTCTGTAATTCTGCTGGAATTCCTGTTTCACACTTAAGTTTTATAATTTTCTCACAGTAAAACAAAATGTAAAATAAAGTTATACTTCCAAAGCGGCAGCTTACGTTTTTTTAAGATAGAGAGACTGATAATTAAAATAGATAGAGAGACTGATAGTTAAAAACCTAATTTCATATCTTCTTTTAATTTGTAATTGCAATCTTACGAGAATGTAATTTGTAATGGCATACCATTTTCTTAGTTAAATTACGAATCGAATACAAATGTTTATTTTAATTTGACCTGTAACTATATCCTTGTTTTTACTTCATCAACTGTATTTATATATTTATCTTTAACTTACACTATTTCGTTTATAATTTCACGTTTAACTACTTTAAGAAAACTCACCCAGAAAAACATTTAAATATTAACTACTTGTTTTTCTTACAAGCTGCTTTAATTGCAATGTATGTTAGATGTTAGCCTTCTATTGTCAAAATGAATTATTCTGTTGCATATTTAAGAGAAATGCAAGCAGAGATTTAAATGAATCTTTAATACTGTAAGCATTATTCAACGTCATATATACATTACGGCCTTCGCTGGAAAAGTCATTAATATTAAATAAGCATTTACTTTTTCTTTCATTTTATTCCTGTAGTTAAGCTTAGAAAACGAATTTAAATATCCGTTATGAGAATTGTGCTCAATGCATTTAAATATTTCGCAAGCTTAAAATTTCTTATCTGAAAATTGAAATCTAGATTTGTTAGTTAGAACGTAATATGTTATGTAATATGTTCGTTATGAAAGTAATGGAACATTATGATTAAAACAAAAAATTAATTTTCGTTGATATGATACCGCTAAAGTCAGCAAAAAATATATTTTGGTATATTTTAATTAAGAAAAAATCTACTAGTTACTAAAAATATCTGTTAAATTTTTGAAATTATATTTGTACTAAAATATAAAATCAAAACAAAGTAGTTGGAAAAAATATTTTTCGTTTACATTCAAAAACTTATCAGTAATTGATTTTGTAGATTAAAGAAATATTTGTGGTGAATAATTGCTTCTCTTAGACTTAACTAACTGCACAAATAAGTGCAAATTTGAAAAAATATTGTTTGGAAGTGAGCCGTGTTAGGAAGATTTTGTGTTTTACGCAGAAAAAGACGCATGCATTTCATGCTGTTAATAAATAACCATAAATTATTAAAATGCTAAATGCAGTATTTTTCACTTATTTTCACTTAAATTAATACAAAATAATGAAAAAGTATGAAAAATTTGTTTACTAAAAATTCTGTGTCAAATGATTGAAAATAATTTTATATCTTTATTTTGACCTTCCTCTTACTTAAAATAAGCTTCAGATATGCGTACAAGTCTTGATGATGTTGTTTCGATAACAAACACTCTAAATAAAGCTCGATATCACCCACGGCATGGATTTATAAAAAATAAAAAAAAAAAACAATAAAAAAAAACATACATATCAAAAGGCGCGTTAATATAATTTGATATATTAGTATGCGCATTAAATTTGCATAATCTTTCAGAATCTGAATTGTAAACAAAATTTTGTCCTAAAGTCACTATTAACGAAACCTCCCTAAGAAGTATTTTAATTTTAAGCGTGAATTGCTTGATAGGTGCCAGGTTGCCATTTTATGAATCTTGAAATCTTTTGAAAATGGTAGACAAAGAAACAAGAGCAATTCTTTTTCACAAACTGACAGAATCTTCTGAAGTCGTCGACTTCAGTTTAATTTTTTATTAGTTTCGTTGTTGGCAATAAAAATGAAACAAGTTGAAAGTTTAGTTTCTTGCCCGAAGCACTAGGACTAGAACGATGTCGAGAAAAAGTAGATTATTACTAGAATAATAACAATTATTACCGTGAGTTCTAATTCAAGGTAATCAAGTGACTTGGAAGGTTCGCCATTCAATAATATTTTTCGTGACTTTTCAAAATTCATCGTGGATAGCTACTGTTGCTCTTGCTTATCTTCTCGTTCTTCATCTTCTTCGGACAAGTTTACGAACGCTATTTAGTGGGATTGCTCCTTTTTGAGTGGAATCTATTTTCGTAATAGTGTTTTACGTCATTTTTACTGTTTGATAATTATCATTTCAATAACATTTACTAGAGAAGTATTTTTGTTGTTGTCTTTGCGAGCAACGGCAATGAATAGTTAAGCGCACTTCTTTATCAACAATTTTCAAAATTGCTTGAATTTGTTATAAATGGATAATATAGTGGACAAATGTTCCAAAGGATTTAATTTTAAAACAAGATAGTTTTAAAAAGTGTTTTTAGGAAAAGTCAAGAAGATTTTCGTGTTGTGTTTTTAAGACAATAATCAATGAAATCGACTCTCTTGTAGCACTTATGGCAATTGCAAAACTAATAATTATCTTGTAGTTCATTAGATCAAGGTAAGCAATTAATTTTCGCATAGTGTTTTCGACAATAATCAATGGTGGAATCTTTTTTATGGAAATCTTGAAAACTACCAGCAAATAATTATCTTGTTCTTTTGACAAAGATAAGCATATAATTTTCTCGCAGAACTTCCAAAAACGATAACTATTAAAGCAGACGATAAATTTGGAATTTTATAATCTGTTTTTTAGCATAGAAAATTTATATATTGTTTTTATTTGAACAAATCAAGTCGATTTTGAAATTTAAAAAAAAAAATGAACCAAGAAAATAAGAGGATTATTGGAAAAGCAATTTGAAGGAAAGATAATATTTTTAAAAATAAAAGACAATTACGTTTGT
This sequence comes from Parasteatoda lunata, assembly GCA_949128135.1. NCBI lineage: Eukaryota > Metazoa > Arthropoda > Arachnida > Araneae > Theridiidae > Parasteatoda > Parasteatoda lunata. The sequence continues at coordinate 58,315,524 of OX421978.1, read as the reverse complement.
TATCTCAATAACTTCGAAGATAATGGAACTAAGAATTAGCCTTTTAATATGTTCAATGTTTTTGTCGACTTTTGTTATTTGCAATGAAAGTGAAAACAAAAGTGACATTGTTACAACAACTATTTCGGCATATGACGAACAGCGTAACATAGACTATAAGATTTATCGTGAAAGAACTGATGGAATGATTAAAAGATTTGAAAACGGTTTAAAGAAATTCATAAGAGATACTATAAAGAGTTTTATGCCGAAACTTTACGAATACAATAATGAATCAACTATGTCAACCAAATGCACCAGTTCCCTCATAAAGTACGTTTCTGGCCTATCAAGTGTGAAAGTCTGGGCTATTAAAAGTAGGTGTTATTTCGAATTTTTATATGTCTTCTTTTCTATGTTTTCAGGTCTAATTTCCTACCTGCAAACGTGTGTTTTTTTCAAGAGTAATAATGATGAGATTTGAAAATTCAATATATATTTTGAAAGAACAAACACCATTATACATTAAAATACCATTAAACTTTATAATATTGCGTAATTTATACGCATGCAGTGGTAGTTTAATTCTGAATTAAATTTTGTAATTCGGGATTTTAATGAAAAAATAGAAGTTTTCCTATTACTTTAAATATGAAAACAATATCTTCCAACAAATCCGGAAGAATTGACAGCTATATAATTTAAAAACATCTTTATTAGTAATGTATTACGCGATTAAATATACTTAAATCGTTACTTTTGCATAGTTATGCTTAAGGAAAAAATAGCATATATAGAAAATTTGATATATTTCTATTACTATTTTAAACATTTAAATTAACATCGGATTATCAATAAATTTACGAAAGACAACAATAGATGTTGCGCACGTTACATTTTTTGAACAATTTGCATTTGTTACAGAAATATATCATAAAAATATAAGAAAATAATTTAAAGACTTGTAAAATTATTTTAAGGATGGGAAAAAAAGTTTAAAGTACTTATTTTTTGATAAAAATAGCGTGGTTAGCGTGGATAAAATAAAACAGCGTCCAAAGTAATCGTATTCATTGCAGCTATTTCTTAAGGCTATAATCCTATTTAAACTTTATAATCTTATTTTTATTTTACTAAAATAAAAATAAGATTATAAAGTTAATATCTAATTAAAAGTTATTATCTAATAAGTTGATTAAAAGTTAATATCTAATAAGATTATAAATATAATATCTTGACACTATTTATCTATTTATTTCTTATTCATTTATTTGGTGTAGTATTGGCTTAGTTTTAACATCATGAATGTCCCAAAACTGGTACTTTTGCAGGAAACCAACTGCTTCGGATTCAACAAAATATTTTAAAAAACGGCAGAGAGCTACAAACTAAAATTTTACATTTTCGGCAAATTTTGCTAAGTTTTTCTAAGTCTGAACACGGCTTAGCATATCAAACAAATCTTTGAATTATTATCTGAGTAAATGTTGAGTGGTTTACTAAACCAAGAATCATTACCTAAAAGATTACCACTCAAAAATATTTATCCGCTGTTGGCCTTTCTGCTATTGATGGTAAGAAAAATATTTATTATAAATGCCTTAATTATAAATATTTAAAGCATTTATGAAAAAAAATTGCTATAATTCTTGTTAATTCTTCTCCGTAGATAAAATGACTTTAAAATTTTTACTGTAAATTAAACTTAACTATTGTTTAAGCTTAAAATTTAGATCTCAGATATGCTCTCACCTTTTGAGCTCTCTAACTTGTTAAAAAGTTAATAAAATTTAAATCTTACAAAAAAGAAAGCAATATACATAATTCTAATAGTTTTCATTTATTAATTTATAATTTATAAAAAAAAAAATATTTTAATAAAGTTCTAGCATTTTAGAAAACCATTATAAAGACAGGAAATTTTTTTTTTTGATGAAAGACAAAAATAAGGTAGAAAAATCAAGAATATAGAAGAAATGGAGAACTTAATTGTAATATTAAAGGAGAACTCAGACTTCTATGTAGAAGTGAAGTTACTAGATTAACTTAGATTTTAATTTATTCAAAAATCATCCTGACAGTCATACAGATTTTATTCCGCAAAAAATACTGTTAAAAATTTTTTTCAAGTACGTGCAGGGATATTTTAACCTGTGTGTTTATGTGTTTTTTTTTTTGTTTGCATGGATTTTAGTGTGATTTTAAATATAATTTTAAATATAATTTACATGAATATACACGAAGTAAAAATAGAAACAAAAATTACCGAGATTTCAAATATATTAGGGAATTTTATTCCTACAATGAGTATGACCTGATAAACTGATATCGACTTATCAATTTTGCTTAAATTTCGTAATTGTTAGATTCAAGCTTTTCGTGATTAGAAAACAATTACGATCTATCAAAAAATAAATTGCACGTTTTAGAATTTGTAATGAATAGGATTAACTATATCCACAACTTAAATCTTAGAATATGAATCACTAACTTTTTAGTTTTACTTTGATTAAAATTAAAATCACCTAAATCATGACTGTTTAAAAAAAATTCTTTAGAAAAAAAAATAGTATTTAAATTTTTTGATGACTTGTTACAGGTATACGATCCCGAAGAAATATAATTTCTATTCACAACATTTGTACGAGTTAATTGGACTGTCATTTGAATGTTCATATTTAATATTAAGCATCAATTACGTCATAATCAAAAACAGCCATACAAATAAAATAGTAACAACAGCAATAATTATAGTTTTATAATTACATATAATTATAGTTTTTAGAGTGTATTAAGGCGCTTTTTTTGGTAAATTAAAGTAAATTACATAAACGGGATTTATTTATTCATTTAGTGATTCATTATTATTTTTAAAAATTTCTTTTATTCTTTTAAATGTGTTTGATTGAACCTAGTTACCAAAGTTTGTAAGTATTTTTAAAATTAGCACTTTGAAAAAAGTTTTAAAAGTAATTACAACCTTAAAACTCACAACTTTGTAACTAAGTTCAATACGACACATTTCGATGATTAAAAGAAAACAAAAAATATTTTTAAAAAAATGAAATAATGAGAAATTTAATATTTAGATAAACTGATCACATAAGAATCGGGTACTTGCAACTCGAGAAGAAGTGAAGTGATTATGCCTAACCATGTCATTTAAAAAAATTAAATCGGATACCTGTAACCGACGTCACGCGTGCGTGTTGAACCCGATTAGCTTCTGAATCGACAAATGCCACGATTTACCTAGTATGACGACATTTGCAGGCATCCAATTAGATAGTATTAAATTATCGTTACATATTGTTGACAAGTAAAATTACTTATTATTGTAGCAAATTCTGTATTCTTAAAATTGAATATCTTCGTTCAAATACAGTTGATTATTTTTCAATAAAAGTAATAAGAATTATATGTACATAAATAAAAGTATAAGAATTATATGTACATAAATAAAAGTATAAGAATTATATGTACATAAATAAAAGTATAAGAATTATATGTTTTATAAACAAAAAGATCTATTTTTTTCTTGTAAACTGTTTATTTTTAAGTGGAAATAAATAGCGAGGAATGAAAAGCAATCACAGTATTTGGTGAACAGAGCATCCTAGTAATTTCAGTTAAAAACAATTATAAAAATGTGTGGCTTTCTAATTTTTAACAACAATCAGCGTTCAAAAATTTAAATCTATTAAATACCTGCGTTGTAGCCTCAAAAATAACCCTTGTCTGAAAATTGTCTTCATTTGCGAATTATCTCTTTCGCAGAGCTGCCAACTACAACGCTTTTTTGCAAAATATTTTATTGAGTGATGGATAATTGAAAACTAAAGCTTATAAAATTCTAGTTAATTTTGCCAACAATTTAAAAGGTCACCTCGGGGAAGTTGGAAAAGATTGGCTTTTTATATAAGCTTTTGAATAATTTGCAAGTAGGGATTTAAAAATAACTTTAAATCAAATTTTATAAGTGAAAGAATAATACATTGAAGTATAAACTTAGTCACCGCTAGAAGAAATTTCTCCAAAATGATGGAAAGTTGACAGGCCTGCTTTTGTTACGTAGTAAATAACTTATCATCTCGTCAGTTTCAAAATAATTTGTACGAAAAAGAAAGCTTAATTTGAATATTTGTAGATTCATTTAGCATTGAGTTCCTTTAGCAAATAGCCTGAATTAAGTTCAAAGTGTCACGTTTATACAGTTTAAGAACGCGGTTAAGGTCTTCCTAGAAAAATAGCTCTCAAAGCACCCGAGGTTTTACGTCAATCCAAGTAAAAATGTCCCTTCATAATTGTATTTGAAAGTAGCTTATTTTTCAAGGTTTTCTTCTTCTTTTTTTACCGTTTTCTGAATATTTTTGCTTGGTTGTTCAAAAAAAAAAAAAAAAATTTATTTATTTTTTAAGCATTTTTTTTATAGCGAAACAATATTTAAAATTTATTCAAAGCTATTTTTTACTACAAATTTAAATAATTATCGAATATTAATCTGCTTATTCCGTCGTACTACCTGCACAATTTTCTACTAGTCAACGTAATTTCAAGTTTTTGAATTTTCTCGGTTGTGCACGGCGAAACAAAACGTAACGTAATGAAAATAAAATAAATAAAAAATTGGGGAAAAAGCACATAGTGTTCGTCCTATAGAGCAGTCCGCGTGTTATTTTTCACTATAAGTTGAACTGAAAACAATTCGCGAACTATTTATCGAACGTTAGATTTTTTTATTCCATAGTACTCCCTGCACTTTTTTCCACACCTCAACGCAGTTTCAAGTTTCTAAGTTTTACAGGTTTTGCAATAGCAAAGCAAAATGTAACGTAATAAAAATAAAGTGAGAAAATATTCGCGCAAAAAACACTGAAAATCGAAATAACTTTTGAACATATTAAAAATTAGAAAAAAAAAAACTCAAGTTCATAAGCAAATATGGCCCCTTTTGCTCGTAAAATTTCAACACTATTTTTTCTGCGGTCTGTAGAGCAGCTTGAATGGTATTTTTTACTACAAGTTTAACAGTTAATGATTCTTGAACTATTTATCGATATTAAGTTTTTGATTGCATCGTACTCCCTGTGCGTTTTGTTTTATCACACCCCTCCGTAATTTCAAATTTCTAAATTGAATAGTTATTGAGCGGTAAAACAAAATGTAACGCAAACTTAAACTGCTAAAACAGAGGCAGTGCTGACGATTTAATATAGAGAAGCTAAAGATTACTCCCAATTATATGTTTAACTGTTAATAACTAGTAGTAGTTACTAACGGATGATTACTTCTTAAGAAATAAATTATTTTCAAAAGAGACTGCTATACTCTATACTGCAATACTTTGAGTTTAACTTTTATCAAATATAAAATGCGTTATTTTCGAAATAAAAATTAACGGACAAAAATATGATAATTGATCCAGATTTCCAGTATGAATCAGGGGACAATTTCTACTACTACTTTCTACTACTACTTCTAGGACTACTTTCAACGAGGCGACACAGGTTCGAATCACGACGATTTCTGCTCGATTTGAACATTGTGCTCCCAGCTACCACCAACCGCAATGCTGACATAAAATATCAATAGGGGTCATCGGTTGGAAACCTCTTGTCAGGCTAACCGTGGAAGATTTCCGAGGTTTTCTTCTCCATGTGAGGCAAATGTTGGTTAGTTTCTCCAAAAAGTTCCCTGCGAAGGTAAACAATATCCCAATGTTTGATTAAGAATTTTTTTGTCTTCAGGGTGAAGCACGAAATTACAAGGCTATAGAGTTGAACTAGGGCTGCCATTTTTCCGAAAGTTTCACAAAATATAAAGTACTGGGTAATAGAAACTTCTCATTTCTACCTTTATTTTAAAAAGGATAACCATTTGTTACTTCTAGAAAATAGTTTTTTGAAAAATAGTTTAATATAGCAATAAATTCAAATTGACACATTGCAGGTAGTATTTTTAATTATTCAATGTAAAAAATTAATAACAGTTAAAAGCAATATTTAATTTTTATTTTATCGGTTTTCCAGAGGGGTAAAGTGCATTCGCTTGACTTTCGCGGGCTCTAATCTGCAAATCATATCCTAAAATTAAGAGACTAAATAAAATTCGAGTAAATGTTCCTTTTAAATTAATTTGCAATTATGAAAAAATGTCACCAAAAGTTGTTAATAGAAATATTAACGAATGTCAAAAAGAGATGAAAGAAATAATAGAAATTCTTTTAATGCAGTTAGAGCAAAATTGTAGAATTGTTTTGGAACTGTTTAATTTTATATTTTATTATGAAGTAAAATTTGTGAGATGTGATTTTTCGTTCAATCGGAAAACTATACGTAGTTCTTTATGTATTAAATAGCATTAACTATGTATTTTTCTACTTCATTTTAATATTTAAAATAATTTCTTTCAGATATCTCCACTTATATAATATAATTAGTTTCAATGAGTATGTAATTATTTACTCATTATTGTCTAAGAAGTACTTTATTTCTTCAAACAATAAGTGGTGTGTTTATACAATAACGATGCGTCATAATAGATATTAATTTATCTATAGCGTAATAAATAATTTGTTCGACTCAATTAAAAAAGTAGTGACGGTTCCAATATGCATAAACAGCAACCTTGACAAATAGCATTAACTGACAAATAATATGCCTGAAATAATTATTTGCATTCAGCAATCACTGGAACAATACTAAGGTTATTTTTTTTTTAGTTAATGTACAGATAGCTACAATCAATAAGACTTTTGCCAAGCCTGCGAAGTTAATAATTATTTTATTGGATGATTGTTTTTTTTCCCGCTTGTTTTCTTGCATGAAAGGAAAAGTCGATTAATCAATTGCAAGGATATGAGCTACAACAAACTGCCTTTCTTCAATTTAACTTCAATGCGATAGAGGAGAAATATTTCTTTTCTGGTTGGAAAGAAATAACTTTGTTTGACGAAAAAACTTAATTTCTTTTTTAGTTTTTTCAATTTTTGTGAATATTTTTCAATAAAATAAGATTTTATTTTATAAAGGATTTTAATCCATTTATGTTCATTAATTTTGTTCTATTTTAAGTAAAATTAAAGCTTTATCATATGATTTAAAGTTTTAGCCAATGTGCAAATAAGTACAACGAATCATTTCTCGTTTTAGCTCTCACTTTTTTCTAAAGTAATATCAAATAAGGATTCATATTTTTACTACACATTCCGACTGACATTAATCAGCCTGTAATTTTTCAAAAACGAAGAAAAGTTGCTTAGGTTTTTTTCCACGAGAAACGTTTAGATCTATCAATCTCGGAAATGTCAACTTTAAGCTTTTTAGGAATTAATGAACCTATTTTACTTGCTTTGGCTTTATTTTGATTTCACTGTAGTAAAAAAAATTGTAAACGTTTCAATTCGACCTTCACTTCTTATTTTCTCACAAATTCATCTAGTTCCAAATTTTTTTTGTGATTTTTATTCCTCGGTTTTCGATAAATGTCCCAATAATGTTATACCTACGATGAGGGGTGACTTTTATTTTTCATTTATTTTTGATTCGAATTTACAAGGAAGCTGACACACTAGTACGAACCTTCGTAATTTTTTATGTCCTTTTCAAACAAAAATTTAAAATTGCAAAAAGGGATGTTTTTAAGATGATATTATGACCTGGTAGTAGATACCAGTGATCGCCAAACTTATGAAATTTCTGAGCTAAATCCTACAGTGAGCTCTACCATCACCTCCTACATCAAAAAGCCTCCACACGGTCTTTTGTAAGTAGTCCGCGCAGACTGTTTAAAATGTGAACCAGTTGTGCGCATGAACCCAAAATCTTTTATAAAAGTTACTGAGAGAAATTTATCATATATATTTGAGAATTGAATCTGTAGTGGTTGACAAGTGAATAAAGCAAACCAATAATATACATAAATAAAAAAAAAATTTAGTCATATATTTGCTACCACTTTCTTATTTTAACTAGATTTTGTATTAAATGACTCGTTCGGAAAGTGGATATCCGCAGCATAAGTAATAGTCATCAATTCCAGCATCTATAGTCTACTTCAATAATCCAAAGCATCAATAGCATCAAACACTTTACCAATACAGAAATCCTGACTTATGTTACTTCACGTTGACAATCAAACCACAGCCATCCACAGTTTAACAGCAAGTTGCTCTTATTATTTTCATTTTCTTTCAGTTATACAAGCAAGGTGCTTGTCTCCCAGTAACAGCCACCACATAGACTGCTGAACTCAAACTGTCTTTTATTTTAACTTTTTTTTTACTTCATGATATATGGGATAGGGGCCTTCTGCGCGGCCCAGGTGCCCAATTTTTATAAATAAAGAAAGAAAAGTGGATATTCTTCACAGTGGTCTGATCGGACTACCTACAAAAAACCGTGTGGAGGCTTTACCAACCTGGTTGGAAAAAATGAAAAATTGACGTGTGTTCCACTTTAAAAAATAACGACATATATCATGGTAAAAAACATATTTTAACTCCAAGTCTATGAGGTTTATACCGAACATTACGTATTAAGAAAACGTGTTTATTACTTCGAGTTGTGCAATATTTGTTCACTGTGTGCTGAATAAATTGGAAACTAATTATTATGTAATTCATTAATGCTTAAATATAAATATTGTAATTTAAATAATACTGAATAGATATTAGAAAACTACTTATTAAAAATTAAAAGTAACAAAAAGGAAAACAAACAAACTTAACTGAATAAAACATTTAAGGCCAATCGTTACTTCTTCCTAGAAAGCTAGTTAGGTGTAGAGATAACTAAATGCAAACTAATCAACGTGTAGGATTCAATTGGTGAAAATGGCTGGTGAAAAAATTAAAATAAATGAATATGAATTACTCGGAATACTAATACAAAAGATGATTGTTTGCGCGTCGATTCCTATTTCTGACAGTTATTTCCTTGTCCGTAATTATAATTGACAGTTTCATATAATTCAGTTTAACAGAGTTGCAAGTGTGGGTTAAACCCAAACTTTGATTAATGGTTTAAAAGATATTCTTTTATTTGAGATTCTTTCAGATGAAAAATGGAAATTCCTCTTTAAAAAATAAAAACTGCATTCGTCTATCACTCGCTTTGATTGTTAACGTAACATTCTTATTTGACGAAATAATCACATGACATGATTCACCATTAGTTCAAAAAAGAAGTCTAGATATCTTTAGTTGACATCAGCCTAAAATTGTTAAAAATCATGAAGGTATTTAGATGTAAATTGCTTAGTTATATCAGCAGAGAAGTATTATTGTTCATGGTTAATCAACATTAGCTATTGTTGCTCAGTTCTTTTACTTCAAACTAGCTTTTTAAATTCAGCTATTCGTTTTTGATGTTTATTTGAAATTAAATCCTGAAATCATCAATTATATTATCAAGCAGCATAAAATTTTCATTTTTATCTCTATATATAGGGATAAAAATAAAATTTTTATGCTGCTTGATGATTTCAGGATTTAATTTCATTATTCAGGATCAAATAACCATTTGAAATGGTTATTTGATGCTTTTGTTAAGGGGTCACAGTACCTTTGCAACAATTTTTTTAAATAAAGGTATAATCATTCATTTTGTGGGTGCTTTACATGCTCATTTAACTTATAATCAATAATTTATCTTCAAAACATAATTAAACTGTTTAACTTTTTTTAAATTTTAAAAAAAATTGAAAAAATTCACAATTTTTAAATCCCTAAGGCTATTTTATTTTAACATATTTTCAAAAAAAAAAAAATTTCTTCTTGCTTGGAATATACATCTTAATAATTTTGTGCATTCATTTGTTGATACATCAATTAGAATATTTTTTATAGATTATTTTGTAAAAAAGTAGAAAAAAATAGTTAAAAATTCCTGTTAGGTACATATAACATGTTGTAAAAATTGTAATACCTCCTAAAATGCTTATTCCATGCACAGTTTAAATAAGTGTATTATACTTAAGATAAAAAAGTTTACTTCAAAGTTTTATCTTAAATAGAAAAAATTCCTTAGGGATTTAACTAAGATTAAAACACAAAATTATCAACTATGAGAAAAGGCACTTTAAAGTCTGTCTGCTAAGCAAGTTTCTGTATTAGGACCATCTAAATTCATTAATAACTTTTTTAAAAATGTAGATAGAGAGATGATGTTTTTTTCCGTGCATTCGAAATAGTTTGAAGTTTTATTGTAAGCAATAAAAAAAATTTCGATAGTTTGGTCATTTTTTGGGTACTGTGACCCCTTAACGAACTTAAGTCTCTTTTCAAGCACATCGCATGTGGCACGTATGGCTTCCATTGGTATTTCCGGCCATATCTTTTGATTTACATTTTTGAATTTGCTTAGATTGATGATTTTATGATTATTAAGTTGGGTGAACATATATGACCAAACAAAATAATCTAGTGGTTTCAGATAGGGAGAGTTGGAAGGCCATTCATTCTTCGATAAAAAGTCAGCTGAATGTTTGCTGCACCACTCCTGAACCACATATATATGACAAGAAGCATCATCTTGTTGGAAGCAAAAATATTCATACTCTGGATACTTGGGCGTAAAACTTTTTCCAAAACCTCAGTTATAAAATTTTGGGCATTGATTTTTATCACCTTTTCAACGAAAACTTGCCTCGTTTTGAATTGTATATATGATATATATACAATTATATATATATATATATATAGAATATATATATATATATATATATATATAGAATATATATATATATATATATATATATATATATATATATATATAGAATATATATATATATATATATATAGAATATATATATATAGAATATATATATATATAGAATATATATATATTAGTTCAAATTGGGAAGAGAACTCTAACTCTCTATCCTTTGAGCTACCATGCGGCTCAAGGTCGGTAATTGATGTCTTTTCGATAAAACTAAAACCATCTAGACCTCTAATGGGTAAACATCATTTTTCAGGAAAAGGAAATAAATAATTGCAAAGGAAATTAAAGTTTGTCATTAACTGCTAACTGTAACATGTTTTTATTATCCTAGAAAATTACCTTAAATTGACGAAAATTAAAATTTTTTTTTTTTCAAATTGTCTCTAATCAGTTCTAATTAACTTTCTAATTGCCTCTTCCATTAATGATATTTATTGCTATTGTTCTTGTTCTAAACAATATTTTTTTTATATTTGCAGTGTTTGACTCAATGTCAAAGCCGCCGTCAGGGATTTTCGAAGGGACCGTTTCAGATTTTGGAGCTTTCGATCAATGCCTGGAAATAGAATTACCAAAGAGAAATGGAGATATCGAATTTAGAGGAAAGTATTGTGCTATTGAGGCGGCACCTATAATGCCAAAACCGTTCAGAAACTTTTCTTTGGCCAAGTTAGTTCATGCAGGTCCTCTTGACACAGTAAGGCAATTTCTTAATTGTTAAAATACAAATCGTTTGATTTAAAACTCCTTAAAAGCTTTAAGTAATTGCATACAAAAAATAATAGTATTAGTTTGTTTTAAAAGTTCTTTTCTTTCTTTGCATTACCCATAATTGGGTACTTGCATTTCAAGATAAAGAAGATCACAGACACCCTCATATATAACCTATGACGTCAGCACCAGCTGATCGTTGATAAGCAAAATGGTGTGTTATAGTTGAGATAAGTTTCTACACATAAATTTGAATGTTATTTAACGTAAAAATAATTAAATACAGCGCCGTTTTGCATATCGAATTTGATGAAAAGTAATTCCTCCTCAACGATGTCTTTTACTTAACTTAGATTTATTATTTGTTTATATATTTTATTGTAACCGTGATATATTTTGATTTTGTGTACCTGGCAACTTTGATGCATAATTAGTTTGTTTATGTGCAACATGGCTTCGTGCCAGTCTTTGTGCTAAGTAAGAAATATTTAGTGAAAGAATAATTGGGAAAGAATGTAGAATGTGTCACTTAAGAAAAATTATACTTGACGGGCTTGGTTTACTCAAAATAGAATGTAAAGAACAGTTACTATCGTAAGCAAATCAGGATAGAGATACTCACACTACGTTACTTGCAGGTATTCCATTATTTATGTCAATAACGATAAAGATATAACATAATGGGTTGCGCATATGTTAGTGCTAATTACCTAGAACACATTACCTAGAATAATCTGCAGATTAACTAGGTTAATCCAATTCGTTAAAGTTCAGATTTAAAAGTTTTATGCAGTTTACCAAAGTAAAGTAACTCATTAACGGTATCCGAATCATGAAAGTCCAAATGTTTATTGCTCTCATTCCATCAACTAATTTGTTGATTGTTTGATTAATTCTTCAGGTATTGAAACATAAATAAATGACATTAATTTCCTTAATTGTTATAATATTTTAAACTTTTTGATACTTCGTATTAAAGGGATTGATGATTGATTTGATCAAATGATGTGTAGATTGTTTGATTTTTTAGATAGTAAAAAATAACTAACATTATATTAATTTTAGCTTAGAGAAAGTACTTATTTTCACTTTAACGAGTGCCTAGTGGGAAATGTAAAGATTATCTAGATAATTGTAGATAAGACTCTTATCTGGGTCCTAGATAACTTGATATATGAAAAAATTTTGTACTTTAACGTAATATTTTAATTAATGTGCACATAAGCAAGATAGTTAGCAGAATAACTAATTTCTGAAATTTGCTGGTAATATGTATATCCTGGAAAAAATTAAAAATTGGCTGACTTGGTGCAATTTAGTGATACGCAACACTATTTTCAAGGATGACATTTTAACATCTAACTGTTCATTAGCATTCTTTCCAGATAGCTAAACTTCAAAATTTCTTGGAATTTCTACTAGAAAACCTGATGATGCACAATACCTTAGTGCTTACCCATAAAATGTGTTGTGTTTCACCAAAACGTTCTTAAATGGCTCCTGATCCTATTTTATGATACTATTGCTCCAAGCTTTTTCAATTTAAAAACGAAAGCTGTATCGGAAATAGATATACTTGATCTTAAATACTTTCTATTAATATACTATATAAGAATTTTTAAAACTAACTTTCTATGCGAATAAATAGCTGCTATCGAGTCTTTCAAAAATAAATAGAATTTGTTATTTATCTAATAAAAAATTTTGTTACCTAAGTTTTTTTTTTTTTTTCTTTGCATACATTATTGATGTTTTAATCATCTCCCTTTACTAGGCCAGGGTCACCAATAATGATTTCTGCAAATAACAAAGTAACTACCTTGAACAAATGTTTAATGTGCGAATTATATCTTTTCTGTATTAAATTTTTTTTAATGAATAGTTAAATCAAGAAAAATGAAAAAATTGCAGCAACTAATGGACAAAAAGATTAACTGTATAATGATATATCTGGTATTATGCCCTTTTTTATAATAAAACTTATACTTGGTTAATTAAAATAAATTATTTTTCCTTAGTAAAATGTAAAAAAAAAAATTTCTTTGTATTTTTTTGCTATTTAACGGGTTAATTTCTCGATTTGTAAAGTTATAATACAATAACACATTTTATAAATTTAGATTTTTTTTCAAATAGTTTATGTACGAAAAAATTATAATCACAAATTACGATAAAACATTAATCTATTTAAACAACTCTAACTCCCATTCCATAACAATGAATTTATTAATGGAATCTTAATTTGTTAATGTTAATTTATCAAATGTTATGAATGTTAATTTATAAAACGTTATTAGTAAGTTAAATATCAAGTGATCATTAAAAATCTCATACAAAAAAGTCCTTTTAGTTGTTGTCGTCGGCCATCAAACAGTGGGGGTGTGATTGTTCTTGTTTTTCAGTGGAGCCATCTATGGCCTAGAATTCGACTTCTGCCCTATCCATACGCCACACCCGTTTATGGGGTGAACCCATTCATACAACCATTCATTCATCCACAGATCGTAATTTTGACCTGAACTAGAGAGTGATCAATCTCCAATTCAGTACCCCCAGAGGTTATTGATTTGTTATGCAACATGTAGGACTTTATTACCCGACAGACCTAGTGTGCATTAGTCACCATTTACTACACGGGGAGTTTTCGGCCGGCTGTATTCGAACTTACAAATCCTGTATCGAACTTACTTATCCGTTCTTACAAACGTGAATCCAGCGCCCTGCAAACCAGGCTATACCGGACAGATCTTTTAGTTATATGACTTTATGCGTTCTTATAGCCTATTAGATTTAGACTATAAGAGCCCATGGTCACTTTAGGAATGTTTCTAAAAATATCTCATGAGTTTACAAGAACTACTTTCTTGACATAAATTTGACGTAAATTATTTTTAAACAACCATTTCTCTTAAAATATCAATTGCATCAAATATAAAACGATTAGATGATAATGCATCTAATTTAATTTTCAAATTTGACCCTAAAGTAGTGTTTTGTATTATAAACCAAAAATTTAAGTTATTTTATTTATTTATCTATCAAATAGTTTATCCTTGTTTGGCAATTTTTTTAATAAATATAATTTTAAGAACACTTTTCATGGAATTTTACATAGTAATAGATTTTATTAATTAGCCGGAGTTAGGTATTGTGTATCTAAATTTATGAGTTTCTTAAAAAAAAATTTTAGCATAGTTTTTTTAAAAAATAATTTATCAATTGTTTCCATGATAGTTATTATAAAAAAAAAATATTTTTTGAAAATTTGTATATTATATTTTCGCATTAAAGAGTAAAAAGGAAATTGAAATTTTATTATTAGAATTGAACCCTAAAACAGGAAACAACTTATGGGTATAACTTTTTATGGGCCGTAAAGAATTTTTTTAAGATAACCATTTGTAACTAAAAACTAATATTTTCAGATAGTTTCTAAAAATTTAACAACTTTAACACGGCAAACTTGTTTGATTCTTAGTTTTGAAAACATTTTAGTTTCTACACTTTTCTAAAAAAATTCTTTGAAATGCAACAGATGGGTAATAATACTTCCATAACACAAAATGTATTCTTTTTTCGTTGAAGTAAAAGTTTGGAAGTTTCATTTTATTAAATTTAAAATTTTTTATTTATTCTTCTAGCTGTTATCAATACATTTTTGTTAAAACAAAATAAATAACAGAAACTTTTAATAATTATCGTAAAGATCGAATATTGATTGTAGTTTTATCCTCTAAAAACTTATATTTACATCAGAAATGTTCTGTTTTCTAAACCAGGACGTGGTGATTTTTTACCCTAAAATCGATCTGAAAGGAAAGCGATCCAGTTCTTAAATAGTTAATCAGTACACAATCAAATCAGCAAACGTTCGAATCAGTTTATGAATGAATAAAAGAAAGTTTTGATTATGTTTTACCTTACACAAAAAGGAAATTAAAATTAAACGTATGTGCAAAACCGTGACTTTGAATCTCACGACACCTTAATTTAGGTGATAAAGACTCAAATGTCATTAGAAATGTATCAGAGTTGCAACATATTGTCATTAACTGAGTCATTAAAAGTAAAAAGTTATATTCACTTTGCTTCGATGCAAATGCCGTCGCAAAACATCAGCTCTGCGGCAGACTTCGTAAAAAAATGGTGCCTTCCGGAGCTTAATCTTGTTCGTGAAATCACCACTACCATCAGCATATTGCGGACGGGGCACATGAGAGGTATGAAGATCATGCCCGGCGGCTCCAGAACCTACGCAGATTGCAGGCACTGCCCGGGTGCTCAGCTGGATCCGAAGCATCTCTTCAACTGTGTCTCTGTTGTCTCGACTCTCTTCAACATCGACCTCAACTGCTGCCATGACACCCTTTATTCCGAAAAAGTCGGAGATACGGCCAGGGCTGTGTGCTACATGCCTTCGGTCCGATTTGATTGTACTTTTTCCGCACTTGTCAAACGACAACAACAACAACAGTTATATTCACTTACTTTTTTTTAAAACTTATTTAACTAACTAACTCATTAAAAGAAATTAAGTGAAGTAGAAAGATCGTCAATATGAAGTATCATGTAATCAAAGTATTATGGAATGAGAATAAACAAGAGCTGAGTTCTTCATCAATGAAATGATGTGGCTGGAAAAGAACCCATTTAAGGCTACTGCGGTGAAAATAATTTTGACGTAAAAATCTTTTTTTAGGAAAAGTTCTTAAGGATTTATATGCTTAAACTAATACAAAATTTTATAGAATTGACTACCACTTTAGTTTTAAAATATCACAATGACCAACCTCTTAAAAAAATATAGTGATATTTTATCTTATTAATAAATTGTAGTGAATACGAACTGTCTTACGGAAAGATTTCACGGGAACACGATGGGTTAAGTCACTAAGAAATCGATGTCTGACTAATGCTTCTATTGAAAAATTCCTATACAAATATTTTAAAACTAACTGCTTTACCACTCCAAATTTAGTATTCTTAGAAATGAGATCCCTTGCAGGGCATTTTATAACAGAAATAATTTTTTTAAAAAGGTAAAAAGATGAGCTTTCTAATGTTCTTTTAGAAATTTCGCAGCTAGTTGTTTTTAATTTTTGAGTACGATGATCACTTTAATTTAAAAATTTGATTTAAAATAACTTCGATCCTTCTTATATTTAATTAATTTAAATATATATGTATTAAAAATGAAACTATCATTTATTTCTTAATTAGAAAAAGAACGCAAGAGATCATATTAAGAGCAGGATTATCATATCTAAGCAGATTTAGGTGTCAATGAAATTGAGAAAAGTTCTAAGCACATTCAACAATGCCATTTTTATTTCAGCGCCACTAGCAGGGATGCCACAGGTGACTATAATTATAGAAAGTGGTAGAAAATTAATTCACTTTTGTTTCTTTATATCTTCAATTGTTCAATCGTCACTACCACAACGACTTACATTTCGTATCATTCATATTTAAAACAGAAACTTTATAGCATTCATATTCAATAGTAAACTGGAAAAAATGGACTAAAAAGCTAATTTTATTAATCAGCACTTTTTGCCTTCTTAGAAGACCGTGACATCCCCGCACAACGAAAACCGTACTAAAATAAGTGCAAATGTCTACAGTTATGTTAAAAACATTATATAGAAAAAGAACGATGCGAGAAACCTTAAACGTCTATACTCTGTTTCAAGTTAAGAAAAAATCATTATCCTTATGGAGAGAGCCTGTTTGGATATAAGTACACGCCAAATAGCTGCCAAGCTCTAAAGGATATTAAATTTTCCAATTCTTGAAAAGACGTTGCACGCCTTTCTTTATGCTTGCTTTTTTTAAATCGTGCGAAATGAGAAAACAAAACTTATTGAATAATCAGTTAACAAAGAAATAGAAATTAAGAAAAACTATATCTGAAAATCGTAACAAATATACGCTTTTCTGTTCGTATTAAAAGAGACTGCTGGAAGAATAATAAATGTTAAATAAATAATCCCAAGAAATTAAACTGGTAAGATATTACCTTATAGAAAACTTTATACGCTTCAAAAATATACAAAATGGCAATCAATTTCGCAATTCAAATATCTAATATATGCCGACCAGCCTGTGTAGGGGGTAGGGAACTGCCTTTGCATCAGAAAGGTTTTGGCTTCGATTCCCGGGGAAGGCATGGTTGTTCTTTCCTTCTCTGTACTATCTGTCCTTACTGTGGGAGCAACGTTGGCCTACCTAATATGGTGCCCCTAAAAGACAGGCCAACAAATCTGCCCTGTAAATGCCTGAATTGGCGGATGTTAACACAGGTGGGCATTGGGAAAAAAATATCTAATATATATAACAATAAAATCCAATGCTCTTGTAAATCATAGTTTCTTTATCAAGAACGAATATTCTCCTTATTTATCGAAATATGTAGGCAAGTCTGATTCCAGTAAGACTTCGAAACTAGCATTTTCTTAATATTAACTATGATATATATCAGGGGTTTCTAACTTACATGAGGTCGGGTGCCACAATTAAAAACATAAATCAAATGGCGGGCCGCAACTCTATCAAACTTTTATGTAGGACTCTTTTATGTTTGAAGGAACATTAAATATTACTGTCAGATTTTTATCAAGTTGTACAAAACAAAAGTATTGAATTACAAATTAAAATAACAATAAAATATATAAAAATAATAAGTAGATTTTTAAAAATATTTAATTGCATATTAAAAAATTCGGGCTACAATAACTTAAATGTGCACCCATGTATTAAACAATTAATGTGCAACAGATATCTAATTGTTAAGATATAAAACTGTAAAAAGGTTGGTATTAAAACTTACATAGTAGCATACAAAACGTTCAATGACAAAATTGAGGTTTGTCTGCTGCAGCCATAGGTATTTACATTTTAAATTACAAATGTGTGTGTAAATATTTTCGTCCAAAATGAGTGGTTTCAAAAAGTTAAATCGGAGAATTTCTTCGAGAAAATTTTTGATGCACACATGCTAAAATATATTCACAAAATACAAAAAACTAAAATAAAAAAGAGCAACATACACAATTATTTTTGTATTTGAATAAATATTTTCTTGGATGCAAAACCTGAGAAATATTTTTTTTTTTGCACCGTTGGTATGATAAATTTCACAGAAGCGAAGAAATTAGGTTTTTATTAACGAGAAAAGTATTTAAAACCCATATAGATTTTTTATGAAAATTGTCCGCAAAAAAATTTCAATATATTTTAGTTCGCGGGCCACAAAAAAGGCTTCGCGGGCCGGATGTGGCCCCCGGGCCGCCAGTTGGAAACCACTGATATATATCTTAAAAAATAGTTCGCATTAAATTTCCGACGGACTTGTTTAATTTTTAAAAGCTTTCATATCGCTTTGTAAGCATATTTGTATAATTCGATAACGCAATAAGACGGAACTATATGCAGCCGCGGATGATTATCTGATCGCGGATCTTTTGGTTGTCCGAAATTAGTGACATCTTTCGCAATAACCCCCACTGCACAGTTTAATAGCCCGAACTTTGTGAGATCTTTCTTAATTACCCCATTGCGCAGTTTATGCTCATTACGTCGGACTACTAAATTGATCAGCGAGGAGGCCTTCTCTCTTCCAAGAGGCGATGACCGTAGCCATCAATGAATATTACTATTTATATGCCAATTTCAGTCATTTTGTAAATTTCCCAAGTCGTGCCCTCCAGGAATTGAAATTTCAAATTTTTAATCACTTCAAATGTTTTCACATTGCACCATTCAAAGAAATTAACTTAACACCTGTATCCATTTATCTCATAAGAACTTCGAAAATTCCGAAGTAAAATTGGAAGCTATATTGTTTCTCTATAGCAATTTGTTTTGACTAACTCATTCTGCTATTTATGTTTTTTATTCACATCCATTCCCCTATCTATAAATTTAATTAGTTAGGAAAATATATTTTACAATTTATGTTTTCTATTAGCTATTCTTCATTGGGCTATTTATATCTACAGTATTTATATTTTCGCCTTAACTATTTGCCCCGAAATAAAGAAATGATATTCCCTAATTTAAAACCCCAAAAACTTTTATTTCTATACAAGTAACAATAATTTAATATTTTACAATTTATGTTTTCTATAAGCTATTCTTCGTTAGTCTATTTATTTCCACGGTATTTATATTTTCGCCTCAACTATTTGCCCCGAAATTAAGAAATTAAATTTCCTATTTTAAATCTCTAAAAACTTCTATTTCTGTTATAGTATTTATTTATTCGTTTATTTTTGTTTCAGATAGGAAAAGAAATTGTAACCAGTGGGGTGGGATTTTACTACCTCAAGTTTCGGCTAGGGATCTGTGTTCCCTCTACTTGTTCTTTGCAAGATATGCAAGCAGTTGCCAAAAGAAGTAAACTATTATATTCAAAATATTTATTCTCGACATAGCTTTTTTTAATCGCTCAAATAAAATGAGCTATTTTAATTAATTTGTGCTTTTCTAAATTTAATGGCTTTGTTCAAAGTGGGGATTAGGGTGCATCGCGATATTTTTATTATAATTATACACTTTAAGTCGACAAAAAGAAGTCACAGTGATTATATATTTATCCAAAATTTTAAGCCATATTAAAAATAATTTTTCCCCGAATAAGAATAAAGTTTTATTTTTTATTTGGTTATTTAATATTTTATTATTTTTAATATTTTTCAAGCATTAACATAATTCAAATTTTAGTTTTCAAGTGTCAAAATTTAGAATTAGAATGTAACATGAAAGTGAAACTAGAATGTAAAATGAAAGTGAAACTAGAATGTAAAAAAGTTAAAACGATAGTGAGACTAGAATGTAAATGGAAGGTCAAAAATGTATACATGTGAAATTTAATATTTGGGTTTCCTGGAATCAACCTGTGAATCTTAATTTTTGATTAAAAAAATATGGTCATTTTCAAGTTAACTTAGAGTAAAGAACCCGAAATATGTGTCGCTTCACTCTTGTTATTTCAGACATGTTGCTTTTCAAAAGGAAAAAGTTCAAGCTCTCTCATTTATCGCAGTCTCATGTCCGTTTGACAACAGACGATTTATTTCAATTCGTCCAAATTATCTTGTATCTATTTCGTCGAGTTTTTGATATCTGTTAAAAATGAGTATCCTGTCCCTAACTGTAAAGATTTTCATTCTGTTTGCTCAGTCATATTCGCACGAAGTTGTTTTTTCAACAGTTATTTTCTAAAGAGCAATTACCACCCAAAAATTAACATCTAAAAAGAAATGCGGGTAACAATATCGAGCTGTTCTTGATTAAAAACTTTCACTTCAAAAATATACAAATAGGAAATAACAGTTGACATGTTTCAAGCACTCAAAAACAGGCACCCATTTTCAAGACATGCTAAACGCGAATGAGAAGAAACAAAAGTGATCTAAAATATAAAACATAAAGTTGCCTACGAAAAGTAGAAAAATCACAGTATAAATTGTCTAAAGTAAGAACTCCCGACTATTCGTCTGGATCCGTGGCTGTGGCTATGGTAACGAGGTATAACTATTTCAAGAAGGGGTGGGGGTCACTGTTTAGGACAGGCTTAGGCTCGGGTGGGTAAGAGAAAGGGAATCTTTTTCTTCTGCCAATTTTGTTAACCCTAGAGTGAAGAGAAGCTACCCTCCCTGAAATGCGCTATTCTTGTTTCAATAGCAGCAGACGGCCTCAGACTTTGTGGCGGGGGAAGCTCTTACCATAGACAAACTATAGCTGTGAGCGAGAAAAATGAAAAACAAAACATGAAAAACCACTGTGGCCAAGAGGGACAAATTAGGGTAAAATGCATTTGCATAATACATATGAGTTATGAAGTGAGGAACAAATGTCGTTAATAAGGAAGTCAACAACTGTGTGAGATCATTCATATTTTTATTTCACGATATTAAAAGTTATGCAGTGAACAATTAACTCACTCATCCAGCTGAAAAGAATTGCAATAACTTTGTGTTGATGATAAATTCTCCTTTTCTATATTTTCTCTAATATTATTATTTTTTATATTATATATTATTAATACTTTGTTATCAATTACAAGAAAATACTTAAGTGTATATTAAATATGAACTGTATTAACAACGTTTACATTCTCACCTCTTTCTTTTATTGTATCTGTATGATTGAAATGAACGCAAATTAGTTTTAATTCATTAAATTAGTATGGTTAAAAATTGTTTTTTAACTCTTTGTCTACTTATACTTATTTATTGTATGAAAGTTTTATTTTTATATAGTTTCAGACATTTCAAGAACAGATGTAAGAATACCTCAATGTTATGTGAAAGAATCTAGTCAATGGAAAACCATTAATATTGTAACGCTGTAAGTTTTAAATTTTTTCCTTTTTTTTTTTTACTATAATGTTATGTTTTTTTTAAAATTCCTACACATGTGAAATATTTTCAAAAAATGCATTCAGTGATACTAAACTCAACTCCAGACTCAAATTTCAGATATTTAACTATTGTGTTTGGGTTGCATAAAAAATGAAGTACATCTAAATTTGTAAACTAACCACCTGTAGTAACCACCTGGTCCATCAACATGAAGTCAACTTTTCCCTGTTTCAGATTGTACTTAAGAAGCACGAACTGGTTCCATATTGTCTTTCCCCTGCACTAATTCACCGCATCTCGGTTACACGTTGCCCTTCCGCTGCACGAACTCACCATTTCGCGGTTCCACATTGTCCTTCCCCTGCATGAGCTCGCCATTTCGCGGTTCCACATTGTCATTCCTCTGCATGTGCTCACCCAAGCCTTCCTCGCATCCTTCCTCGTGCGGCGGAAGGATGCTTTTCCACGTTATCCTTCCGCTGCACGAACTCACCATTTCGCGGTTCCACATTGTCATTCCTCTGCATGAGCTCACCCAAGCCTTCCTCGCATCCTTCCTATGGCAGCGGAAGGATGCTTTTCCACGTTATCCTTCCGCTCCACGAACTCACCATTTCGCGGTTCCACGTTATTATTCCTCCGCACGAACTCACCATTTCGCGGTCCCACGTTATCCGTCCTCCGCACGGACTCACCACATCGCGGTGGTGACCACCCGATGATTAGAAATATCAAAAGGAAACTTTTTTAGTTTTTCTGATAGGGAACATATAATCTAATTTTGAGATATCTTTGTTAGTAAAAATTTGTGAAAGTATTACTGTCAATTGGGCTAATTGATAGCCGGCTAACTATCCCATTTTACTACGATTGTTACATAAAACCAAAATGAAAATTTTTCTTAGTTTTTCCATTTATTTTGTAAAAAACACTTAGTCCAAATTTGAAACTCCAAGCTTGATAAAAATATGTCTTTTTAGCGTTACTATTAAATGGGCTAATTTCCGCGATAGTTACAAAATATCGAAATGTAACCTTTTTACCTACCTTATTTATCTCATAAGAAAAACATGGTACAAATTTGAGGATTTGTCTTGGTCAAAACATGTTCAACTGCCAATTTAACTAATTATAACAATTGTTTCCGATAATTACAAAGAATCGAAATGAATTTTTTTAGTTTTCCTTTTTGTCCGCTAAAGTACCAATTAAAATGAAGTTGAATATCAGAGGAATTAGTTCAAATGTAGATTATATTTTTTGCAAATATGAACTTTAAATGTTTAAAAATTATTCGTCATGATTTTTCCTTTCGTGAATACCAAAGCATGCTCGTTTTACCAAATTTTGAAAGACAAGGTTTTAGGCAAGACAATAAATGTATTTTAGGTAATTTTTCTTGAGCTTTTGGTCAATTTTTGCTTCAGCCTACCTCAATTTTTCACTGTCAAAATGGAAGGCTTACTGGTTCTTTCTTCGTCAACTACTGATTCCGAAACTCCGAAAGAGTGAACTAATCATGTCCTCGTTGAGATAATGGGCAATGCTCTTTCAGAATATTTCTTGTGAAGCTTTTCCATGGCTTGAGAATATGACTTTCGCCCAAAATAACACCCAACATGTTATAACTGTTTCTGGAGGCCTACACATCGTCATCTTCAACAACAAACACTTCACAAATGAAATCTATGAGAACTCTATCTGAACTCTATAGAAATGAAATCTATGAGAATCTATGAGTATCAAGCTCTTTTATCTTTCTCTTTGTGCATATATTATAGCACGAGATAAAATTACTGTTACATAAGAAGGTAATTTCTTTTTCAATTTAAATAAATTCAAATAAAAGAAAGCAATAATCTCTTATACAGGTGTATGCTGAGTGCTTTACTTCTTGCTTGCTTCGTGGGATCTGTCATTGAATACAAATATCCGAAAAGCCCAAATGAAAACCAAGGTAAGTCTTATAAAAAAATAAAAAATTTCTAAAAATTTCACATTTATTCATCCAGTAAGAAAGCGCGAGGACAGAATTTTTCGAAAACAGAATCGTGTGATTATTAATGAAAAAGCAGCATTGAAAAAATATTGAAAGCAAGAGAAGAATTTTAAAATGTAATTAGTTTTAGTATGGATTGTACGCATGGATTTTGTGCAAATTTAATTTTAAAAAATTGGTTACAAGATTCTTTCCCGATTTTTATGTATGAAACCATGACCTATAATAAACTGTTTCTATGCTTAGAAATCTGAAAAAGTATTAAGCCTAAGCTCGTCTTTAAATGAATTCATTCTAATTGCTTCCAATTTGTTGGATGGTATACCGTCATTCTAAAATACTTTTCTAATAAATTACATGTATGTATCTGGATTTCATTTTATTTTGTATAAAGCTGGAGAGTTATGAAAGGGGAATAGAATGGGAACTCATTTCTAAATTAATGTCTAAACTTTTAAACTGGATAAAAAATTTAATATTATCTTAAGTAAACAATAAGTATTGCAACAAGAAAAAGATTATACAGTTTCTCTACATTTCCTTATCCTCTAACAAAATCTGTTTAACCAATATAAAGGTTTTTACATTTTCGAACTGTGGATGATGCCAATTTTTAATGTACTTTCAAACCATGCTTAATGTTTTGCTGTATTCTGAAACCAATGTCGTATCCTAAGATGATATAGCTAAAAGAAATAAATATCTTTAATGCCATTAGGATAATTCTGGATTCTGGTATTTTAAGACTTTTTGCTACATTAAGTCTCAATATTATTTTTTTTCTAATGCAGTGCAAGCTGTAAAATAAATAATTCGACATGTAATGTATGGAGTTAACATTTCGCGTGCACTATTTGAAAATAAAAATACGATGCCATCAAAACTAAAATCTGTGAAAATCTATATCTGTGCTTTTTATTATGTTCATTAAATATTAGATAATCCAACAAAAATTAGAGTTATGTAACATTATGTCCCTGAGTTTATAGATTGATGAAAAATCTGTCAAAAAAGGAATTCAATGTTTATTAATGAGTTAAAGTTTAGTCATTGAGGTTTGAAAAATAATTTTAAAAAATAATGTTAAAGTCATCAACTTGAATATTGATTATTAAATTAATATATTCAAACTTGACAGACTTCATGAAATCTAACAACTGTAGAACATGAATTTTACAACCTTGACTTCTCTAATGTTATGCAAACTATGAAACTCCACTTTCTGCTGACGCTTGCCAATCCGCAACTTTTTTCAAATATAAAAATATTTCCTTCAAAATATAAATAATACATTACGTAACAAGTTTTAAAAAACATTTCTTAAATGAAGCTATTGATGTAGTTTAAATGTGCATCACACGATATTACTTCAACAAAAAACGGAAAACAGTTTGAAAAATATTATTTTTAATACCTATCATATATGTTGGAATTTCATAATTCTCAATGGACTTACAGTCCTGTCTTTAACAAAACTTAAAAGAAAAATTATAGTAATAAGTTTCGTCAGGAGGACTTAACATACAAAAATTTTTTTAAATGTTTCGTACGAGAGACAGCATACTAGCATAACTTATCTCTCAAATTCTTTATCATCCAGGCGGAGAATAAATCTCTTTTAATAGCGATAAGAAATAAAATAACTTTCTTATTAAAGAAAAATTCAAAACAATAGCCAGATATCCAAAAGTAATTGAATTAAGGCCGGGATAGCCTG
This sequence comes from Parasteatoda lunata, assembly GCA_949128135.1. NCBI lineage: Eukaryota > Metazoa > Arthropoda > Arachnida > Araneae > Theridiidae > Parasteatoda > Parasteatoda lunata. Next base: position 58,290,027 of record OX421978.1, on the reverse strand, counting down.
GTCGGTAGGGCGCTGGGCCCATGTCCAAGAGTTCGCGGGTTCGATCCCCGCCGGCTGAAGTCTCCCCGCGTAGTAAATGGTGACCGATGCACGTTAAATCTGTCGAGTCGCGAAGTCCTCCATGTTACCATAACAAATCAATACCTCTGGGGGTACTGATCCAGGAGTTTCCTTGTCTTCTGGATTGGTTCAAAATTTCAAGGCTACGGAGTTGAACATTAGTAGTCGTAAACCCAAAAATTGGGTCGGCTGTTCAACGACGGATATAAAATATAAAAGTAATTGAATTAACATAAACTAGCATGGTTTTGTGACGGTTCGATATCAAAATACTTAAAAGTGACGGCAAAATTAAAAAGGACCTGCACATGACATGTGACATGAATACAACAGTATCGGCCCGAAAGAAGCCAATCATGTGGCCCATAACGATCAGACATCGTTGAGTAGACAATATTGAGTTAAGCAATCAGCCAGACAATTTTTGCCATTGCCAATGTCGGGCTGATAGGAAGGTGGTCGGTAACTTGATTCGGATCCGTCATCATACCTTATGCGTTGCATCGATTAAAATGTCAACATTTAGCATGTTTTTATTAATTATCATTTATTTCCAAATGGTATTATAAGAGTTTTAAATTGTTTTTCTAATATTTCAAATAACTACCCTTTCATATTCTTCAACTAGGCTCCTCGGGCCACTTGCGGCCAAGAATGGGGCCATGAAAAATATTCATTTATTGTTATTTATTTTCAGGTGGTATTAAAGGAGTTTTAAAATGCTTTTCTCTGATTTCAAACTACAATCGTCTTATGTCTTCTTCCAAAGGATCAGATGAATTAAAAGCTCTTCATGGCATCAAGGGTATAAGTATTCTTTGGGTGGTTTTAGGGCACACTTATGTCTGGACAAATTTCACTCTTTTACGTAAGTTCCTTAAATTATTATTCGAATGCATTGAAATTACATATTGTGCTTGTCGAATGTCATTTTAATTGTAAAAAAAATCTTATTTTTTGATTTGTAAAAATTATTTTAAATGTAAGAAGTAAGCTGCTTATGATATATTTGAAAACTGGAAAAAAATTAAGTTATGGTTTGATTTAACTAAAATTAAAGACAAGACTACTGTGATTTTTATAAATTTGGCTTTCAGTTTTGTTTTACTAACTGATTCTATAACTGTAATCAGGGTTGACTGTTATAAGTGTTCATGCCTCTTCTGCAGAAGGCTTAGAGTGAGATCATTTCAATTATCGCTGATTATCGGGAGAGATTAAATAAGCTTTGATTATTCTTAATTATGAACTATTCATGGTGTATATAAATGTGTCCACCCTATAAACGAGTGTTACGTATGGGTGTGGTGGAAATCAAATTCTTGCCCATAGACGGAAAACAAGAACATTCGCAGCCCTCGCCCTAATGGCCTACGACAATATTTTTGCAGTCATCATTGAGGGTAAACTAAAGTCATTTTAAGGGGTGAATTGAAGTGACAAGTGAGCACCAGTCTCAATAAAATTATGTTACTAACCTTAAAAGCTTTTTTTTTTCAAAAAAGGTGAAATTTTTTTAGATAATTATTACAAAAGTTTCCCGCTTAAGATGTGTTAAGAAAAGTCACGGAAACATTTCTTAAGTTAATTTGAAATAAAGTTATTTTCCACGATACTATATGTGAAAGATTAAAAACTTCATATAAAATGCCACTTTCTTCCAGTTCTTCCAGAATAAAACTTTTAAAATTTTCAAAATTAGCCTAAATTCTGAAAGCTTAAGTTTATGATTGTCTAACACTGTATACAATATTTTGCAAAAATTATAGTTGTTGGCCGCCCTTTTTCTAAACTACTATTAGTGTTTCTTCGGTAATATGAATTAAACACTATAAAAATTACATTTTAGGTAAAAACAAATGGAGAATAGAGTTAAAACAGCATATTTCTATTCACTATCGTTGATTCAGTACACTTTTATTTTAGGTAGACCAGACATAATTCCCAGTTGGTTCAACAGTATTGATTTTGGACTTATTTTAAACACTTGGCTTGCAGTTGAAACTTTCTTCTTTATGAGGTAATATTTAATCACTGATTAAATTAATTTTATTTTCTAATTTATATTTATGGTGTTCACAATCTTTAAATTATAATAAATTAGTAATAGCAAAATTAAATCCAGTGGCTTTGGGTTTTTAGTCATTAAGTAAAGATAATTTAGGAAATTTTTAAATCATTAATAAATTAGTCCGACATAAATTATGCATAAATTTGACAACTAAATCGTTACATATGCATTATTTAAGTTATTAATTGTCAGATCAGGAATCAAAGTTTTTTTTTTTTTTTTTTTTATGAACACAAAAGAGCATTACCAATTCATAAGAACAAAACCAAATATATTATACTCTGATATTGTAAAAATAAATTATTAGAAAATAATTCATTTAAACGGAAAATTCTTTAATAACGTTTCCCAATTTTTCGACTACTAAACCCTAACAAATTAAGCTTCTTTTGGTAATATATATATATATATATATATATATATATATATATATTATATATATTATATATTATATATATATATATATATAATATATATATATATATATATATATTATATATATATATATATATATATATATATATAATATATATATATATATATATATATATATATATTATATATATATATATATATATATATATATATATATATATATATAATATATATATATATATATATATATATATATATATTATATATATATATATATATATATATATATATATATATATATATATATATATTATATATATATATATATATATATATATATATATATATATTATATATATATATATATATATATATATATATATAATATATATATATATATATATAATATATATATATATATATATATATATATATATATATATATATATATATATATATATATATATATATATATATATATATATATATATATATATATATATATATCGGGACTTAAAATCGTTCTTCTTGAGTAATCTAAATGTAGAAGATTCTAAAATTTCTTTTTTCTTCTTCTTTTTTTTAAAAAGAGAAAAAAAAATATTATTAAATTAAACGCCAAATTTACTTCTCATGGAAATGAAAAAAAAGCCTTCTTTTTGAGCAAAAGTAACAGTAAAGTAATATAAGTTTTACTTCTTGTAAAAATAGTTGTCTTGTCAATGTATTCGAAGTATTAATTGAGTATCAACAAAAAATGGTTTTTATTTACTTTTTGCAAAGTTATACGTTTATCATATTTAGAGCGCATGTATGTTATATTTTTATGTAATGTCGTAGCAATCTAATTCATTTTAAATCTAATTCACAAAGCTAATACATAAATTAAGTGTAAAGTGTTCTAATAAAAATACTACGTTTTCAATATGTCCAACCACTTCAATTAAAATTATGTCAAATCGCAGATGGATTTAAAAAAATAATATATAAATAAAAGAATTGCTATTTTTTAATAAGTTTTGGTAAATATTATTTAAAACATGATTAGCTCTTAAGGCTACCTGAGCAATTATCGGCCGAGCTTTATCAAACCACTTAAAACTCTCAGTATACATTTGCTATAATAATATATTTATTTAGCTAATTTCATCATCATTTAATAATATTTCCTATTTTTTCTATTTTAGTGGTCTTTTGACAAGCTACACTGTTTTAAAAATAATGATTAAAACAAAGGGTAGAATTAGTGTACCGATATACATTCTTCGTCGCTATATAAGGTGAGTTATTTAAATATATTTTTATTATAATTATTTTTATTATAATTATTTTCATTATATTTCTAGAATAAGTATATAATATGCATCTAAGTTAAGGTGCATAGCATTTTTAAGAAACTTGAAGAAAAAAAAAAGGAATATTAAGGCAAAGAGTTGTATTTTATTAATCTTGTTATCACAACAACAGGTTTACTGTGGTATCTCGAAATTGTTATAGTGGTAATAAACTTATCATCGAAACAATAGAAATTCATTTAGTTTAGCAACCACATCAATACTCACCCCTTCCACTTCACAACTTTTTAATTGCGTCAAAAATATCGAATTTTTATGGTGATCAGGAACATTTTTTGTTAGCTTTTCAAATTCGTGAAATACATTTTATGAAAAAAACTTACTTACCACTACAATCGTTTTGAGGGCCGGCTGCCAGCTTTCAATGCTTTTCGAGAAAATTTCTTCTAGTAGTAGCTAAGTTTATGTTTTTAGTCATTATTTTTTGTCTTGTAGATTTGAGTTAAAGTAATTTTCCACACCACTACATGTAATTAATTCAAATGTTTTTCTCGATTCCACTTTCGTAATGAGGCTTTTAAAATGTTTGGCAAAATTACCATATTGTTACCATACCAATTCTCGAAGTTTTAATTTTTAAATGTCTACACACTATAAATATTTTACAAAGAGCGAAGTAGTTGGCAGCGCTGCATGTAAATATCATTACTTGCCAAATCTTTAGTTCGCATTGTTGATTTTTAAGCGAAAGTTGTCAAAATAAACTTAACTACTTCTTAACAGCAAAATCGACACCAGGTTTCAATATTTTTAAAGAACGTGATTTTAGGTTCACTAAGGAACTTAGATTCACTAAGGTTAGTTCACTAAGGAACTTTGAAATCTTTCTTTCAGATTAACACCCCCTCTGTTATTGACCGTTGGACTGCTTTTCTTCTTACCTCTCATCAGTTCTGGTCCGTTCTGGTACGAGATGGTTGATCCTGAGTTGAAGGCTTGCACCAACTATTGGTGGACCAGTATATTATATATTAGTAATTGGATGGAGAAGAAGAATATAGTAAGTCTTAATTTATTATGCAATCGGTCAAAAGCCGTTTGGCACTGAATTTTTATTATAATCTTATTTAATTGGCGAATTTATTATTCTGGACACAGCACTAATCAATGCCTGGTTCAGAAGTTATTTATGCACGCAGGCCATGATAGGAAAAATCATTTTGAATTATGCTTACTAAAGCAAGTATCAAAGTTGCTAAACCACTACCACTAGGTTTTGCAAATACTAAGACAAGTCTTCATCAAATACGGTAAATGTTAACAACTTTAACTATGTAAAATGCCTTTTCATAACTTAATCTTTTTGGTAGGTAGGTATTTTATTTACGTTGCACTAGAGCTGCAGAATGGGTTATTGGCGACTGCCTGGGAAACATCCCTGAAGATGATACAAAGATATGCCATTGAAATTTTGTTCCTTTGCAGAGGGGATGGTTCCCCTGCTTTTAATATTTTCGGAGATTAGTCCTAGAGTCCGAATATTTGTATAACCGTGGCGGATGCATCCAAACTTGTGACAACATGATATATATTAATTAAAACAAAACTATTGGATTCTGAGTTAGCCTATGTTAAATGTTGGACAATATGCAAATGTGGCAATTATTTATTCGTTTAGAAAACAAGGAAGTTTTCGAGAAATTCAAATTTCATGCTTTTATCATTAATCTATAAAAACCAGTCTAACAATTTAAATAAAATAAAAAAAATAGTCAATTAGAAATAAAATTTGCTATTTAACAAATATTTTTTAGGTAAATGTTTAAAATAAATACGTTTATTGGACAATTTCTTTCTAGAGGCACTTTGCTTCCTCTTAAATAAACTAACTACCACTTTTCCACCCTAGTCATATCAGCTCATCTTGATGTCCTGGAATCTTGTTTCATTCATATGAATGCTGAGTCTCTTGTTAATTACATTAATTCTTTACCAACTCTCCATAGCGTATGAATGCATTTTACCCTGATTTGCCCCTCTCAGACACAATGGTTTTTCTTGTTCTGTTTCTTTCAAGTTTATTTTTATTCTCTCTTGGCTACTGTGGTTTTTCATGTTTTGTTTCACACCTTCATTTCCCATTTTTCGTTGACAACTTTCCGTTTTATATTGAAAATCACTTTTGTATCTTCTCATACACGTCTGGCAATTCTTGAAAAAAGGCCCCTATTTTGATCCCTTGAAACATGTCGACTGTTATTTCCAATCTGTATATTTTTGAAGAGAATGAAGTTTTTTAATCAAGTAACTACCACTTATTCTTTTTTGATATTCTAATATTTTATTTCACTAATTATAAGCTGATAATAATTATTTATAAGTGTATTTTTTTTCTAGTGCGTTCACCCAACTTGGTACCTTTCAGCTGATTTTCAACTTCATGTTGTTTCGATTGTGGTTCTTTATCTATTACACAAGTAAGAATCATTTAATTAAAAATAATGTAAAATTAATTAATGTTATCATTTAATTCAAAATAATTTAAGTTTAATTAAAATATCTTTTATAAAAAGGTTTTACGTATAAAACATATCCTGCGATTTCATTATTGTGCATGCATAAAATACATTTCATTTATTAACATAGAACAAAACCAAATTTGAATAAAAAACATACTTAGTAAATGTGCAACCTTTGGATTTGAATTTTAAATCGGATATTTAATTAATTAAATCGGAGGAAGAGTTTAATTCGAGATTTAAGCAGTAACAATATTGTAAAGGAATTTTTCAGTTTTCTAAATGAAGATGCTGCTGTTTTTTTTTTTTTTTTTTTTTTTTCTAAAAAAATGAATTTTTTTTTATGATGCAGTATTACAAAAAATAATATTTATTACGTTTTTAAACTTATTAAAAATAAATAAATAAGAATTCATTTTCTCCCTTACGTAAATTAATGTTCATGACTAAATTTTTGTGACTTATTTAGGTGGCCAAAACTGGGACTTTCTTTCATCGCTTCAATAATTATCGCTTGCAATGTCATCGTCGGAATCCTTACTTATTTGCGAGATATTCCACCAATTATCCTTATTACATCTGGGAATAACGTGTAAGTATTATGATGCACTCTTTGACTGAGAAAATTTAATACTAGGTAGATGTTTACAATATTTTTCTTCTGAACGTCTATAATTTCTTAATAAGATACCCTGAAATATAAGTATAAAAATGAAAGTTTCTTCTTTTAATTGTTACTGTAAATAAAATTCTTTGAGTATTGTAAACGAAAGAATATCTAAATCTGCATTATTTATTTTCTCTAGTTGCATTTTTAATTTAATTTTTTATAGAATTCAGTTACCAGGATATCTTTAATCTAGGAACCATAAACTTCATAACCTGGGATTAATTGAGATTTTACTTTAATCCAAATGGGCTCATTCTTCTAAAATAATACCAGTATTCTACTAGTACGCACTGTGATCTTTGCTGAATACGCATAAATAGGTTAATTGTTAATTTCAATTTGGAGAAAAATGTTTCTATATCTCAGAAGTTTTGAAGAAGCCAAAATGTGATTAGCATTAATTGTGATTGGAATTACGTATGTAGTTACATAGAATTTATTTTAAAGAACAGTATTTTTAACATTATTCTACACTAGCCGCCTGCGACGACCGACTGGTCCACCTATACGAACTCACCGCTTCGCTGTTCGACGTGGTCCTTCTCCCGCACGAACTCACCGTTTCTTGGACAAAATTGAGACTTTTCTTGCTAATGTGTTATTATGCATTACTGTCCATTAGGCTAATTTCCTCAAAGTACTTCGATCATTACAAAATATCCTACAACAAATAAAGAAATAATTAGATTTCCGATTTATTTTGTTTGGAACACGGGATTCTAATTCGAAATTTCAAACTTGGTATGAGATTTCAAACTAAAATCTTGTCTTCATTACTGTGAATGAGTCGAAATACCTCCAATTTCTTTAGTACATCATATTTTATATTTACCGTAGCCTTCTAATAGTTAGATCTATGAAATATTATAAGCATATGCATTTGAAAATTAAAATATAATTAGATTAATTATAACTGTGTTGAATGCATTAAAAAAAAAACATTAGCCTTATCAAATAGACATCTTAAATTCTTCTTCAAGCGTTTCATTTGCATAACATAATGGTATATGATTCGAAATCTAATCGAAATCTTTTCCATTTTTTAGAAAAATAGAAGAAACAGTAGAAATTGTACATATTCGGACATTCACGCATGCTGGTCCTTACTATATTGGTATTGTCGTTGGATACATGATGATTCATTACAACAACTTCAAAATTTCAAAAGTAAGTTAGTTAAGTGTAAAGCTCAAAGAGTATAAATGCTGAATATTGTATACAAAAGAACTAAACTGTAATCTTGGTTGATTTTTAAAAAAATTGCACGAAATTTACTTTATATTTAGGTTTTTAACGCATCTGGATGGATAGTATCCACTGCTTTTGCCTTGCTGTCTATATATGGAGCCCATAGATGGAATATTGGAGAGCCCCATGGGATGTTGCTAACAGCAATTTTTGCCGCTGCTCACCGGAGCACATATACATTGAGCATCGCATGGGTTACTTTTGTTTGCGTAACTGGAAATGGAGGTAACATTTTTGAAATGTTTTTTTTTTTATTTAAAAACATATTTTATTAAATAACAACTTTTGAACCGCGATGGCTCAGGGAATAGAGCGTTCGCCTTCCAATGAGGTGAACCAAGTTCGAATCCCAGCGATGGCTGGACGATACGAATTCCACATCCGGCTCGCACCGACCACAGTGCTGACGTGAAATATCCTCAGTGGTGGACGGAAAATGGGTTAGAGTCTCTTTGTTGCAGGCTAACCGCGGGAGGTTCTCGTGGTATTCCTCTTTATGTAACGCAAACGCGGGTTGGTTCCATCAAAAAAAAAGTCCTCCACGAAGGCAAATTTCTCCCAATACTTGATCCAGGAGTTCCCTTGTCTTCTGGATTGGGTTTAAAATTACATGGCTACGGAGTTGAACATTAGTAGTCGTAAATCCAAATTTGGGTCGGCTGTTTAACGACAGTTATAAAATAAAATAAAAATAACATCTTTTAAAAAATAAATTCTTTCTTTTAATATTACTTGTTTTAAGAAAACTTGATTCAAAAATATGCAGATATAAATAAAAGTCAACGTGTTTCAAACACTCAAAATTGGATCATATTCTTAAGACTTGCCAGACGTGAATGAGAATAAACAAAAGTGATTTGAACTATAAAACTTAAAGTTGCTAAGGAAAAATTGAAAGCAAAAGTGAAAAATAAAACTAGAAAAATCGCAGTTGCCAAAAATAAAGATGAAGAAACAGAACAAAAATAGCGACGGTGGCCGAAACAGGCAAATCAAAGTAAAATGCATTTCCACGGGCTATGGAGAGTTGGTGAGGAATTAATGTCGTTAACAAGGGAATCAGCATTCATATGAATGAAACAAGATTCCAGAGCATCAAGATGAGCTGGGTGGAAATAATGTAAGCATTGCTTAAATTAAATTTATGCCCAAGATTTCCACAATTAGCAGCAACTGATGATTTACCGAATTCTTGATAAAGAACGCATCTATCCTGTTCCTTAAGTTTAAATTTTAAAGGGCTCATTTATGTGGGATGTAGTCAATGTCAAACTGTCAAAGTATATGGTAAATGCAAGGTAGGATCTTTAATATACTTAAAATCAATTTTGTTAACTGGCCTAAAAATGACTTTAAAATCGAAATAGTAGAGAATATCAATTTTAATAGCAAAAGGGAAGGAAAAAAAAAGATGCGTTAGCAATTTGATTATAATGAAACACTAAAACTTAGTAAAACGTTAAGTTTTATTTACTAAGTTGAATAATAAATGTAAATCAAGTTATGGTATAACGTTTGGATATATTCAAGAAAAACCAAAAATGTATCATTGTTTTAACTTCGTCTATAACCAAGTTGACATACAAACTTTGAATAAGTTGAAACAATAGCCTTATTCATTAGTGTTAAGTGATAACCATAAGTATTAAAAACTAACCAGTTGTGCAAATGATAACACACCCGTTCTCTAAATAGAATTTATTTCAAGTAACAAGAATTAAGTAACAACTTAGAAACAAAAGTATTTTTATATTCTTTTTATTATTAACTTATAATTACTGGCTCGACGGTGATTTCAATATAAATATGAATACTGAAGAAGGAAAATTATTTTATGACGTCTTAAAACACGTACATAGGCAGGATTTGAAAATCAATCCACCGAGAAACATCAATTGAGACAGTTTTTGAAACCCAAGACATGAAATGTAATGGCGTTTAACGGAGTCAATCCAGAAAGAAAAAGTATTTGACCAATCCAACCAGTGATCGTAATAAGGCGATCACAACTATTTCCTTTTTTCTTTTTATTTAAATTCATTTTTTTGGAAAAATTTCAATTTGTGCGTAAGTTATTAAAAACTTAAGCACTTTTTCGCAAATTTGTTTGAGTTTTTAACTTTAAATAATGACTATTTATACAAAATACTCAAATAATCCCATTTTTGCCATCCTCGGTTTTCCTTTTTATTAAGTTCTTAATAAATAGTATTAGGTACTTCAAGTAATAGGTTTTTATTACAATAACTTATTATAAGTAACTTCTTCTTTCTTCTTTATTGGTTCGACAGCCCTTTCCGGGCCAAAACCTTCTTTGGAATCTTTTTTCCATGCCATACGAACATAATGAAGAGGAATACTGAAAATGAAAAAAAAAAAAAAAAAAAAACTGAAGATAGTGCTTTTGTGCATAAAGCGGTACTATTTGAGTAAAGCAATCTGTTGTGAAAAATATTCCGACTAAAATCAATTTTAACTCAAATTTCAAAGCGCTAGAATATCTGGCATTTTAACTATTAAAAGTATGAAAACAACCAAAAAAAAAACTTTTTTTTACCAATGGCAGGCACTGAATTTGAATTTTTGCCTATGAAGATGCCAGAATCGTTGCTCATTTCACGTTACCCAGTGGGCACCTGTGAACCAAAGTCACGGAGGCGAGCAACATTGCCCACGCCACACTGCCACAAACCCATTTATAGGGTGGACCACATTCTCACATCACACACACACACGCAACAGAGGACAGCACAAAGAGAGAGAGAGTGAAACATCCATGCCCAGAGCGGGATACGAACCCACAGCCAATGGCTTCGCAGTTAGGCACGCTAACCACTCGGCCACCGAAAACAACTATATAATTTAACACTTTCACGGCGACAAACGCCTTCTGAAAAATATTTCATAGAGTGGTAGAGATTTTAAAAACCAAAGCTTTCAGAAAGTATGGTAATTTTGCCAGCATTTTAAAAGCCTCACTTAGAATAAGTTGGAACAAAGTGGCATATGAGATTTTTAATCATTTATATGCAGTGGTGTGAAAAACAGGTTGAAATAAATAAAAAAATTGCATCATTAAAAAATAAACATAGCTACCGTTAGAATAAATTTTTACAAAAAGCGTAAAATGTTGGCAGCCGTGATTGATCAATAACCATATTCACTAATACAATGATATTCCTGCACTGCGAATATTCCTGGCAGACGATTATCTTGTCCGTCAGGTGACGCAAGAGTTAAAACATGCTCATAAAAGAATTTTGTTTGCTATCGTAACAAGATCGTTTTTGAATTCTAGAGAAGTGTTAATTTGGTAATTTGAATTTCTTTTCCGTCAGGACTTGTGAACCGGCTACTATCCTCAGCTAAAATTGCGCCTCTGAGCAGGTTGACATTCATGATGTATTTACTGCACAGTCTCGTCATCTGGACAAGAAACGGTTCCCTCAGGGAAAGAATGTTCTTCAGTCATTATAATGTGGTGAGTAGAAAATGCATGTTAATTGCATTTTTAACCCTAACTCGAACGATAAGCGGAGAAACGTTTTCAGTTCCAAGGGAAAACCTATGTGAAATTAGCTTGAAAAAAATCTCGTTCTTTTTATTTATTATTTTAAAATTAAAAACATAATTTGACCGTATGCAGTTCGCAAAATAAAAAGCGGACCATCCTGAATTACTTTTGATCTAATGATCGGATCTTCGCGTTCTAGTATTCAATCTTAAAGGTTCAAGGCGATGTCCTCAAGTATGCTAACTAATTATTACAGACGATAATTTAAGATATGAAAGCAGGCCCAAAACGTACTTTATCTGAATAAACATACCTTTTTTTCCCCCGACGGATTCGGATTTCTGACTCACCACAGAATATGGGGTAAACCCAATCTGAAAATAGGGCCCCAACAGTTTTGTCGGGAGAGCTGTCTGTCAAAGTTTGGATCCCTGTTAATTTTACTTTTTTCGTATTTCCCCCCATCACGAAAATACTCTAAGCGAATTTAAACATCTTTGCACACAAATATAAAATTCTTTTATCCAAAGATAATTCCATGCAAAATAAAACTTACTGCCAATATTTATTATATCTTATTATTTTATTTAATAACAGTCGGAACATTTTTGAATTGTAAGGTATACAATTTTTTTACATCATTTTAAAGAGTGCAGTTTAACATGGCAAAATAAAATAATTGAGTGAAATCGGTCGAACAGTTCCTGAGAAATCGAATTTTGAAAATTTCCCCCTATATTTTGAGGGTCATGAATCCGAATCCTTTGAAAAAAATGTGTTTTTATTAAGAGAAAGTACGTTTCTGTGTCTGATTTCGTAACTCAAAATATCGTCTGCATTAATTAATTAGCATATATAAGGTCACCCTTCGAATCATTAAAATTGAGTCCTAGAACGTTAAGATCCGATCATTAGTTCAAAAGTTATTTAGAGTGATCCGCTATTTTAATTTTTTTTTATTATATTATTTTGGCGTACTTTACATATTTATCGTATTAAAAATCTAAACACGGAATACATTTTTGCTTATTTTCCTGTCGTGTCCATTATGGTCATCGAATAAATTGGACACTAAATATTGAGAAATAAAAATTTTAAAATTCAGAATTTCAGAGTGGTTGTTTGCGTTCTCCCCTCAGATCAGACTGCTAAGTGTTAAAACTCAACATTTTTAGGATGTTATTGTTTTGAACTCATAAGTAGTCCAATTTAGTACCATTCTAAATTTAAGAAATTCGATTTTAAGAAAACTTTCTTCTTATTTTCTATAAACATTTATTTTATATTTTGAATATGTTCCGCTATGAAAATTTGTAAAGAAAAGTGAAAAGCACACAATAAATTTCTTATCTAAAATGGAACGACTCTAAAAACAAAAATACTTCAAAGCATTAGAAATTTGGTGAGATGCCAGGGACCTTTTTCAGATCAAGTTTTGCATATAAATTGCTTCTGAAATAGAAATGCGTCCAACATCGATATTTCCATGACTATTTCTGGGAAGAAAATAAAGTTTTATATTAGTATCGCATAGATAGCACGAAAACTTTGAATTTAAGAGAATTCGGAAAAATTTATCCATTATAATTTTTTCTGAAATAGATTTGAATAAAAATAAAACGAATTCATTTTAAGAGCAGATGTGGCATAAGTAAATAAAATATTTACTGCAAAACAGTGGTTAGCCACTCTTTTATTTGTTATGTACTATGAAAATAAAATTAAAAAGAGAACAGCATTTCTTATGAATTACTGGCATAATAAAGGCGCAAAAGAATTGTATTGAGACTATGAATGAGACAAGATAAGTATTTTTCTGATTTTACCTTTTTCCTAATATATCATGAGAGGGAATTTTTTGATTGGAAAACGTTAAAAAAAAATAGTTCTCTTTTACGAACCACAGTATGTTATGCACAGGACTGCTAACTACTATGCTCATTGCTTAATATTTTATTGAGTGGTAGACAATCGGAAGCAAAAGTTTTTAGTATTTTGGTTAATTTTGCCAAAGATTTTAATAGCCTTTTCAAGAAAGAAAGCAAAATCGCTAATTTTTTTATAAACTTTTGAATTATTCATATGTAGTGGTGTGAGCCGTGATTGCTCAGGGGATAGAGCGTTCGCCTTCCAATTAGGTGAACCTAGTTCGAATCCCAGCGAGGGCTGTTTGATACGAATTCCGCACCCAGGTTTCACCCACCACAGTATTGATGTAAAATACCCTCAGTGGTAGACGGATCATGGGTTAGAGTCCCATTGAAGTCAGGCTAACCCTGGGAGGTTTTGTGGTTTTCCTCTCCATTTAACGAAGGTGCGGGTTAGTTCAATCAAAAAAGTCCTCCGCGAAAGCAAATTTCTCTCAATACTTGATCCAGGAGTTCCTTTGTGTTCTGGATTGGGTTAAAAATTACAAGGCTACGGAATTGAACATTAGTAGTCGTAAACCAAAAAAAAAAAAAAAATTGGGTCGGCTGTTCAACCACGGTAATAAAATAAAATATGTAGTGGAGGGGAAAATAATTTAAAATATAATTTACTAAACAAAGAATAGCACATTAAAACGTAAAATACCACTAGAAGAGCAGAAAGTTGCAATAAATACACTGTACATTTGTATAATATACAGTGCATGTATATTGCTTATACAATAGTATAGTATTGTAAATCGAACACCAACTGAACAGAGTATCGTAACTGGGTTCCCTAAACCCCTTTCGACCCTTTTCCCATTCGTCTTTAACTTAAGATTGTTGTAGTGGTATCATGAGTTATTGGAATGCAAACAGCATTGAGGAGAATGAGAAAATTGCAAAGAAATGTCAACTGCTCCGAATCGGACAAAATATTTTAATAAACGGTAGAGAACTACAAACTATAATTTGCTGATTTTCGGTAAATTTTACAAACTTTTTAAAAGGCTCAACATGGCTTAGTGGTAACAAAGTAGCGTAGAACATAAGCCCGTGAATAATATCGAAGTAGAGGGGAATAAAATCTCTATAACCCGATTTTACTAAACCAATGATCATATATATTAAAAGACTACCACTCGAAAATATTTAATAGCCATCGGGAAATAACAGGATCTGATTTCGATTAAAATATTTATCTTTTCAGTATATAACGGTAAACAAAATTGGCTTGTGCAAATCAATTAGTTACCATTTTTAACTTGGCGCAGGAATATCAACCACCTGATAATTTCCTTAATTGGATGACATCGTCACATTGGCTTTCATAAACATAAAATTTAATACGTTCTATTTCACGCCAAAATCATTGAACTATAATTTTTTCTTTTTGTTAGCTTTACGAGTACACGGCAAATCTGGTCGTGACCTTCTTGCTGGCGATACCATTTTATCTTCTGTTGGAAGCTCCCCTGTCCAACTTAGAGAGACTTCTCTTTTCCAGTCTACAAAAGAAAGATAAAAGCACAGACAAAGACGTAGAGATCACAATCACTCACAAAGAAAATGGCCATTTGAGGGAGAACGTCGTTCATTGTGCTCCAGAGTTCTTGCCAAGAAAGAGAGAGAATGCGTTTGCGTCGCCTGTACAATTGACAGCAATTAAAAACCTGGATATTATTCCAAATGGAGTGAACAAGAGCTAATATTTGTTTTTGCATGCAGACCAGAGTTTATGTCTGGTACCATCATTTTAATTTCTCAGGGTGCTATTGTATTGAAACACTTGTTAAATGTTTATCTGTTTCTGTGTCAAGATTTCGTGTTATTTTATAATTCAATAAATATTCAATTTTTGAAACGTTAAATATTCGTTTTTGTGTGTATTTATTTTCGTGAATTAGAGAAGAACATTTTTCTTATATATAACACATTATTAATCTACGAAGTGTATTATATACAGTATTAAACTTCGCATTATATTTTGTCAGGAAACTGCAGTATCTTAATTTTTATTAATTGCAGTTAAAAAAATTATTTATATGACACAAGAGGTTAATTAAAATATTAGATTCGAGAGCTTTTTAATAATTATCAAAATACAGATAAATATTTACAAATTATGTTTTTCATTTCATATCAAATGTGCGTCAAATTCATGAATTCATGTGACGAATTTCAATGGTTATTTTATTAAAGTAAAACTAAACTCAGTCGCGCTACAGCCCATAGAGGGCCAAGATTTACTGCGTCCATCTCAGTTTTCTTGACCTTTGGGCCCTGGGGTGCAAGAGTAGATGTTCCTGTTGGGTGGTCAGCCCAACGCGGAATCCCCAGTGCTTAGTTTCCAAGCATAGTTGGTACTCATTTTATAGACCCACTGAAGGGATGAAAGGCTGAGTTCACCTTGCCCGGCCCGAGGATCGAACCAAGTATCTGTGGCATGACAGTGCAAATAGCTACCACTCAGTCACCGGGCTTTTTTTATTTTTTATTAAAGTAAGCAATTATCAAAACGAAATCTTAAAGTACAAAATATATTCGGTTTAGATTGAAAAAAGAAATGTGAAAACAATAGAGAAATAGTACTTAAGTTTCATATGTATATTTTTGTTGGAATAATTTTTATATTTTCAAATAGCTTAAATGTTTGTAGTGTATGCAATTTAAGCTCAATTTATGTATCCAGTTTATGTATTCTTCACATAAGTGTTCATGTTAGTGATGTGATCATATTGTTGGAATTTATTCAACAAATTTGCTTTACTAATAAAAAAAAAATCTAATTTTGGAAAAGCAAATTTTATATCATTTTTGGCTTTATAAAAATCTTTATTTTGGTCTGTAATCGTACAACAGCAATTTCTTATGAATCTGAAAAGGTAGAACTGAAAAAATATGAACTCTCTAGCATTGACTTTAACTTAAAATTTGAGAATATCCCGTTAATCTAAGTGCCCGTTAATCTAATCCCGTTAATCCTATCACAATTTTTATTAAGACATTTTTACGTTACTATAAAAATTTCAATCTTCATGCCTTCATTAGAGATTGTTTTAAGTAAGCAATAACATACCTATCAGCAAATTTAAATTTTAATAATTTTTGAGTGAAATTTCGCTTATAAAAAACATGAAGAAAAAAAATGTTTTTTTAAATATATTTGAATACAATTTATTAAAATATGATTTAACATTTAATTTAGAAAAAAGTTCCAACAATTTTGAATAAGTTCTAACACAAACAACATCTACATTATAAAAGCCTGCTATATTGTTTATGAAGTTAATGGTATCAAAAGTAGGTTATTGCGGGTGTTTTTTGGAACTAATTATCTTTACAACAATTCAATATCTATTGTTTTTTTAATGTTGTTAATACTATTGTTAAGACGAAAGCCACAGCAATATTTATTCATCTAGTATTGCTTTTGAAATAAAGGTTTTATCTGAAAACCAATTTAATTGGAGATATGTAAGTTAAACTTATATCTATTATTCAGACACAATATTTTTCTTTGTACTCTTTATAATCACAGTGCGTTAATTGGTTGGTAAATTTTAACCATACGTCGGTCGTTGCGATTCTTCACATTGAAAATAAAGTAATTCACATTGAAAATAAAGTAATTTACATGGAAAATAAAGTAATTCACATTGAAAATAAAATAGCGTAATTTAATAGTTTTTCTGATTAGTAATTTTGTAACATTTTTTAAAAAAAAGACGTTCTTAATAATCTTGAGCTGATATTTTTAATCAACAAATTTTCTGTAAGCTAACAGAAAATCCAAAAAAAAAAAAAAAAAAAAACTAACTTGTTTTTTTCAATTGATTGTAAATTAATAATAGTTTATTCTTTCCTAATTTTAATTGGCCGTGTAGAACTCTAGACTTAACGCCAATATTCTCTGAACTCTAATTCTCTCTTTTGTTCTGGGCATATTATTACTCTTGAAAGTAATTTGTTTTCGGTTGATTAAACTTTATCTCTGTTCTTAGAAGATTTACGCTTGCATGATTATGTTATATTTAGAGGACATTAGCTTAAGTGAGCATCTATAATCAGTTACGATTTGATATCTAGTTATTAATCTAGAACACTGCAGTTCTGAAAACAATAAACATATATCTACTAGTATTTATCATACCTAAAATGTTTAATCCATTTCTGCCTTCTTTTGATTAATATGTTATTTAATTGTTGTTCTTTTAATTTTAGCGAATCGCTTATCATAGCTTGGCTTTTTGTAAGTATGGATATTTCAAGCTCATGTTGTGATTGTATCCCCGAGAGTTTATTGTACAAATTCCGAAATTTGTTCCGCTCTCTAATCAATTCATTGTACTTAAATTTTTGCGATTCTATTTCTTTTTTCAGCTTATTGTTCGATTCCTCTGCATCTTTCAATAGTAACCGTAACTGACGGATTTTAGCATTTAAATTAATAATATTTTTCTTAAGGCTTGATACTTCTTCCAACAAATATGAATTGGGAAGAGATTTTTTTGCCAATTCATCCTTAGTAGTATTGTGCAAACGATTACTTTCAAACAACTTCTGTTTAAGATTTGCTAATTTTTCGTCTCGCAATGTAATTTGGTTTTTGTAAAGTTCATTTAGCTTTTTCTCCTTCACTTTTTCTGACTCTACCATTGCCTCCTTCAAAGCTGTGGCTTTCAGTTCACTTTCAACTCGTTGTTCCGTGATTTCGGAGTTCAATTCTTTGGTAGTTTTTCTCAATCTATCAATTTCTGACTTGTCTTTGAATATGCGCTCTTGATCCATCGCCAAATGTTTTTCCATGGTTCTCATCTGATTATCCATGGTACTCAATCTTTTTGAAAGGGAATTTAATTTAAGACGAGTGTCATTAATTACTTCAATTTTCTCACCGTGTTTAAGAAGTAATGCTTTATTTTCTTCTATTAAAACTTCTATTGTATTTTTCATTTCATGCTTCAAAGCATGCATTTCCTTAAGCTTTATTGTGAAATCTTTGAATTTGGCTTCGTACGTTTCTTGACTTTTACGCCAATCTTCTTCAAACTCTAATTTTTGTTTCGCCAAGTTAGATAATTTTGATGAGCATTCATTAAAATGTCTAGTTTTTATTTCAAGTTGCTCTTGCAAGAGTTTTGTTTTCATTTGATTAAACTTCATTTGTGTTCTTAGAACATGAATTTTTTTCTGCATTAATTTTAACTCGCATTTATAATCCGTTTCAATTTGATTCCTGGTTTGATTATTTGAAATTTTATTTTTATTGATTTCTAATTTGTCACGACCAGAATTTTTTTCTCTCATTTCAACTTGTATCTCTGCATCAGCACTTTCTACAACGCTGTGTTTTGCATTAATTATAATGCTTATATTTCTTTTCAAATTTTCAATTTCGTTTACCAATTCCTGCTTTTCATCATTAAAGAATGAAATTTGTGTTTTTAAGGAGCTTAACTGCTCTCTTAATTCCATCGTTGCTATATTCTGTTTCGTTTCTTTTGTCTCCAGAATACTTTCAAGTTTGATTTTTTCAGCGACAAGTTGACGTATTTTATTACCTTTCCTTTCGCTATCTTGATAAATAAGCTGAAAATTGCTCAACAACTGATTAAACTCTGCTACAACCTTTTTGTTATTATCATCTGCGGTTAAATCATTTATGAAAGTTTTAAAATGTTCAAAAACCGCCTTAAATCGATATTTACTAAAATAGTCAAATTCAGTCATGATTTAATGACAAACTTGCATTTCACAAAAATAAAGTCTCAGTCTTTATATTTTGTTATAAGTTATCATTTTTTTATTTATTCACTTCAATTTTATCTGACAAGTATTTTAAATAAAACTAAAATATAATACTTATGTCTACCATTCATTCTGTCATTTTTTTTCCCTAATCATCTGAATATTAATGAAATCAGTTAATAAATAAAAAAATATTGAGGTTAATCCTTTTTTACCACGTTTATATAAACTTGCCTTCGTGGATGTCTGTCCGGGTGGAATTTTTTAATCGATTTTAAACTAACTTCAAGACTAGCTACAAACTTCAAATTTGGCACATAGATCAGAATTCGCGATCGCAACGAACTATAGGGGGCGTTGTTGTATGTGCAGAATCCCTGCGATTTCCATATGAACAGTCATTCAGTTACACTGGAGACGTCTTTAATGTAGCATGTAGCATTGTAACGTTCCATCTTTATTATGGCTGATTAATTTTAAAAAAGAAAAATGCTTGTTTTCTTTCTTATGCAAACGAAAACAAAATGGTATCTCCTTTTTTTTTTAAGAGAAGGAACATCCAGAACACATCGGAAAAATATTTGTAAATAAAGAGAAAAAAATAGGTATATTCTTATAAAAGTTCAAACCTAATGCCTGAGAAATAGTTTTACTAAATTTAATGGTATAACATGAAAGGCCCATTTAAATTTTAACGTAAAATAAAGAATGCTTACGAAACAAAAAAAGAACTATTCTTTTTTTGTCGCCATTTTTAGTGTTACGAAAATGCGTCTTTGGGACTTGCCAAAAACAAAACAAGATGCAATTTTATTTTTTTAAGAGCGAAATATTTTATAGAGTGAAATATAACGAAAATGTACCAATGTCCATAACATGAAACTTTATCTTAGTAAAAGTCCGTTTTGGAAATGTTATTTCATTTTGAATCTTATTTAGAGTTCATAATGGCTATAGAATCAGGTGAGAGAAAAGTTTGTTTTGAATCTATGCTAAACTCTATATCGGCCCATTTTCCACCTAAATCCGATTGACTACTTTGATTTTAAACAAAGCGTTTCATTTTAAGATTTTTTCCAAAAATTTTAAGTGTAGATTGGCGGCACTTAAAAATCTGCCAAATCTGTAGCTGTGGTTAATACGTAAGTACCGAATTTTTCTTCCATACTTTTCTGAATCATATTACTTCAAATATTAGAATATGCAAGAAGTATACATAAACACATAATTTAATACCATTTAATTTTTCAAAAAAAGTATTTTGACAACAATTTTATCAAAAAATTATAAACTAAAAAACGTAAAATAAAGAATTCTTAGGATAAAAACGATTTTAAAATTTCCTCATTTTTCAATAAAAACTTTCGTTTTGTTTCTTTTTTTAAATTCTTATAGTATTTAATCAGACGTAAAAAAACCATTTTGTAGAGAACGATCATCAAGTAAGAAAAAAAATTATTTACAAGCAAATTTTTTATTATAAAAATCATAACACTTACCTGATTTATAAGTCCGGTGAATTCCAAAATGATATGTTCTTTGTTTGAAAACTTTATTCTCAAATAATATATACATAGTTTATCCCTTCATTACTTTTAGGTAAAATACCACACATAAAAATTTTATAATTGTAAGATCTCGATATGAATTTTAATATGTAGCTTAAAAACAGAATAGCTGTATTCTAGTTGAAATTCTTTCAAAACTAAAAAACACTTACCAAGAAAACGATAAAAAATTTATTTATAATCAGCACAAAAGATACTTTTTCAAGTAATTCGGATTATTCTTTATTGTTGTTTTCTGAATTATGTAGATACAGAAATATATACTATTCTATGAAGAAGAAGAATATTCTATAACTATTACAGTTCTGTATGGAATTCATTGGAACACATTTATTCATTGGAATGACGAAAGCAATGTTGATTTCATTTTAACTTGTAATGAATTGAAGACAGAAAAATTATTTTACCGCAATACACACATCTGTAACAGCAAGTGATCATGAAATCATGTTATGTTGTTGGTAATAGAAAGGTAAAAAATATTGAGAATTGTTCTTCAAATGCTTGGCGTGTTCTGCTTCAATGTTTGGCATGTTCTGATTAGTTTTTTCAAGAAGTTTTACCTTTTCTTTAGAGAAATTTTGCTTCTTTTTTTATGCTAAGAAAATGGCGTCCGTCATTGCCAATGGTTATGTGGGAACTAATGCACGATATTTACAGTCTCCCGCTAGATGGCGTATCGAGTGTTGCGATCGCGAATTGGATGACAATGCATGAAAATGAAGAAAAAAAAGACATACAACGTAAAATAAAATTAAAATTTAAAAAAAATTTATTTTCGCGATTGTCTTTTGTTGTCGATTCCATTATTTCAAATTAGTGTCACATGTCAGGTGAAAAGATTTTTACTGTCGGAGTATTTTTATTGGCTGAAAAATCACGTGGTAGGATCCAGTTTTTCTTCATTCATTTCCAGATTGTGTTGGTTGTCATCAGCCTAAAACTAATGAAAGTCGTAAAGGTATTCGCGATCACAACGGTCGATACGCCCTCTAGCGAGAGCCTGTAACCATTAGTTCCCTCATATCCTTTGGCAATGATGGACGCCATTTTCTTAGAAGCAAAATTTCCCTAAGGAAAAAGTAGAAGAACTTGGAAAAAACTAACCAGAACATGCCAAACATTGAAGCAGAACATGCGAAGCATTTGAAGAACAACTTCTCAATAATTTTTACCTTTCTATTACCAACAACATAAAATGATTTCATGATCACTTGCTGTTACAGATGTGTGTATTGCGGTAAAATAATTTTTCTGTCTTCAATTCATTACAAGTTAAAATGAAGTCAACATTGCTTTCGTCATTCCAATGAATTCCATACAGAACTGTAATAGTTATAGAATATTCTTCTTCTTCATAGAATAGTATATATTTCTGTATATACATAATTCAGAAAACAACAATAAAGAATAATCCGAATTACTTGAAAAAGTATCTTTTGTGCTGATTATAAATAAATTTTTTATCGTTTTCTTGGTAAGTGTTTTTCAGTTTTGAAAGAATTTCAACTAGAATTCATCTATTCTGTTTTTAAGCTACATATTAAAATTCATATCGAGATCTTACAATTATAAAATTTTTATGTGTGGTATTTTACCTAAAAGTAATGAAGGGATAAACTATGTGTATATTATTTGAGAATAAAGTGTTCAAACAAAGAACATATCATTTTGGAATTCTCCGGACTTATAAATCAGGTAAGTGTTATGATTTTCATAATAAAAAATTTGCTTGTAAATAATTTTTTTTCTTACTTGATGATAGTTCTCTACAGAATGGTTTTTTTACGTCTGATTAAATACTATAAGAATTTAAAAAAAAGAAACAATACGAAAGTTTTTATTGAAAAATGAGGAATTTTTAAAATCGTTTTTATCCTAAGAATTCTTTATTTTACGTATTTTAGTTTAAAATTTTTTGATAAAATTGTTGTCAAAATACCTTTTTTGAAAAATTAAATGGTATTAAATTATGTGTTTATGTATACTCCTTGCATATTCTAATATTTGAAGTAATATGACTCAGAATAGTATAGAAGAAAAATTCGGTACTTACGTATTAACCACAGCTACAGATTTGGCAGATTTTTAAGTGCCGCCAATCTACACTTAAACTTTTTCGAAAAAATCTTAAAATGAAACACTTTGTTTAAAATCAAAGTAGTCAATCGGATTTCGGCGGAAAATAGGCCGATATAGAGTTTAGCATAGATTCAAAACAAACTTTTCTTTCACCTGATTCTATAGCCATTATGAACTCTAATAAATAAGATTCAAAATGAAATAACATTTCCAAAACGGACGTTTACTAAGATAAAGTTTCATGTTATGGACATTGGTACATTTTCGTTATATTTCCCTCCATAAAATATTTCGCTTCTAAAAAAATAAAATTGCATCTTGTTTTGTTTTTGGCAAGTCCCAAAGACGCATTTTCGTAACACTAAAAAATGGCGACAAAAAAAAGAATGGTTCTTTTTTTTGTTTTGTTTTGTAAGCATTCTTTATTTTACGTTAAAATTTAAATGGGCCTTTCATGTTATACCATTAAATTTAGTAAAACTATTTCTCGGGCATTAGGTTTGAACTCTTATAAGAATATACCTATTTTTTTCTCTTTATTTACAAATATTTTTCCGATGTGTTCTGGATGTTCCTTCTCTAAAAAAAAAGAGATATCATTTTGTTTTCGTTTGCATAAGAAAGAAAACAAACATTTTTCTTTTTTAAATTTAATCAGCCACAATAAAGATGGAACGTTACAATGCTACATGCTACATTAAAGACGTCTCCAGTGTAACTGAATGACTGTTCATATGGAAATCGCAGGGATTCGGCACATACAACAACGCCCCCTATAGTTCGTTGCGATCGCGAATTGTTTTTCTGTTAAGATTTTTGTATCCCTAATTTAAAATTAAAGTTCTATTATTTTAGTAGAGGTCTTGTAGAAGTCTTGACACGATGACGAAAGAGACAGCCACTCAACGCAAGCGACGACTGGAGAAAAAAAACAAAAGCGGTTAGAGACGCTTCAACAAGAATCAGAAGCAGATACGTTTGCAAGATTAGCTAAACGGCGTAAACAAGCGGTAGAAGTTCCGAAAAATCAGCGTGTCGGACGGAATAAAGATAAACAACGAATGGCTCAAGGAATCAAATCGCTTGAGAAATTCTGACTCAAGAGCTGGAGAGTCAATTCAGGAATATGAAGAAAGACTAAAACGTCGACGTGAGGCTTGTGCTCAACGGGTAACTGATAGGGCAGAGGGTAAAAATATAATTGAGTGTGCCCCTTAGCGAAATTGGCTACTTATATTTGGCGCCATTCCTGTTTGCGCGGAACACTGTGGTAACAGAAATGGAGGCCAAAACGAACGATATTTTTAAATAAAACAATGTAAAATTTCAACAAAATATCGGCCGAAAAATAATATAATTTACACCATTTTTCTAAATAAATAATCTAAATAAAAAAATGTATTTTTGAAAACCACGTTTTTGCAGCGAAGTATAATAATTGAAAAATAAAAATTTAAAAATTATAATTTAAAAAAAATTAATTTAAACACAAAACTAAAAAGCAGAAAATAAATAATCTAAATAAAAATATATTTTTTTAATAACCACGTTTTTTGTAGTGAAGAATAATAATTGAAAAATAATAATTTTAAAAAAATATAAAATAAAAATTATAATTTAAAATAAAAAAATTCAAAATAAAAAATGTTTTAAAAAACTACGTTTTTGTAGTGGAGAATAGTAATTAAAAAGAAATTTGAAAAACGAAAAACGTGAGGTGCATGAAATACATAACAGTATACTAATATAACATTACTGCTTCATGCGCCCCACGTTTTTCGTTTTTCAAATTTTTTTTTTTAATTATTATTCTCCACTACAAAAACGTGGTTTTTTAAAACATTTTTTATTTTGAATTTTTTTTTAGTTTCAAGTTAATGAATTATACCCAAGATTTGTAAAAAGGTTTGGAACTTGGATTCAAGTTTGTGAGTTATACCTAAGATTTGTAAAAAGGTTTGGAACTTGGTATTTTCTATTTTCCATTTTTTAATGCATAAAACAAATAGCAGGGCTGCCAACTACTACGCTTTTTGCAAAATATTTTATTGAGTGGTAGATAATTGAAAACTAAAGCTTATAGAATTTTTGATAATTTTGATAACATTTTAAAAGCCTTACCACGGGAAGAACGGGACAAAGTGGCTTTTAAATAATCGAGTAATTTACAAGCAATATTGTAAAAAATAGCTTTAAATCAATTTTATAAAAGAAAAAATAATACATTAAAGCATAAACTTACCTACTATTAGAAGAAATTTTTCAAAAATATAGAATTTTTCCATTTCACTCTTCATATTGATGAAAATTTTAAAAAAATCTGTTTTTCATCTTACTAGTCGTTGATGACATCTTTTTTTTCTGAAGTGATAGTGATAAAATATTATTATTTTCAGCATTCAGACTCACCATCTTATAGGTTGTATTGTTTTTATTCTTCTAGCACATCTTTGTGAAGCTACTAGAATAATTTTTTTAAAGATTTTGCGAAAACAATCTGCTCTTGGGTGGTCATTATAAATTCATTAATATATATTCAAGGCCTATAAATTCATTAATTTTTCATTGTACTAAAATGTTGCTTTATATTATGTCCTTAATGAAATTTTTATTTTAAATTGTAAATTATCCACAATTAAAATTTGATTAATAATAAGTTTTATAATAAATAATTACCCCTTTCTTTTCTTCATTTATAATTTATGGCACAACCGTAAATAGTGAAATCTTGCTAAGAAAGGGTCGGTGTTCAGAAGTAAATACACTCCATAACAAAAAGATCGACGCACCAAGAAGGAGTAGTCCGATTGAAACGAAAATTGGTGGATGAGAAGACAATGTACAGAATAGTAAATGATTAAAATTTCAGAACAATTGAATAATTTATTGCAGAGTTACAGTAACAAGTTCAATAAAGTGTTGACCCGCTCCAATCCTGGATACAAGCTGCCACACGGCGTGGAATAGACCGAAAAAGCTCCCGGATGGTCTCTTGCGGTATTTCCTGTCAAATTCGATCCAATTGTCGAACGAGGTCATCAGCATTCCGTGCCAGATGCAATCGCCTTCCCATCATATCCCAGACATGCTCGATGGGAGAGAGATCTGGTGATCTGGCAGGCCAAGGAAGAGTTTGACAAGCTTGCAGACAGTTCATAGCAACACGTGCCGTATGCGGTCTGGCATTGCCCTACTGAAAACCCAGCCCAGGGTGCTGTAAAAGGAAAGGTAGCAAAACAGGTCTTAGAATGTCGTCGACGTACCGCTGTGCAATAAGTGTACCTCTAATGACGACCAAAGAGGTCCGGCTGTCAAAGGAAATGGCACCCCAGACCGTAATGCCTTGTTGAGGGCCGGTGTGGCGTGCAATAGTGAAGGCAGGATCCCCCCTCTGCCCTGTGCGTCTCCAAACACGTCTTCGATGATCGTCAGGACACAGTTGGAAGCGGGATTCGTCGCTAAAGACTATACGTCCCCAGTCGGCATCATTCCAGCCTGATCGAGCCATGAACCACTGTAATCTGGCTCGGCAGTGTACGTCGATTTTTTTGTTATAGAGTGTAGTTTTGCATTTTTAGTGGTTTGCAATATTCTTTGGAGAATAAAAGTTGCCTGACTAGACAGCCTGCGCCGTAAAAGGTAAATTTAATCAAAATAGAGGGATTACTTAATTATGTAGCAAGCAAAACCAAACAGCAGAAAAAGGATTATTTTTATTGTTTACAATGAGGTCTGAATGAATGTGATTTTTTTGAGGAATATAAAGGTTCATTTCAAACTGGAGTTTCAACTCCTGTCTTCTTTTTCGGCCTCTTCTCTTCCTGAGACGATGGCTTCCGGCTGCTTAATTCACCACGACTCGCAGATAGTGGTTTCTATAAAGAAAATAAACTTATATATAAATATATATTTTTAGTCTTTTTAAAAATGAAATTCAAATTCTTACAATTAGAAAAGTATCATGAGTACTATTTTAATTTTCAAGCCCAATATATTGTTACACGATAAATCAATTAAAGTCTGTCCCAGCTCGATATGGATTTTTCGCAAATTCTATAATGAAATGTTCGCATTGAATACGATGTTGTCAAAATGAGTCAGTGGCATAGCTCATGAATAGTTAAAAAACTGGAGGGATACATAAAATAACAATGCCTTTTTATTGTTATTATTATTTTGAGTATTGTTGAGTTACTCTCGAATCGTGCAATTTATCGTATTTAGGATCAAAAATGGGGGGCTAGATAATGCGATTTAACGCCCATTTTATTCATTATTTATTTAATTTCCTTTTAAAATATAAGTTTAAGGCTTATTAAGAAAAGTTCATAACCACCCAACTCTTGAAAGAGTAAACTGAGTGTTGTGCAAGGAAATTCAGCAGCGTTTAGGCAAAATGATTCTTGGAAATTTCGGTGTTAGAAGGTATATGTACCAGCAAACTTGCAAAAGCCATTATCCGATATTCTGCTTCTATTGTACACCGTGATAACTTTTCAAAGTGTGATTTGTGATGCCTTAACAAGTTCTCTTTTACTCCTTGTATATTATATAATTAGTTGAAACAATTTTCTTCGTTATTGTTCTGTTAAGCATTTGAGTTAACTGATAAAGTTACTACGATACACAATACTTTGTATGTAATTCATCAAAGTTTTATTAGTTGAATCTATAAAATATCATGTTAATTGTTGTAGTACATCATGGGTGAAAGCCCTTATATAGCAAGACGGAAAAGAGAAAAAAACTGGTACGTAAGACATTTCATTCCAGCATTTTTTTCGAAAAAAATAAAATATCTGTAACTATCAAGATTTCTTTTAAAATTTTAGCATATATATAAAACTGCTACTTTTCGAAGATTAAGTAGATATTGTTGAATAATTTAAAAAAAGTATAAGTAAACTCCTCCCCAAAACTAGCTATAACTGAAAAGGTTTCACTACCAGCCTTTCCTATTTTCCGTCTCGCTTTCACCCCTGCAGTACATGAAAGATCCACATTTTCATTACCTCAGCCGTCGGTCGACTTGGAACCACATCTGGAACAACACCTTTGGGTGGTAATGCTGGACCCGGCTTTTTAGACTCTAGGCTCAGACTTCGACCTAAAGGTTTTTGGAGGACCTTGGAAATTTTGGACCTTAAGCTCATCTGTTTATCTTTTTTGTCTTGCGTTGATCCCGTTGAACCAAGTTTCTGACCTGTAGCGACATCTATGCTCTTTGTTCTCCTAAATTACGAACGAAGAATAAAATATCAAGTAAGCTAAATGCAAAAAATATATAACACTAAAAAAATAAAGTAAAAACAAAATTGAATTGGTTGAGAGCAGCTTTTATAATGCTGTATATAAATGCTAAAGGATAATAAAAAACTATGAAAATGTATCTCAAATAGAAATTGAATAATTTAAAGACAGATATTTTGAAACTTTCAATGGCTAAAAAAACGGAGGCAACCACTAAAAGATTAACCAGACCAAATTCATTCTTTACACATGGTAGATATAATCAAGAGTGCCAACTACTAAGCATCCTGCAAAATATTTATTAAATCGGTAGATGAGTAAAAACTAAAGCTTTCAGAATATTTAGTAATTTTGCCCACTTTCTAAAAAGCTTTGCCACTACAAAACTGAAACGAAGTGACGTTTTTAATGAACTTTTGAATCATTTACATGTAGTAGTGAGGAAAATAACTTTAAATTTACAAAGCAAAGAATCATACTTGAAACAAAAATTCAGTTACCACTAGAAGAAATTTTACCAAAAAGCTGAGAAAGTTGGTATCCCAGTATAAAGTCTAAAGGTCATTAAATAAATTAGTCACTAAACATTAAGACGGAAAAAGTTTTACTTTTAGAGTGATACTACTTTTAGAGTGATAGGTAATTTTTAAGTGACAGGGGTGCCTGATATAAGTGCAAAAGGATATGAAACTATGAAAACGTAACACAAATAGAAATTTAACATTGAAAATTAAATAGAATTGATGCATTGAACAAGCAGGATATTTTGAAACAACGTTATCAGTTTGCTCCTGATCAAGATACTCATCTATAGTACACCAAAACAACTGTCTACAAATAAGTTTTCAATTTATACTTCGTATATTGCTCCACACTATGTTCCAAATAGTATTTAATTAAAATTTTAAAACGCCATGGAGGGAAGCTGTTTGAACCTTGGACATGAATTTAATGTCAGTATCATCAAAATTCTATTCACGAGGTCCTGGTTCCATCAGTTCATCTTAATGTTCTCGAGATCGTTTATTTATAAGAATGTCGATTCTCTAGTTAATGGCCTCAGACCAAAACTTCTTCTGCATTGCGTATGAAAATGCATTCTTCCTGATTTGCTGCCTTGTACCAACGACACCCCCTTTCAACTACAGTGGTTTCACTTGTTATTTGCTGTACGTTAATTTCTCTTATGTATTTTTTCCGTTGGCAGCAGTGCCTTTTCTTGCGACTTATTCTATTTTTATCATTCAAGTGGTGTCATTCTTCTTGATAATGGGAGTTGATTCGAGCGCTGAAAACACATCGACTTTACTTTTATTTCAACTATGAAGTTAAAGAAGTTCTTATTTTCAACTATTAATTTATTGTTCAACCAAAAATTTTTTAAAAATGTAATAAAAGACAAGATTGAGGGTAATAATGTGCTTAAATGCCAAGTTATAAAACTGAGAAATATAAATGAAAAATCTTTATATCTACCAAAAATGTAAAAATATTGTAAGGCATAAAAACTTAAATATACGTATTCTGGTGGTGAAATGGATTCACCACCAGATTGGATACATTTTTCGATAGGATTATTTTCATACAATCAGTAAGTTAAAGTTATGGAAAGCCTCTCTGCAAAAATATTCAAAAAGATATCGTTTATCTCACCTCAGTAGCTTTAGTTTGTCCTTAAATGTTTTTCTCTGCTGTTGAGCTGCTAAAGGAACACTTTCTGAGCTGCCACCGGGATCCACACTCCCCTCTCTTGAAGAATAAGGTGCTTCACTATCTGTCGTCATACCACTCATACTACTTGGAGCTCTATATCGCCTTCTATCTAATGTTACGCCACCATACCTACATTAAAAAATATTTGAATAAACTGACTCTAATAGGAAGTTATGATTCACCACGATCGTCGAATTAAATTCACCAAAACAGAATTAGAGTTTTCACTCAAATGCAAGAGCATGCAAAAAAAGCATATTTTTTTTTTTTTTTTTTTTTTTTGCAAGGTGAGGGAAAATAGCGACGTTTTTTGTTCTAAAGTACACATTAGTGTCTCGCTTCTATCTGCATATCTATAAAATTAATATATCTATAAAAATTCTATATCTATAAAATATTTATATTTCTATATCTATAAAAAAATGTATTAGAATTAACTATTATAAACTTTGTAATGACTTTATATATTACAATAAATCTACATACGTATAAAACATTTTATTTGAATTAACTATTATAAACTTCGCAATGACTCTAATCATAAGAAGTTATGATTCCCCATAATCCGAAAAGCGAAGCATTTTTTTCCTTCAAAGTATGGTAAAATAGCAACGCTTTTTGCTCCAAAGTATACAACGCCCATCTGTGTTGGTCAACTTTACTAGTTGGACCCTATTTGTTTTCTTTCATTATTTTTAATTGAATTTATGAAATTCTCTTTAATCGTTTGGCAATTTTTTTTAAGTTCTATAAAATGCTTGGTGGTTTTCTCATGTTGAGAGTTAGTGAAGAAAATGAAGATTTTTTCGAAGCATCGAAAATAATTTACGATTTCACTTAAATATTTAACAGATCACTATTTTTCTTGTTTATAAATTTATTTTTATGTTGAAAATCATGCTTATTTAAATGCTTGACATGCACTATCAATGCTTTTAAACTAATAATATATAATAATAGAAAAATAAGTCTTAAATAAGCTTTAATAAAACTTTAGTCGTTCCTAATAAGATTGACTATGATTGTGAGAAGCATCTTGTTTATTGATTGACAACATTTAAAAACACACACAAAAATGCATTTATTTTAAACAAAAAACAGCAAAAAAGCACAGTGTTTCAAAATATTTCCAAAGCCGATTCAAAATATTTCCAGTTCTTTTTTACATCTCTTGTCATTCTCATAGTAACTTAAAAACCCAGAATAAATTTGGTGGTGCTGGCGCAAACTACTTGGAGTTAGATAGGTGGCGCTGCATACTTGCCTACACTGGAGTTGGTATTTGGCGCAACAACTTTAATGGAAAAATAAATACGGATATCTGTTATTTTTTATAGTTACAACAAAAATGGTTATTAATAAATTTTTGATATAGCTTATTGTAGAATTTATCATATATAGGAATAAAATAAAAAGGGACAAGAGCACGTAAAAAAAGATGACAGCAATAAATTGTTGAGTGTTGAAATTCGCAGTATGAACGGAATTTTCTATTGTAGTTAGTTTAGTGCCCCGCTATGATTAGGGCACAAAAAAAACTAAAAAATGTGTTCCTGTGACGTCACAAGGGGACCATCAAGACCTTAAAGTATTATTCTCCCATGACCACAATTAAACTTATTTTTACCTGTATTCAGAATCTGGCAACGAAGAATCTGTTTCATAACCATAACCACCCAGACTTAAGAGGCTTCCAGCAGGTGTAGAAGTCACACTTTCACCTTCTGATTCCCATATTTTAAGCCTTTGCTCGTGCGTTGTTCCCATGAGTGTGTGGTCAAGTGATAATGATTTTCTGTGAAGTGTTTTTTGTCTGGGTGGAGGACGAATGATCATACTCGGAGGTGCAACTGGATAGTTGGTCACTCGCTGAGGATTGTTCCACCTCTGCATGGGGTCTTGGCTCTGCGACATGTCTTGAGCAGAAATGGCTCTGGCGATAAAGGTCAAAAGAATAAAGGTCAAAGAAATAAAGGTCAAAAATTAAAATTTGTTTTGGATTTAGAGCTACTTTCAGTTTGATAATATAAAAGTGAATGCGTTTTAACTATAAATATGTAACTGAAGGCAAAAACAATAAAACTTGTTAAGAGGATGCTATAACTAGGGAGAAACTTTTTATGACAAATTCTGATTCACATACATTTGTGTTTCAAAATTTAAAATTTGATAAAAATGAGTTCAGGTTAATCGTAAGTAAATTGCAAAGTGCCAAACGCTGATTTATTTTCAAAATATTAGATTGCAAACAAATTATTAGGATTACCTCCCCATTGTTCAACCCTGAATTATATTTCATAGAACCAATAATTTATTTTAATTTGGATATTTAAAAAAAAAATTGTTTACCACTTGAAACTTCATGGTTTACTCTCAGAAAAAATAATTTCACCGTTAGAAATTTCATGGTGTACTTTTAAAAAAAAAAATTCAAATCTAGAAACTTCGTGATTTAAACTTAGAAAAAAATTTCAAATTTCGTGGTTTACTGTTCGAAAAAAAAATTTCACCACTTAAAACTAAGAAAACAATTTTCACCATTTGAAACTGCTTAGTTTATTCTTAGAAAACAAATTTTTACCATTTGAAACATAGTAGTTTACTCTTAAAAAATTATTTTCTCATTTCAAACTTCGTGGTCTTTTCTTAGAAAAAATTTTAATCATTTGAAACTTCGTGGTATACTCTCAGAAAAAAATTTTCACCATATGAAACATAGTGGTTGACTCTTATAAAAAAAATTTCACATTTTGAAACTTTCTGGTTTACTCTAAGGTATTCCTGAACTTCATTTTTCTATACATTAAACTACTTGTGAAGGCGAAGCAGAATTTCTCCTGTAATGTAGCATCCTCTTAAGTTGATCGCCACTATTTGTTGCTCACCTATATAAAATAATATTAATGATCTGGCAGAAACAATTTTATTTTCTAGTTTATAAGTTGACCATTGTTCAAGAGGACAATCAAATGCTCCCCACGAGTGATTTACCCAAGCAGGTTTTACTGCATTACACACTAAAAAAATTTACTAACTAATACTTAACACAAATGATAAAACAATATTTTTTAAATTATGTTTCTATTATTAACAAAACAACATCTGCAAAATAGACCTCAAAATTGACAAGAAAAAATATTCTTTTTAATTATATTGCTAATTTTTCTTATTAATTATTCAATAAAAAATAACTATATCTGTGATGTAAAAATTTACTTTCTCCACAAAATAGAATGTCAACAATCAAGCATAATACAACCCCAAACTGTCCATAGAAGGGATTGTAAATGTTAAGAATCATTAAAATATAAAGAAATTTATCACAGACTACAATCTGGGAGACACATTCTAAATATATGGGAAATATCTGAAACATTTCAATTTTAATTAAGTAAAATAAATAATTATAAACAGTTAAGGATACATATATATAATGGAAGGTTAATTTTGAGCTCTATATGCATATAATTAACAGTGAGTATGTCATGTGCTAAATCATCATAAAAAAATACATTGTCACAAAGTGACATATGACTTATTTTGTCACTATTATAAATTACCTTCTTTAGTGTTAAAACTAAATTTAGAAGAAAAAAATACAGAAATGCAGAAGAGATTGAAAATAAGTTGCAACAAATAAAAAAGACATGATTGGGACATGAGAAAAAAAGTGTGAAGCAAAAGTTGTAGAAATTGAAATGAACTCGATTTGCAATCAAGTTTTCTCGCATTAACATTTATTTTTAATTGTTAACCCTTTCCAATTTGATGTCACCTCTGAATCGCCGTCAACAGTTATCACTCTAAAATTAAAAATATTTATAACTTAATAATTCATCACATTATTTTGAGAATTATGAAAAAAAAATACTTTATTATATATATTCAATGATTTAGTACTTATATTAGTTCAATCAGCATTTTAAAGTACTCGGAGGGCAAAGGATTAAAACTAATTCGACACAAATTGAGAAAAATAATTTTCCACTCTTTTATGGAAAAATTCTTTCAAACTTCTTTTAATACCTTCTGAATGATGTTGTCCTCTTCAATCTTTCATCTTCTTTTAATATTTCTGCAGATTTCTGAAGCTCTGTGAACTTCTCTTTAACCTTTAATTGAATAATATTAACGAAAATGTTAAAAAAAGGACATATAATTAATTTGTCACAAAAGAGTTGTTTATGAATAAATCAGATTGAATTATTTATTATTGTATGTATATTGCTAATGCCTAACTATGTTACTAACTGAATTATTTATTATTGTATGTATATTGCTAATGCCTAACTATGTTACTAACTGACTTGTATAAGCATTTTATGCGATGCAAACTTATAAAGATTAGATTAATTTATTTTTATGAAACTAATCATTTTTAACATCTTTTATTTGAAATAAGAAAAGTAAATCTATCAAATTAGAATAGTGATATTTCTTATAATTATACTTACTAACTACTTATTGTTTAGCGTGTTAATTCAAAAGTTTCAGTGAGAGTGATATTCACTTTAAATTCTTTACGCACTCAATTAATGTCGTATTTTTTAATAATGTTTTGTATATTAATCAGAAATTTTACGGAATCAACTAGAAAATTTCAAAAAATTTGAAAAAATATGAAACACAAAGTCAAACGTCAAAAAACTATCGAAATTAAATTTTTTGTGAGATACAAAGCTCAATTTGTGCTTATTAAAATGTTTGTTAAATATTAATTCAATCCATTAATAAGAAATTAAAACACTTAACATTTTTCTAGGGGACATTACAAGACTTTCAAGATAACTTAAAAACTTGAAATAATTTGGTTTGTTCGACATTAAATTCGAAGATATGGTGCACCACAGTTTTTACAGTATACAATACAAAGCCGCGATGGCTCAGTGGTTAAGGCGCTGAACTGTCATTGTAAGGAAGTGGAGTCTGACCCCCAGTGGCATCTTGAAACCAATCCAGATTCAGATATATGGGTACCAGCTAGTCTGGGAAGTATAGTCAGCTGGTGCGCATTGTTGACCACATTGCCACAATTAAGCTGTTGGTCACGAAATTGTAAATCCTTAAGTTTATGACCACCTTATGCACAACAGGCTATTGCGGGAATACTTTATTTTTAATACTAATTAATATTTTTTAATTTAATTTAATTTAATTTAATAATTTAATTTGGTTTACTTACTTTCCGCATTGTTTCTTTAAAGTCATCAGTAAGAGGTAAGGTTGGTTTTTCAGAGTTCGAAGCAACTTCCGAACTTACTTTTTCAACCTGTAAAAATGTTTATTACTTGTTACTGCATAACTCAAACTACTATTTACGATAAATATTTTATTTTGCGAGAAAATATTTATCACTTTTTATTGTGTAACTCAGACTACCATTTACAATAAATATTTTTAATCGTGAATTTGTAAATGATATTTATTAAATTTCCTTTTTACTCGATTAAACTCTATGAAAATATTAAACATAAATTTTGTATTGATTTTTGAATGAGATATAAAACAGAAAAAAACGGAAGTTAAAAAAAAATATGAGCATTTTTAGAAAAGCAACATTTATATTTTGTACATATTATAATAATAAAAAATTTTATGATTTTATAAATTTTTCATGCGAAATCAATTTTTGGCAATAATATCTATTTGGTTTTTGAATATTGTTTTTCAAATTGTTGTATATAAACAGGGTGGTCATTATCCGGATAAAATGAAAATAAATGTAGGGAAAGATTTAAAAAAAGAAAGAGTTTTTACAAATTCTTATCTAAAAAAATATATTTGCAAATTAAGGGAATGTGTCTAGATGTTTGAATTGATCAACTAATTCCTGAAATTAAACCCTTTAACATTTCCAACAGCTTAATGAAACATTTGTTCAAATGTTTTCACATTTTTCCTGGTTCCGGCCACCCTGATGAAATTAAATGGTATTATAAACTAAATATTAGTCACAAAAAATTGTGATAAAAGAAGAGAAAGTTAACATAACTAATGCAAACGAGTTATATTATAATACTGAAATTTGGATAAAACCTTATTTCCTGTGACTTTTTTCTGAAGCAATTTTCATTGAATAAATTAGTAAAATGAATTAAATAAAATTACTCAAATTTCAAATGTATGACATTTTAAAAAAACATTGAAGTATGTTAGTTCATTTTCTATAGGGGTACACAATCTGCAGCCCACTGCTACATACGCCGACTGTTGATGTGATATATATATATATATA
Source organism: Parasteatoda lunata (assembly GCA_949128135.1). Taxonomy (NCBI): domain Eukaryota; kingdom Metazoa; phylum Arthropoda; class Arachnida; order Araneae; family Theridiidae; genus Parasteatoda; species Parasteatoda lunata. Next base: position 58,253,766 of record OX421978.1, on the reverse strand, counting down.
TATATATACATATATATATATATATATATATATATATATATACATATATATATATATATATATATATATATATATATATATATATATATATATATATATATATATATATATATATATATATATATATATATATATATAATGTAATGCAATTTTAAAACTGCGGCTATATTCTAAAATTAACGATAAATTTTAGGCACTTATTTAAATCTCTTCATCACCATTACACTTATATTTGTGGCAATTTCAACAACATGAAGGAACTATGCAAATTGAACCAAACTTCATGATGGTAAGTATTAAGATATTACAAAGATATTGCGCATGTTAATTTGCACCGCTATCAGTGATATGTGGATTGAATTTCATGAACTTCTAACAATTCCTTCATAGTGTTGCAATTTTTACAAGAGTAAATTCTATTATTGAAATTTTGAAAATACATCATTGGAGAACTTACATCTTTCACTATTTCTGTAAGTTTAGTGTGTAGCTGCATGGCAGCTTGTAGCCTCTGTCTCCATTCTTCTCTCTCTTTCAATAGTATCTCCCTCTCCTTCTTCATTCTATCATACATTCCTCGAAGTTTGGCGTGGGATTCGCGTATTTCAAGTAAACTGCTATGCAACTGTAACAACAACAACAACAACAAAACAGAAAATTAGCTGTTATATTTTGTATACTATTAGTATTTGAATCACAATTTTACAGCATGAATAATCTTGCTGTAAGCAAGAATAAATCTATTAAAATTATTGGATTAAAAAACTGATAAATTTTAATAATTCATTCAAATTTTAATTTTAATAATTTAATCAATTAAATAAATTCAACTATTTTTAATCATTTATTCAAATAAACTCATTGATTTCAAAAAGTATCATAGTACTAAAAAAAAATTTGATCGCCGAAAGGCGATCACAGGTTACCCATTGGCAAAATAGTTGTTGCCTAATTTTTTAATAAAAACAAAAATATCTTTCAAGTAATGAAATTCTCTTTTATCCACAACTCAAGAAGTATTTATGAGATCTTTCTGGTCCCATATCTCAGAAATAAACTCACCAACTATGCACAACGAAATTAAAAATGAAAAAAATAATTCTAAAGAAATTATCAAACAGCAGCGATCGCCATAGCAACGCCTGCAAGGACGACGCATGCGCACTGCTCACTATTACTCTTGAACACAGTTGAAGAGTGTGATGACGTGCAAATAAGGGGAATACGCCATCAAACCCAAAACAACACCCATTTTGCCAATGAGTAATAAGGTAAAAACAATTTATGAGAACATGAAACATATCGTTAGTGATACTCTTTAGATCGATAATAGGAGAGTACCGAATTATGATAACATCCGCATGAAGAAGGGAGAATCGCGTGATCACGGTCCTGAACGGGTTAATAAGCAATTGAAGCATTATGTGCAGAAAAGCATAGTTACTGTGAGGTTCACATGTATCTCGAATTCAACAGCTTTTCGGGCATTTTCCTACATTTGCCATTCCAATTTAATGTCTATAATTTTTCCTCAATCAACTATAAATGAACTATTTTAAACAGAATGAACCCAATGAAAAGCAGAAATGAATTGCTACTAGAGAATCGGGTGTCTGAAGTTTGATTGCAACACTTTTTTACTCATTTCATCATTGAGAAAGTGATATGATGGTCACTATATAATCTTTGAAACTAAAATGCCGGTAATTCAATTCATCAGTCCATCTATACTTAAATGCTTTCCGATGGGTTTTTATAATAACAAATTTTGACATTTATTCTCAATCGATTGCGCAAATAATTCCTTTCAAACTTTGCAGAACTAAGATTAGAAAAGAAATATGCGTGCAGGAGGTAAAATTTATTGGCTGAGGTAGGGAAAATAATTCGAAAAACTTTTTCCAGAGATAATTGAAAAATTCCTGCAGTTAATTAGTTAAGCATTTTTGAAATCACTTACTTTAAATAGCAGTGCAAATGCGTTAATAACTCTGATTACGTTAAAATACGAGCCGAAATGGCTCAGTGTTTAAGGCACTGATCTGGCATTGTAAAGAACTGGGGTTCAATCTCAGTGGCTGCTGGAATCCCACCCAGCTTCAAATCGATGGGTACCAGCTTGTCTGAGAAGTAAAGTCCGCCTGTGCGTACTTCTGAGCTCATTGCCACAATCATGCCGCTGGTAATGGAAATTGCGTAGCCCTAACCTCCATGAACCTCTGGCCTACAACTGGCTGTTGCAAAAATGCTTTACATACATAAAATACAGATATTACCAAATGACAAAGAGTCGAACATTTGTTACGGGATAGGGTACCTTAGCGAATGGGGATAAATCTGCGACTGAAACTTGAATTTCAAAATTTAATACATAAAGAAATCGCGCATCAATATAATATATCATATTTAAATGATGAATTATCAAAACCTTGAAAATTAGAATTACGCGCACGTCGCAATGTTGCACCAGTATATAAGATTTATCTATCGTTACTCAGGCGAAAAAAAAAAAAAACGAAAGAATGAAAGAAAAAAAGAATTGATATTACCTCACTCATTTTTCTCCTGCTGTCTTGGTGGTCTTTCTCGGTCGAGGATCTCATGTCAAGCATTTGTTTTCTAACAGCTTGTTTTTCTTTCTCTCTCTCTGTTTCTGTCTGTTCTACTCGAGATTTGAGATCAGAGACCATCTTCTGCGTTTCACTGAGTAAGTGCTGCAGCTCGTTCCTCTCTTTTTCCCAAGTAAGCTCCAGTCTCGTCTTGGCTATGTTGCGAGTTTGGCCCCTCGTTGACTCCATAATCTTCTGCTCCTCCAACTGCATACAAGATAATAGTTTGTTTATGTAACATATATATATATATATATATATATATATATATATATATATATATATATATATATATATATATATATATATATATATATATATATATATATATATACTTAGAATGTAGAGATAGGTTTCTAGTATGAGTAAAATAATGTTTTTAAAGTCGAAATTAGAACATAAAAGTTTTAAATATGGTTATTGTTATTAGATCTAATGTGCACGAGACCAGTACAGTCCGTGTACGTTAGGGATCGGTCGATTTGCAAAATTTAAAATCGCCGCTGAGTGATCTTAAGAAATAAGCATTTTAACAAATCTGCAAAATCTACGTAAAAAGGATAATATAATATGCGACATATAAACATATTAAATGCATGAACTCTAACTGTTTTGGACCATGGTTAATTATTGACAATTTTATGACTAAAAAGGAGTATATAAAACATAACTAAGTATTTCCTCAGATTTGACTAAAAAATTATGAAACTCAATAAAGAACTTAAAAATTCAACAAAAGAAATGTTTTAAAAATCAACTACGCTTACACTACAGCCAAGAGAAGTCTTCTATTTTCTCACTGTCATCTTTACACAACCTTCACATACGTTTTAGAAGGAATCAATAATCATTTTAGTGGAATCAACCATCTTTGGTAATTATAGCGTATTAGACACCTGTGGCACTTTTCAAGTAATAAAATCTGTGCTACAATGAATCCAAATATAAGGGTTATTTATCACTATCAATTTACGTTAGAATAAATAACCTTCATATTAGGAAACGAAAAATTCAAAGAAGTAATTTAGACAGAAAATCAGTTCCTTTAGTTTCTTAAAGAAATATAGGATAGTTTATGTAATACAAATAACCTCCATTATTTTCATAGACATACACTCTTTTATCAAAATTTTCAGAGACTACATTGCGTAAATATGGCTGAATTGCATTGATGTGGTTTAATTGTCATTTCCTTTTTCACGGCGGGATTGTTTAAGGGCTAGTTGGCAATAAACTTAGATTAGTCCTCAAAGAAAAGTCGTTACTATTATATTTAACATTTTCAATAAGTAAACCAGAATAAAAAAATTTCATGCATTGAAATTTGTTTATAAGTAAACAAAAACTTTATATAGATACACGAAAATTAGGTATGATATAATACCTGGTTAATTTTAGATTTAAACTCCGATATTTGGATATCATAACTGTTTTTGTCAGTTTCAATTTGAAGTTTCAAGTTCTTGTTTTCGAGCAGAGCATCATCTAATTGCTCACGTACATCTTCTAGCTGATATCTTAATTCGTTTACTTTACGTCTAGCAGCGTCAGCCTAAAATGACAAAAGAAATTAGTATGCAAGTAAGAATTGTCCATATTTATAAGGCCAACTGTTTCAAAGTTACTTTAAATTATTGATAAACCTTTTCGGCAAATCGCATTTCGAACTTACTTCTTCTCGATTTCTCGCTCTTTCCCTCTTTAAAGATCCTGTTCTCATCTCTTCTGCATTTCTCTCAGACATCGATAACTGAGACTTGAGCCTGTCTCTCTCTTCCACCAAGCTGGCTATCTGACTCTGCATACTCGTGATTTCTGATGACATCATGGTCATCCTGCCTTCGTATTCTCGCCTCAATGTATCTAACTGCTTGTTCAGTTTGGAATCACCAGTGTCAAGTGGAGGCAAGACCACCGGCCTATCTATTTTTGCCTCCATAGCCTTAGCCAGATCTTCTGTCTGCAAAAATCAAAATAATCCAAAATACAGCAATATGCAATATATAAAAATAAATGAGTTGTATGAAAGATACTTCGAATTGGTTACGAAATTGCATCTGTTCTGAAAGAAACATGATACTTTCAAAAGTTTGCATCAAAATGCTTGGTAAAAAAATCATAGATTTTTTACCTAGCATTAATTTTTTTACATAAATTAAATGTTATTTATGCAACATAATGCACGTATGTACATTATGTTGCATAGATAAAAATTATAACTGTTTTCTTTTCTTTCTATTAACGTTTGAGTTGTTTTGAATTGAAATAATCGAAATTAAATGTTTTTATTCATTCCGTTTCCAAATTGTGTGATTAAATCGCTAAGTGATTCTTAAAATTTTTGCATTGCAGCTTTTAGCAATTGCTGCAATAACCTTACGCAGTCCAAGAAATGGAACACCCCTCAAAAGATCATGAGAAAAGGAGTTCCATGAGAAACGCTGGTAGTGGATCTGTCTTTAGCAAGCAAAATTGTGGGCTGATTTTTTTTATTTCGAGATATTTTAAGGGACAAACATTATTTCAGAATTTTTTTTAACAATTAGGCTCTTTTGCATTGTAATAGCTAAAACTTACTATAGCTGCCAACCTTTTCAGATTTTTTCCGAACATTTTATAATTATATTTAAAGTGTGAGCAAAATATAATTTTTTTTCTTTTCATTTATTGAGTTTATAAACTTAATTTAAAAACCAGGTTTGCCAACTGCTCCGCTTTTTACAAATTTTTTAAAAAAACTGGTAGCGAATTAAGTAGTAAAACTTGTAGAATAAGGAAAACTACGCTTATTCCTTAAAAGTGTCACCTCGAGATGATTAATTGCAATAAAGTTCATTTCCCATCATAGTTTGAATGTTTGATGCGCAATGGTAGAAAATATACTTATATATGGTACACTTGAGCTCTAGCATAATGTAAAAAATAATTTTTCCACTCATATTTGTGATTTGATTGCTACTTTACTACCACTAGGAAAAGTGATCCTCGTAGTGAAAAAAAGTGAGAGGTATGACACGTTAACTAAATCAGCTTTTGCAACCAATCTCTATACCAGTGATTCTCAACCACTGTTCCACGGCACTTTTGTGTGCCGCCAAATTTTAGAAATGGATATAGTAAAAATTATAATGCTTTTTTTTTATATGAATATTGCAACGAAGATATTTCACCGCTTCGTTACATATTTTTCTGTGCCTCGTTTTTGACCTATTTTTATTCGGAAGAATCAATTAATTCGGAAAATATTCGTAAGAATCAATTAATTCATTTTGGATTAACATTAGATGCAATTATCCCATGATAGCCAAAAAAGCTTTAAAAATATTATTACAATTTTCTACATCTTTTTTGTGTGAATTCGGATTTTCAGTATAAACCAACATAAAAACGAAAAAAAGATCGAGACTGTTAAATGTATAAGATGATATGAGAGTAGCATTGTCAGTTTTACGACCAAATATAAATGAATTATCAAAAAAACATCAAGCTCAAATTTCTCATTAAAAGTATTCTTATTATTCATTTGTAATTAATCCCTTAATAAACGTTGTTTTTGTAGCACATATTATATTATTTTATTTTACATTCCAAATTATTATCATAAACTATTTTGCACAGTGTATTATAGGTAAGTCAGCAACTTTTAAATTTTCTTTGTGTGCCGCCAAATTTTGAAGTCTTTAAAAGTGTGCCGCGACAAAAAAAAGGTTGAGAATCACTGCTCTATACAAATCACTGTTCTGTTAGCAAAAAGTATGCTTACCTTTTTAAAGATTACATTGATAACTAACATTTTTTCAGTAGATCCATATGGTAGCATTATTATTCCAACATTTAAAAATTGAGCACAAAATATTCAATTTTACCCTTTTTTGCAGCCGATTTCTTTCTTCCTTCAAATACTTTTCTTCTTTTTTGTAAGATTCGATGAGTGTTTCCTTCTCTTCCACCAAGTCTTGCAGCCTTCTCTTATCTTGCTCTGTAGATTTAAATTTATCTAAACGTCTGCTTAGTTCTTTCACTCGTTCCTACAAATAAGGGAAATGTTTTAATTATTTAAAAGGAATCAGAAAAATAATAAAAAATAAGGGCAAATGTCTAGTTGAATCCAGAAGATTGAAAAAGAGAACAAATGATTGGAAAATGATGCAAAAGATTCGAAATTCATTGTTTATTTTTATAAATTATTATGACTAGTAATGAACTACATGGATGAAAAGCATGTATCACAAAAGTAAGATTTGTTTAAAAAATACATAAAAAATAACGCATAAAACTGAAAAGTTTCCAAAAATTATTTTAAAAAAAAGGATAAGAAACTATTTAAATCCAAGTTTTAAGAAGAAAACTAATGTCTAAAATTCAAAGTTCATTAATTTTTACCAAGCGGTAACTATGACTAGCATTGAAAAACAATTGTGATGCTTGTTTAAAAGCAGATAAGTAATTTGGAAAGATGAGAAGTTTCAAAAATAATAACAAAAACAACTTGAGCTCAGTAGCTTAAAGCTTAGTAGCAGTAGCTGTAGCTCAAACAAAAAGCAACAAATATTTGCTATGTAGTTATAGAGGTATCTAATTGCCTGCTCAGTTACTTCACTTTTTCTTCAAACGAAATAAATTCTTTAATTATTTAAAAAGCAATAGAAAAATAGTATAAATAAGATCAAAAACTAATTGAATTCTTAAAATTAAAAAAGAGAACAATAGCAATAATTTGAAATTAATTATTTTTATCTATAAATAATTATGACTAGCAATGAAGCAATGCAACTATGACAAGCAATGTAAAAACAATATACCACAAAAGTAACATTTGATTAAAAAAAATAATCAATAAATAACATGGAAAACTGAGTAATTTCAGATGATTATAAAAAAGGAATGAGAAGCTATGATTCACATTATCTACGATAATTTATGACTACTATCTTCTATGACTACTATGATTACTAGAAACTATGATTCACATATCATTAGATTTTACCGAACGATAACTATGACCAGCAATGAACTTAATTAGTGTAGAGCATGTACACAACATAGTAACATTTAATTGGAATAAATAAAGTGGGAATTTGATGTTTCTTCTGTTGCTCCGAAAACACAACGTTAGGATTTTATTTGATCCTAACATGGAAAACTAAGAAGTTCCTTTTGCTGTTCGGAGAACGCAACGTTTATATTTAGTTCTGAAGCAGGAAATTTAAAAATTTCTTTTGTTGTTTCGAAAACACAACGTTCCTATTTGATCCAAATGTGGGAAACTAAGACGTTTATTTTTGTTGTTTCTAAAAGCTAAACGTCTGTACTTGATTGTTGTTTCGAAAACACAACGTTCCTATTTGATCCAAATGTGGGAAACTAAGACGTTTATTTTTGTTGTTTCTAAAAGCTAAACGTCTGTACTTGATTGTTGTTTCGAAAACACAACGTTCCTATTTGATCCAAATGTGGGAAACTAAGACGTTTATTTTTGTTGTTTCTAAAAGCTTAACGTCTGTACTTGATTGTTGTTTCGAAAACACAACGTTCCTATTTGATCCAAATGTGGGAAACTAAGACGTTTATTTTTGTTGTTTCTAAAAGCTAAACGTCTGTACATGGTTTTAGTGCGGAAAACTGAGTAATTTCTTTTGCTATTTCAAAAACACAACGTTTATATATGATCCTAATGAGGGAAACTAAGAAATTTATTTTGATATTTCGAAAATACAGCGTTTATAATGTGATCCTAATTTGGGGAACTGAGAAATTTCTTTTGTTATTTCGAAAACACAACGTTTATATATGATCCTAATAAGGAAAACTAAGAAATTTCTTTTGATATTTCGAAAATACAGCGTTTATAATGTGATCCTAATTTGGGAAACTGAGAAATTTCTTTTGTTATTTCGAAAACACAACGTTTATATATGATCCTAATGAGGGAAACTAAGAAATTTCTTTTGATATTTCGAAAATACAGCGTTCATAATATGATCCTAATTTGGGAAACTGAGAAATTTCTTTTGTTATTTCGAAAACACAACGTTTATATATGATCCTAATGTGGGAAACTAAGAAATTTCTTTTGATATTTCGAAAATACAGCGTTTATAATGTGATCCAAATTTGGGAAACTGAGAAATTTCTTTTGTTATTTCGAAAACACAATATTTATATGTGATCTTTATGTGGAAAACTGAGAAAATTTATTTTGTTATTTCGAAAACACAACATTTATAATTGAATCCTTTTTGATCAAATTGTCAATTCAATTAATCTTTACACAAGTGTAATTCTGAACACTTTTAATATAAAGATTATAATATATAACTTTACTTGTAATTCCAATTTTTCTTTTATCCATGCGTCTTGTCTGGAATTGTAAGACTCTTTAAGGGATGTCATTTCGAAGCTTAATTCATTATGCTCTTTCCTTATTCGAATCAAACTGGCTTCAGCCTGTTCTTTTTCTTGTATTAATTTGGATTTGGTTTTCACAAACTCATCTTCTAACTGATCGTACTGAAATGAAAATCAATAACATAAATAACTAACTAACTTATTTAGAAGTTTCAATATTTTAAGTGTTATTTTTATTAATTACTCCAAGTAATCTCTCGTAAATTTCAAAATTGATTAAATAGTAAACTAAGAATTAGAGTTTCTAGAAAGATATGAAAATGGGCAATTTTGAAATTATGACATGGCATTAGTCCAAGAAAAGCAAATTTCTTCTGATCTCCTTTAAATTCTCGTGTTTTTCCCGTTTTAATAACAAAGATTTCTTTTGGCTGATTACATAGCATTTCGTCAATCATGAACATATTCATTCATCGTCAAAAACTAGGCCAATAGAAGATGGTTTTATTTTGATCTATAATTTCTATTTTGTTGAGCATGTTAGATTTAGATTTTTGTTTGATTCAATAATCAGCCGTTAATGCTAATTAAAACATTATTGGAATGTACTTTATGCCCTCGCATTGAAAATGCTATAAGTTCCATTTTCTGATCAAATCATTTTTTCCACTTAAATAAAACTTTTACATTTTAAGAAATCTACCTAGAAAGCAATGAATGTGCTAATTATCATAGAATTGTATCGTAATTGCTACGTACAATGTAATTATGTGCTAATTACTTAATTCCAGCCCTACTAAAATTCTGTCATTGGTCCTTAATTATGAAGTAAAATAATTACAAAATAAAATAATAATGGCAACATCAAACTTTAGTGATACTTGAACATTTTGTCAGTGGCAGACAGACTTATTAATGTAAAAAATTCTACAGTGCAATTGAAGCCTACTGGGTAATCGTCGTCCTCAATATGTAATTGTAGGATAATTGTCAAAATTTAAATCAAAAAATTATATAAATGTGAGAGACACAAATGAAACAAACCCATTATTAAAGTTCATCGAATAATGTGGAAACATTAAAACTAGTTTAATTGCTGAATGAGATATGAAGGTGTATTTACTACTAACTTCTCTAAATCTCCTCGCTATCAAACGGATTTGATATTTTCAGTTACAACTTTCTCACTGGTGATTTTTTTTCTTCGCTTAAATATTAATTTACGAACCCTAATGTGCATATTTTTTACATCATTTTTGAGAAAAATATATGGTAAGAACTGCCACTCTGTATGTTTTCACATACAATATGTTAACATAATTAATGATAGCAAATGATTAAAATCGAAGCAAAGCTTCCACGTACTCTTGAAGTCAGATGATCATATTCGTCCCTCATTTTATCTCCATCCTGTTCCATCAGTTTCAGTTTCTGTTGCAGGCTCTCAACTTCCTCAAGTTGCATCTGCATTCTTCTTTGTTCTCTCTCAATAGCAACTACTCGTTCTTTGCTCAATAAAACCTCCTCTTCTTTTTGTTTCAGCACCTGCTCCGATTCACGCTCCGATTTCTCCCGTTTTTTAACCTCCGCTCTGATTTCTGATTCCAAGTTATCCCGTTCTTTACGCCATTCATCTTTTTCGCGGCGAACTTCCGAGGCAGCTTTTCGGGATTTTTCATTGGCTTCCCTCAAGGATTTTTCTGCCTAAATACACAAAAAAAATGAAATGTATCATCGAATAATGCTGAAATTCAAATTCATTTGGAAACAAAATTAAAATTACGAATGTGGTGCTTTTTTTTTGCATGTGAAGTATTAGAACTAATACTGATCAATATTTTAAACGCCCTTTCTACTTAAATATGTATGAACTCTATCGAAATTGATATGGCATAAAAAACAACATTATAATTACATGGCTACGTAAGCATTAGTATACGTTGCGGCTATTAAATAATGCAACAATACGATTATGTGAATATGCAAGCATTATGTCGTGATGGTTCAGACCTGCCATTCAGTTACTACCTACTACCGTTTGCCTACCAATGAGGTGAACTGGGTTCGAATCCCAGCTATTGCTGATCGATACGAATTCCGCATCCGGCTTGCACTGACCACAGTGCTGACGTGAAATATCCTCAGTGGTAGACGGATCATGGGTTAGAGTCTCCTTGCCGTCAGGCTAACCGTGGGAGGTTCTCGTGGTCTTCCTCTCCATGTAACGCGAATGCTTGTATGTTCCATCAAAAAGTACTCCACGAAGGCAAATCTCTCCCAATACTTAATTCAGAAGTTCTCTTGTCTTCTGGATTGGGTTCAAATTACAAGGCTACGAAGTTAAACATTAGTAGCCGTAAACACAAAATTGGATCGGCTGCTCAACGGCGGTTATAAAATAGGCAAGCATTAATATAAGTTGCGGCTGTTAATTAAAACAACATTGTAACTATATGTAATTTTATAAACATTGTGGCTATTGGTTAGAACAATATTATAATTATGAGAACATGTAAGCGCTAGTATAAGTTGTGGCTGTCAATTAAAACAACATTCTGGCTATGTGAATATGCAAGCATTTGTATAAATTGTGGCATTTAATTTTTATGGTTTGGTCGATGTTATTTAAGTTACATACATATGGTTTCGAAGTAACCAATATATGCATGACACACTTATATACTCGGCAGTAAGAAAATGAGAAACAAATTTCTTCCAAAATATTTTTCCATTCTGACTTAGAGGTTATCTTGATGTCTTTGAACTCTTCAAATTACTGCTCCTTCACAAAATTTTCAGTTTTGGATGTTGTCATACTGAATCATTCTAACTTCTGTTCGTTCTAAATTAATTCTCACGGAATAGATTCTAAATGCTTCTAAGAAAATGTGCTTAGAAAATGTTAAGAATTGCACTTAGTACATAAAAATTAGATCATTGGAGCAAAGGTTATTCAATGTGATGGTTTTTTTTTTTTTTTTTGGTTCATCGAATAAACAAAAATTGCATAAATTACATTATAATTAATATTGTAATTATTACTTAAATAATATTGTTATACGGTTTGAAAGATATTTTTAAACTTTTTTACAAGTTTATGGCAACACTATTTGCCCAGAAAATGTATTAAAGCAAACTTAACAAAATATATTTAAAAATCAAACTATTGTATATTTTCTGTGAATTTGAAAAAATATTCTAATTTATTGACTTCTACCTTTTCTAATTTATCAGAGAGCTCTTGAGCCTTGTTTCTTAAAATCTTTTCTTCTTCCCTAGCCAACTCTAAAGCTGCATCACCTTTCTCTCTGGTATCCTTGACTGCGCTCTCTTTTTTTCGCTTGAACTCCTCACGAAGGCGGGATTCCTTTGTTGTAAAAGAAAAAAGAGAAAAATATATTTTGAAACTATTTTCAGAAAAGAAAAAACACCCATGAAAAACAGCAAAACATACAAAACATAGTTTTAACTGTTCGTGTATTAAAACTGTTCTAAAAGAACTCTTAAAGAAAATAGAACTATTAAAGAAAGAAAAAACACAGTTTCAGTGCCTCATATCGAGAGAAAGCTTTAATTTTATACTAAATGTGATTTTATTCTTAAGCTTTAATTTTATACTTTATTTTGCTGAAAAGAAATGTGTGGGCTTTAAAACAGAGAAATATTTAGTTATTACAGTTCCTGATACGATTTTAGTTTTGTTTATAAATTTATTTATTTATTTTTTGCCCAGATAAAAGTTATTAATATCAGTGAATAAAACTGAGAAAAAAATTTTTCGGCTTTTATCTCCAGGCTACAGTTTTTTGTGAAATATTTCGTCGAAAAGTTTAAAAACGTTATATATAACAGGGGCCACATAAATGTTGCGAGAAATTTCTAGGAAAGTTAAGGCACATCATCAGAATAAAAACTGCATGGAAACCTATGCCGGGAAATGTCGTTATACGCCGCTAGGGAACCCATATGCTTCTAGGGAACTGCTTCTACGTATATTTCTGAACAGTTCATAGTAGGGAAGCGCCCCTAGTCGCGTAGGACAATATTTCCTGGCTTGGTATCCAATGCAATTTTTATCCTGATGATGTGCCCTTACTCCCTCTGAAAATTTGTAGTAACATTTGCGTGACGTTTTATAACTTTTCTTAACGTTTTTAAACATCATCAGGATCAGAATTGCTTAGGAATCCATGTCAGAAATGTCGTCATACGTCAATAAAGGCGCTTCTCAGTCATGAACTGCTTTTCCGTGTTCTGAACTGGTCATAATAGGGAAACTTTCCTAGTCAAGTACGACAAAATATCTGGGCATTGATTCCTTAGTTATGTGTCCTAACTCCTCTAAATATTTGCCTCAACATTTACGCTACCCCGTGTTACATATAACGTTTTTAAACTTGTACACTTTGACAAAAAATAGACTAAAGCTGGCATTTGAAAAAAAAAAAAAAAAACTAACTTTAGAAGCAAAACTAATTTCAGTTACGAAGTCCTCACATCCGAATTAGGCAATATTAAGTATTTGTATAAATGAAGCAAAAGTCTAGTGTAATTCTCATTATCTGCATAGTTTTATGAGTCCGAACAATGTAGCGCTTAGGTTACTTTTCAGATATTAAAAAAATAGATCACAAATCTTTTTTTTTTTTTTTTTTACACAATTTGACCTTTCTCCATTCTAACATTTTGCCTTATTTTCATAATTGGCAGGGAACCTTTTCTATACTGTTGGGTTAAATTTTGTAAGAAAATGAACAAACTTAATCCAACACTCATGAATATCTGATCTAAACAAATAACATTTATAAAAATAGCGTATGTTATTTGTTAAAAAGCATTATTTTATATGACTACTGAGCCTTTAAAGAACAGTTTTAACAAGTCAAAATAAATTTAATGGTTTTTTTTTTAATTTGTTTATCTAACGCTAGAAACCTTAAACAAAAAATTTAATTAATATTTATTGAGCAATTTAACTTATAAATGATTTTATTAATAACTTAATATAATTACGAAACTTATAGACTAATAACTTAAAAATTTCCAGCAGTGTAGGTTTAAAAATGTCGTATATCCTAAAACCTAATGAGTACAGAATGAATAATCGAGTATTCCAAAGAAGACAAGTTTTTGAATAACCAATTACAATCAGCAAGAATTGCTTTTCTAAAATAAAATAAAATATCCAGTTTTATAAAAAATAATACCTTTTCGATGAATAACTTTTCATTGTCGATTATTTGTTGTTGAAGTTGTTCGATGCGATTTTTTAAATCATTGATATTTCTCTTATATTCCTCGCGTTCTCTGATGAAACTGTTACTCACTTCCGATTGTTGTTTATCTGAACTTTGCTTCAGTCTGCTTCTCTCTTCTTCGAGCTGCAATGAAGGACATTTATAATTCCTAAGAGTAAATTTCCAGTAAAAAGTATTAATGCAGTTGTAAAGTGTTAAACGTGTGCGTTACCTCATTTCTAAGTTGGTTGCATTCCTTTTTCAAAGACAATAGATCTCTGTCTGTCATATCTACTTGGCTTTTCAGCTCGGCAGCTTTAGCTTCTGCTTTTACTAGCAGACGTCGCTGTTCGTCAACCTAAGAAAACACAATTTCTTGAAATATAGTTTAGAATATCATCAAAATGATATAAAACAAGGACATTCCATTAATACTAAAAGTTTTTTTTGCTTGGTGATAACACCAAAAATTTTACAAAATAAAAGTGTTAACTAAATGTTCATAAATATTCTAAGCGAAGCAGACGATTCTATTAGCCAAAGTTTCGCTCTTGTTTAAAGAACTTTTTTCAATCGCCCTACAGAAACGGGCGTGAATGTTGCTAATTTTTACTTTTAACTAACCGTCTGCATCAACCAGACTGTTCGCCTACATGAACTCACTTCTTCACGGCTACGATTTTTTTTTTTGAGCCTTCGTGGAGTCACAACTTCGCAGCTCTTCATTGATTCTGCTGCATTCGGTAACATTGATCTGATTCCATGGCATTGGTATGTTAGAAACAAATTAAAGGGTTGGGGTAAAAATCTTGCACGGTTCCCCATTGACTTTGCTGCATTCGGCAGCATTCACATTTACATTTGACTTAATACATTTATCTGAAAAGAAAATAGTTGGAGTTATGTTTTAAAAGTATTTAATTTTCTACATTTGTGCTCTTTTCTTAAAAATGTACAGCAAACAAACACGGTTATCAGTGGGGTATTTAATGAGACCTATTCTCTGCGACTCTCTGAAACGCATTTTCATTCTAAAAGATCAAAATACTTCTCAATCTGAATAAATAATGCTATAAGTAACATCTGCTTAAGTTACATCTGCTTTTGCTAACCTGCAAAAAATTTAAGTTATATTAATCTCTCTGTTATGCAACACAATAATTCCATTCTTAATTAATTTGACGTGATCCCAATGAAACTCATATTTTGTTTAATAGAGCTATAAGTTAGCAAATCACTTATATTTTAAAAGATATCCCAATATTACAATATAAAAGCCGATTCGGTAGATGGCCCTAAACGCATACGTCTCCTGAGAAATGAAACAATCCGGCATTAACGGTAAAAATCGCACCAAGGGAATCAAAAAAATTTAATCGGGTAAAAATTTTAAAGACAGCAGAGAATCCCTCGAAGAGGACAAATCTCTTCAATCAGTGGTCAACATATCGATCAGGTCAGAGGATTCATGCTCCATGATCGGATCATTGTTTGACAATAATAGACATTATTAAACAATTTCCTACAGCATTTGGTTCCAGGCAAACATTTTGGGGTTTGCAACGCATCGCCTCTCGATTTGTTCCAAGAACTTTGAATTTGTTCCAAGAACAGCATGTTCAAGTGGCCTTAAAGATTCCTTTCTAACCAACATTAACTTCACAATTCAATTCCTTTTTAAAACACATTATCGCAGTGATTGAACTTCGAACTATGTTTCTGACACAGAAATAGTCCAACAATCAAGTGAATTACACTTGAAAGGTGACACAAGACAAAATAAAAAAACAATATGAAAATACTCAAAACCAAGGCGATGTAGGTTTTTCTTTTTCACTGTCGTAGAGTTAAGCATTATAAATCCTTACCTATTGATCTAACAGTCAATAAAGAATATTTACTATTTCAGTGTTCTATGATGTTTGCGTGAAGCAATTCGTCAAAAACAAGATGAAATTTAGTAAAAAAAAACTCATGGGTTATGTGTTATGGTGCGCTTTCTCATATTTCAGTTATTTGACAGTTTTTGTAAACATTCAACAAATAACAATCCCTTTCAACAAATAACTCTCCTGGTATAGCACAGTATTACTTTTTCTTACGGTTTATATAGTCTCTTTCTTATCACCATTTTGACTACTTTGTTTCAATGAAAGAAATTTTCTCTACTAAAAGTTATTCACAAAATCGATTTGATGATTGGAAAAAACATTGGTAGAAATGCATTGAAGTTGGAACGTGTTTTGAAAGAGAGGAATTACATTTTGACTAATAAATTAATACATTCTGTTTTATGGCACAATTCTGATGACTTTTTAATCACAGTTGTATTCTAAGTTTAATTCATTGGTTTCCATATTTTCAGTTTCAAAAAGAGCAAGTCATTACGAGCAATCATTGAAATATTTGCCCGGACACCATATTTCTTCTTTAAAATGTTCCAAAAAAAAAAAAAAAAAAGAATCTATCAAGTGATATTCTAAAAAATTTGCGAAATTTTGGAATTTAAGAACAATACCAAGTGCATCTATAGTTCATTTTTTTTAACCTTGTCACTAAACTGAACGGGTTTTAGTGAAAAAATTTGTTTTGTGAAAAGTTTCCTCTTGCTTCCATAGTTTCTTACGTTAATGTTGCTAAATTCGCTAAAATGTAGTTTAGAAACCTTCTTAGGCTTAATTCTTCCTTTGTCTTTCCTTTTTGGAAATTCTCGATCTGCTTCCAAGCATTTTTCGAAGTAGAGCTATCTATCTCCAATGGACCTCGGTTTCTGGCACAAGAATACCACGAAAATCCGGCTATTTGGCATGCCCTCGTTATGCATAACAATACGCCAGACACAATATTATAATGCTTAAATGTGAGTGATTCACTTACGTGATCCCAATAGAGATAGACTTAGCAATTCCATTCTACGTCCTTTCATGTTGAAATACGTAAACGAGCGTGCACAGTTTTGAAGAATCGGATCACGAATCTCGGGTATGAGCAGTTGCATACGTATTTGAACATGAGGGGATGTAAAACAGTATTGCTAAGTCTATCGGAATTACATACGTAAAGGAGCTACATTTAAGCATTATAGCATTCATTGCGTCTATACTGGTGTATTGTTATATACCACAAAAGTACGGCAAGCAGTCGTATTTTCTTTTGATCCTATTAGAAAAGTATTTGTAAATAGGTACTCAATTTCTCTAGTACTAGAACTTCAACACTTGTGAACTGTAATAAAACTTAGATCGTCCCATGTTGCCCATAATCAGCCAGAAGGCAATAATAGATTCATCTGATATAAGAACAATAATTGGAGTAAAATACATGGTTAGGACCCAGTAGTACTCTTATTGTAGGTGCAGTTATAATTGTTTTTTCTTTATAAAAACTTTAAAATTAAAAAAAAAATAAGACTCCTTTTCAAAAATACCTCTTTCTCAAGTTCGGCTTTCATAGATTCTAGAAGTCTGTTGGATCTAGCCATGTCTTCCTTCAATGTTGAAACAGCATTCAGCTTCTCTTGGGTGTCTCTCAACCTTTGGGTCTTCTTCTCCAGAGCTTCTTCTGCTGCCTTTGCCCTCTTCTCTGCATCTTCCCTTTCTGATGTTAGCTGTTTTATTTTTTTAATTTGATCCAAACTGGTATCACTCTGTTTTGATATCTGAGTCAATTGCCCTTCCGCTGTTGAGACACGAGACCTGAACAAAGAAACACAATTTTTACTTTCATTAAAAGGATATATATATATATATATATATATATATATATATATATATATATATATATATATATATATATATATATATATATATATATATATATGGGCAATTCCATGAAAGTGTCAACTTTTAAGTAAAAATTTTTTTTTTATGGATTGCATATTTTGATTTCAAAAATATGTTCAAAAATAGTCAAAGTATATACATTCTTGTTTTATTTTTGATAATTTTAAGTTTTTTGAATCTGCCAGCATTCTAAAGTAATCACATAGCTGACAGGTGAATTGTTCACATTTGAGCTGAAATTGTTTTCTTGAAAAACACTTATAAAATAAAAGAAATGCATCTTTCTTTTGCAATATTTTGATAAAATTATGCATATAGTGCAATATTAAAGCATTTAAAACGTAGTCTTTAAGTTAATTTAAGTTTCATACATAAAATAAAAGTAACTTTTTTTGTGTCATTCCGTCACATGTTTTAGTACTATTTTTTAAATAAAAACTGCATTTTAAAATGAAAATGTATATATTTTGGAATATAAAGCAGATGTGGCATAACGATCAATGAGAGATTATAAAATTTTATGCGCGTGATTATTAACTTCCAATAATTAGTGTGACGGAATGACAAATCTTCTGTGATGGAATGACAAGACGAGTCCTTAAAAAGCTTATTCAAAAACAAAGAATTATTTCTTTTTCATTTAACCTAATGGCTAAAACAGCTGTTGAAAGACAGGTAGAATGTTGAAAAGGAACAAGATCCCCATGATATGATCCGCATGAGAAAAAAAAAGACAGAGAAAGGAAGGCAGAGGCGAAAACCTCCTCGACAAAAGCTGAACTTAAAAGAATTTAGATGTGTAAACGCTGTTGTGCAGAGATTGTATAACCAAAGATAAAATCAAATTCTACCAACATCTTCACATACAAATAATTTAAATTTCCCATACAAATGCAGACAGAGTCTTGGTAAAGCTGTGAAAAAAGTTGTGTACTCATTTCCAAAATCACCATTAAAGGGAAGAAAAAAAATTCAATCTTTACGTGAGAAGTATTTAACATCAAACTCAAAAGAAAATAATTTAAGAGAAAAATACTGTCAATGAGCTGTTTATTTTGGTTAAAAAAATTTACTGTCAAGATGATATTAGTTACATGCCCTCGGGTATGAGGGATCCAGTCATACAAACTACAATAGAGTAACGAAGAGTGCAGAAGCAATACATGCTTATGGTACTAAAAGAGGCTTTTCATTTGTTTAAAGAAGCATATAATGATATAAAGTGTATCTTATCTCATTTTTGTTCTTATTTTCATTTTTGGTAAGTGTATTTCATAAATACCTCACAACACATGCACTTGTAAATACCACGTAAATGTGATTTTGTTCTAAAAAGCCAAACAAGACGTTGGCTGCTTTAAAACGACACCTAATATGCAAAAAAATTTTATGATTTCATAAAGTCAAAGCAACAAATCATTGAAGTTTTGTTTTTGTTCAGCTGGTCACTTGTTTCAGCAGCATTTCCAAGGACAAGAGACGTGCACTAGATTCATGTAGGTGAGATCAAAATTATGAGTTATCGTCAAGAGTCTAAATTATGAGCTTATAAGTTATAATCGAAATTAGAATGTTTTTAACCATAACCAAAATTAAGTGTATGATTTGAAAGAAAGACACTTTTTTGAAGAGGAAATGGAAAACATGACAGAGGAGTATGGGGTTGGCTCTTTAATCATTGTCCCATAACGCGGAAAAAAGAAGGAATATGTGGCGCAAATTACTTTGATAGGCAAAGACGATTTAGATGTTATTAAGTTCTAAGATGGGACGAAAATTAATTTATGTATATATTTTCTGAGAAAAAAGATAGATGTGTCATTAGAAAGTTAGATATAAAACATCTTAAGAGACAACCTAATTTTCAAATTGTTGAAAATTTTACTAATTTTGTTTATTGGTTATATATGTATTAATCCTGCTTATCTGTTGCATTCTGTTTATCACTTACAAATTATTAAAACACTTTTTAACTGAAGACTTTTTCTATTAAACTTTTTGTCATTCCGTCACAGCACATTTATGTTAATAACTGCTAACCAACCAGGAGTTAATTTTCCAAATTCACATTTTACATTGCTTACACATTATACTAAAAGTAAAAAATAGTTCAGAAAAGTAATAGCTGCAAAATTCACAGAAACTAGCACCTCTAAGCAGCGTGTCAAAAGCTTAGTTGCCAAAATGTCATTCCGTCACACAAATAAAAAGTTCATAAAATTAAAAATAAAAAAAATAGAAAATCCTTTTTTTTTTAGTTTATGAATCGCATTAAGCCAATATTAATGATTTGCATGAGAAAAAACTATGTTTATTTGAAATTAGATGTCTCGAAACTTCGATTACTTATTATTTTGCAAGTTGAAATGTCATTCCGTCACACATGGAATTGCCCATATATAAACATTGGCATATCACTATGTTTTCAACGAGGACATCTAATAAATGCATATTTACTATAATCTTAATGTTTTACTTTTGGGAGTCTAACTCTTTTTTCAATGCTTCATTCTCAAGCTTGGTTTTGTCAGCTGTCAATTGTAGTCTTTCTTCTTTTTGCTTCGCCTCTTTCAAGGAGTCCTTCAATTCTTTGCGTACTCTGTCCAGTTCTTCTTCAAGACTTTCTACGACCACCTCTCGGCTTCTCAGAGTAACATGTAATTCACCTGCGAGATGAGCAAAATTGTTCAACCACGTTTAATCAATAATAATGAAATTAGAGTATCAAATTTTTAACAAATGAAAAGATACAGATTAAAAAAACCCTAATACCTAACGCAGTATTGCCTTAAAGTTAAATATTTTTCAATAAGTTAATATTCTATAAAACATTAAAAGATTTAAGGACAAGTTCTTTCACAAACTCACAGCTGACTGTAAAATATTCCATTTCAGTTCTAGAAAGCATTAAAGTTTAATTTTTCTGATTCGCATACACATCAGCTATTTTCTTAAGCTTGGTTACTAAAAACTAACTTGTGCCTCCATCGTAACACATTTTTTTCTTATAACCACTAACATTCATTCTTGTACTAGCTTTGCTTTTTATCTCTATCATTCGACTATAATTTATTTCAGTTTTGTTAATAAAAAACATAACTTTATTTTCTAAATTTTTTTAAACATTTTTAATTTGTAATATGCAGTGTTAGCTTGATTTGTTCCTCCAGTTTCGAGGGACTGTTTAATTACAAGTGGACGATGTACAGAGACGGCTGATGCATGGAAAGATTCATACGCTCACCAATTTTTTTATATGTTCTACAAATGTTCAATGTATGCACCTTTAATCACGTGAAACACGTTCGTGCGTTCAATAACTTATTTCTATCCTTGCTGACAATGTTGCTGGCAATGGGGTAAATAAATCTTGTCTTTCCCAAGAAGGTATTGGGGGAACATAAACTTTGTCCTTCACGTATTTATGTACCCCATATGCCAACTAAGTTGCATGAACGAATCACTGCTACTCTAACGGACATGGATAGAAACCTGGTATTGAATGTATAGGTGAAACCGGATGACATAAGCTTGTTCAGTGCCGGTTAACCAAGGACGCTCATCTTGAACATTTGTGGAATATACCAGAAATTTGATGAGCAAATGCAACTTTCCATCTTTACCCATCTTTGTACGTCGTGTACTTGTAAATAAACAATCTTCTGAAATTGGATAAGTCATCCGGACTAACCTTGCATTTTGTACTTAATTCTGAACGAGAATAAAAATAAATCAAATAATATTATTATGAAAAGTATACATCATACAACATTGAAAGATTATATTCCTATTAAAATGAACATCAATAATAATGGTTTTCTTAAATATTATTTTAAAATGGCATTAAGCTTCCTATAAAAAAAAAATTTCACGAATTCAAAATAGAGATCAACTGATTAATTCATTAGAACACTGATGTTAAGGTAAACTAATTACATTTTTAAATACATTCATCTTGCAAAATATTAAGTAAAATTGGCAAATTAACAATTATATGAAAGAATTAGCGAGAATATATTACTGAAAATATGTTTGTTTTTTAAACGATATGTTTCAGCAATGTTGCCATTAAATTGATTCTAATGCGCATTAAACTACTGCGTTGCCAGTAAACGAACATCGAAGGGAATAAATAATAAAATAAAAATATAACACTGAAAAAGTAAATAAAAAATTTGACTATATGCACTGTAACAATTTTATTCTACCTCAACAACAAATATGATGGCAACAATTCGCCAAAATGTTTTAGATATAGTTTAATAGAGTCATACGATTGTTTGGACATTTGTATCGAAACTCAAAGTACAGTAGTCGGTATATAAAAATATAGAGCCAGTATATAAACATGACAACTGTTTTTCAATCGTCCATGTTTGATGCTTTGCGCAGAGATGCCAACTTGCTCCGCTTGGTGAAAAGGTATTTTCCAGTGGTAATAAAATTTAAATTATTTTCAGTTTAATATATTTCATTTTAAGTAATTTTTCCACTACTACATATCAAGAATTCGAAGTATCCAACGAAATGAAACTTAATTGTATATAACTCGTGGTGACTCTTATAGTAGATGTAATTATCCTTATTCTACAAACTTTACTATTTAATTCGCTACCAATTTATTAAAAGTTTTGCCCAACGCGGAGTCGTAGTTAGCACTGTTTGGGGTAACACTATCCAGGTATTGCGTTTATGTACCTTTACCCGTCCTCGTTTCAATTCAATTTCTTAAAGCTTTTGGGTCGATCGCGTAGCTACCCGTAATGAATAGTACAGAGTTCGATAAAGGCGGATCGGGATGTGGAAGATCAGCAAAAATCAGATCAACTGCACACAATTTTGCGTCAATTTTATTTCTGTTTGTAGCTATGGTGCTTGGAACATTAAAGACAATGCTCTCTTCTGAATTATTAAGCCTGATCAAGGAAACTGTAAATGAATATTCGATATCTGCCTCTATGATGTTATTATTCCTTGCATCTAAAACATCATTACTAAATTTTAAAAAATATATATATATAGCTTTCTACAGAGACATTTCCTCAAACAGATTTCAAAATCCAAGAAAGATTTAATCTTTAATGTATATCAATTTAAAAAGGATGAAAATCATTCTATTTAAAAAAAACTGTTTAAGCGGAAATTCTAATTTAGAGAAGACGCCTTAATATCAGAGAAATTTGGAATAATATATTGATAACTAAAGTAATACACAATATAATGCAACAAAATATCTAATGATATATATTATGCCTCATATCCTACAAATCACTTCAATAATCACCCATATAACAATCACTTCGCAACATCAAAGAAATAAAATTAAAACCGCAACAAAATAGCAAAATCACTGACCATCGTGATATCGATTGAGCATCAAAATAACAAGGTGATTCCTCAACATAGGGAGAATGAACGGAGATTTTTTTAATTATGGTTTCACACAGAATTTAAAACCAAACACCACAGAACCAAACATTATGATTTCGCACAGATTTCTTATGATCCAAAAATTACAATTTTGTACAGATTTCTTATGATTTTACAAAGGTTTCTTATAATTCATTAATTATAATTACACACGTGTTTTTTATGAAGTAATAATTTCAGTTTTTTTTATCAATTCAAAATTGGTACACTGATATTTCTGGCATAGATAAATAGTTACAAAATATTTTTTTGAAAAATATTTAAATTAATTTTATGCATCATATGAAGAACAAATTCGTTCTCAAGAAACCATAAAAAATAGCAGAGGTTTTATTTCCTGATGACGTTAAAGATCACAATAAGATCTCTTATAGCTTAAACTTGCTGGTTTACCTTAAAAAATAAAAATAAATTGCAATTAAAATAATATAAAATATTTAAAAAAATACCTTGATACTATTACAAATGTCGCCGCTGATTTCAATATTTCAATCTCGGTTTAGTTATAGTTTTTACGTAATTCAGTAATATATTCCTAACCAGGAATTTTTGAAATTTACTGGAGTGAATACTAAGTGTCCCCACTTTTTTGTTACGTAGGGAGTAGCAGGAAGCCGATAATATATTTTGTTTTTCAAGGTGATATATTTAGATCATATGTTTTTTGTCGTAAGTATTATTTTTAAAGAAACGGACAAGTTTATTGTATATAAACCCATGCAATCTTTATAAACCTGTATATTCAAACAAAAAATAAACTAAACTAAAAAAAAATATCCTTTTGAAAAAATCTGTACATCGAAAACAGAACTAGTTTCAGATTTGAAATCCCCACACCAAATTAGGTACAAGTTCTTCTAGAAATGCAACAAAAAAATAGTATCCCAGTGTTATGTAACTTTTCTGCCACTTCAGTTTTTCTCAAACTTTTCAACACTCCCGATAAATTACTTTTACTTATTATATTTTACTATCAACTATTCCTTCTTAAATGCAACTATTAATTACAAAGAAATTAATTTGGTTGCTAGATGCTTTAACTTCCATAATTACAACGAAAAATCACCTCACGTTGAGAGTATAAGCCAGAGAAGGTTATTCGAATATTTACTAATTTCATCTTGAAGCTCGCTCACAAGTTCTCGGAGCTCGACCCTGGTGGCCGAATCCCTGATGGCTTTCATCGGTTTCTTTTTAGAGCCGAGACTTTCTTTCAATTTCTTGTATTCGCGGTTCAGGCGACTATTTTCGATCTCCAGTTGCATGGCCCTTGATTGAAGCGATTGGTAATCGTCATCCTTCGCCTTGAGACGCCTTTTTAGTGAGGCGATTAGATCATTTTCGTTCTCTGACAGAAGAGATGTCAAACTCTCTTTTCTGGGCTTGTAATCCTAGAAAGAGTGATTTTATATATAAAAACACAAATATAATTGTTGTTCAAATGGACAGTATCAGAAATGTAGTAACTTAAAGATTATAAATTAAGCTTACAGAATTGAAACACAGATTGTGTATAACTATGGACCAATTCGAATGGGAGCATTTAATGTGAATGTAAAGTCGTGATTAAAGGGATGTATTCGAAACTGAACAAGTACCAAGAATTTGAAGGTGCACTTATCATCGAATATTCGCATTTTATGGTGAACTCTACTAAACACAATCGGCTGACAATAAATTTCGTTAAAATGTTCTTTAGTGGTGTACATCAATAGTGGTAGTAGTAGTAGTGCTTCATTTACGTCTCAGTAGAGCTGCACTGTGGGATATTGGTGACGGTCTTGGAGACATCTCTTAGGATGATCCGAAGACATGCCATCACAATTTTGGTCCTCTGCAAAGGTGATGGCTCCCCTTCACTTTGGTAGCCCGATGACCTACGAGTGAAATTGAGCACTCTACGGTAGAGCTGTTTAACGAGGACCGATACAGTTTTCTCCTTGAAATGCAAATACCCAATTGAAAACTATACCTTAAAGACATTTAAATAAAGTGATAGTTAATTGATTATTTGAAATAAACTAATCATTTCTATAAATGTGTAACATTTCAGTGCATAATGTATAATAATGCAACGATATGTTTTAATAATATTTTTAATTTGAAAGCTTGATGGGAAACAATAAAACATAACAATATTAAAAAACATTTTAAAAAATTAAACATTGTGCAATATTTCAACATGAGTCAGCGATGCGGTAGCGAAAATTGAATTAAATTAATTGAAAAACTTATCTTTTAGGCTTACCCTTGATCTAAATTTAACACTCATAAATTGCGAACACATTTCATCCACAAAAACGAATCAAATTTGGTACCACTTTCAGTTTTATTAAATTTTTGAAGTACTAGGTACACCAACCGTATTCCTATTAGTAACAGATCGTTTAAAATATTTACTACAATTTCAAATTTGAAAATTCATATCTGAATTTAAATAAACTCAATATATTTATGTATCATATAGGCGTCTAGAAAAATTTTAATGATTACAATTTACTAGCAATAAAACATCATAGTTGCCAACTACTACGCTTTTCGCAAAATATTTTAATGAGTGGTAGACAATTAATAACTAAAGCTTACAGAATTTTTTGTAATTTGTCAACATTATAAAAGCCTTACCACAATAGAGTTGGAATAAATTAATTTTTTATATAAACTTTCGAATCATTTGCATTACAAGAAGCGGTGTGAAAAATAGCTTTAAAGAAAATTTATAAAAGAAAGAATAATGCATCAAAGCATGAATTTATCTGTCACTAAAAGAAATTTTCTTAAAAGTGTACAGAGTTGACAGGCCTGCAGTTGTATTTCATATCTTATGCTAAATAAAAATTGAGTAAAAATTCATTTTTTTTTGTTTCATAAGTTTACCAAACCTTCCTAAAGGGTGTAATAGAATATTTTCCTTAAGATTTTTATTTATATTTAATGTGGTAGCAAAATGTGTACATTCTCACTTAATTTTTATTTGAATAAATGTGATTAAAAATAATTTTGTTTACCATAGCATTTAAATAATTTAAACATAAAACAAGACCAACTCATTGACTAATTAAGGATCAAGTGTTTATCAAATTTTAATCATTCACTAGTTTACAATCTCTAAAAAAAATATTTTGAAATGCATAGAAGTTGGCAGGAAAATTATTGTTATCATTACCAATAACCCTATAATATGAAAATCGCTTAAAATGTACTTGAATAATGGCGACTGGATTCTCTGCTGTTGTTTTCTGTAGTTCTTCTCTCATCGCTTCCAACTTTCTTTGCTGATCTTCTAATTTTTGCTTCAACTCCATATTGTCCATTTGCAATATATCTGCCGACGTTGGTGGTGGCTTCTTTGTCAATCTCAGAGTCATACGCTTATTTTCCGTCACGAGTTTTTCATTTTCAGTTTCCAGGCTGTTTAACTAAGGTAAAAATTTAACAATTTAAAAGACGAAGAACATACTTAATTTTATTTGTTTATTGGCTTTTTTAGATTAAAATGATTTATATATTGGCGCAAGATTAAATTTAATCCAGTTACATATCTGAAAACCACTTACAATATTTACCGAAGTTTTTGTTTTTTTTATTCCGCTGTAAACCCTTATTTACAAACTTTATATTCTCCCGTTATAACGTACAGATTGTTGACGATAACACCTCAGGCATTGCTTCATCTGACACATAGCGAATGTCAGCACAAGTACAAAACTATGAGCTAGGATATAAAAAAAAAAACCTAGGATATATTATACAGGATTCTAAAATGATCGCGCTTAATATATTTTTATAATCATTGTTAAAAAAGAATTTAAAAAAAATATACACATTAGGGATTACTAATATATAAGCGAATAATATATATATATATATATATATATATATATATATATATATATATATATATATATATATATATATATATATATATATATATATATATATATATATATATATATATATATAAAGGCACCTTTTGTATCACAGTAAAATTGGGCGTAAACATTAGCGGCCAGAACTTGTTGGTTAACCTTGTATATTTATTAAATAGGATATCTACCGGTGACAAGAATTCGGATTCATGAGAAAAATTTTATCTTTAAAATTAGGTCAAATTTCTCGAAAATTTTCGTGGCCGGTAAACACCCTGTTAAAGACGGATCTTCATAATAACTCGTCTCTAACTTTGCCTCTCCAGATAATCAATCTTAATTTCAAAATTAAGTTTTATAATTAAGAAACCAAATTCCATAGCGAAATAATGTTCCGATATTAATGCAATGATTTCATGCAATGTAAGCAAATGCAATAATTTCACTAACAAAAGGGGGAAAAAGTACGTTCGTCGAAAGAGAGGTTGAGTTTTTGTTTACCTTTTGTCTCAAAATGCTAGCTTCTTGTTCTACGAGCTGCAGCTGTCTCTTTAAGTCTACTTGCAAATCGTTGTCCAAAGATCTACTACGGACCATCACTTTGGAAGCTTTCTTTCTATAAATCTCGACTTCAGTATTTAGTCTTTCGATTTCTCGGTCTTTTTCAATCATTTTCTTTCTGGTCTCACGAATCTCATATTCTTGTAGCCGGACCTTATTCTCCCAGTAAACTCCAGGGCTGCTAGCGTCCTTGGGAAGTTCAGGTAACTGCAAACATGAAATTGTGGATATTATTATATGATTCATTTCATAAGATTTTTGTAATGGTTGGCTCTGAATTATTACGTTCTTCCCTCACTTAGCGTTACCCGGAATGCACTTGAGAACCTGATTTACAGCGGCGAGCAACACTTATATAGTTTGTCTAAAATAATAACTCCCTACCCATTCGTCTGGTCAAGTGGTGGTGGCTGTAGTAATGAGGTATAACTATTTCAAATAGGGGTGTGAGGCCATTGTTCAGGACAGATTTTGGCTCAGGTTGGCGAGAGAAAGGTCTTTCTTCGGTCCATTGTGAAGATAATGAAGAGAAACTACCCTCCCTGAGATGCGCTATTCTTGTTTCCTTAGCAGCAGACGGCCTGAGACTGGCGGGGGGAGTTCTTGCAGTATACAAGCTAAACCCACACCACACTGCCACATATACCCGTTCATAAGTTGGGCCACATTCACACACCACGCAACAAAGGACAAACAGAGTGAGACATCCATGTCCCGAGCGGGGTTCGAATTCGCAGTCAGACACCCTGACTGCTCGGTCTCCTAGCCGGCTTCATTTCATAAGATGCATGCCATTAGATACAAATCATATAATATATAGCATAATCTATATTTTACAGTTGAAAGTTATACGCATCAAATCTTGCCTAATTCATGAAAAAATAAATCTGTGTTACTCACAAAAAGTTTTCTACATAGTTTTTATTGTCTTCCCTGTTTTACTTCAAGTATTATAGAATCCCTTTTTTACTTAATTTTAAATTTTATAGGTAAACAATCATTGAAATAGCCTACAATACTCATTATTACATGTTGTTCTTTTAACATTAAACATGATTATCTCAAAATTTACTATTAAATAAAAGACTAACAATTAAAACATAATAAAAAGTTTAAAATATCTAAAGTAAAAAAAAAAGAAAAAAAACATTAGGTGCTAAATTACAAAAGGAAAGCAGTTAAGAAATTATATTAAACTTATTGCCTTAAGCACCAATAACAACTTCGCTTCACATAGCTAACGCAATCAATTCTTCAAAATTGAAGAACTCGAGGAAGAAGCAGGTAAGTGACATATTCAAGGGTCAGTGAAAATAACAATTTATCAGGGAAAATAACAATAAGTAGCTATATCAATATGGACCATTTCATGCATGTCATTTCGTTAACGCGACCAAAATAACTAAGGGGCAGAAATGATGTGACAAAAACTGCTTCGAATATTGGTACGTCTAATGTAACAGAATTGTTTTTGTTTTCAGTTTTTTGCCATCACAAATTCTCATTAATTTTTAGTATTCTTTGAGGAATTTTATTTCAAACCAAATAGTGGTAAAAAAAAGGGAAATAATTATTATCCCCACCATCTAATAAATCTGCAATAAAATAGTTCAGATACCACTTTTTTCTTCTTACCCTGATTATAGCCATTCAGAAAATATCTCTTATCTGTATTTTCTTTACAATCTTAAGCTATCAGTCAAATTTTGATAAACTTTAGTCGAACGGAAAATGTCCTTTTATTACAGAGGACAAAATACGAACCTTCGCATAATTATAAGAACAGTTTTGCTAAAATCATTAATACGAGTATAATGAAAACTTTACTCAAAAGATATCAACTATAAATAACTAAATCTTATTTTTAAAGTCATGCTACGGAAATTCTTTTCTTTTGATAAAACTTCTCAGTTTTCGTACTCAAAGGATTACATAATTTTCCCGTATAACTCACTTCAATGAGTGGCTGATTAATGACTTTCTCTTGTAAGTACTTCACTTCAGATAGTAAGTTTTCGTTCTCTTTTTCAGTTTCATCCAGTTTTCGCCGAATAACTCCCATCTCTTGTTCCAGAAGCTCGAGTTGAATCTTTAAATTTTCTGCCGACGATTCTTCCTCTTCAGCATCTACATCTTCATAAAAACAAGTTTAAATTAATTTCAAATTTAAATTGATATAACTTCTTTACATACATTCCATTTTCTAGCGTTTTTGGATATAATGAACTTTTGAATGTTGAGACAAACATAACATAATATTTGTTTCTTTTATTCATAAGAAACATGTATAATTTCGTGATATTCACATTTTTCAAAGTCAAGAATATGTTTGTTTTTGTTTAATTGTTATCAACTATACAGTAGAAATGAAGAAAAAAATAATTTATTGTGCAAATGTGATCATATGTCTTCTTAATGAAGGAAAATTCGCTAAGTACTCATTTGAAACCCATAACAGGTATAGAAAAGATTTAAAATATTCACAAATATTTGATCATTTATAACTTTATTTTAGGTTAGATTTCTAATGTTATAAAACCTTTAGTTGAGAAAAATTCCAAGTTTAAAAGCTCATAAAATATAGCAGATTTGGAGATCAAATGGGGTTATCTACTTTAACGCTAGGAAAAAAGTCCCTAAATTGGTCCAAAATATGCAGTATAGCTGTTACAATGTCTGGTTTTAGCCGAAGATGATATATTTAACTAATTTTATGATTTGATAATATTGATTTAAATAATTTTGGTGATGATCTACCATTAAGTATAAATAATTTAATATGAG
Source organism: Parasteatoda lunata (assembly GCA_949128135.1). NCBI lineage: Eukaryota > Metazoa > Arthropoda > Arachnida > Araneae > Theridiidae > Parasteatoda > Parasteatoda lunata. Next base: position 58,223,146 of record OX421978.1, on the reverse strand, counting down.
ATTCGATGTAGTTTTTAGGTGTTGTCAAAAATCAAAAGTTTTCTTCCTAAAATTACCAATGTTATTGCTATTTCAATACCACTAGGTTCAAGTAAATAAGTGCGCATGATGCCAGGCATGGTATTGTAAGCCTGAATTAAAATTGCATCTTCAGGGTTTCCACGAGCGACTGAAAATGCAAAAAGTGCTGAATAATAAAATGTTAAAATTTTATTAAAAGAAATCTCAAACTTTGCAACTTTTTATAGCATATTTTTTTAGTTTACTAATTAGAATGCATAGAATAATAATGCATTCTCTACTTATTATTCTATAGAATAATATAAATAATTTGAAATGTAAGTTAAAGTGGTTGTTACGATTGAATAATTAAAGATATAATAATTAAATAAAAGTGATTTGAGTTTCTGCCACTTTTTTACATTTTTTGTCACCTGTGGCATTTCTTCATCTGTATGAAATATATCAACTATGTTAGCATAAAAGTATACTCGAATATGTTTAAACTTAACTTAATGTTTAATCGTATAGTTAGTTATATTGAATAAAATTTTATAATTAAATTAGCTTTTCTTATTTTAAATAAATTTCGTTTATGTTTACAAAGACTGATACTTATTTAGAACTAGCTGAATACGTTCTTTGCACAGGGTGAAAAACACTACGAAATCATGCACAAAATTAAAAGACTTATACCAACACAACCAAAAAAAGCTAAAACAATTAAATTTTTTATTTATTGTATTCTGTCCTTCTTGGTGACTTTATGTTATTATATCAAACAAAATAAAATTCCTCTCGTCCGAATTAAGGTTAACTGTATTTAATATCATTTGGCATGACAATAAAAATTGACCATAATCAACAATTTTCTCCGGCATTTATTCCTTTAGAGGGGCCGTAAAAAAATTTTTCCACGTTATCTGTATTAAAGCTTCCAAATATTGATACCCTTTTAATTGGTGTCAAATATACAAACATAATACATTGTACCTATATTTAGTACCTTAAAGCTGGATCAATTACTTTAACACCAGTAGAGCCTATTACCGAAATTAATTAACCCTCATTGGAGTCAATAATAGAATGATGATTTTTACGTTTCTCTATTACAAATTAATACATCTCTATTACAAATTAATTAATACATTCATTTTGCACATAGAATTCTTAGCTTTTTTTTCATATATATATTTCAACTAGTACTTATTAATAACACTAATTAGGCCTAATAGAGGATAATAATAGTTCGGCGATTTTCTACTATTCTCTTAAACGAATTAGTACCATTTCTCTATTAATTTTGCTCTATGCATAGCTTTTTTTTCCTTTTGACTCGTATTTATTACAAAAACTAATTAAACAGCATTGGCGTCAAAAATGGCACGTGGCGATTTTTTACTTTCCTCCTAAACCATTTAGTATCGTTTCCCCACTATTGTTGCTTTTCAATACAAAGCTTTTTTTTATTCCAAATAATATTCACTTCTAAAACTAAATAAGCATCAGTGACGTCACTTATAGCATGTCGATTTGCCACGCTTTACCTAAATAAATTAGTAACGTTTCTTTATTAATTTTATTTTTTACTATGTAGTTTTTTTTTATTATTTCAATTAGTACCTGTTATGAAAATTAATGAAGCATCATTCTCGCCATTAAGCATGGTGGGTTTTGTTTCTCCCAAGCGAATTAGTTTTTTTTCTCTATTAATTTGTCTTATCTCTACATAACTTATTGTTTTGTTTCAGTTACTTAGATTAATAAAAACACGTTTCAAAAGCGTAATTATAAGCAAAATAAACGGATGGTTTCGAATAAATTTTGGAATACTAATTTAGTGACGTAGTCCATCGATGATTGAGTCAATTTGACATAACGAATAAAAATAATTTAACATTAAAAAACGTGCAATAAATTCCTTTTCTCTAATGAGAGCTATAAAATAGAAAGTAATAGTGATGTTATCTTTGAAATAAAAATTGGAATCGTCTTCAATTTAATTTTTATCAATGGCAAGTTCTAAACCAATCAGAAAATTCGATTTCATTCTTCGCTCATCCCGCTCGAGCAGTTCGTTGTAAAATGTTCTAATGTCGACAAACCTTGTCGGTGCTGCAAGCTATCAGTATGCCAAATTGGAGCTCTCACGGTCGGATAGTTTAGGAGTCTCAAAAGGACACACATACATGCGTTCATATATATATATATATATATATATATATATATATATATATATATATATATATATATATATATATATATATATATATATATATATATATATATATATATATATATAATTAGATTTTAATCAAATAATCAAATAATTTAAAATGAAATTTAACAGATTACACGAAATAAGCATTGAAAATATTTTCAAAATTGACAGCGATATTTCCTTTACTCTAATTCATAAATAATTCATAAACATATTCGAGCATTTTTAGACAGCAGAGATAAAACAATCTGATTATATGTATAGAACACAATCAGAGGGCCTTTCTTTTTTAAGCACTCTTTTAACCCCTAATGAACACAAAATGAATCTTTTTTTTAAAAAAATACGCCATTGTTTTCTTCAATTTAATGACGCACTTACCTTTTCCCCCTTTCTTATTGCGCATAATATTTGTAAGCTTCTTAATCTGCAACACCAGTGTCTCATTTTCTTGTTCCAGAGATCCAATTTTTCTTCTGGCTTGTTTGGCCTCTTCCTCGCTGAATTTCAGTTGTTCTCTTAGATCGTTCTCACGCTCCATCGTATCTGATAATTCATGGCTAAGTGTTTCATAGTCTTTACCTAGGATGTTATCTTTCACGACTGGTGACAAACGACTCTAAAAAAGACATAATACTGTGTTAGCTACACTTTAAAAACTGTGGTGTAATGCCTTTCCACTTTCAGAGTTGAAAAACTCCAAAAATTGAATTAATCAATACTTTATTTCAAGTTAATTCCGAATGGAGAGTTCGTGAATATTTTGAATGGTGTATTTAAATGTAAACAACGATGCTGTAGAATACTGACACGCATTTACTTAAATCATGAATTGTTTTGAATCCGAAAACGCTAATTTAGGCTATGTTTGCATAGATTGTTTACTATGGATTGCTTACTATGAGGAACGAGAAGGTGTAATTTTGTAGTTGTCTCGCACGCTGATGAACATTCCACAGAAACTGAAGTTTACTGTTACAAAAGGCATTTATGTTTTTAGTTGTTTAATAAAGATAGCCTTGTTCTCATAAGAAAAATTACATAAATTTCTCCATTATATTTAATAATTTTATAATATTTCATTTCTATCCACTTTTACTCTATTAAGCCTAATTCAAATTTGTTTCTATTTTTGTGATCTGCGTATGGTTGATAAGCAAAAATTTTTTTTTTCTTCAAGTGCATTCAGAAATGAGTGTATGCATTCACAATTTATAGTTCTTGTTGTAAACTGCATTGTAAAAATAGCTTTACTGGCTTTTAAATTAATTATATCTTACTGTCATATACTTTGTTGCCACATGTTTTGGTGTTACAAGACACCGAAAAGGGCATCAAAATAAGTGATATGGTAGAACATTTGTGGTGCTGACTACACCCAGAACTATCCTTGGGGTTTCTTTACACCGTTTTTGGTATAAAGTGATTGCTACCATTTGTACAGTGTAATTTATTGTTTTATAAACTCTTCAATAAAAATTACAAGATAAAAACAAATAATTTTAAAAATAATTTCATGCAATAATTATAAATAATAATTAATTGAGAGACAAGATACAAGAAGAATTTTTTTAATGCGTGCTTGACTGTGACAATATAGATGGCTAAAGCCAGGCACAACTCTGTTCTCTGTCTCTAATCTCTGTTCTCTGTCTGGTAAATAATGTGTTGAAAACTACATAAACTTATAGGCTTTTTAAATTTTATTTCGCTCTCCATAACAATTTGTGAATAGACAGATTTACCTAGTTTTGCACTTCTATTAGAGTAAGTTTTCAGATTTCAAAAACAAAGGAATCTCAATTAAAGGATCCTTTTTAGCATAAAAGAAAAATTTATACAATGAATACTTGAATGTTTTTGATCACGTGTGCTATGCTATTAGATTCTTTCATGTATTATTTTAGTTTGGAACTTTAAATCAATTTTTTGGACAAAGTCGTAAAATTCATTTATTTCATTATTTACTTTTTATTCAAAATCCTAATTTTTAACTAATTGTTTTCTTTAACTTCCTTACTCTTCAAATTACAAGTGTCCTATACCAATGTAAATTTAGTTACCAAATTTAAGTAAAATAATGTATTATATTTTTTATTTAGTGTTAGATTATGACATTGTTTAGGGTTATTTACGTCAAGCATTAGAGAGAAGAGAGTTTAAAGTTGAGAAAGTTGCTTTTAATATTGGTATAAAGTTTTTATCATAGCCATTTTTTTTATTAATACGCACATGATTCATAATCATAAAAATCTTCAAATTATTTGTTTCGAAACTGTTCTTTAGAACAATAAAGAAAGTTAAGTTTAATACTAATGTAAAAATACTTACATTAATTTTTAATGAACAAAAATCAATTTAAATGTTTATAAAACTGCGAGAACTTTAAATTTATTTTCCATTAACGTGCTAGCGTAAGTAGAAAATAAATTTAGAATAATTTTAGAAACCTTGTTAACTGATCATTAATAATTTCATAATTTAAGAGAACAAAGTTTGATGCCAAGAAAATGAGGTCAAAACTATAAAAAAAGTTATAAAGATATGGTGTTGCGTATCCATAATATATATAGATTCATTCTCCTTTCAAAAACGTATGCATATTTGGGTTCATAAACTTATTTCAAAAGATAAAATAAAAAACTTTTCAAACTTTGACCGATATTAAGATTTTAAAATCACCTAAAACCAGTTTAATTGAGGCCGAAGCTTAAAGACGAGTGCATTAGACTTCCACACAACGATAAACGGGTTTTTTGATGATTTTATCCCCTTGCTTTGCTTTTTCTGATTTCAATGTTGACACCTTATTATTTTAGAAATATTTTCTTTCACTTTAAATGTTAATTGACATTCTCTAATGTGAACAGTTTGTTTTGATTTAATTTTATAAGGATACTAAAAATACATAAATTGAATGCGGTCATTACGTCAAACATTTCATAACATCAATCAGCATATTTCTTTTGAACCTTCCTTAATGAATAGTTCAAAAGAGATACACCTTGATGATGTTGAGAGAGAGACACAATTGAAATTTTCATCAAAAGAAAAGACTAGAGCACGATATAAATAAAAGATAAAAACGGAAGAAAAACATCAGTCACCGAATAAGCAAATCGAAAAGCAAGTGCAAGTTTTTGGGTTATTTTTAGTGGCAACAAGCAACATCCTTGGCATAGTTCCATATGACATTGTTTAGCGGCTCAGACGACCGCATTGAAGTTTGGCATCTATTGTGACACAAAAGGACATTGCTACCGCGTCAACACTTTCATTCCTCAACCATTTCGTTTTTTGTAGAAGTTGCTGAAGGAGAAAATTATACTGATTAATCTGAAACATTAAGTCAGCATTTCTTTGAAAATTGTTCAGCGTTTTATTTCAGATGTTTTGATAGAATGCTGATAAATGAAAAGTTGGTTACTTTATCGGTAATTTAAATTCTTGAGGTTGATTAGAAACACCGTTTAGACACTCAGATTTGAATCCATTACTCTTGAATGAGTTATCAGAATCCTTCCATTTGTTTATCAATTTTGAAACTTATTCAAACCGCTTTCTTTGAATCAGTGATCAATGTCCTTTAATTCGTTTATCTGCTTTGAAATTTATTCGAATCCATTTCTTTGAATGAGTGATCAGAATCCTTCCATTTGTTTATCAATTTTGAAACTTATTCAAACCCATTTCTTTGAATCAGTGATCAAAGTCCTTTAATTCGTTTATCTGCTTTGAAATTTATTCGAATCAATTTCTTTGAATGAGTGATCAGAATCCTTCCATTCGCTTATATATTTTAAAACTTATTAGAATCCATGTCTTTGAATCGGTGATTAATATTATTCCTTTCGTTAATCTATTTTGATACTCAATCGAATCCATCACTTTGAATGAGTTATCGGAATCCTTTCATTTATTTATCTATTTTAAAACTTATTCAAATCCAATTGTTTGTAAGAGTGATCAGAATCCATCCATTCGCTTATCTATTTTAAAACTTATTCGAATTAATTTCTTTGAATCAGTGATTAATATCATTTCAGTCGTTAATCCATTTTGATATTCATTTGAATTCATCACTTTGAATGAGTTATCAGAATCTTTTCATTCATTTATCTGTTTTGAAACTTATTCGAATTTAATTGTTTGTAAGAGTGATCAGAATCTTCCCTTTCATTGTCTATTTCTTAAATTATTTGAAACAAATAGTTTCAGAGAATGATCAGAATCCTTTCATTCCCTTATCTATTTCGAAATTTTTTCGAAACTATTTGTTTTCCTAGGAACTCTGAATTTAAATTCAAATTATCGATCTTTAAATCGTAATACTTTATACGCCATCTCAGTTGCTTTTACGGCACTAAGTGCAATGAAACTGAAAGAGTTCTCTGTGAACTGAAACAGTGTAAAAAAAATTATAGCACTGTCAATTATAAATCTAAGAATATATAAAAATAGTACCACCATTTAAAATATAAATATAAATGTTAATATAATCATAATTCCATCGTTAGCAACCCGTTATTAAAGTTGCAAATAATCATTGGTTAAAAGGATCCCCATGTTAGATCTCGTTCGACGCAGCCGTCCATGTTTTTATTCCGTCACTTGTTACGTATCCCCTCTATATGTATTTAGCTTTTTTTTTTTTTGTTTATAATTTACCGATTATAGACAAAAAAAGCTAACGTAAAAAAAGCGTAAGATTAAATAGAATGAATAGTTAGACTATACACAGACGTAGAACAAATAAAATGTCTCGCGTGTTTTATTTGTTCTACGTATATAGTCTTACAATTCATTATATTTAGCCTTCCATTTTAAGTTTCATTATTATCTTTTCGGATTTTTCTTTATTGTATTTTGCTTATATTCTGACAACGACTACTTTATTTGGACGCCTTTATTCATACGACATTTCTGGCATGGTTTTATTGACCTCTGAGTTCATTTTTGACCCCACTATGTCCCTTCCCCCTTTTTCCAGTTCATTTTTTATCGAACACTCAATTAATTCCGTATCTCACTTTTCGACTTCTATTTCAGCCGAAGTGATTAAAAATGATTTTTTCTTCCCATCGACAAATGAAGTAATTAGAAATTTTGTCCGAAATGTAATATTGGTGAGGTAATTAAAAGATTTTTATTGAAATGATCAGTAACATTTAAAGGTTTTAAAATAGTATCCTGTGGAGAAAGGTCGCTTCTAGTGAGATTTCTAAGAATAAAGTGTGTCATTGTGAGCTTGTTCTGGAATGAAACGGGAGTTGAAAATTTAAAAAAGTGAAGACTCTTATGTTGATATGTTCATATTTTAAAAATGTCTATAACTTATTACTTTTCTAAGGCATATCTATATCAAAATTCAACCACTCTAAACTATGAAGTGGTATCTAACAAAAAGTGTATTTCTAATAGCTTTAAAGCAAATCGAATACTATTTTTAAAATTTTTCAAGGCCCATGCAAACCTCTTTGACAGTGTTAACTATCCTAATGTTCTTTGATGGGAATTTTTAATCCATTAAAAATGTTTAAAAATGAGCCACCTTTTTAAAGGAAATGTTCTTTTTTTCAAGAAAGAAAAATGACGCAGTTTTGTAAATCAAATATTTTTGGCAAAAATATGACAGTTTTATCTACTATTATAAATTATTACATGTGGATCTGAAGTTACCATAGTGTTTTCTTTTATCCTTTCCGGTGCAGGGTAGCAACATTTATTCCCCAAATATTGCAAACTACTCAAAATGTAAAACTATTTGCTCCTATTTTTAGCAATTACTATTCTTTAAACAAAAGACTTTAAATATATATCTTTCTTTGCTATCACTTTTTCACATTAGTATTAAAAATACTTATGTGAAAATAAACCTTTTTTGTCGCTGAGAATAAATAAATTAAAGCCTATCCGTAAAAAGTGATATTACAATTTCTGTGGCATGGTTCTTCTATAATTAAACACTTTAGCCTTCAAAACAGCACTGCGCTCAGGCTTCAGATTCAAATATAAACAAATTTTATGTACTTTCAAATACACTACATTTACATACTTTATTTAAACACACGTAAAGAGGACCAACTAATTACTTTGTTGATTTCACTCCCTGCTTACTTCAATGCTCAACACATCTCTGTTCAACTTTAAACAAACATAGTTTAGAGCAAGCTGCTCGTTTTATTTTTTTTATTCCTCTTTAATTATTCAATCGAAGTACTTGAAACATTCATACAACTCCACTGCCTGCTTTCTTCAATGCTCAACCAAATTAGTGCTAAAATTCGAAATGAATGAGATGGGACAGGGGACGCTTCTCGGCCTAAGTGCCCAATAAAATCAAAACACTAGGACTTACGTTGTTGTGCTTTAACCTCTTCGAGACGGCGGTCATGCATTCTCAGGATGTCGATAATCAGGGTAAAAAAGAAAAAACTGGTAGCCAAACTATTTTTATAGCAGTTTATTTGTGGGTGTGGTAACAATAGTTTTTTTTTTTTTTAATTCACCACTACTTAGTTTGAATTAAAAATTTTATAGTTATACTTTTAACACGCAAGGATTGTATGTGTTAGATTTAAAGTAAAAACAAAAATAAGTCTGTCAAATTAGCTGTGCCCGAACTTAAGCTACCGCTTTTTAATTTTTACTATTCTGATTCCGTTCGAAATCATTTATGACTCGCCCGTCGCGAAAAGGTTAAGTGATGGCGAAAGGTGAATTAAGTAGTTGCCTACTGTATCAATTTAACAGTTATTTCAGTGCCACTTGGAAAGAGCTTTTTTTCGTGCCCGTAAAATTTGTCAGGTTTAATTGCCTCATTAAAGCTTGGCCTATGTGTAAAAAACACATGAGAAAAAGTGGTAGAAGATATTTGTGAGTGACAAATGCATATTGCTTTGTGCTATTTCGCGCATTAAAATTTAGTAAAGCACAGCGAATAGACTTTAGATTTATGTATAAATATGCATGCATTAATATATTATATGAAATAGAATTATTCTGTTTCCTCAGAATAAAAACTTATATTGAAACATATGCACTATTATTTTTTTTCTTGTTTGCAAAAAAAGGAACAGTCCAGCAACAACTGTTCCAGCATAAGCAGTTAACGTTGGAAGACGCGAAGATCTCGATGTATTGACGCAAAACGATATTGACAGATTCATAGAATCCTGGCTGTCATAGATTTATAAGAATAAAATTTAGGAGTAAATTGGAAATTAGGAGGGGAGGAGGGCAAACAAAAGTTATAAATGGGAAAGTTCTGGAAACAAAATTGACTCTTGTTCGCTTTCGTGTGGGGGAGGGTGGCCTAAAGCGGGTAGGTTAACAATAAACTCTCAAAAGTTGTAGTTTTTGGGCTTTTATCACAGCGTTTTTGATTTTATTTCTTTAGAGAGATCTTGAACTTTAAAATAAAAAATCATTATTGCATTATTTCAAATTTTATAATTATTTATTATCAAAAATAAAAAACACTGAAAAAACCCGCTTTGCCCTACAAGGGGGCCTAAAGCGGGTAAGCCGTTCGGGCAAAGTGGGTAAGCACCATAAATTTTACAAATACAAGCGCATATTAATTTTCTTAAACATTAATAATGAGACTTTAATCACACGTATAATAAACGTTAAAAATAAAACTTAAATATCAATTATTGACTTATTTTATCAGTCTTATTGAAGGTCTCAATAATTTAAATAAACATTAAATTAATTAATTTGGGTTTAGTACATTTGATAGTTGAATCTAAAGTACTGAAATATTAAATAATTAAACTAGTTAACTGCCTTTGTAAAAAAAAAACTTTTTCAAGTTATACTTATACGATTTAAACTTAACATCTAATTCAGTACAGTTGTCAGCAAAATATAAAGTAATAAATTATTAAATTATTAGACTAGTTAACTGTGATAGTAAAAAAAATAATTTTCGTAAGTTATACTTATCCAATTAAAATTTTAGACTTATATTTAATCAGTCTCAAATTATGATTTGTTATTCTTGACATAGTTCGCCAAAATAAGCAAAGCGGGTATCTACCCGTTTTGCCCTACCCGCTTTGCCCAAAAGCATATTTTTTACTAAAAAAATTATAACCTTAAATAAAAAAAAGAATAAATAAAAACATTTAATATCGTAGTTTATAGGTGAATAGTGTTAGAATAATATAATAATATTGACAATAAAAAAATAAGCCGGCTTTCGACTAGCCACAAGTTCTATACCTTGAGTTTTTTTAATAAACTTATTAATCTTTTTATTTTGTGCTTGGTTATGCCATGTCGCTTTACTTCTGCTCCGCTGGGACTCATTGAAACTCGTGAGTATTCGGGTAATCACGGCATAACTTAGATATCGGCGCTTGCGCGACATGCGGCGGGATACGAATGCTTACCCGCTTTAGGCGACCTACCCGCTTTAGGCTACCCTCCTCTACCTTTTTTAAAACCATAAAAACTGGAGGCTCAATTATTAAATTTTTTTAAATTTATTTCCTCGAAATGAAGACGTTTACGTGTATCAAAACGTATTAATAACATAAACAGTTATATTTTTATTTTAAATGGTAGTACATTAGATCTTAATATTATACCTTAGAGCTTATCCAGAGTGGTCAATGTTAACTAAAAATTAAAAAGGTGACTAATAAAAAGCTTTTATCTATTAAAAGATATAAAAATTTGCAGACTTTCCTAGCCTCATTTCTTAACAGTTTAGTATTCAAAGTGGACATTAAGAAAGTTTTTGTTTCAAATATGAATAATTAGCAAAGTAAGCTAGGATGGTAGTTACGATTTTGAAATTGAATAAGTAAAAATGAAAAAGAATTTCTACCACTTACTACCCTTGGCATCCCTGCTTATCAAAAGATACGTTTTATTGAGAAATAAGACAATTACCTTCAAAAACTGAAGTGAAGTAACGGAAGTGCGATACAAAGAGTGATTTTAATCAAATATTCGTTTTTGAATTTATTGACGCAATTATAAAATTTATTCCGGCAACTGCCTTTTTACTCAGTGATGATGTTTTATTAAAACACTTTAACCCCTTTTCAAATTAATTTTTCAACGCATTAAGATGAACTGTATCACTCTGCACCGTAGAAGCCTGTCAAAGGGGGGGAGGGGCAAGGGAGTGATGCTGGGAATCAAGATGCTTGCTTTTCATCATTGTTTGTTCATTTGGATGTACTGTAAATATTGTAATAGTTATTCCCCGATTCAAGATTATTTTTGAACTTATCGTTTTAGTGTATAATCTTATCATGTTTATTATAATCTTAGCATTAATTTACTTACATAATTGTCTCATTCCCCACTTCCCTTATTCTTATTCAATTTCGATGAAGGAGCAGATAGCCCAACAGGCTACTGTTTGTCTCTAAGATAGGTACTCTGCCAGACATTCGTCTGGAGCTGTGGCGGTGACTATGGTAACGAGGTATAATTATTTCAATTAGGGGTGCGGGGTCCCTCTTTAGGACTGGTTTCGGCGAGAGAAAAGGAAACCTCTTCATCAAAGCTACCCTCCCTAAAATGCCCTCTTCTTGTTTCCATAGCACTAGACTGCCGCAGACTTAGTGGCGGTCAGAGTACCTATCTTAGACAAACAGTAGGTACTCTGTACCCTAAACTTAAATCGGTAGATACGTTTTGCAAGGTGTTAAGCAAACGCAACGAAAAACGAGTAAACCACGAAATAAATACTTAAATGTATGTAAAAAATTATAAAGTTCCCAGAACTAGTTTACAGTTTACTTTATGTGAAATATTCTCTGAAAATTATTACTGAATTCAAACTAACATCGAAAAAATAAATAGGCTCTCAAACTAGCAATGACTTGAGAATCAGAATCACAATGATTTCTCGTTTTAACTTTACTCTGTAATTAATTATTTGTATGTATCATAACTGTATTAATTTATTTGAAGCCAGAATTTAACTAATATTCCCCTTTTACATAAATAAGAGTAAACAATATTTTAAAATATATTCAAAATGTGATTTAAAAACTAGAATGCAATCATTTTCTCTTCGCATATATTGATAAGCTACATCTTAAAATAAGTAAATTGGCTCTGAAACTTGCAATGACTTTATTAATTAGAATCACAATGATTTCTCGTTATAACTTTATTCTGTAATTAATCAAATGTACATATAAATGTATTAATTAATTCGAATCCAGATTTTAACTAATATTCCTATTTTGCATAAATATTTTAACATTTATTCAAAATGTGATTTAAAATCTAGCATGCAATTATTTTCTTCACAGTTATTGATAATCTACTTCATATTAAATAAATCAATAAATAATAAATAAATTGACTCTCACACTTGCAATGACTTGATAACCAGAATCATAATGATTTCTCGTTATAACTTTATTCTGTAATTAATCAGCTGTATATATAACTGTATTAATTAATTCGAAGCCAGATTTTAACTAGTTTTCCGATTTTAAATAAATATGAGTAAACAATATTTTAAATTTTATTCAAATGTGATTAAAAATCTAGCATGATATTATTTTCTTCACAGTTATTGATAAGCTACTTCACATAAAATAAATAAATAATAAATAAACTGGCTCTCAAACTTGCAATGTTTTGATAATCAGAATCATAATGATTTCTCGTTACAACTTTATTCTATAATTAATCAGCTGTATATATAACGGTATTAATTAATTCGAAGCCAGGTTTTAACTAATATTCCTGTTTTAAATAAATAGGAGTAAACAATATTTTAAAATTTATTCAAAATATGATTTAAAATCTAGCATGCAATTATTTTCCTCACAGATATTGATACTTTCCATAAAAAAAAATTTAAAAAAATAGTGCGTGGAATCCTACCGCGCGGAAGAAGTGAAACTTCGTAATGTGGAAATGAAAATAGGAAGGGATAGAAATTGATTTTTAGTGAAATCATACTGTTTCTTTAAGACAAACTTTATTAACATTGCCTACAATTCACAATTGATCGCATCTTTTAATTATCATTTTCTACGCGCATGCGTTCGAGTGCCACGCATTCACTCTCGCTCTGCCTCTTTCTATTCCCCCTCCCTAGGAGCGTTGAACGTTTAACGCAACAGTGCTTTCATACCCTCTCCATGGTAGCGTTGAACGTTTAACGCAACTTTGTTGGAAGTCGCATTAGAAGTTTCACTTATAAAATAATAACCGGCAAAAATAAAAATAAAAACATAGAAAAATAAGTATCTAAAGCAGAGTATCTATGTGCATCAAAGTATTTTTTTAATTGTATTTAATAAAAAAAATATATTTATTAACTTTTTAAATACAATACTTCGTTTCATTTAAAAAAAATGTCGCTTAGTTAAAAAATATTAATAATAAAATATTTTTTTTTTTTTTAAAAATTATAATAAGAAATCAGCTTATTTCTAAATGTTCTAAATTTCAGTAAGGTATTCTTGGCGAATTTTAAAAAAATATCGCTTTGTTTTCTTTAACGCCAATATTACCTACTATGTTTTTCTCTTACCTCGTGCGCTCAACGAACGTAAAGAGAAATCTAGTTTCCATGACAACGGTAGCTTTAAACGTTTAATGCAACCTTGTTGGAAGTTGCATAAGAAGTTTCACTTCAAAAAAATAATAATAATAAATCGGCTCTCAACCTTGCAATGACTTGATAATCCATAATGATTTCTCGTCATAACTTTATTCCGTAATTGATCAGCTGTATGTATAACTGTATTAACTATAACTGTATAACTCTAATTCGAAGCCAGATTTTAATTAATATTCCTATTATAATTAAATATGAGTAAACAATATTTGAAAATTTATTCAAAATGTGATTTAAAAACCAGGGTGCCTTAATTTTCTTCACAGATATTGATAAGTTACTTCATAAAAAAATATGTTGTTTACATCATAAATTGCTCTTACGTCAAACCATTTTCTAACCGGATATACATAAATAATCCAAAAATAACCGCTTACCGTCATAACTGCTCCTAGTTTTATGCGATGAAGTATATTTTTAAAGTTTCCCTCATGAGATTACTTCTTTAAAATGTATTTAACGACAGCATTTGGAGAGTTGTTTCTTGCTACAGAAACGATTAATAAAAACCGTCAATCAGAAACCCAGGCATAATTTAACCCTACTCTCAGTACCTTATCTGCCATTTTTGCACTCCAAATTATTTCGCTTTTAAGGGCTTATTCGTGTTTTATGAAGTGTTAGGCTCTATTTAAAAAGATAACGAACCCCATTTTTAAAAAAGAATTTAAGAGCTACAGTTTTTAAATAAGTTGTTAAGCGAGAATTTATATCATATTTATCGTTGCTGAGGAAATAATTCTTCCTTTTTCCATTTTCGTTTGTCGTCATTTCTACAGGCAAAAATTAGAATAGTAAAATTTTCCCAAACTCATAGCGAAAATTTATTTAACGAGATTAACTTTTTCTTGCATTTATTTTTTTGTTTACTACGGAAAATAAAAGCTTGTTGTTTATGGTTTTAAATATGAATAAGTCACTATGTAAATCATGGTGATAGTTACGATTGAATAGTTAAATATAAAAAGATGAATTTAGTTTATATTACTTATATTCTTAGTATCCAGTGGCGCTCCCTGATTCCATGATTCTAATATTGAAAAATAGGAATTATTTTTTAATAAGGAAGTGGTAATTAACAGATCTATTGATAGAAGGCAGACAATCTGCCTAAACGTATGATGTCACAAACTGAAATGTATTATCGATTTATTCTTACCACTCCGTACGAAAGAGATAAGTGGAGACACTATTCATTCAAGTGTACTTTTTAAAAAAATCCAGATTTGGAATATACTATTAAATTGCGAAAAAAAAGTAGCTCGTAGAGAGAAAGCGATTGCATATTTATAATGAATGACGCGAAAAATATCTAAGATCCATTCAAATTTCTCAGACAAGAAAAAACAAAAACAAATTTTGCCCATATGTTATTTAACAATTAGCGTAATAAATACTCCATGGTTTTTATAATTCAAAAAAGCAAAGAAATATATATACTCTCAAAATATAAATTTAAAAAAAAAATTCAAAATGTTTATTAAAAAAATATTTACTGATCAAAATTTTAAGATATTTAATTTAAAAAAATGGAGGTTTTTTTTAAAAATAAAATACGATCATTAAAAAGTAATAGATTTACTTAACAACTATAACTATTTATTTAACGAAATATTAAAATATTTATTTTCTGAAGACAGTATGGAATAAGGTAATAAGTATCTACTAACAAAAGCATTTATTTTACATAGGATTCAAAATTTATATATTAAAATATTTAAAAAAGAAGACGTTCATTTACAATTTACGTGATAAGTTCATTGAATAAATAAACTAAAGAAACTCAATCAAGATTTATTGAAAATAGAGAGAGATTGTTGTAAAGCAGTTGACATTAAATGTTGTAATCTAAATTCGAAAAATAATCTTCTTTCTACTTAGTAGCAGAACCTTAAACTGGAAATGTTCCAACTGACGAATCACAGAGATTTTAAATGAGCTAAAGTCTTTACCGCTTTGTTCTCTTCAGAGGATTCAGTAGCTTTTTCAGCTATCTTTATGATTATATTTTACCATTTCTTTTAAAAATTGTGAAAACTAAAAGCTACATCATTGTGGCTTAAAAAGTTAACCTTTCAGAACTGCGAGTCATAAATGCATTCGCACAGAATCGAATTCAAAATGGAATAAAATAAAATGCAACAGCTTATGTGTAGTCGCGGATAAATTGATAGACCTATTTTTGCTAATTAATCAAAGAAGTTTAGGTATTACTGTAATCGAGGGAATCGAAGTGTAACTACATAGATTCGTAATTCTCATAAATAATAAAAATTCGTATAGAAAATATCGAATAATTGATATATCGAGTAATATGAAATCGAATAATAATTTTTTTTTTTTTTAAAAGTCGATCCATGGTTGATGCCCACAATAGTGCCATCAGAGTGTTCTCCTTCCAATGCGATGAACCGGGTTCGAATCTCAGCGTTGACTGGTCGATACGAATTCTGCATCCGGCTCACACCGACCACAGAGATGACGTAAAATATCCTCAGTGGTAGACGGATCATTGGTTAAAGTGCCCTTGCCTCCGGGCTAATCTCCGTGTAACGCAAATGTGGGTTAGTTCCATCAAAACGACCTCCACGAAGGAAATTTTCTCCCAAGCCTTGATCCAGGTGTTCCCTTGTCTTCTGGATTGGGTTCAAAACTACAAGGTTACGGAGTTGAACATTAGTTGTTGTAAACCCAAAATTGGGTCAACTGTTCAACAACGGTTATAAAATGAAATATAATTTTTTTTTTTTTAACTAAGTAGCGGTGAATTAAACACATCAACTATAATTAACCCGCCCACAAATAAATTGTTAAAAAAATATAGTTGGAAAACCAATTTTATTTGTTTTTTTTTCTCCTAATTGTCGTCGTTTTAAGAATGCATATGTGACTCTCGCCTGTCTCGAAGAGGTTGAAATTGCATAATAGATTAAATTGCATAATTGCTTTGTTAAGTTGCATCTTACATGATACTTTGATTTTTCGATATGTAATGGTGAAAAAATTACTTAAATTTCGTTGCCATTAGAAAATATTTTTATGTAAAGCGGATCAAGTTTGGCGACTTTGTATTCCAGTAAATGCTGTCGTTAAGCTCATTATTTTTGAAAATGAACTAAAGCATGGTGTCTACCAGTCTCGAAAATTTTCGTAATCCTTAACCCAAAATCGACGTTTTCGAGGTTTCGTCTTTCTTTCTTTATTTCTACAAATTGGGCAGTTGGGCCGCACACGAGGTTTTGTGATGAATCCGAAATTCATAAATAGGAATTAGTTTTTAAAAAGTAGTGGTTATTATAAGAATCACTTCAGAGATTTTTATTGAGATTCTCGTCAATAGTAAACGTCTAGCTAAAGTTGAATGCTTTAACCATAAGCGCAGAACACATTTTTTGCACTGTTTCCTTATTTTTTATTAATATATGTCAAAATAAGTGAAAAATATTACATTACGCATTTTAGTAATTTATTTTTATGAAATAAAGCATGAAACACAGTTGTGTTATTCTGCGTTTAAGGTAAAATCTTTCAAACACGGCTCCCTCACAAATCATAATTTTGCTTTTATTTACAGTTATTTAGATCTGAGAGAAACAGTTATTCATCATTGAAATTTCTTTATTTTTAAAAATAAATTATTAATAAATTTTTAAATATGAATGAAGAAGAATTTCTAACTACTCTTTTCGGATTTTATATTTAAATATAAAATATAATTTTGATTATCCAACAAACTTTTTTATTAACTATAAAACTGTTTGTTATAATAAAAAATACAAAAATATATTTCAACTTGTAATTAATAAGAGGGGGGAAAATATATGAGAGGAATATATGTATCCCATCTGCGTCAAAGCATCAATGTGGAACCAAATTTAACAATGTATAAGATACGCTAAAAATTACGGCAACAGAACAACCGTACGAGTTACTACTGGTAATTATTATTTTACAGGAAAAAATACGTCTACGAAGATGAAAGCATACTCCATAAGTTAAGAACTTTACAATTTGACCAGCATTTAATTGTACTACCTATCGTTAAACCTTTTTCCATGCTTATTTTAACTTATTTTATTATTTAATTCATTTAATAAATATCCATATCTTAAAATATCTTTTAAAAGTATATTTATTATCTATGCGAAACAAATCTAACTCAACAAATAAAAGTATTCTAAATTAAATTAACGTGAAAACACGAGTATGTTTACGTGTATTGTGAGCTATGTCTAAAAACTATTCGAGTACAAACTTGATATTTGTTTTAAAGATTACCCAAACGCTTTCAAAGATTATTCAAACGCTAATATAAATTTTGAGAGTATCCTGATTAATGATATTAGCACAAAACCTTGCCTGTCAACCTAATGGTTTAATTAACAGTTTAAAATCATTCTCAACTCAATTTTCATACATCGCAATTTTTACTATTTCCAAAATTGATTTTTCAAAGTGTTAGTAATATGCAAATTTAAAAATCTTTACAGATAAGTAAGCTAGTATGTTTTGTTACAACTTAAACACAGCATTGTATGCTGGATGCTGGATATTGTTGATAACTCGGTATTTGGCACGAAGCGCCACCAACCGATTCATCTGCTCTTTGTAGACATGTACTATAAAGTCATATATATTAATAATCTTAAGCTGAATCACTTTTGTATTGAACTCGTATTAAACATCTGGGAACCTGAGGCAACGCCTCCTATAACTGAAAGCCTCCACACGGTTTTTTATAGGTAGTCCGATCAGACCACTGTGAAGGATATCCACTTTCCGAACGAGTCACTTAATACAAAATCTAGTTGAAATAAGAAAGTGGTAGCAAATATATGACTAAAAATTTGTTTTATTTATGAATATTATTGGTTTGCCTTATTCACTTGTCAACCACTACAGATTCAATTCTCAAATATATATGATAAATTTCTCTCAATCACTTTTATAGAAGCTTTTGGGTTCATGCGCACAACTGATTCTTTTTTTAAACAGTCTGCGCAGACTACTTATAAAAGACCGTGTGGAGGCTTTTTGATGTAGGAGGTGATGCTTGAGGCGGCTTTTTTCCCATTCATCTTTATGGTGTTTCGATGACGTGGTGGAATGTAAATGAATTAAAGGAGTATTCATATGGATAGATGATCATTGAGGTTCTGATTGTGTAGTTATATGCAGTAGGGTGATAAGAGCATGATGTAAAAATATGGGGTATAACGAGCTAAGCTGGTATGGTGAAAATGTATGCTCTATTGATGTCGTGAATATGATGCATCACTCCAATAGAATGCTGCTATTGGTCTAATTCAGCATTTTATGAAAAATCATGCGGTGATATATGTGTTTAACAATAAAGTTTAATAATGTGTAAACCAGGGTTTATAAACACTATTTAAAGATTCAACCACATTTCATTAATTTAGCAGTTACCAAATTATTTTAATAACTCTAAGTATATATATCCGATGCCATTAAGTTTAGTTTTTTTTATATTTTAAAACGAAAACTAAACTAAGTAACTTTTAAATTTTTATAGCGAAATTAATACCAGTTTTTAACTTTTTTTTAAAAGTTGCTTATGAACCCAACACTATATGATTTTAAATTGTATTGAACAAGTGTAATAGTTTCCTATCTGCTAACCGTTATAAATATTTCGTAGTACTTAATTTTTAAATTTGACCCTTTAATGGGCCATTTATTTCCAGTAAAAAAAAATTAAAGTACTTTTGGAATTGAAATTGTCTTAAGAATAGTAATTGATATAAGAAAAAAAATTCATTTAGTTCATAAAAATGCCATTTTTTGTGGTAAATATACCTATTAGGAACTTATTGACTTTTATTTTTCTTTGTTTATAAAATACATTTTAAATTTTGCTAAAATCTTCAAAAGGAATTATGTATTTTATAACTTTTATACGTTTTTTTAAACTAACAAATGGTTGCCAATTTTATTCAAAGGCACTTCAAGAAAGCTGAAATTATTAACAAATGGAAACCTAAATTAAAAGTGGTAAAAAAGTGGTGGTAAGTATACTTCCCACGGCCTTCGAAAGGGTTAAAGTGGTTAAAAATTCCTAAATTCTCTTAGATATTTAAGTAATTTCTTTTGAATTAATCAACTTACATATTTGGTTAAATATATATTTGTCCAATATGTACAAATGAAGCAATCATATATCTTAACGATAGAGCGTTTGAGCCCAGAAAAAAAAATTTTAAAAAACTTTATTTATGTTTTTGCTTACAGTCATACTTCAATTATCTCTTGGAACATTTAGAAGGAAAAAGTGTATAAGTTGGCAAAGATTCATTATAGCAAAAATTTTGTTAAAAGATAAGGGAGAAAGATTAAAAATTATTTCAAAATAGTCCAAAATTTAAAATTATATTCAGACTGCCAACTACTACACTTTTTGCAAAATATTTTATGGCGTGGTAGACAATTAAAACCTGAAACTTTCAGAATTTTTGGTATTTTCAAAAACATTTTATTTATTCTCACCACGAGAGAGCTGGAATAAAGTGACGTTTCATATAAACTATTCGATCATTTACATGTCGAGGTGTGGAAAATAAACTTAAATCAAATTTGCATAAAGAAGAACCATACATAAAAGCATATGCTTAGCTAACACCAGAAGAAATGTTCCCAAAAGGGAAGAAAGCTGGCAGCTCTGTAATATTTCAGCTATGAGTTCCTATTATTATATTTGCTACTGTTTAAAGGACAACCAACTACTACGCTTTTCGCACAACGTTTTATTGAGTGGAAGACAATTAAAAATTAAAACTTTCAGAACATTTGGTGATTAATAATTATGCTAAAAATTTAAAGACTTAACCATGAGATTTCATTGGTTTTATCACCTTTTTATATAAACTTTTGAATCATTTAATTGTAGTGGTGTGGAAAAAATGTAAATCAAATTTATAAAACAAAAATTAAAACACTAAAATATAAACTTAGCTACCACTTGAAGAAATTTTCCCAAAATGGGTAAAAAAATGATCGCCCTGTGTTTATAACAAATTCCCAACATACGTCTGAACAATTACCGTCTTTAGTATTGAATTTATGATTATTAAATTCCACATTAATGAAACATACGTTATTTATTGCTAAGTTGCAAAATACGCAACATGAACTACATTTTATGATTATGAGTGCATCTATTTATGCATATTTTTATGTGAAAATGCTGCTAAGAGTTTTAGTTCTATCATTATTTCTTTCTAAACTATATTTCATTTGAACAGGAAACATAAGCTGATATAAACATGAAGGAAATCTGTCACAACGAACAAATCTTGTTGGGTGAACCATTTGTCACCACAGAATATTTGGAATGAAAATGTTGCTTTTTTTTATGATTTGCTTTTGCTGTCTGCTCAAGCTATCTTTTAACAGTTGTCGTAAAACAAAAATCAATGTGAGACATAAAGTGACGTCATCCATTTTGTAAGAGTAGAACATATCTCACCTGTGACGTTGGCGTGACGCTTCTTGTACCACCTCCAGAAATCTGACGCAGAGCATCGTTCTCAGCTTCCGCCCTCACAAGAGCTTCTTTCAGTTCTTTAACATCCTTGCTGAGGCTGGTTGTCAAGTTACGAGCCAAAGAAAGCTCCTTTTCCAACTCCTTGAACTTGCTTCTATCCACGTCTTGACGAACTGCAGCTTGGTATTCTCTAACCTGATGAGAAAAATAACTTGAATTGATTAAGAAGCATTTTATAGCACTATTGATGAGAAGGAAATAAAATGTGGCCAGTTTTGAAACTTTTTTCTAAAAAAAATTCTACAAAGCATAGTTCGACTAAAAAAAATTTGGCTTCCTAAATATAGTTTAACCATTTGACCCAGAACTTTTATTGAATATATTTTCCAAAGTAAAGTTCAGTGCCTGCCATTCGAAAAAAATATATATATATATTTTCCAAAGTTTTCTTCCTTATTTTGTATTAATTTAGAACAAAGTAAGCGAAATATATAATATTTAGCATTTTAATTTAATTAGTATTTGTTTAATAATTATTTAAATTATTTAGCATTATTTTGGGTCATGAAATAAAGTATAAAGCACCGCTGTCTTCATCTGAATTGAAGGTAAAATCTTCCAAACATGGCTCCCTTCCACACAATAATTTTTCAAATTTTAATTCATTTACAATTAATTAGATCTAAAGAAACAGTTAATTATCATTGAAATTTCTTTAATTTACAAAATCACTTATTGATAAATTTTTGAATATGAAACAAAATACTTTTCAGGGTACTTTTTTTTTGGAATTTATATTTTTGTACTAATATAATTTTGATAATCTAACAGGTTTTTTAGTAATCATTAGATTTTTTTCATAATTAAAAAAATACTGAATTTTATTGTAACTAGAGGGTCACAAAAAAATGAACATTGGTGTCCCATCTGCGTCAAAGGTTTGACCACAAGAGCTCATTTAAGCATTTATTTATTATAATGCAGAATGTTGTTCAATAAAAAATTCGTACTTAGGACCTAAAAAAGTTTTGATCCATTGCGATCTACCGCCAAAAAATATTTTTTTTAAATATAAATTGAAAATTTTTACCATATATACAGAGTTGCCACAAGCGACTAAAAATATAAAAAGTGCTAAAACCTCAATTTATTTTTATTTATTTATTATCTCTTTAATTATTAAAT
Source organism: Parasteatoda lunata (assembly GCA_949128135.1). Taxonomy (NCBI): domain Eukaryota; kingdom Metazoa; phylum Arthropoda; class Arachnida; order Araneae; family Theridiidae; genus Parasteatoda; species Parasteatoda lunata. The sequence continues at coordinate 58,200,625 of OX421978.1, read as the reverse complement.
CGTAATACCACTAAATGAAATAAAGTACCACCACGTGTAAATGAAAAGTCATAGACTAACACTTAAAATCACTCATATTTTGAGCAAATACATTATTTGCATTCACTTTCAGTAGGAAACTGAAAAATATATACTGTAAACAGTTACTAATTTTAGTCTCTTTTAATAAAATTTTGAATTTTATTGGTCATTACATTTTGCACTTTTACTTACCCTTGGCAACCCTGTATATTATATAGACTAACGTTGAATCGTTTATTCTCAAATTGCATTTGATTCATTGCCACCAATTTAGAAATATTAAAATAAATAATAAGTTTTTATTTTGCTCCCTTCATGCGTAATCTCACAGATAAAGCTTGTATCTCATGTATATCGACCTAATCATGGCTATATTCACTTCTTTTTTAAAGGCAATTTATGTAAATCATCGATCAAGTTGTACAAATTTCTAATCATGGTTATTTTTATGTTACCACACTGTTACATAAATCAAAATGTTATATTCACTGTAATAATATTTTTAAGATGGATGGGTTAGGGGCCGCTGGGCGGCCTAGGCACCCAGTTGTTTAAATAAAGTAAAGTAAAGTCATGCATAATCTCTTTCTAGCATAACCCTTTTTAAAAACATAGTAAGTACACTTACCACCAAATTTTAAGTCTATGATGAGCTTTTTTGTCACTTTCTATTTAGGTTTCCATTTGTTAATAACTTTAGCTTTCTTTAGGTCTGTTTGAATAAAATTGGCAACCATTTCTTAGTTTAAGAAAACGTATAAAAGTCATAAAATGCATAACTCCTTTTGAAAATTGTAGCATTTATAAATAACGAAAAATAAAAGTGAATAAGTTCCTAATTGGTCGTGTTAAGTATACTTACAACCAAATAAATGGAATTTTTTAAACTAAATGAGTTTTTTTTCTAATATCAATTCCAAAAGTGCTTCAATTTACCTTTGCTAGAAATAAATGGCCCATTAAAGGGTTAAAACACATTATTATGTACACCACATTGTCAATTGCTTTCGTGGCACTAAGTTCTATGTAACTGCCCTAGCAGCAAAATAACTTGGGGTCTCATTGGGCCAATATTCATGACTTAATAAGGGTTCAAAGGGCCGATATTGGCCCAATATAGAATTGTCCGATTCACCCTGTGTTTTACAGCCACTTTACGACCTATAGGTCCTACATAGAATTGTCAGATTTACCCGATATTTTATATCCATTATTTAGCCAATATAGGCCTTATATTCTAGGACCAATATTAAACAATCTAGGCATCCCAATGTTGGTACCTCGGTGCATGTTCTTATAGGACCTATATTGAGCCAACTTTGAATCCAGCTGGGGCAACGCCTCCTATAACTGAAAGCCTCCACACGGTTTTTTATAAGTAGTCCGAACAGACCCCTGTGAAGGATATCCACTTTCCGAACGAGTCACTTAATACAAAATCTAGTTGAAATAAAAAACTGGTAGCAAATATATGACTAAAAATTTGTTTTATTTATGAATATTATTGGTTTGCCTTATTCACTTGTCAACCACTACAGATTCAATTCTCAAATATATATGATAAATTGCTCTCAATTATTTTTGTAAAAGGTTTTGGGTTCATGCGCACAACTGGTTCACTTTTTAAATAGTCAGCGCGGACTACTTATAAAAGACCGTGTGGAGGCTTTTTGATGTAGGAGGTGATGGCTGGGGCCAAGGTAAAATTGTTGACAGGATGGAAAAGTTATATCAATATCAGTGTCTTTATAACTACTACCATTGCATTCCACTTAATATTTCACAACCTGAATAATTTATGACAAGCATCGTTTTCTAAAATTAGAAAAATACAATCAAAGAAGTATTGCTTATTTACTTTGTCTTCCAAACTATGGCGATCTAATTCCAGGAGCTCGCATTTTTTCTCTGATTTTCTTAGCTTGAACTGCAGTACTCTACAATTCTTGGTAGCTGTCTCCAGCTCTTTTTTAAGACCTCGGAATTCAGACGCTTGATCTTCGCGGAAATTATCATGCAGTTCTTCAAGTTCTTGTTCCAAATCTCTGACCTATTGTATGAGGGAATCAGTTAATGATAACTTTTAGTCTGATTTTCTGAAAAATAAGTTCGGCAAAACAAAAGTTGGTTTATATATTTGACATAATTACACATTTAGAATCTAAACTTGTTTATAAGAAGCCTCTATTGCATTGAATTTTGCTAAGTTTGTTAGAAATTATTTTTGACTTTACTTGGCGTACCGTGTGAAAGTGCAATTTCAATTAAGAAATATTTTTTTCTCTTTATGCTTTAATTTTGAAGAGTATTCAGTACAGAAAATCAACATACCAAAGCTGAAACTCTGAAAGCAGATGAAATAATTGGAGGGGAAATTTATGCCACCATCAATCGTCATTTTTAAAATAGTATTTATAATGTTTTTGAAAAAATTGTAGAGTAAAATAATCTTGATAGCTAGAGATTGCTTATTAGTGTGCTTAGAAATAAAACGTGGTATATAAAGTATCACAACAATAAATAAAACATCATTTTTTTTTTTTTTAAATATGATATCTATATAAATTCTAATATGAGCTTACGTAAAAAAGCGAGCATAGTATTACGCACATTGTATCTATGAATAAATCAGTATTTACATATTCCGAATCCTATATCAAAAAAATAAATCTTAATTTGTTTCAGGTTTTTTACCTGTGAAAAAATTTTTTGTGCTTTGCAAATTTTGTCTAGAATGCTTACTTATGAAAAAAAGTATATAATTTTAGAAATTAAGCTAGCAATCTTTACATCATATATTGTTAGCTTAAAATCTAAATAGCATATGCAAAAACAATATACAGGGTGTTCCAAAATTATCTTTACAATACCTAGCTTGAAATTGATTACAGACTGGAAGTGCTTAGGGCCACCAATGGTGCGCATGTTGAAGTGTACTAAACAAAACTTTATTAGTTGCAGTAATACATGCAAAAGACAGAATATAAATATCTTGTTTATTTTCGAAGTTATAAATTTTTGAAGTTATAAATTTTTGAAGTTGTAAAGAGAATTTTGGAACACCCTGTATATTAAAAAATATATACAAAAATACTAACGCAATCTATTTTTGAGAGAAATGGTTGAGAAAAAAAAATTTCACGTTTTTTTATTGCACACAAATGTCGAAAGTGCAGCCATTGTTAAAATTTTAAAACTACTTGCACATAAAAACAGTTAGTGTAAAGAAATTAACTCCTGTGAGATTAGGCTTTTTCAAATATTTTCATAAAAACTTATACTAGACATTGATGTGTAAAATACAGTAACTAAATATATAAAAAAAAAATTTTAAAAATTTATGAACTAAAGCATTGCTTTTAACTTAAAGAAACGATTCAAAAAGACTGTTTCATAAAAGAAAAATCAAAAAGTGAATTTTACTTTTAAAATGGCTGATCGTTCAACTTAAAAACATATTAAATAACAAGCTTGTTCTAAGAGCATATTAAATGAAATTTTCTAAATATTTTTTTCATGCTTTCTAGTACATTATAAAATTAAACAGAGAAGAGATGAAAAGACATAATTAGAAGTTACAGGATTCAAGTGATATAATAATATCATATCAATAATCAGAATAATCAATAATAAGTAATATCAGAAAATCTAAATTGTTTTTATATTTTTCATCCCGCCTAACCCAATAAATGATTTTAAAGATTTAGACATCATTTTGTTTCTTTTTTGCTTAAATATTAATTTAAAATCTTTAATGTGCATTAATTTCAACTTCACTTTGGATAAAGATTTAAAAATATGTATTTTAAAATTTTATTAAGGATCGACCTGTAAAGAGCAATATTTTTTTCATTTTAAGTTTAACATTTTTCCTCACCTGTGATGTTTGTGAAAAGAAAATCATTAAAATGTCAATATTTTTTACCAAACTCTTTGTTTAATTAAATTTTTAATCGTATAGTTTTAAAACAGTCTTAAAAGTTAAACATTTTTTTATAGTTATTATTTTTTATCAATGCAACTGAGCAGCTGATTCGCTCATTAGACATAAAAATTTCTAAGTCATATATTTCGATAAGGAATGGATAAAATATTGTAAAATTATATTACTGAACAAATTAAAATTTGAATTCCAAAAACAAGTAAATATAAGTTGTTTCGTAGCAACCTTATTTACTGTGTATTTTTGGAAATGAAGTAAAATACCTATAAATATAGTAAGCTATTATTTAATTGAAACCCTGACAAATCATTATTTTGGTCGGAAGAGCAAAGAACGAATTTAAATGATCGAAAAGCAACTTGCAAAAATAGAACTAGATCGCCTTTTGCTTGTAACCGTTTTTAAGTTTCAATCTCGACTATACTGGTTTTAGTTTTTTTTTAATCCCTCATTTTCTCGTATCGATCTTAATAGGAATTGGGCATAAAACGCTTGGAAATGAAACGCTTTCTTCTTTTGCACTTAATATTAAATGTATATTAAAATATAATTTTTTTTACTTCATTTTTAACATAGTTCTAAAAATCTATATATTAAGGGTAATCGCTACAGAACACCTTGTTAATGTACTAACCTCCTTCTTGATGTCTTCATTTTCTTCCATTAACTCCTGACATAAAGCCTCTGACTGCGCTAACTTGGCTTTAAGCTGCTCTATAGTGGTTTTGGATTTATCAGGAACTATTTCTTGTTTCTTTAGGAGTTCTTGCTTTAATTTATTCAACTCATCTTTTGCTTCTTTCAATTCCTGTTTAGATTGTTTCAATTCCTTGCTGCCGTCTTTTGACTCTTGTTTTAGCTTTTTGTTTTCATTTTTGACTTCGTCCTGAGAAGCTTGCATTTCGGCTAACTTTGTCCGCATTTTTGTCAATTCTAGAGCTGTCTTTTCCAGCGCCTCTTTGTCTTTGTCTAACAAAGTCTGTTGCTTCTTCTGAAGCTCGGATTTTTCTCTTTCTAGCTTTGAAACTGTATCTTCTTTTGATTTTAGCTGCTTTTGAAGTTTTTCTAACAATTCCTGAAGGTCTTTGATTTTGCTTTCATATTCTTTTTGTTGCTTCAATGAAACCTATAAATAAAACGTATACAAGTGGCTCAGTATTTTATTATAACATTGATTTCACAACAATAATTTAACCTCGTCAGGCCAGGCCTAAAAGCGAGACGGAAAAGTGAAAACACTGGTAGTAAAACTATTTCAATAATAGATAATTTTCGATAGAAATAACTCTATTCTTAGCAATAAACAATTCATTGCTATTAGTTTATTCTCGGGGAAGAAGCAATTCAATGTCTAAATTGTGTCCGTTAAAAAAATTTGGTAGTTATGGATACTTTATTATTCCCGAAAAAAAGCGAAAAATTAAATTTATTTGATACCAGTTTTTACTCCTTTCCGTCTTGATATATATTAACTTTTAACCTTCCTTCTGACATGATATGACACGCCACAAGTATGGCCAGTAAGCCAGTAAAATGTTTTAAAGCAGTGGATAAATTAGGAAATATATTCATATTTTGAAGTATTCTAACCTGCTTAAAATTCGACGTACTTTATCTCTGTGTTGTTTAGAGAATAGTGTTAGCTAAACGTTTTAAGAGCAATTACACTGTAAAAAATTTCAGAAACTAATTATGTCTCGACAAAAATGTTTCCGGAAATCTCAGAGAACTTAGTTTTAAATCATGATTCTGATAAATTGAGAAACATTTCTTTTGTTTTCAAATGTAGGAAACTGAATGGCATTAACGCCGATTCAGTTTCAGAATGCTACCACTACAACTATTAATCTTCAATTTACCACTAAATAAAGCATTTTAGCCAAACTAAAAATTCCAATTTCTTTTTTATTAATGATGATTGATATTACTGACTACACTGCAGACACTGGTAAGGATTTCGAAAAGGGCCGTAATGGCCTCAGACGCCCCGTTCCACTACGACGAACGAACGGTAAGTATTAAAGTTCATAAAACGAATTCTATAATAGAATGCTTACTTACTGAATTATAATAATTCATTCTTGCTCTAACATGTTCCATTTTTTTACATTATCTTGTATTCGATAATAGCATCCAAATAGTTGAACATTTAATCATCAATATACAGGGTTATTCATAATTCCCTCCGGGGTTTCGAAGCGTTATAGTAAAAAAACGAAGATGAAAATGGCAAAAAAGAACATATCAAATTGTTCCGAAAGTATTCAAGTTTCAATTTAAGCAGTTGCCGGTAGAGGGCAGTAACATGCACCACTGAAGCCAGTTGTAGTAAAAATAAGGTTGTAGTAAACAGAGAGAATTATGAATGACCATGTATATAGCTTAACCAAATATATTCTTTGATTTAAAGATTTTTAATAAATCTCGAACGATGTCACTTTTTTAATTTATGCAGAACACTTCTGACCGTTATTTACGAATTGTGGTTGACAGAATAAATATTGACACGATCGATAAGCGTATACTTTTTCTGTTAACTACCTATAAAGAATTATGTTTTTGTTGCTTAATAATAAAAAAAATTCAACAGCTAATTCTGTCAATGTAGTATTCGTACTTTAATAAATCAAGGTTACCCCGGGCGACTGAAAATGCAAAAAGTGCTGACTAATAAAATTCCAAATTCCATTATAAGAAATTAAAATTCGAAACTTTTAAAAGCATATTTGTTTCAGTTTACTGTAGAGAGTAAATGCAAAAAATGTTTGTTTGTGAATAATAGGAAATGTAAGTCATAGTGGTAGATACGATTGAATAATTAAAGAGACAATAAATAGTAAATACAGGGATGCCAACTGCTCCGCTTTCTGGAATAGTTTTAATAAAGTGGTAGCAAATTATATAGTAAAATTCCTTAAAGAAGGATAGTTACGCTACTCTTTAATAAAGTAACCAGTAGAACCAGTAGATGGATGTTTTGACGTTGCATTTTAGATTATACTTATAATTTTATACTTATATATATATATATATATATATATATATATATATATATATATATATATATATATATATATATATATATATATATATATATATATATATATATATATATATATAATTATACTTATATAGATATATATAGATATAATTATACTTAGATTATACTTATAATTTTTGATATTTAGTGGTGCGAAAATTACTTAAAATGAAAAATACTAAACTAAAAGTAACTTAAATTTCGCTACCACTAGAAAATACTATTTTACAAAGCGGAGCAAGATGGCATCTCTGTAAATAAATAAAAATGAATTGAGTTTCTACCACTTTTTTACATAAATAGTCGAATGTGGCGTTCCTGAGTAAGTTCAATGTATCGAGACTTTACTCCTCACTACTTTTAAAAATAATTCAAAAGCTTATGTAATATACCATTTTGCTACAGTTAAGCCATTTGAGTGTTTTAAAAAATTAACTTTCCTCACAAAAAAAAAAGTTTCTTCGCTAAAGAATTTCTTCAAAAAATTATCAGATCTGATATATATTTGAATCATTTGAAAAATGATTTGGAAGAACTAGGAAAGTGACATTTTCAGAGAGGCTATAATCATCGTAAGAAGAAAACAAGTGGTGTCCGAGCTATTTTATATCAGATTTATTAAGAGGTGGAACCGAAAACTCTTTGTCCTATACTATTTACCACAGCTTAATTTGAAACAAAAACCATGCAAGCGTACTCAAAACTTATGTGGATTAGTTACGTTAAAAATAAAGTAAAACAAAAACAATTCTTTTACATTAAACATGCCGTTCATATTTAAATAAAATTACGTTCAGTACGTTCAGTACAGTACGTAACAGTACGTTCATATTTAAATAAAATTAGTTTTAATACTATCATGACTTTGTAAACAAAAACTGTTAACCTCGAACTATAATCAAATGTGTAAATTATTTTAACATAGTACGTTCATATTTAAATAAAATTAGTTTTAATACTATCATAACTTTGTAAACAAAAAATGTTAACCTCGAACTATAATCAAATGTGTATATTATTTTAACATAGTACGTTCATATTTAAATAAAATTAGTTTTAATACTATCATGACTTTGTAAACAAAAAATGTTAACCTCGAACTATAATCAAATGTGTAAATTATTTTAACATAGTACGTTCATATTTAAATAAAATTAGTTTTAATACTATCATGAATTTGTAAACAAAAAATTTTAACCTCGAACTATAATCAAATGTTTAAATTATTTTAACATAATACGTTCATATTTAAATAAAATTAGTTTTAATACTATCATGACTTTGTAAACAAAAAATGTTAACCTCGAACTATAATCAAATGTGTAAATTATTTTAACATAGTACGTTCATATTTAAATAAATTTAGTTTTAATACTATCATGACTTTGTAAACAAAAAATGTTAACCTCGAACTATAATCAAACGTGTAAATTATTTTAACATAGTACGTTCATAATTAAATAAAATTAGTTTTAATACTATCATGACTTTGTAAACAAAAAATGTTAACCTCGAACTATAATCAAATGTGGAAATTATTTTAACATAGTACGTTCATATTTAAATAAAATTATTTTTAATACTATCATGACTTTGTAAGCAAAAAATGTTAACCTCCATCTATAATCCAATGTGTAAATTATTTTAACATATTACGTTCATATTTAAATAAAATTAGTTTTAATACTATCCTGACTTTGTAAACAAAAAATGTTAACCTCGAACTATAATCAAATGTGTCAATTATTTTGACATAGTACGTTCATATTTAAATAAAATTAGTTTTAATACTATCATGACTTTGTAAACAAAAAATGTTAACCTCTAACTATAATCAAATGTGTAAATTATTTTAACATAGAACGTTCATATTTAAATAAAATTAGTTTTAATACTATCATGACTTTGTAAACAAAAAAAATTAACCTCGAACTTTAATCAAATGTGTAAATTATTTTAACATAGTACGTTCATATTTAAATAAAATTAGTTTTAATACTATCATGACTTTGTAAACAAAAAATTTTAACCTCGAACTATAATCAAATGTGTAAATTATTTTAACATAGTACGTTCATATTTAAATAAAATTAGTTTTAATACTATCATGACTTTGTAAACAAAAAATGTTAACCTCGAACTATAATCAAATGTTTAAATTATTTTAACATAGTACGTTCATATTTAAATAAAATTAGTTTTAATACTATCATGACTTTGTAAACAAAAAATGTTAACCTCGAACTATAATCAAATGTGTAAATTATTTTAACATAGTACGTTCATATTTAAATAAAATTAGTTTTAATACTATCATAACGTTGTAAACAAAAAATGTTAACCTCGAACTATAATCAAATGTGTATATTATTTTAACATAGTACGTTCATATTTAAATAAAATTAGTTTTAATACTATCATGACTTTGTAAACAAAAAATGTTAACCTCGAACTATAATCAAATGTGTAAATTATTTTAACATAGTACGTTCATATTTAAATAAAATTAGTTTTAATACTATCATGACTTTGTAAACAAAAAATGTTAACCTCGAACTATAATCAAATGTGTAAATTATTTTAACATAGTACGTTCATATTTAAATAAAATTAGTTTTAATACTATCATGACTTTGTAAACAAAAAATGTTAACCACAAACTATAATCAAATGTGTAAATTATTTTAACATATTACCTTCATATTTAATGCTGGGATATGTTGGGAATGTGTAACATCTCGACGTTTAGTGCGAAGCGCTGCTTGCCGATTCATCGTATCCTTATAGTCTTAAATTAGTTAGTCATAAATTGGAAACAATTATTAATATGTGTAGAGAAAAAATAGGAGAAAACTCCATTGTCAAGTTAGAAATTATGTAAATATTAAAGCACATAATGACAAGCACAATATATAGTTGATAAGCCTAGTAAAATAGCTACTAATAGTCATCAGAATAATTTGAAAATAAGATACACTAAATGAAGATAATAATAATAAAAGTAATAGAAATTATTTACAAAGTTATTTACAAATTATTTACATAATTAGTATTCCTCTGTTAGCATAGTGACCCGGCCGTCCAGGTAGTTACCGCTCATGATATTTAAATAAAATTGGTTTCAATAGTATCATGCCTTACTAAATAAAGAATGGTAAACTCGAACTATAAACAAATGTGAAAATTATTTTAACATATTATGTTGATATTTAAATAGAATTATCTATAATAACATAATGCCTACCGTTGTTATCACATGCTTTGATATTAACCATGAGTACCGCTTTTGACGAATACAGTTTTTGGTCATATTGTCGTATTCTCACAATAGTTCCAACGCCTACAATTTTCCTTTCGAAAATTGCTTTAATTCTGATTATCTCCACGAAAAAACGTTGCGTTAAGAAGATCTCAAAATAAAATTCTAGGCCGGAAGCATAATGAAGGCTGGAAACTCTATAAAATGTAGAGCGAAGATAACAGAAGGTTCTCAAAATTAGTTTAATTATTGTTTTGATCATACAGAAGTTGGGTTTTTCAATTAGGTTTCCCACAATATATTGCTTTGAACTTTAATTATTATTATTTTTTAAATTTCCTTTATATGCAAATAAAAAAATATCAAAAACTACAGTGATTTTATCCACTATTTCATATCTGCCAACTTTTACAGATTTCGAAAATATATATATATATCCCAGTGATAAGGAAATGGTAATTCACCTGAGATTATAAGCTGGTATTATGCTAAAATTTAGCTAACAATTGGAGATGCTTTTAACGGGGCTGCTTCTTACCAGGGAAAGATAAAATACTGGTAGTCAGAACATTCCATTTCTATTTTTTCAGGGTTAAGTAACATTTCATAACTATCACTTCGGTCGAATGATTTTGTCCATTAGAAGGGAACAGAATTATCTCCTTAGGAGTCATTGTGGTCAGACCAAACCGGAGACCCCTGCTTCCCACAATATCTTATTTAGTAAATTTGATTTAAAGTTATTTTCCACACCAATTACATTCGTATAATTCAAAAGTTCATAAAAAAAATACATAAATCCTGTCCATTCGTGGTAAAGCTATAAAAATAGTGACAAATTGAACCAAATCTCTGAAAGCTTAAGTTTTTAATTGATGAACACTCTATAAGAGCCAGGGTCAGGGGTCAGGGAACTGGCCTTGCTTCAGAAAGGTTCTAGGTTTGAATCCCGGGCAAGGCATGGATGTTCTTTCATTCTCTGTACTATCTATCCTTACTGTGGGAGCAACATTGCCCACCTAATATGGTGCCCCTGGAAAAGTGGCCAACAAATCTGCCCTTCAGGTGCCTGTATTACATAGGTCATTCCCCAGGCGGGCGGGCATTGGGAAGAAAAAAACACTCTATAAGATATTTTTTCCTCCGAAAAACCTAGTTGTTGGCAGCCGTGTGTTTCTTGCTGGCAGATATATATCACCGACATACGTCACGTGACAGTCGGCGCAAAAGGGTTAAAGATAATAAGTTTGGAATCTATTTATTCATGTTAGTTGTCTCTTGTAATTTTTGAACCAGAATTAATTTTTTAATGATATTTATTTGAAAAAAAGAAAGCTAAAGTTAATTTAAATCTTATATGAGGGAATAAATATTTAACTGTGAGACTCGGAGTAAAAGAAGCAACAAAAAAATATATTTCTCTATGATGAGGTTTCTATTATAATCCTTCGCGGCCTACACACTCATTCAGTATCGTCTGTGGCAAGCTTCCAGCTCATTTAGCGCAGATTCACATTCATCTTGCAGTCTGTCATACAGAATACCCTCAAAGTGTTCAGACACTCAGCGATATTCTTTGAGAAATACTTACCAATCCATAATTGGACACGTACTATCCATCATTATGAATTTGAGATAACTTCATTTCATTTCAAATGTTGTACTTAACAAATGAGGTGCAAACGAGACATCGGTAAATTTGTTGACATTGGATAATTCACAAAATAAACAAGAGTAACTCAGATGGAAAACAAGAAATCTTGTATTTCGCTAATTGTGAAATTTTATATATAATTAATATCTTCCTTTTATCGGAAGTCAGACATATTTGAGTGATAATTTTTTTTTCATTTGGTACATAGTATGCTACTATAAAAAATATTACTTTAAAATTTTTTAAGTATACGTAATAAATTTTTAGGAAATCGCGCGACATCTAAATAAAAACAAGGCAATTACAGAATTTTTTTTTTAGTTCCGAAAAATTAGTTTCTAATTAAATTTTCTAAAAGATCGTACTGCAGCGGAACAATTTTTTTTCTGTTGCATGTAAATTTTTTTAGCAGATTTTTGATACTTTCGTATCGCTGCTTTCAAATCTGCAATTGATTTCTCTCTCCAAGCTATATTTTTTTAAAAAATAATAAAATGAAATTTTTTAGTTTCTTTTTTGTGGAAATATACAAGTTTAAAAACTTTATATAAAACAGAGGGTTGCATAAATGTGGCGACAAAATTCTCAGGAAGTTAGGGTACATCATCAGAATTAAAACTTCATAGGAACCCATGACTGGAAATATCTCTATACGTCATTAGGGAACCCCAATTATTAACTGTATCATCGTATATTTCTGAACAGGTCATATTCGGAAAGCACCCCTAGCCGCGTACGACGATATTTCCTGACTTGGCTTCCCATGCAATTTTGATCCTGGTGATGTGCCCTTACTCCCTCTAGAAATTTGTCGCAACGCTTGCGTGACGTTATATGACGTTTTTAAACTTGTACATTTCGACAAAAAATGTCCCTTGTAAAAAAATCTGTAAGTTTAGGAGCAAAAATAATTTTAGATTTGATATCCCCACACATTATAATTAAGCAAGATGAAGTTTTTATATAATTGCAACAAAAAAAAATTTTCCCAATGTCAATTTTTCCCAATTCTCAGAGGAATTATTGAAAGAAGTATTGGGAACTTTTACTTTACGTAAACATAAAAGCTTTAATCAACTATGTCTTTTACAAAAATAATTGTGTCGAATTTATATAAATTAATAATGATAAAAACAAACTCCGGTTTTGTTTTATATAGAATACAAAATTATAGTTTAAAATCATTAATAAGAATCTAGATAATTAAATAAAATCTTAAAAAAGTTAGTGATTATGATATGTATTGATTAAATTAGGTAAATTTAAAATTTATAAATAGTGCACACAAAAAAAATTAAACTAACTACCTTGAGTAACCTTTGATCTAATGATAATGAATAATAAATAAGTATCTGACTTTTTTAAAATTCGATTTCTCAGGAACTTTTAGTCCACTTTTCCTCAAATTTTGCATTTTGAAATGTAAAATTACATTCTTTAAAATGATGTAAAAAAAACTGCATACCTTACAGTTAAAAAAATTTTCTACTATTATTAAACAAATAATAAAAAATAATAAATATTTACTAAGAGTTATTTTTGCGTGGAATTATCTTAGAATGATCGAATTTTATGATTGTGTCCAAAAATTTTTTAATTTGCTTAAAAAGTTCCCATGATATGACAAAATACGCAAAAAATAAAATTAACAATAATGGGTCCAAACCTTGGACCGCTCTCCTGACCAAACTATTGTGACCATATTTCCCAGAATTGCAGCTACCCTTAATACATTTGGGGTCAGAAATTCGAATCCGACGAAATAAAAGGTATGTTTATTCAGAGAAAATACGTTTTTGTGTCTGATTTTGTAACTTAAAATATTGTCTACACTAATTAATAAGCATATTTGAGGTCATCCCCTCAAACCATTAAGATTGAATCCTGGAACGTGAAAATCTGATCATTAGATTAAAAGTTATTCAAGGTGGTCCGTTATTTTTTTCGTCCGTTATTATTCATCCGTGATCCGTTATTTTTTGGAATGTGACTAATTTTTTGATGATATTCAAGTTGTCGAGAATAGTAAATGACGATTTTGTTCATAGGCAAATTCCATTTTTCATGTCACTACAGAATGTTAACAAATACAGCCATTTCACTGTGGCACCAAGTTTGCATTGAAGAATTAAATTTGAATAAATAAATAAGGGGTTAACAGGTTTTCCGAAATAGTTTATTTTTATAGTTAAAAATATGGAGCAAAATTTATATTTTTCTACTTAATTCTTAAATTTGTTAATTTAACTTAAAATGATTTTCACCGCCTCAACTTATAAATGAATTGAAACTATTTATAAATTCATAATTGCTTTAAAATTATGTGTTTATACTCCGACAAAAGAACAAAAATATTTATGTCTATATTTGTAATGCAATTGTCATTTAACTGTTACTTGAGAAAAATCATTTCCGGCAAGAATAAAATAGGCAGATATAGTATTTTTCTACACATGTCGCTCAACAAACGCTAAAAAAAAAAAAAATTCACCAAAAATTTTTAATTCAGATTCTTATACCCATTCTGTTCTTTTAAAGAAATTTTAAAGTCAAAATTAAATTCACTGTATGAAGAAAAAAAATGAAATCCCTCCACGCGGTTTTCTTTGACGAAACACCGAGTTCTATATAAAATGAATCGATTTACGATAAGATGTACGATACGATATGAAAATGATACGATAGCTATAAATACAAGTTCTATATAAAATAGAAATCAAAAATACATTAAAAAAAATAAGTGCAACTATAGAAAAAGATAAAAAATACATAATGGATGTTGAATTTTTTTTAGGAAAATTATGAACGTATTCCAGTAAGTTTTAAATCGATTACAAACTTTTGCAATCCCCTAATAGTTGGATCTAAGGGTAAATTTTTCCCACTTCCAATTTATATTAAATTTTGTTTACAAAATTTACAAATTAAGTCTAGAAAGCATAAAATTGAACATAGCTAAACCAATATATTTAAGCAAGTAAATAATATATTGAATTGTGTTTCACTTTTCAGTGGTCACAGAGTTATTCCCTTTAACAACGCTATACAAATAATTCTAAAAGATTAATGCTGATACAGGAAAATTTGTCATGCAGTTACGCTTAGTGTAAAAATATTCATAAAAATTTAAAACTGGAAATAAACTGTGACATTAACTTTTCTCTTAACTAAAGTTCAATCACCCTAATCAATTACCTAATATTTTCATAACATTTAATGTGCGTTATATTCTATTCCAAATAATCACGAATTAAGTCTAACAAATTTTAAAGTTGAACTAGATCAATATTATTAAGTGAACAAAAATTGAGTTAAAAAATCATAACCTGTTTTTCAAAGAAAAAAATAATTCAAGTAATTTTTCCATACAGTTACTCTTAGTGTAAATATATTCATAAAAATTTGAAACTTAGACAAAAATTGACAGTTAATTTTTTACAACTTGTTCTTCGAAGGAAAAAAATTACTGATTCAAGTAATTTTGTCGTACAGTTACTCTTATTTTAAATATGTTCATAAAAATTTAACACTTAGTCAAAAATTGACAGAAAACTTTTTGTTAACTAAAGATAGGTCATCCTTTCGAATCACCTGATATTCTCACATTTGCGTTATATTATAATCAAAATAATCATAAATTATGTGTCTAACATGAGTAAATTTTAACGTGAAACTAGATCACATGGTAAGTGTGAAAAATTAAGCTACAAAATTTTAACCAGTTTTACGAAGTAAAAAATAAATATTGATTCAAGTAATTTACAGTTTATCTTAGGGAATATAATATTCATAGAAATTTAAAACTAACACAAAAATTGACAGTAAATGTTTTGCTAACTGAAGGTTAATCACCCTTTCCAATTACCTGATATTTTCACCAGATATTTTGGCGTTATATTCTATTCAAAATATTCACGAATTCTGTCTAACAAGCATAAATTTTAACGTGAATCACATATTAAGTGAATAAAAATTAAGCTAAAAAATTATAACCCATTTTTCGAAAAAAAAATTACTGATTAAAATAACTTTGTCACACAGTTTTTATTATGTATATTCAGGAAAATTTGAAATTGTCAGTTAAATCACCAATGTTGTAAATTTTTATTAAATTAAGTTAAATCACCTTTTCCCACCACCTAATATTTAAAGCATAAAGGAACTGGAGGGATTTTAATTATCGACTATGTCAAACTTCATCTATCATACGGTACCACGACATGAACTCTAATTACATGTTTTATATACTAGGAAATTGGTATTTAATATTTATAGTGGTAGTTACACCACAAAACTTTTCCATACATCCAATTTGTATAATATTCTTTTGAAAATGATCACGAATTTTGTCTAACAAGCCCAAATTTCAACGTGAAACTAGATCGATGTTATTAAGTTAAAAGTTAAACTAAAAAATTATTATCGAATTCTTGGCCCAAAGTTGATATAACTTAATATCACATGAATAATACAGGGATGCCAACTTTCTACTCTTTTTGTAAAAATTTATTCTAGTGGTAACTATGTTTATGTTTAAACGTATTATTTGTTTTATTCATTTTAACTTGTTTTTTACATCACTGCATATAAATGATTTAAAAGCTCATGTGCAACGCTGCTTTGCTTATTCTAGGTGAGGCTTTTAAAATCTTGGCAAAATTTCAAAATTCTTTGGTTTTTAAATCTCTACCACTCTATAGAATATTTTTCAAAAAGCGTAATTGTTGGCAAGCCTGATTATATAGTTATAAAAAATTAATATTAATTTGACGGAAATTGTTTTAGCATATCTACCAATTTTAGCATTCTCCAAACATAATTTTCTAAAGCGATAGAAAAAATTAAATTTAAAATCTTAAAAACAGACAATAACATGTTAATATTTAGTCAGAGCAGAATCGCACCAATGATATAAACATACATTTGTCTATATTTTTTTCACTTATTTATTTGTAGTGGTATTAAAATTATTTTTAATTAAATTTATGGATCCATAAATGAAAAAAGACAAACAATCGTTTTACTATCACTTTAAATATAACAATAAAATCTTCCAGAAAATCCGGGAGAATTGGCAGCTACAAAGGTTGATCAAAATAATTGAGAGATATTCTTGATTCACATAGAGTTAGTATAAAAACACTTCTATATTATCTCTAAGTGAACAAATGTTTTGGAAGATTTTACATGCAAAACTTTAGACACAATTTGAAAGATCGTGTTTAAATTTTTTATAAATGTCATTTTTAATGGTGTCATTATAAATAAAATTACCATACCTAGAGCGATGTTAACAAAATTTAGAACTTTTCATTTAAAAAAATTATCAATTACTGAATAAATCAAATGGTTTATTGAGATAATTCACAAAACTCATTCTAATTTTGGTTGTTAGCTTCTTATGGAAACTTAAAATATACGAATGCAACAAAATTATCAACTTCGCTTTATCGCTAATTCCATAGCCGCTTTTTTTTTTTTTTTTTTTTTAGTTAGAAAAGTGATTTTTAAATCACTTCGAAGTGTAGCACAAACGCTACTTCTGCGAAAAAGGGGTAAAAATGGAAGTTTCATTTCATTCTTAATTGGTTCAATTACGGCAAAGACTCTCACTACAACGAGTAAATTTTTTTAGATGAATAGGAATAGGGCAGCTAGCGCTGTAAAGAGAAGAATATCAGGATTCGTTATTGAATAAAATATCCAAGAATATAATATGTACAGGGAGCGAAATAAAAAAGATATCACCTTAAATAACTTTTGTTCTAATGATCGGATTTTCGCAAACTAAATGCCAATCTTTATTATTCCAAAAGGAGGCTAATTCTAATCATTTTTAAGCATGCTTTTTTTTCCCTACGAATTTGAACTTTTGCCAGTTAAAATAGGGATATGTGGATTGAAATATTGTAGTCACAAATTGGGAAAAATGACCTCGCTAGTTTTGGTTGGAGAGCAGTCGAAAGTTTGGGTCCCTTAATGAAAATTTTACTTTCTACATACTTAGCCCTATCTCTTGAAATTTAAAGCGAATCAAAAAAATCTTAGTACACAATTTTTCCAAAGATGATTCCATGTAAAAATTAATTTTAAATAATTATTTTTTATTATTTCATTTAATAATGGTCGGAAAAAATTGAATTGTATGGTATACAAATTTTTACACCATTTTAAACTGTGAAACTTTAAATTGCAAAATACAAAATTTGAGCAAAATCGATGGGATAGTTTCTGAGAGTAATAAAATTTCAAAAAAAACATGTTTTAAAAATTTTTATTTCTCCAAAAAATTTCGTACAATTTTGTCATTTAAAATTGTGTAAAAAAATAAATCTTAAAAGTTTTTTAGTGAATCTTAAAAGTTTTTAATAGTGTTAGCAAATTTAAGTTATACTGATAGCATTTTCTTATTTAAGACAGCATTTTTAAGAGGTCTTACTGAACAAATTCTCTAAGAAATATATTGTCTTTAAAAAATAGCATATAGTGATGGACACAAATGCATTAACATATTAATGTTTGTCTCCTTTTTGCTACCACTTTTTAAAATTTTTAAAACCTGTGGGAACCCTATTAAAAGTTGGAAACTACATATATCAATTGTGCCACTTATATTTCAATTTCTGCTTTTCAAATTATGTTTAATTTACCAAGCAAATTTGCTTGGTCTCCTGTTCTGCCACCTCATTGTTGCATAATTCAAAATGTTTTATCTCAAAATGTAATATTTCATGATGTATGGGATAGGGGCCGCTGCGCGGCCCAGGTGCCCAGTTCTTTTAAATAAAGCAAGCAAGCAAGGAAACTACATATTAATACTTCATAAAAACCCGTGCAAAACTTTTTTTTAAAATATTCCAACATTCCAAGTTAGAGTTTCCAACTGTTTTATTTAGAAACTTTTATTATATAAAACATAAGTTAATAAATATTAACCCTATCGCCTATTTCAAGAGTGAAACTTGCATTCTTTTATTTCGAATAAATTAAAAGTGGTTGCACAAATGTATTGCTATCAGTCTATTTCAGAAAGAGCTAATGCGTTGATAATTACCACATAATATAAATGTCATTGTATTGAGTTATGCACATTAAGTTCAATTTGGTAACTTATCAAATCAGCCATAGTCGAAAAAATAGTTAGATATTGGCTGTTGATATTTAAATTGGCTGTTTGATATTTAAATATAACAATATCTTAATAAAACAATTACATATGTGCATATTGAGCAACAATAAGGATCTATAAAGTTCTTTTTAGCTACCATTTTAGTTTTAAAGTGCTACATCATTGATTCGTATTAAAAATACTGCGTAATAATCGTATTTGAGTTGTACTTTTTTATTTCGTACAAAAACTGATTAAAAAAGCAGAAACTTTGATATAATTTTTTTTTCTAGCGTCATAAAATATTGAAATCATGTTTTGTGAATTTTTTCGCTGTATTTCTTAATTAAATTCTTTTAGCTCCTTAATCATTATCATAAAATAAAATTATTGAGTTATTATTCTAAAAAAAATAGCCTGTTATTAAAATTTCATGTATGTTTGGATTAAAATTTGATTCGAAAGCTAGAATCTCATATGAAATTATTCAAAATTTCAAAAAACAGTGGTTGTTAGAATAAATAAATATAAACAAAAAGTTTAAAAAAACAATTAATTTAAAACTGTTGTAACGTATCAAGCTATATTAAGAACAGTTCGGAGTTTTATTAAAAAAACATTTATTTCACTCCACAACAAATACAGTAACGACATTAAACTACCCGTAACGGGTTAATAATAATATTTCAATAAAATATAGAAAATCCCGTAACGGGTTAGAATAAACTTACAAAATCCAAAAAACCAACAACTCTGTCGTTCTAAAAATTGACTTTTAATTTTATCGTCTGCTTATCTTTTATTGTCTATCTCTTTATATGTTTAGTTCATTTTATTCGTGCTTTTGCTAACCCGTTATTTTTTCAATAATTTTACTTCTATTCATGCTTTTGCAAACCAATTATATTTTTTTTATATTTTTAGACTTTATACTGTTCTTACTTGATCTTTTGAAAATTTCCTCCTTAGCAATGTTTTAGGAGCACAGGAGCTACAGAATTTTTATCCGGCTCTTTTGGTAATTGAATGGCTTTGAATGTTCTAATATATACTAAGTAATAATCGTATTTATGTTGTACTTTTTTACTTCTTGCAAAAGCTCATTAAAAGGAAGAAGCTTTGGTATCACTTTTTTTTCTAGTGTCATAAAATATTGAAAACATGCTTTGTAATTTTTTTCCCGCTGCGTTGCTTCTTATTATTATTTGTTTAATTAAATTATTTTAGTTCTTTAACTATTATAGTGAAACAAAGAAAAATCATTGAGTTATTATTCTATTTTTAAAAAAACCTAATTATTAACGTTTCCTGGAATGTTTTGATTAAAATTTTTTTCGAAAACCAGAATCGCATATGAAATTAATCAAAATTTCAAGTAACAGTAATTGTTAGAATAAATAAATAAAGACAAAAAATTTAAAAAACAATTAATTTAAAACTGTTCTTACTTGATCTTTTGAAATTTCTTCCTTAGCAGGTAATGTTTTAGGAGCAACTTTTGATATAGCAGGAGCTACGGACTTTTTTTCCGGTTCTTTTGGTATTACTGGGGTTTTTGGTTTTGGTGGTGGTTCTTCTTCAGACGATTCGCTTTCAGTTTCTTCTTCACTACTACTGGACGAGGATACTTTCTTACTGACCACCACTGGTTTTGTTGCTGGTTTTGTATCCGAAGCTCCAAAACTAGGAAATCTGGATAGTACTGGTTTAGGAGCTTCCACAATCTTGCTATCTGTTGTTTTAGAAGAAACTGTTTCTTTTTCATATTTCACTTTGTTATCTGTGATCTTGGATCCCTCTGATTTATCACTCTTGGATTTTAAATCTGAAAATTTTGAAGATTTTGTATCAGAAAATTTAGACGCACTATCTGTTACTTTAGTATCAGTTGTTGACGATTCAAATTTTGAAGCTCTATTCCTAATCTCACTCAATTTAGTATCCCTGAGCTTAACCTCACCAAATTTACTCTCTGTAGGTTTTTTCTCGTTAAACTTCGATTCTAGAGATCGTTTATCTGGAACTTTTGAATCAAGCTTAGTGGCTTCTGCAGTCTGAGTTTCAAACTTTGATCTGAAACTACTACTTCGACCTACAGAGTCGGCTGTTGTAGTTCTAGAAGAGTCAGATTTAGAATCAATTTTGGGTGTTTCAGGAGTCTTTGATTCAAGTTTTGATCTGAAACTACTGGATCGATTCAAAATTTCACTTCCTAATTTATTTGCACCAGATTTTGATTCTGTTTTAGTGGCCTCAGCTGTTTCAAATTTCGAACGCAAACTAGTAGTCCTACTCAATAAATCACTTTGAGACGGTTTCGTCGATTTAGTTTCAGTTTCTTTCTTTTCTGAGGACCTATAATCGAACTTTTTGGGAACATCAACACGATTTTCCGAAGTTTTAGGCGGCAATTCTGGTGGTTTACTGTCATCAAATTTATTGTTTGCTGCCTGTGATAATTTGGTATCTGACGTTCTACTAGGATTATATTTGGAGCTAAATTTCGAGTTAGTTTCATTAGCAGACTTTGAAGATTCATTATATTCACTTTTAGTCCTATCTGATAAAGTATCACGGTCACTTCGTCTTCTTAACCGAGATTCTGGCAAACGTATCACAGCAACTGCATCCACAGATTTATCATCGTTGGTGTCAGTGCTCCTGTAAGTCGCTTTGGAATCATCGGCATTTCTGAAGAGCGAATCAATTTTCTCTTTTTGTTCCTCACTGACCTTCTTTTCTTGAAACCAACTGGAAGTAGATGAAGACCTTTGCCTTGTCCGCATGGTATAGCTAGCTGACTGGTCAGTGGTGGGCGGTTCTTCAGCTTTTGGGGTCTCGGTGACCGCCACTGATTCCCTTCGCCTTCGTGGCAAGGGAAGAGTGAAGCTGGTCGTAACCTCTTTGCTGGAGTCGTGGTCGTGAACATCTTTGAAACATCTACGACATCTATTTGGTTTGACGTGATGAGGAACAAAACCTGGACACACCGTATTCATTTTTAAACACAAAAACAGCTGTTTTAACTACAGGAGATATTTGATTCTATACTAAAAGATTGTTTCGCTAAAATAACGTATGCTTTTGGGTATTCTAAATGCACTATGAGACGGAAAAATATTTTTTTTTTACTTAATAAGACCACGTGAAAACAATTTCCAGCAGCTTTAGAAGAAAATATCCTTTCCTCTTTCAAAGTAAGTTGTATGAAAAATAAACTTTTCTTCTTGATTTCGATTGTAGAATACAATAATCCAAAAGATCACTGAGTTGTAATTCCAATAATAAAATATATTATGTCGTAATTTTTTTCATCTAAATATAATCAAATAAATTCAATTAAAAAAAACTTTCCTAGGATTCAATGAAACACAAATTATTTCATGAAAGCAGAGGGAATCTTTTTAAGCACAAATAATTAAAAGGCGTTAATTTACAGCAAACATACACAAAATATAAAGGGGCTAATTAGCGGCCCCTAATCGTCATAATTGGGGCCGCTCATTTTCAAACTGCATGAGACGTGAGCCGAACATTCTACAGGCTGATTTGAGAATCTAAGGGTTGCTTAAAGAAATGTGGGTTCAGTCGCCAAGAAGGAGAAAGAGCTAAGGTTTGAACTTTCTCCTGGCGTTATTTTCACTGAAAATGTATAATCGTTTTATCATATTATAATAGGAAAATCTAACCATCTAATTCGTTTAAAATTCTAATTATTTTTAATCAAAACGATTGTTTAATTTAAAGGGAAATTAAGAAAATGTACAGCAAATAGTTGTTAAAAACAGACTAATAAAATTTTAAAAACAAATGTTGTTCTTTAAAAATCTTAAATGAAAACGTTAAGAGATTAAAATATTTCCTTCGTTATGAAATAGCTAAATTTTTGGTAGCTAACTTTTGGAAATAGAAAATTTATAGAAAATTAGAAATTAAACTATTGGAATTAGATTATCATTTGATCTTTCGAAAAATTTGACATCTCCTATGAATAATCAGAGCTTCCTTAGACGAAATGGCGTTCCGTAAGGATTGTATTTGATTTCGGATTTATTTTAAAATTTGAAATATGTCTCACTATATTGCAATAGGCTATAAGGAAAATTAAAATACACTACAATACTTGGAATTTCAACAAAAACTGTGCAAGATTAAAGTTTCTACAAATATTGATCTTCCAGTAGTATGCGAAGCAAATAAGAACAAACTTTCAAGAATCCACTAATTAAAAAAACGTTGTTAATTAAGCACTTGAATCACTAAATAAGTTGGAGAATCAATTAAAAATATACATATTATCAAGTGTTTCATGTCTTCTTTATAAAACCCAAAAT
The DNA here is from genome assembly GCA_949128135.1 of Parasteatoda lunata. NCBI lineage: Eukaryota > Metazoa > Arthropoda > Arachnida > Araneae > Theridiidae > Parasteatoda > Parasteatoda lunata. Next base: position 58,177,266 of record OX421978.1, on the reverse strand, counting down.
TATAATAATAATTTTGTAGTTTCAAAATGAATTATTTAATGTAGCTTTCATTTGACAAATGTAAACCTCGCTTGAAAATAATAAGGCATAATTTCTTTCGTCAAAATTAGTTTATTTCTTAAAAGCTTAAAAATTCCAGAATAATTGTTTTATTTAATTTTTGGCGTTGAACAGCCAATTCTTTAGACGGGTGTGAAGCCTTAAATATTCAACTCTGAAGTTTTGCAGTTTTAAACCCAACTCAGAAGACAGGAGAACTCAAGGAATTTAACTCACCCAGCCATCACAGGGATTAGAGCCCGCGTCATCTCAATCGAAAGTACAAGGTCTACCTCTTCTAAGTCATCCCAGCTTTTTTCATGGTTGTATCTTTGTTGTGTTTTCATTAAATCGCTTTTGTGTATATGACGGAGAAATGATGAAATCAAAATCCTGATTACTTTTCGGCTAGCTAGAATACTGAAATCTTTATCATCCTCGTCTGATGACCATACAAATTTTAATCATTTTTCTATCGCTGTAAGAAGAAGTTAGTATCAATTTATCGATAAGCACAATTTATCATCAATCAAAATTTCCACCACTTTCCGACTAACTAGAGTGCTCAAACGACACTTTGTGTTTAAACAACAATTTAAATTCGATGGCTAATTAAATTATATGGTAAAATACATAATTTGACTGATTTCGCTCGAATTTTGTATTTTGCCATTTAAAACTACATTCTTTACAATGGTGTCAAAAAATGTATAGGGTAAACCAACCAGTGAAGGAACACTACCCAGTGAAGGAACATTTCATATATATTGATTAAAAATAAGAATTTGAAAGTTTTTCTTTAGATTGATTGGTAACAATAGCTTACTGCCAAACAATAGGAAGTCACCTAGCAATGTTTTGGATTACCTGGTCAAATAGACTTTTCTGGAAAAATTTTTAAATTTGTTATTATCTCTGCAACACCTTGTTTCTTTGAAAAATTATAAGGTGAGTGTTTGTGATTATATGTTTGAAGTGGAATTAATTGCATGTAATAGTTTTATTTTTCTCACTGTGAAAAAGAGAATTCAAAATATAGTTATTGAAGTTACGTTTTTTTTTTTTTTTTTTTTTTTTTTTTTTAAGCATCATAGCATTATAAAGTACTGAGATAGGGGGTTTTTATTCACTGGATCACCAAACGATGAATAACCGGTGAAGGAACAAGTGTTCATTTACTGCGTTTTCTTCTAAGTTAATGAAAATAAAAGATAAACTTTAACTTTTTTGTACCTTTAGTGATGTTCCGCATCAAAAGTATGTTAAAAATACGAAAAACAACTTCTAAACAGTGAGGGAACAGGCATGTTCCTTTACTGGTCATGGATTTCCCAGTGAAAGAACAGTATGTGTTAATATATACTTTAATTTTCAATTCATGATAACGAAAAAAAAGTTAACATTTTCCAAGTATTTATATATTATAATTTCAAGAATAGGCTTGCTTTTAAATATGTGTATGGCTTATTAATTCATAAAGAGTATTAAAAAATAACCAAAATTAAGTGTTCCTTTACTGGGTGTTCATTCACTGGTAAGAGCTGTTCCTTCACTTGGTCTTCTTACTACTTGTTATTTGAACCTCAAAAACTTTAAAACAATATTATGTAAGTTCTCTACAACTTTTTTACATAATTTGCAATTAGTAACAAATATGTTGACACTGTCATTTAACTAAAATTACGAATTTTGAAATTAATATGATTTTTTAAAAGGCAAGCATAGCTTAAGTGTTCCTTCACTGGTTAGTTTACCCTACTTTACAATTCAAAAATTTTCGATTATTTTTTTTTAAAAAATGGAAAATAATAAATAGTTATTAAAACTTAATTTTTGTATAGAATTATTTTTTAGAAACGAATTTTATAATTGTGTGCAAAAAAATTTTCAATTCTCTTAAGAAGTTTTAGAAATATGTCGAAATACACAAAAAGTAAGACTAACATTAAAGGGACCAAACTTTGGATCGCTCTCCTTACCAAACTATGGGGACCATATTTCCCAGATTGCTTTTAATCCAGATTGCGATTTGTGGAAGGGGGTCAGAAATTCGAATCCTTTGAAAAAAGGTACGTTTATTTTAGAGAAAGTACGTTTTTATGTTTGATTATATTAACTTAAAATATCATCTGCGCGAATTAATTAGCATGTTTAAAGTCACTCACTCGAAAAATTTAGACTGAGTCCTAAAATATAAATATCAAAAGTTATTCAACGTGGTCCGTTCTTATTATTTTATAATTATTATTTATTTATTTATTTATTTATTTATTTTTGGCGCTTTGTACATCTTGCTACCACTTCCTCTGTTTATTGACATAAACGGCAGGAAAGAATTTCGTCATGCGATATCGTGTGATTTCGCCAAAAAAAGCTTTTTTCGCTGAATTAACCATTTCGATTAGCGAGGCGGCAAATGCTTAACGCGGGCCCTGCGTATTGTAGTCAAAAGAAATTTATCGTTAAACGAAATTTCAACTATTTTCCGACTAACAAGAGTGCTCACATTTCAATTGGAGTTCTGCGTTTGAGTATAATACAAGTAAAATTATCTCCTGAGCGTTGCAAACTGAATTTATTGCCATTTTTGGACTTGAACAAACTATCAGACACGAAACTAAAAACAGTAAATTGAAATAAAATAAAAATTGAAAAAATACGTTTCTCAAATAGACTTAGAATGATAAAATAAATTTATTTTTGTTTGACCTAAAACGAAATACGCAGGGCACAACATTGGCAAACATTTCATCACCCTCAAAATTCCCATCTCCACGGTGATGCGTCATTTTCTGTTATTACTGTCTAAATATTCTCATTTAATCACCAGGAAAAAGAGAACGATAAAAAAAAGTAACACCATTAAGTTAATGTAATATATTTAAGCAGGTAAATCACAATAGTTATCTCTTGATAAAAACAATATCAACATCCTTATCATCGATGAGCATGACAGACCAGTGTGGGCCTTGGCATTCTTTAAAAGATTTTTCCAGGCTACTCTCTTGCAAGAAACTAATCTCCAGTTCTTTATTTTAATTACAGTCTTATTTTCTAGTCTTCTGGGTAAGGTTCAAAATTAAGAAGCTACGGAGTTGAACCTTGATAGATATAAACTCAGAATTAGGTTAGCTGTTCAACGTCGGTTATAAAATAAAATAAAAGGACCCTTAACTAAATTTCGAATATAGTTATTGTAAGACAGTATTTTCTCGTATTGAGATAAATTTCATTTCAATGTGGTAAGGGCCCTTACCACGTTGAAATGGTATACAATTTGGTAAGGGCAATGGTATACCGGTATACAATGTTTCAATCCAGTACCTTTTCTAAATTTCGCCTTTTTATCGCAATTACGATTTTCATTATCTTCAATAAAAGCAAAATTTATAATTATAAATACCCGAATATCTCTTCACCATAAAAGTTTTGTTTCATATTGTTATTTTTTATTTATTTTTATTTTTTTACTATTTTATATATTTATGTATTTATTTAATTTTATTTTTTCCCCTTTTTAATTTATTTATTAACTTATTTATGATAAGTTTAAGGTCGGGCCCACTTAAGTCTATGCCGGTCACAACCAAGGTTCAATTGTTTAAATATGTACAGTGACTGAATTTCTTAATATCTACCCCTGTTTTTAATTGGTTAAATATTTACAGTAGTTCGCCAATATATTGATATTAAGCCAAGTATGGCAGAATGATGATTCAGGGTGAGTTTTGAAGGTAAGATTAGATCCCAAAAATACAAACTATGACGTAATATGAATGCCGATCTGAGAGGAAGGGAAAAATTTATTTTGAGAACCTATCCCCTCCGCATCTTCTAACTCCGGAAGCAACCACTGCTACCACAAATACCAGGTGGGTATCGTTAAAATGCCTTTGACCTGCTGGGATATAAACTTAACGTATCCTTGCAGAACGTATCCTAGCCAATAGTACAATAGCACTACTATTTTACAGTTCTATAGTAAATATTATGACATTGTCAAACGAAAAGAATAACATTTCCCCACCTATAACTATTAAATTTTAACTCTAAATCCGCTCCATTAACGAAATAGCGTTAAATTTTTTATTAAGTTTTTTCCTTGTTTTTTAATGTTGACCTATTAGTATAAGTGCAGATATGGTGCAAATGTTTTTATTCGAAAGGTAGGGATGTCCAGTAGAGAGAAGCTTAAAAGTGATTATAAATTTACCTAATTTAAAACTTCGCTCGTTTCAAAAATATATGAATAGAAAATAACAGTCGATATGTTTCAAGCGTTCAAAAACAGGCACCTATTTTCAAGAGGCTTGAATAAGAAGAAACAAAAGTGATTTGAAATTTTCTTAAAAGTTTTTCAAATCACTTTTATTTCTTCGCATTCGTGTCGGGCAAATCTTGAAAATGTGCACCTGTTTTTGAGCGCTTATAACATATCGACTGTTATTTCCTATTCATATTTTTTTAAACGAATGAAGTTTTTAATCGGGTAATATCTTACCGTTTCTGTCTCTTGAGATTATTTATTTGTTTATAAATACATTTTCGAACTGAAAGAATGCTTTCTTTTGTTAACTTTTTTTTTTTTTTAATTGAAACCATGATTTTAGATTTAGATATAGTGTTTAAAATTTTTATTTTGTTGTGAAGGACACTAAAGGACTGTTTCTCATAAATATAAAAAGTGAAACATTTTTCGCAACTATTTTATACCATTTGTCATATAATATTCATCAGCACGTAATCCCATTTTGTCAATCGGCGCTTTTAAACTCTTGCTCCGGAAAGTCGTACCACGCACGTCAAGATGCTTTTTTAACAAAATCGCCAAAGACGTGCCGCACACGTTGCATCAAACGCTAACGCCTCGCAGTCACCTGTTTTTGAAATAATCTTCGAATATAGCGAGGCTACAACAGGGAATAATTCAAAAAGAGATGCAAATGTTTCACGAGGCTATTGAAAATTTTAAAACTACTTAAGAAATTTTGTAAGTCAGTTTTAACATCTAGATATAGTTCCAGTAGAGCGCCGATTATCCGAACCCTTATTATCCGAACGTCCAGTTATCCGAACCATGTCCGAATTCGTTTTTTTTTTTTTTTTTATAAGTTTAGAATACTTTTTAACTTATCGACAAATTTTCTAAATTTAGGAGAATGAATAATATCCACTATATCTGAAGACCATATTTAATTTACAAAATTGTTTTAGCAGTTTTCTTATAGTAGTCAATACATACATGTATTGTTATACAGTTAAACCTACATACCCCTTTAGCCCTCTTCAACTGAAAATTATCTTCCAAGAATGCGAACGTCAATTTGACAGTTTACAATGGTTGAAATGAGGAAGGAACTTATGAATAGATAGATGTGTGCTGAAGTTCTACAATTGGGGGATGGGTACTTGTCACTTATGGTTAATGATTACTGATTACAGTGCTTAGAATCTTAAATCTTAGAATAAAATTCTTAACAAAAAAATAAACGAAACGGATTCTGAAATTTCTGAACCAGTAGATCTTCCCGATGAAAAGATGCCAGGTTATACAGCAGAAGAAATAGAAGACTGGTGTCGAGACACTGAAAACGACCCAGGATTTCAAATTTTAAATGATGATGAAATTGTTGCTGAAATTTTAAATGAAAATCGGAACTCCACAGACGAAGAGGAAGAAGTAGGTGATCAAATTCAAGATAGTGGACCTTCTCATATCATTAGCATGCAATTCATTAGATATTGCAATGAATTGGCTAAAACGTCAAAATGATGTTGATCCAGTTCAGTTGATTTATTTAAAAAGAATAAGGGATATGGCTGCTCAAAAAAGATCATCTTCTTTGAAACAAAAGCATTTGCTTTATTTCTTTTGCAATGGAAAATAAAGAAAAATATGGTAAAATCAGTAATTGATAAAAAAAATTATAAAAAGCTGAAATATGATAAAAATAATTCAAAATGAAAAAAAAATATTTAAAAATTGAAAAAAAAAATTTTTAAACACGCCAGAGCTATTTTAGATACCTAGTATTGCCAGTCCTAAGCCAAGAAAAAGTGTGAAGGGAAGTTAGCGCATAAATAATCATTTAGACTAGATTTTAAACAACTTTCCAATTATCCGAACCACGTTCAGTCCCGAGCAGTTCGGATAATCGGCGCTCTACTGTATTTACAAAATCCCTTTTGATCGGACGTAAAATATCCTCAGTGGTAGACAGACCATGGGTTAGAATCCTCTTGCCATTGGGCTAACCACAGGAGGTTTTCCTCTCCTTGTAACACAAACGCGGGTTATTACCATAATAAGGTTCTCCACGAAGACTAGTTTGTCCCAATGCTTGATCAAGGAGTTCCCATGTCTTCTGGGTGCAGTTCAAAACTACAAGGCTGTGGAGTTGAGCATTTTTAGTCTTAAACTCAGAATTGGATAGGTTCAGTGCTGGTTATAAAATATGCAACAAAATTCTTTTTTGATAGATGAGAATTATCAAGAATTACTTTTTTCTTAAATATCTCTACCGTTTATTAAATTTTTCCTGGTTGTGGTTTCCTGGAATATCTTGCCAACTCAAGTGGTTAAAAGAAACTCGTTTTTTTTTTTTTTTTGCTAAGTCAAAAATTATATTTATTCATTTATGTTAAATAACAAACTTATCAATTTCTGAAATTATACCGCGCTATCTGTAACCATTTATGAAAAAATTAAACAATTTTTGGGATACTAGGACATTATTATATTAAGCATATGAAATATTGAAAATATCTTAGTTGCTTAAAAGTTGTTTTCAATTTATTTTAACTATAATTTCCTTTAATATTTAATGATTGTTAAATATATTTTATTATATGCATTTTATTATGTATATTTTATTATAAATATTTATTATATACATTATTTTATGTATATATTTTTTCAATTAACTACTTTTTAGCTTTATTTTATTTTCCCAATTCTGTTTTTTCTTTTTTCTCCGTAATAAATGTGTGTGAATTTTCTTCCAAGTGTTAACAGTTAAAAAGAAATTAGAACTTAGATTACATTTTGTGCGGGTACATTTTAGAACTTCGTTAAAAAGCTATAGAATAACAGAAGTATAAACTGTAAAAGTAGCATTGTACTGATCGAAAAACTTCAATAATTTCCTTTGATTTTTTTTTTTTTCCTCGCCATTATAAAATTTAAACAGAAAACGTATTTTAATGTTAAATACAATCAAAATGAAAATCCAAACGTTTATTTAAAATGAGAAAAAAAAAACATAAAACATTTTAAGATGTTTTTTTCCCCTTTCAATATTTTAGTAAAACACTCTAAACAGGAGTAAGAATATTTTTAAAATGTTGGATCATATTTGAATTTTTAAGAATTTCAGTGGTTGAGTAGTTGCAAAAATGTGGTAAGGTAACAGATTTGATTAACTTCACATACATTACAATGTATAAAATATATTCAAGTGTTATTTACACTCTAACTTTTATTCTGAAATAAAGCGTGAATAAAATTAGCAACAAAATTGTTATCCAGTCCAGAAAATAATTTGAAAACCATTTTTTTATATCTTGCTATATGTTTAACAAATCCAATCCTAAAATGATTTTTTTAAAGAAGTCAGCAGTCCATTTGTGGGCCGTAGTGTAGTTCATGGATTGGATACTGCTAGTTTAAATAGTGGTTGCTAAAAATAGGATAATCTTTAAAGGCAGTTTTAAATTAAAAGCGGTTAGTAATAGTTTTGAAATAGTGTTGTCAGAGTGGACCAGAAAAGGTTCATTTATAAAAAAATCAGACAACAACAATTATATTTCAAAATAGTTCTTTAATTCAACAGTTAAAATGTATACAAAATGTAAAAACTAACTATACAGATATTTCAACGCTGGAAAATATAACATTTAAAGGTTGGAACAGCAAAGAAATTGTTTGCCATTTAATATCCTTCATATCCAGGTAGTGGAAATTGGGAGGCAAAACCTTCTACAGCAACTTTCAAGTTCTCTACTTTTTCTTGGAATTCAGAATTAGCAAGTGTACTCTTGAAATCTTTCAGCAAAGGTCCACTTTTTGATTTAACTTCGAGAGCTAATTGAAAACCTGAAAAAAAAACAATATAATACTTAATATTATTTATTCCTAAATAATTAATCACTGAAGAAATTAAATTATGATTTTTATTCAGGCTAATCAGACTAAGATGAAAACCTATTGATCTAAAAGCATCAAATGTAAACTAACATTATAAAAAATTATATTTAAAAAATTTTTTTATAATTAATAAAACGAAACTTAGAAAAAAAGAATTCTTAAAAATACATGGATGTTTTTCAGGTTAAGTGCCACTGTCCCCAATAAAACCCAGGATGAAATAACCCATATTTTAGTTGGGTTTTTTTAAGAAATAACAAAAAAGGAGTTGGTTTGCCAACTTTTTTTCAGTTATTACTAGTTATTATTTTAATTTTAAACATTTTTTAATATTTTTCTCAAATTATTCTATCATGTTGAAGTAAACAATCTTAATTGCATTCCAATAATTATGCCAAAAAAATTTTAATACATTTTTGAAATGTTCACTTTAAGAAAATGTATTATATTTTAAAGAATAAAAAATATTTTATCATAGCAGAAATTAAACACATTACTCTTTTTATTATAACCATTTTTTTTTTTTTAATCTCAATGATATCACATAATTCTGTAATTAATGAGAAAAATTTACATCCTGTTATTAGTGATATATCAGCAAAGTAAAAATAAAATTAATTCAAACATTTAGAGTTCTGTAATTGTCTCTTCCAGTTTTGATTCATTCTTTAAATGTCTATAAGCTTTAAAAAGCTTTTTAAAGACCTAAACTGTTCCTCAGTTAGGACCACATGTAGAAAATATGTGTTCAATAGCTACCAAGTTTGTTGAACAGCTAACTGAACCATGTAATGGGCAAATTCTTTGTATTCCCACATAAACAGGCTTACATAACACTAAATCATTTAGAGAAAGTAAAATGTTTTGCCACACTTTCATTAAATAATAAGTGTGGGTACACATTTGGATCTTTTATTCTGAAACACAGAACTGGAATTAGCCAATCAGCATTTTTCTTAGAAACACAATACTCTGCATTTTTCCTCTAGAAATTCTTTTTCCATTAAACCCAGCTGCATTAGCTAAAAAATGGGAAGAAGTAAATTGATTACCCTCTTTTCGATAATTTTTTCATATTGACTTAAATTCTCGTCTTATAAATCCATCCAATTCTCAACAGCATCAGATAGAATTTGCAGAAGTACATTTTCAACAGTTCCAAGCTGATTCTGCATGTTCATAGCTTCTTTAAAGATCATTGCATTTCTCAAAATGCGGTTTATGTGGGCAGGGAAATCATTTTAATATTCTATCTGAATTTCAATGTAGAGGTGATAGTTTTTAATGAACGACAAAATACAATTGGATTGAGATTTCTACCTAACTACACTAGTTAGTTGAGGCAGAACACACTTTTTTTTCTTTTCTTTTAACCAGCTATGTGGTATTTAGTGATTTCTAAAATATTTGTGAACTTTAGCTATGTGCTTCAGAGCGTCTTTTTTGTTGATTTCCTCTGCAAGGAGATTTAGGTAGTGGAAAGAGCATCCATACATTAGTAGGTCTTTATTATTGTCTTGCAACGACTCACTTTTATTATTTTGTTTTCGTTATCCGTGCATATTGCAAAAATATTTATTCCAAAATTCTCATAACAATACTCTATTTATTCAATGGCAAGATTGGCACAATATTCTGCTGATTTTGTGTTAGCTGCACCATCTGCAGAGCATTGAGGGAAAATGACTCACTTTTATTTTGTTTTCGTTATCCGTACGTATTGCAAAAATATTTATTCCAAAATTCTCATAACAATACTCTATTGATTCAATGGCAAGATTGGCACAATATTCTGCTGATTTTGTGTTAGCTGCACAATTTTCAGAGCATTGAGGAAAAATGATTTTTCTCCACAATTGACACATGATGCTATAAATGGTTCAGTTTTTATATTACTCCAAATATCAATAAATAGTGTAGCAGATGATCCACTTTTAGATAATTGCTCTTTTAAAACTTGATTAGCTTCTAACGACGCAGCATCTCAAATAATCGATTATTAATAATAACTGGTAATTTTCACAAAAAGCAAATTAATTAAATTGACCTTAACATGTATATATACTTAAAAATAATAAAGCAATAAGAAATAAAAATGATAAAATAAAACTAATTGAATAGTTCTGAAGAGAGTTAGTTCTGATTAATTAAATAGTTCAGAATATTATTTTATTGGTCAACACGTCTTTACACTTGTTATATGTTCATGCACAGAAATCACTATGTTTATATTAATGCTACATAATAACACATTGAAAATGTAGCTATCTTCAATGAATAGTCTGTTCTAAAAATAATCATTAATAATTTTTACATAAGAATAACATTTTTTTTCTTTCATATTTTGTTCCTATTCATCTCATCTAGTTTATAAATAAAATAGTTAAGAAACAACAGTCACAACAAAGATAAATTTTTCAGAAATATTTTTTAGAAGTAAATTTTGCTAATTATTATTCAGGTGATAAAAAATACCTTTATGCAAAAATTCAGCCACTTTGTCCATGTCGCCTTCTTTTAGACCTCTAGTTGAAAGAGCTGGAGTACCAAGACGAATTCCACCAGGGTTGAGTGCACTTTTATCACCAGGCACAGTATTCTTATTGCATGCAATAGATATATCCTCAAGTACTTTCTCTGCTCTAGATCCATTTAATCCAATAGGCCTCAAATCGACCCACACAATGTGATTATCTGTGCCACCTGTTGAAATTGAAAATAAATTTACAAAAAGATACTAACTAATTAAAATATACACACAAGTAAAGCAGAGAAGCTAACTTCTTTAACTAGCTATAACTAATCAGAAATACGAAAAAACAACATTTAACAAACAAAATTTAAATTAGTACAATTTTAAGGTATTTTTACAATTTTCTATATAGTTATCGTATTGTTACGATTCAAATAGTTAGGAATAAATATCATTACATTTTAATTTAAGGAATTAAATGAGTGAAAATTATAAAGTGATCGTATAAAGGAATAGTTCAAATTTTCTTTACCCGATCCTTCGTCCCAGAAGGATCTCCAGGTTTTTCTGGTCGGTGCTGTAACAGTGAATCATAAGGGCACTTAGTTCAAATTTAAACTTTATTTCGCAGATTTCATTGACGGTTCATTTTGATGAAGTTGGCTCCCCCTTTTGGATGGCCTTCAATCACTCACTTGTAACGCACATTTTGTATTCATATCTTTGAATCAGGAGAGACTTCCTTCTTTTCTTTTAAAAAAGGAGGAATTTGAGAATCAACAATTCGTGCACATCAGCGATCAGTAAACATCAGGATCACTGTAAATCTTGCGACCGTTGCTATGGAAACTCGCCAACCATTGGCGACAAAGCCCACGTGTTAAGTACCTTAACACGCCAATGTTCAAATTGAAACAGAATATGATTAATCTTTAAAAATTCATTTTGATAAACCTTAATTTAAATATATTTACATCTTGTACCTAAAAAGGAGTGGAGTATGAAACACTTAACTGGAAGGCGAGAGCCTAAACATTTCTAAAAAAAAGGAGAGCGTTGCTTCCCTCATACCGTGGCTTCCTCTACTGATGCCAAGCAGGCACGCGGAAAGGAGCAAAGCAATACCCGGTTAAAGTTAATGTGAAAATAATCGATAAGAGAAATCAATTGATCAAGTTAAATGTAGTGGAAGGCTATTGCGGTTAAAGTAAAGAAAACTGAAAAAACTATTGATGAGTAAAATATCTATGCACGTGTGATGTAGCAACATCACAATAGTTATGAAAATTCTCAAAAACCGTAAGACCATAATCTTGACTGTGAAATCGCAATAACTAGGTATAAATTATAATAGTTGACAGCTCTGGTAGAGTAGCAATAAAAAAAAACTATGACTTTCGAACAAAAGAAAAAAAAATTCAAAATTTAACAAGATGGATATGTTTACTCCAATAATTTTATTCCAAATAAATAGAAGGAAATATTTATGCATATCATTTATACTTATTTTTACAAAATATATGTATATCCGTGTGTAATTTACGATAATTATTGATCCAATTCATTTCAGGAAAAAGAAATTAAAGGCAAGATTTTTAGAGCAAAACGATTTTCAAATTAATGCACAATACTGCTTATTCTGATTTCTAATATTATGTATTGTAAAGTGAAATTTTAATCATTTAAAACAAATCTGCTTAATTTCAAATTTAGTGAGTTTTTGATTTGAGAAAACAATGTAAATATCTTAGAAAATGACATGTGCTTATGAAAATAAGACATTTTAAAAATAATAAAGAAAAGAAAACACATCCCAAACGTAATCTTACAAATACAATGAGTATAAAATACAAGATAATAAAATACAAACATAAAATTAAAATTAAATTCAGCAAGTTAACTTACCAGTTACAACAGTATAACCTCTGGCTTGCAAGCCTTTTGCAAGACATTTGGAATTAGCCAATACCTGACTTTGATACTCATGGAAAGCTTTAGTTTGTGCTTGTTTTAAAGCAGTAGCAATGCCTAGATAAAACAATTTAATGTTAGCATCTTAATCATAACATAAATATAATGTATAGGGATATACGAGTATTCAGCCCTTTTCAGTTGGCCAAATTTTCGGCAAAGTTTTATTTGAACAATTATTTTTATTTACAAAATTGATAAAAAAATTTAATAGATTTAATAAAGTATAATCTAAAATCATAATTTTTACTATGCATTATCAGAATTATTTTTTACACATATTTGTTAAGCTCTAAAACTTTTTAATTCATGTTCTGAAACAAACATAGGAAAGTGAAATTTGAATAATTGAAACTGGATTACTTTATATTGAACCATAAGTTTTATAAAACTGATATTTTTTTCTTTTTAAATTATATTCGGGCAAGCTAATTTCCTCATTTTTTCAATACTTTAGATTTTAAAAATTAAAAACTTTGTTTCATTTTTGGCTTGTTTTTATGTTTTAATTAAAGTGAAGCATATTTAAGGAGCGTTTCTAATAGACTTAATTCTGTTATTCTTTTCTTTTTGTACGATAAGACTGATAACTAGAAAGATAACCGAGATTCTCATTGTTAAAGTTATATTTCAGAACTTAGTACAATTTTTTTTCTGTTTTTCTTTTGATTTTTTTATTAATTTTTCTTATCAACATTTTTTAAAGAGCGTTCTAATGAACCCTTTAATGGACATTTTTATTTATATGGACATTTTTATTAATGGACATTTTTATTTATATGGACATTTTTATTAATGGACATTTTTATTAATGGACATAATTATTTTTTTATAAAAACATGTACAGGTGACAAATTTAAATTAAGATTTTATCATTAAATCTTTCGTTTAAAAATTATAACCGATTTTTGTTTCGGTTTCTATTTAGTTTGTTCTCTTTCAAAAACTTCTGTTTTTACAGAGGCTTTTATTATAAAGCAACAATTAAGGTTTCTATTAGACCTTAATTCTCACTTCTTCTTGAAAATAAGGTAATTGAAGAATTAAATGTTGAGATTTAAAAAAAATTAAAATAGATTTTTATTTTTTATGTTTTGCTTTTGTATATAATCTTTGTTTTTTATGGTTTTTTTTATGTTAGCGCTGCAGTTTTAAAAACATTTATGATAGACATCATCTCTTTTAATGTTTTATAGATAAATTTTTACCGGAAAATATTTTTAGCAAAGTTTAATTTTAAAAAGTAAGATTTTTTTTCCTATGTCTTTTTTTTCCAACTTCACAACTTTAGTTTTTTTTTTATTCGGATGATTTTTCCAGCTGAATATTCCGTATTCCACCAAATCACTATTCGTTACATCCATAAAAATGTACCAATTAAGAAATAGAAATTTCATAAGAAAGTAAAAACAGATATATTAAAAAAAATCCTCACAGAATAAAATTAATTTTACTAAATGCAGGCAAAATAGCCGAAAGTAATGTGATTTTTAATGCATTACAAAAATAAAAAAAGATTTGTAAAAAATTTTTTCAAAAATTACTAAATTCTAACCTGAAATAGCATTGTTGTGTGGACCTCCTTGAAGACCTGGAAACACTGCTTGATTAATTTTATCTTCAAGATCATATTTTTCTTCACCGGCTTTAGTAACTTTACGGACCCCTGGAAGAAACAAAAAAAAATATTTAAAAATAATAATTCCCATATCTTGCATTAATTTTAATATAATACTAGTTTCCTAAAAAGATACGACTATTCCCATCTTAAACAAACTAAGTTTATGTTATAAAAATTAAATAAATTATAAACAAATAGATCCAATAGAAAAGTAATAATTTTTAACATCTAACAATTATATCAATAAACATGAAACATAATTGTTCAGGCTTCGTTAGTGGTCTAAACAAAACCACATCACAATATTCTTCACAAAAAAAACTTTCATTTAATGGAACAATAGACATATACCAAAATACTTTTAAAAAGGGGTAACTAAAAAAAAAAAAATTTACTCTAATTAAAAATATAAAATTTAATAAGAAAATAAAATTTAATCGAACAAAAAAAAAAAGTAAAAAAAAATATTTTTAATTTCAGAATTAAAAATCAGAATCAGTTTTATTACATATGCTAGATTACTAGCTTAAAACAAGAAGTTTTAACAATTTTCCTCCGCTTTGGTAGCTCAATAACTTCCGAAGCTGAGCGCTTTACAGAAGAACAGATTAATGAGGACCAATACCGCATATTCCCGGTCCTTTTGCAGGCTGATCAAAGTGGTCAATCACACTGACTGCTGGCCTGCCAGTGGTGTTTGACTTTGGTGTTTTATTGGTAACCATGTCTTTATGATCATTCCATTGTGGGACAATTCAGCAGGAGGATAATTATCATACATTTATGTATAAGGTATGATTTGAATTCATACATTCCAATAAAATAAAAATAAAAAAAAATTTAAAAAAGAGAAAATTTATTTAAACAATATACCTTTTCTATAGAATATTAAACCAGCTCTAGGGCCTCGAAGAGTTTTGTGAGTGGTTGTAGTAACAATATCACAGTATTCAAAAGGACTAGGTGCTAATTTTGCAGCAACTAAACCACTAACGTGAGCCATATCTCCCATAAGATAAGCATTATTAATATCTGCTATTTCTCTGAAACGTTTATAATTCAAATCTCTTGGATAGCAACTAATACCTGCAACAACAAAAAAATTAAATACATAAAATATACTTATTACAAAAATAATTTATCATATTCTTATAAAATGATATTAATACTAAAGAAAGATGTTTATAATCAGATTGCAGTATTGTATAGATTAAGTGAAAAGTTATGCTAGATTTAAGTGAGATACCATTCTAGATTTAGGATCCATAACTTAATATATATATTTGCTATATATATTTTATGTTTTATTACATATGCTTGAATTTATTTAATTGAATTTTAAAGATATATATATATATATATATATATATATATATATATATATATATATATATATATATATATATATATATATATATGCCCTTTAAAAATTATATAATTTGTTCAGTAGAAATAAACAATATATAAATAATATAAATATGAAGAGATAATTATATGTTTTCTCGTGACAATATTGGTAGATTTGATATATTTATTTGAAATTTTTCAATTGACATGTCCACTTTGTCTATTTAATGAAAATCTAAAAAATATTTCCTTGCATTTATCAATATATTTTACAATAATTTAGGTAATTATGCTTTACCATTCATTGTAGAGCATAATTCTCCAACTGCTACGGAATTTCCACAACTTCAAAATCTTTGTTCCCCTTATTGTACCAAAATAATGGCCTAATATTTCAATAAATTAGATTTTTTTTTTTTAAATTTATCCTCTAATAATTCTAAATAGTTTAAACAGACATATTAAAGGTCAGATCAAATGAACATGTTCTTTAAAAATAAAGTAAAAGTTTTAAAAAAAATGTTCTATTTGTTTTATTTAAGGACTTCAGCTTTGGTTCACTAATACTAAAAAAAAAAACTTCACATTTATTCATTCACTATTTACAAAAACTTCATACATTAGAGAATATGATAATAGTTAATTATGCTTTACGTTAAATAATAAAACATAATGGTAAGGTCTAAGAATTTAACTAAAATATGATGCCAATACTTTCTTTGTTTGACACATTCATACAGAACATACAAACAACTTCTGAGAGAAGGATATCATAAATAAAAACTATGTTCTTTGGTTTTTACACAATTTTTCTATTATACACTTGTTAATTAGGTAATTTTTAAATCATTTGCTCTTTCATTCATAACAAAAATCAATTAGATATTTAACATTAAGTGGACTTCCATGTAAAGGTAAAAGAAACCTTTATAAATAAAATGAATTTCGGAACTTCTACTGGTTCGAAATTAATTACTTAACTTTGCAAGATTAAGTAATTAATTTCATAAGTAATTAAGTAATTAATTATTATATTAATTAATTTTTCAAGATTAAGTAATTAATTTTTAATATGTTGTTTACTTATCATATAACATTAAAAATTGATTTTGCAAGAGAAGAATAAAACTCAAAATGCAACTGTTTATATGTGCCATTCAGAGAGCAATAGAAAACTTATGAGAAACTCTCAATATTATATTAAAAAAATATTTTTCATAAATTATAATAAAAATAAAAAGATAACTTTTTATTATAATTTGGCTAATAATTTGCTCATTCTACAAATTTGAAAAAGTAGATATTATTTTAGTACTGCAAAAAAAAAAAAAATAATAAATATAAAAAAAAATATATGCATTATTTTAAAAATATAAAAATACTTGTAAACTAAACAAAAGTCAGAAATATACTCAATTTTATTAGAAAAATCTTTAAAATAAGTTGGGCTTATCAATCCAATCTTCTATAAATAAAATTAAACTTTTTGATGCATAAAATATTTCAAAACATAACATAACACACCACTTACTATTTAAATTCTCATTAGATCATAATTTTAACAAAAAGAAACAACTTTTTAACACTAAGATTAAAATCATAGGCATTACCAGCAATTATCAACTTGGGCTTAAACAGCTTAACTAATTCTTCTAATTGATCATAATTAATAAGACCAGTTGATGGATCTAGTTTATAAGGCATAGATTCAAAAAACATAGAAGTAGCAGAAATCTTTTTCTTCTCTGTAAAATATCCATGAGTTAAATGACCACCATCAGGTAGATCTAGCCCCATGATTCGACCATGTGGTTCAACAACTGCAGTATAAACAGCAAAATTAGCTGGAGACCCAGAATAAGGTTGAACATTGACACCCCATTCTTCTGGATTAAGGCCATATGTCTGCAAAGCTCTTTGTTGGCAAAGTCTCTCAACTTCATCAATAAATTCATTGCCTCCATAATACCTAAGGTTATAAATGTTAAGTATAATATTCAATAATTTAAAAAAAAATTATTGCATCTACTTTAAAACTGAAAAATAAAAAATAAAAAATTTAAAAAAATTTTAAAAAAAATTATATATATATATATATATATATATATATATATATATATATATATATATATATATATATATATATATATATATATATATATATATATATATATAGTTACTATTTGTACAAATTATTTTGAAACTTTATAATTCAAATGAAGGTTAAAGTACTTATTACTAATCAAATAGAAAAAAAATTAGGACAATTAAATAACTTAAAAATTGCAATACATAAAGATGTTCTTTTGGCTTGTTTTCTCTTTTCTATTCAATGAGAACGAGACATTTCAACCCAAACTTGCCCAAATGCAAAACATGTAGTTGTTTAAGGATGAAAGAAAAACAATCACTAATATGAGAAAGTTCAATACTAAACAAAACAATGCCTTTCAACATATACCTATTTTATAAGTGTATAAATATAGCTGAAATAGCAGGCTAACTAAGCAAAAAAAGAAAAAAAATGAAACAAAAAGTTTGATGATTTTTACCCTTTAAATAAAAATGACTATCTTTGAAAAAAAATAGAAAACAATTTTATATGATAATTCTATTTATTAATTATTTTAAATTAACAATATATTCTATAAAATAATATTCTAATATAATATTCTTTAAAAGAAATCTGACAAATTTCCTACACTTACAAAAAAGAAATTAAAATTTTCAAACTCAACCAAACTATTTTTAATACAAACTTGTAGTGTGATATAAAGTAACTAAATTCAAACTAGACAGGAACACTCATCTCATTAGCGACATTCATCGTCTCTTTAAAATTAAGGAAGGAAGATTTGTTCTTTTTTATCAACATTGTCAATAAGACAGTTTTAAACATTAATGTCAACATCTACTCATTAAAAACTTACAATATTGTTTTATTCAATATAGTCAATTATTTTAATTTGAACACATTAACATTTCAGTTCTAATGTCAGTAAACTTGACCTGAATTTCAACAACACAAAAACCTGTTATTTTATTCACACAAAAAAAGTGCCCAGTAAACCAGTTAGTAAACAAGGAAACTTTAAACAAGCAGAAATAAAATATTTTAAAAAATTTTTACCAAGACTCAAGAATATTTAAATGAATCTTCACTAGAGTCAAACTTAACAAAGTTAAAGACAACTATGAGCATGCAATATAACATGAATACTGAATATAAACTTTCATTTTTTAAATAAAATAGTAAAAAGATTTTCAACAAAAAATAATATTTGTAACTGAGTCAATTATCATTTTTTGAATTTTCTTCTTCTTTTTAACCTAATAAACTTGTGTTTGTTTAAAAAAACTTGAGATTATTTAAATATAAACCAAACCTTTTTGAAAAGTGATATTTTATATACAAATCGTGCATGGTTTCTAGATAGGTATCTTACAAGTATCTAGAATTTCCTTTAGAGGGCAGTACAACATACAAAAACATCTACATTGTCTACATGTAAAAGCAGAATTTTTCACCTATTACACTTTTAAAAAATCCTCTTCTGAACAATTTAAAATTGAGGCTTATCATCTTGTTTTTTATTTATTTATTAATAGATGCTGGAAAAAAATTTCTTTTAAAAAAATTAATTAATATCATGCACAGACATTAATCATAAAAATACATAAAATTTATAATTTAGAATAAATTAAAATACCTCTGTCCTGGATAACCTTCTGAGTATTTATTGTGCAAACAGCTACTCAAACATTGAAGAACACTTCGACTAGTAAAATTTTCAGAAGCAATCATTTCAAGACCTCTAGATTGACGTTCTTTTTCTTTTTTCAATAACTTTAATAAATCTGGATCACTTTCATCCAGAGTTTGATTCAAAATTGGATCCATGATTTTGACAAAACTATAATGATATATTGCAATAAAATCAGAATTCTTTATTAGAAAAAGAAAAAAAAAAAGATTATTAAGTAAAGTAAATAAAAAAATTTATATATAAAAAGCAATATATTGACAGTTATTTTGACATAATAATAAAGCAAATATTTGCAGTTAAATAGCAAGTTTAACATCATAATGAATTAAACATTGAATTAAGAAAAATGAACAAGAATTTTCAATTTAAGGTATGAATTAATTTTCTTTAGGAAGAAATTAGATAACTCTTAATACCACAAGCCCAGTGGCATTTAAAAAATAGAGTGGTTTTAAAATTAGAAAACAAAACTATTTTACATATACAAACTTTATACCATCATATAAGATTTTTTACCAAATTATGAAAAATCAAATTTTTAACTTCCAAAATTTTGTAAATAAATCTAGATATTAAAAATGAAACATTTTTAACTATTAATGTTTAAAATTAAATCTAATTTAAATATTTGGAAAAAAAACTAACCTGAAACTAGACTTAAAATTGGAAAAAATAAATTAGCACTATACCCAGATGCAAAATATGGTTTAATAGAAAATATCTCCTGATTCTTTTGCACACCTCAAAAAAGTTATATCTATGTTAAATTTTATCTTATCTTACAGATGAGTAGAGTTCTTATAAAGATAGTTTCAAGATAGAGTAACCAAATCAATAAGTAAGATTTTTTTTTCTTTCTTTTTTTTATCAGTAGAATGTGGAAAGTAGAAGGAAGATTAAGCAAGAACTTCAGTAGATAAGATAACATGTTTAATTTGATTTGAATTGACGTAAATTCAAGGCTGTCGCAATAAAAAAATATACATCATTATAATTGAATTTCTTTTTTAGTAAAGTATTTTAAAATACTCAGATGATGAAAATGGAGAGTAGAAAAATATGTTTTAGTATATTAATAATAAATTTTAATCTAAGTTTATGGTTCGAATGACCAGTTCAATATACGAAAAATAAATTATCTCAATGCAGCATAAATACAATATAAATAACAAAAATCTAAACTTTAATAACCCAGATACAAACTAAAAACTTGCGTAAATTTCTTTTTTTCTCTATTGAATTACTGAAATGTAATTTACTTCATATCTTGAAATTGTAACAAACTTTAAGGCTTGCATTTGTAGTGCAATATACTTACTCATTACAATTTCAAACAAAAGCAAACTCAGCGATATCACGGAAAGATTATTTGTATAGCGACAATCCTTTTACCTCCTTTTTCTCTTTATCCCTAATGAGAAGTGATGGCTAAATTACAAATTTCACAGGGTTGTTTAAAACAGGGTTGGGGTTTTGGACATCCTAAACTGGTTTTGGACAGGACACGTGGGTTTTACTGTCTTAAAGTGTCCAAAACCTTGAACTTTGGTAAAAGGTAAAAATTCTATAGGTGTAGCCATTGTACACATAATAATTACATGTATCAATAAATATTTGATATTTTTTATACAATTTTTTTAACTTATTAAAGGAAAATAATACAACATAATAGGAAAAGGTTTATAATTTTTGAAGCTTCACAATTCATTGAACAACAAAAGTAAACACCTAATCCTTTAAATATAAACATGCTTTTAATACTGATAAATAATGTTTTTGCATAAGGATAAATAATGCAACATTAAAAAATAATAATAATGATTTTTAAAAAAATACCAAATTTGTTTAAAAATTAACCTTTATTTTTCACAATATTTTTTTAAAAAAATTTTATAATTTCTGCATGATAAAAAAGACATCTATTTAAAAAAAAATTGTTTTAAATATAAATATATTAGTTTAAATTGGAAATACAAAATAAGTGAGAAATGTATTAACAGTTTTGAAGAGCATAACATCAGTTTTAGTTACTGACACTGGTGATGTATTACTACTATACTAAAAGAATTGAACACGAATGAAATAAAAGTATTCTTGAATAGAACTATAGATAAATAAACCTGTTAGTGACTAACCAAACACTTAGTTCCTAATAGCTTAACCTGTATGGCAAGGTCAAACTTCAGTTATGTATTATTGAATGAGAGGATCAATTGAACTTGATTACTGATCTTCCTTTGTTTAATGTTTAAATTGAAGAGTCAAACAAAATTAATAAAACATTATACTTTTAAAAACAAATATTTTCTAGTAGATTTAATTATTAATATGTTATTAGTTCTATGTTTATTTTACCTTTTAGATAAAAATTTTACCTTTTTAGATAAAATTGTGACATAATTTCAGTAAAAGGGTTTTGGACAGGACGGTTTAAACCGTGGATTAATCCATTCTGTCCTAAACTTAGCCAACCCTGTTTTAAAATCTTAATAGCAAATGTATAATGAATCAATTAGCATTTTGTTTCAATATGATTATTTATTAAAACTATACAAGATATTCCTTAGCATTAAATTCAATAAAAGATCGATGCAAAAAAAATTATCGTATTTGATATTAAGAAACAATTTAATACATATTAGTAACTTAAAAAGCAATTATTTATATTTAAAATTCATTTATTACTTTAGAATAAAACGCAAGAGGTAAGAGATAAGACTATCGGATAACACGTGATGCAATTATTTCGTAACTTCAAAACAAATCCGCGCCACTATGAATTTCAAAATAAAGTGAAACTGCCAGATGCATCACTAGTTATGTTATTAATTTCGACAGTTAAATTTTTTGGCTGAATTTAATTTTCTTTTAAATTTTGCATTAATAGGTATAACCAGAGATGGCATGACTATTTAATGTTTCAAAAACTTATGGTTTCAATTCAGAGTCAATCAAGACTTTAAGCCAAAATCTTATTGTTTCTTTATTAGTCATGTCCCAGCCATTCCTTGTAACCGCCATTTAAAAAATGAAAAAATAAACGGAACGTTCTGAATTCATTGATTTGAACCGAGTATTCTAGTTCGATGAACAGTTGATTTTAGGCAACATAATTTATTCAAACTGACGAAACCGAATAAACGGAATTAGAAGGTTGCAATCGAAATATTGGGTCTTCTGCTATTATTTTGTAAATAAAATTAAACACCGCCTTGTCTTTAATTTTGTATTATCATTTTGGTGAAATAAAATTTTAACTTTTCTTTTCGATTTATTATTTTTACTATTATCTTATTACAATAACTATAGAATGGTAAGCTTTTTTCATTTTTTGTAAATACTTGCATAGTAACATTTGTAAAAAAAATTGCATTTAAATAAGTAACCATTTGTTAGTTAAACTCAAAACTAAATTAAAATTTTATCTATTTTAATTGAGAATAAAAATTCTCAAAATCTTTTTTATGCTTTTACAGAAAACAAGAAAAATGTCTTAAAACTGAGCTTTTATAATATGAAGAAATCAAGCAAAAATAATATAAAATATAATAGAAAAATGGGAGATTTTATTTACAGTAAAAGCTCTAATGTACAGTGCCCAATCCATAGGAGCACCCTTGTCATACTACAGTGTTACCATAAAAAAAGTATGAAACCTATCAAAAAAGATACCACCTGGTTGTTTGTTACAATTTTTCTTCAAAGAAATCAAGCAATTAGTAATTTTATTGTTTGCTTTTTTAAAGTTGAGGCAAGGAGGTGATCACTGATTTCTTCAACAAAAACTGACTACATAGTCCTCTTGTTTTTGGTAATTAGAAGATTTTTACAAATGATTGAGTTTATAATGTAGAAGATGGTTCTGAGTAGATTCAATTTACACTCAAACCCTTTATCTAAAATTTTTTTACAAAATAGATTTTTCATAATTTAAATAAGTAACCATTTGTTAGTTAAACATAAATAATATGAAAGAAAAATCCCTAGAAACTGATGCGAGTTTTGAAGTATTTGTTAGTTGTTAATGTAGGATGCATGTTTCAAAAATAATAAAAGCGAAATTTTTTTTAAATAAATGGGAATATTTCTATATCACTTTAAAAAGAAATGTGTAGAGGTTTATCTCAGAAGTGGCTATGAATAAATTGGTTTCCTGTTTTTTTTTTTTTTTTTTTTTTTTTTAAGTTTGTTGTGTGCTGTTGCACTTGAAGTTGAAAAGCTTAGTGATTATCCTGTTGCAGATCAGGATATGAATCTTCCCAAATAAATTAAATTTATTGAAACTTATTTCAATTAAATCATAATGTTAGATGTAAAGTAACAGCTTTGAACCTGTGCCATAATGGTTGCCTTGTTTTTGGTGGAACCTGTTAGGGACATGGAAGACACTAAAGGAAATTCACAGAAAGGGATATACTAGAAGGTTATAATTTGTAGCCTCTGTAACATTTATAATTTTTTTTTAATGAATTATAAGGTCTGCGACATAGTTGGTGATACCAGTTCTGATATGAAAATATCATAGACGTACTGTGCGTCCAAAAAAACAGACCACCCTGAATAACTTTTGATCTAATGACTAGATCTTAGCATTCTAGGACTCAATCTTAATGATTCAAGCGGGGGGCCCCAAATAAGCACAGAAGATAGTAACTTACAAAATGACACTAAAGCATACTTTCACTGAAAAAACATATGTTTTTTTTTTGTTGACGTATTCGGATTTTTGACCCCCAAAATATAGGGGGTAGTGGCAGTGTGGGAAATATGGTCACAATAGTTAGATCAGAAGAGTACTTCAAAGTTTGGACCCCTTAATGTTATTTTGACTTTTTGCGTATTGAGCTATGTTTTAAAAACTTTTTAAGCAAATTGAAAAAAATTTGCAGGCAATTATAAATTTTTTTTATCCAAAGATAATTCCATGCAAAAAACAAGTTTTGGTAAATGCTTATTATTATTTATTACTATATTTAATAATGGTTCAAAACGAATTTTATACTTGCGTACAAGAATTTTTCTATTTGCTTAAAAATTTCTCGAGATATGGCAAAATACGCAAAAAAGTTACATTAACATTAAGGGGTCCTAACTTAGGAGCTCTCTTGCCTGGCCAAACTAATGGGACCATATTTTCCAGATTGCAATTAGACCCGATATTTTGGGAGTTAGAAATCCAAATCCATCGGAGAGAAAAAGGTATGTTTATTTAGAGAATGTACGTTTTTGCGTTAGATTTCGTAACTTAAAGTATCGTCTTCACTTATTAATTAACTTTTATGAGGTCACCCCCTCGAGCCATTAAGATTGAGTCCTATAACGTGACAATCCAACCATTAGATCAAAAGTTATTGAGGGTGGTCCCGGTCCCTTTTTTTTTCTTCTTTTTTTTTTTTTTCTTTTTTTTTTTCTTTTTTTTGGCACTGTACATCTAAGATAGAAAAAATATGTGCTCAATTTTTAAAGCTTTGCATTAAAAAATATAGTAAACTTTAAAATTTGTTATTTTAATATTTGTTCATTTTTTAATTGTTGATTTTCTTAGGCTGTGCTAATAAAAGATGTTGAGCTTACTGACAAGTTGCCTACTAAACTGGATTTGAATAAACATATTAATTATATTTCTTGTTATGGAAAAAAGAAAGATGATTATGTAAGTATTGTTTTATTTTGGCAATTGCGCATTTTGCTCACAGTCTTCTTTTTTTTTTTTCTAATCTAAATATTACTTTAAATCTTAATAAAGTTTGTAGAGAACATTAATATTTCAACTTAATGAATTATAACTGTTTAATTAGTACTACTTATTCATTTTTGGACTAATTTATGTCTTTTTTTATCTACTGTTTGATTATCTTTTTAGTATTGGCTATCATTAATTTTTTTAACTAATGACTCATTAATTTCAGTTTTATATATCAATAATTTTATCAATGTTTTTTCTCTTTTTTTTTCTAAAAAGAGAACATACAGTTCAAAAAATCAAGTTGCAAAATCAATTCAGACTATAAAAAAAATTCCGAAATATTAAAATTATCAATGACAATATCAATTGTGCATATAGAAGGCTAATATTCATAATAAAAAGTTTTATGAGTTTATTTGTAACTTTGCTATTACTTTTATTACTTGCTATCAACTTATTATTTGCATTTATTTCTGTATCTTTTAATGTCATTTTCTGGAAATTTACTACATTTACATATATTTAGTGATACGTAGCCTATGGATTCCAGGCCAAAAGTGGCCCCCAATGCCTTTTAACTTGGATTTTGAACTGTCTAAAATATTAAGGAAGATATAAAAGAAAAATAAAGTTACTGATCTAGTTTACTGCTTTTCTTAAGGTTCCAAAATAGGACAAATTTAGTTTCATTATAAAAGTTCTATTTATATAAAGTGTGCAGTGAAATGTAATTACTTATAAATTTGTAAATAAATTGAAGAGAAGAAAAAAGAATTATGCAAGTAGATAGGATAAATAAAAAATAATTTGAAAATTTTAACAAGAGTTTTCTCCACATTAGTCTAATGTTGTATTATAGTAACAAGTTTTATTTTCTGAATAATAGTGAAAGTTAACTTTTAGACTAATGTAAATTGAAATATTCTTTTTGTATGATGCTAATGCAACATAACTTGTTTTTGTAATCTAAAATTATTATTTGTTTAAATTTATTCACATTACTTTTTATTATCTGCTCAAGAGAAAAAGATTAATTATAGATTTTTAACTTATTCCACATTATTTTGAAACAGAATCTAAGTATTTCTTGTGTATTTATAATGACAGCATTATGTTAATGTTGATCCCCAACTCTGTATGTTGTAGTTTTTATGGCTCATTACCAAAAAATGGTTGAGCTTCTCGACTTTACTGATTATAATACCTAAATAGATGTTAAGGATTATATTTATTTTCAATTAATGATTCTAAGAAGCAATAAAAGCAGTTTATTACATTTTAAAATAAAAATAATCAACTAAATATTATAGCAATAATAATCGCTTTAACTGTCAGAATATCTACCTTGACATATGAAAATAATCTTTGAATTTATTTTAAAATAATAATCAAAGCTGTGTTCTTTCAAAACATAAAGAAAAGTTTATGGTAATGATTTTATCAATGTGATATTTTATTTTCCAAATGTTCTGTGGAATAAAGTTGACTCTTTTTAATATCAAATTTGAATGCAATAATCTGAACTGAAAGTTAATTTACTAATTTGAAGTTGCAATTAAAAGAAAGTTTTAAATATTTTGCCGCCTTCCTAATTTAATTATAAAAAAAAAATTCACTTCAGATTCTTAGAAATAATTGGGATTTCTTTTTTAAAAAATCGATAGGAATGTAACTAATAAATGAAAAAGTTTGTAAAGTAATGAATATTCAATTTAAATAGAGAAAGTCATTCACAAAATTTTATGCTACTCATAGATATCAAATTTGAAAAAACAAAGCACATATTGGTTTTCCAAGTTCTTACTTGTGTATGTAAATAAATGGAACATTTACAAACTTGATATTAAATGCTATGCTAGTTTCAAATCGTTGTTAAAATTGAACAAATTTTCATGTTACTTAATTCTTGTTAAATACTTGAGTTTTAACTTTGACTTTTAATTAAATTGACTGTAGTTCCAGAAAATATTTATCCAAGGGGTAAAAAGAGTTATTTATTGATATTTTAATAAATTAGAATTAAAAGAATTTTGATCACTACTACAAAAAAATAACTTAAACAGATTTATAAAAGGTCAGATATGGAATTTAGTTATGCTCAAAAGTATTGATAAAGGTTTTATAAAAATTGTATTTAAACAAAAATGGCTTTAGTTTGCTACCTCTGATATATTTATTTTGTGGGAAACACAAATGTTGAATGGTTATCACTCTGTTTGTAGTTCTTGTTTCTAAATATTCACATGGCATTTGTTTCTAATGAAATGATTTATTTCTTATTTTCAGGAATATTGCATGACTGAGTATTTAAGAATCAGTGGCATTTATTGGGGTTTGACTGCTCTAGATTTAATGGGGAAACTTGAAAATCTTGACAAAAATGAAGTTCTTGATTTCTTAAAAGAGTGCCAGCAGGAATGTGGTGGATTCAGTTCAAGCATTGGACACGATCCACACATACTCTACACACTTAGTGCTATTCAGGTACTGTTTTTACATTGCCATTATATCACGTGAAACCTTTGATATTTCTAATATTAAAGATATCTCTAGTGTTAAAGAAATTTTTAATATTAAAGATATTATGGTAGTTCGAAAATCAAAGTAAAATTGTGTATAAAATGTATATTAGATTAAAGTTTCAGGGGATGTGAAATCTTTATGATTTGTGTATTTTTAATTTAGTATTTCCATTCTATTAAAGCTAGACTATTATCTATCAGCATTTAACTAGGAAATTCATATTTTGAGGCAATCTAATCTGAGGCTTGGTCAGGGGCTGGCATGCACATTCAAATAGGGCAGGGTCTATATTGTACCAATTTTAAATACTAACAAAACCATAAAGTATTCTGTTTATAATTAAATGGTATAAAAAAGAAAAAAAAGTGAAAATGTTGCTTTAAAAAAATAGATGCAATGTCTGAATTTTTAAAAAAAAAATTTCATGAAAAATTTTAATTCTTTTGAAAAAAATTCTATTGCTTTTTTGAAAAATTCAATTATTTTTAAAAAATGAAAATTTTATTTTTTTCTAAAAAATGAAATTTTTAAAAAAAGTTTTTTATTTTTTTTTATTTCCTTCTTTTATAATTTAAAGTATTTTTTGAAAATTTCAATACAACTCCTCATAAGTTTAATTAAGGATTGTTCTTTGTTTTTTCTTATTTTATTAGATATTAGCCATGTATGATTCTCTTGATATAATTGATGTAAATAAAGCAGTAAATTTCATCAAAAATCTACAGCAAGAGGATGGTAGCTTTATTGGTGATAAATGGGGTAATAAGCTTCATTTCTTACATTTTGTTATATATTTTATTACTTTAGTTTTCATTTTATTTTACTCAATATATCTCCTTGTGATAAAATGTATATTATTCTTCAGTTAACAATCTTTTTGTTGCATGAGTATAGTAAGATTTAAAAAAAAGTAATGCTGATGTGCAATGAATATTTATTATATCTTATTGAAGAAAAAAAAATCTAATAATTAAACATCATCAATACATCAACCTTATTGTTTCTTTTTCTTAATTTTGTATTTAATATAAAAATTTATTGTTAACTGTTTCTAATAATCTCAGCAATTAATGATGAACTATATGTTTAAAAAAAAAACTAAATTCAGACAATCCACTAAGTCTGAATTGTTTCATGTTTTTTTTTTTTAATAACAACTGAAATTACTAATGGACTTGTCTAGATATCTTTAAAAAAAACTGCCTAACTCAATATTTAGAACATCACAA
This sequence comes from Parasteatoda lunata, assembly GCA_949128135.1. NCBI lineage: Eukaryota > Metazoa > Arthropoda > Arachnida > Araneae > Theridiidae > Parasteatoda > Parasteatoda lunata. The sequence goes on along the minus strand of OX421978.1, from coordinate 58,148,464 downwards.
TTAAATGTTTTGACAATGTGAATAGTACATTTTTTGTGAGAATCGGTTACAACTTTTAAGATTTTAAAATTATATAACATAGATTGATTGTGTATTATTATTTTCTTTTTGGGTTATTCTGTATTTGCATTCATAAATTATTTTAAAAATCTTATAAAACTCTCACTTGCATGTAACTAAAGTATAACATAATATTTCATTTATAAAAAATTTATTGATTGTTATGTTAAATTTTTAAGGTGAAGTTGACACAAGATTTACATTTTGTTGCGTTGCAAGTTTAGCTTTGTTAGTAAGTAATATCTGTAGAATTTATAATATAATTTGTCAAACTTTTTTTCTTCATTAAGTTTGTAATATTGATTATTAGTAGTTAACTCTGATTTCAGTTTAGTCGGTTAAAATCTCAGTCTTATATTATAAAAACGGATTTCTATGCATGTTTCTCAATGTAAAAATTTTTTGTCGTTTTAAAATTTCTATAAATTTATAAATAATAATTAATAAAAAAGAATATAAATAATAAAAAATATACATATAAAACTGAGTTTGTTGCTCAAACAATTTAGTATTCACTATTAGTCACTTTAATTCTGTGTTTTACACAAAAGTGCAGTTATGTCTTATTTTGTTTAAATTAATTTAGTTATCTTGTTATCTACACTAATTTTTATTTCATAAATAAAGAAAACCTTTTTAAATATTTTTTTCAGAAAAATTTTAATTTTAGAGGTTTTAGTTTTTCTTCTACAGAGAGGAAAGACTTCAGAAAAAAAGCAGAAACCCGCTTTTCTCTCCCAATTTTATAATTTCCGACACTGTTCCAAAAACTTAATTTTTTGAGTGGTCCAATTACTACAGAACCCCCCCCCCTACCCCCATAACTACCAAAACACAAGCTCTCCAAATGATAGCCGTACTTGGCAGGAACTTTTTTAACCTGCAGTGGCCTATTGAGAAAGAATGATCATCAGGAGAAAATAGGTGGAGTTTCGGCAGGTGCGCTGTTACCTTTATAAGTGCAACTTCCGCTGTAGAGTGGAAAAGATGAGGTTTTTGGTTGTTGAATTCTAAGCAGTTTTGTTTGGGTTGCTGATATTTGATTTGGGGTTTTCCTCCTTGGTGCGACACATATTCAAATTGCGCATCCGTGCATTATAGTTCTCTCGACTTCGCTAGCTGTTATTTTTGGCCTTTCCGGCATTTCTCTGTGCACATATTTGTTTTTGTTTACTTGTGTCCTTTTTACATATTTAATTGTAAGAGGAATGTTTTTTAATGTTGGAAGTCAATTTGATAGACAAACACAAAGTGCGTATGACAGACGCTGCTAAAAAAATAAGTTGTTTGATTGGTTAAATAAAACAGTCCAATTGATAAAAACTGTCAGTAGTAATCTATCACAAGATATTGAGTTGAAATTTAGCGAATGTTTTAATTTAAAATGATTGACTGGTAATAATTTAAAATCATGATTATTAATCCTTATATATACTGCTTAATTTTCTTTAATATAGTTGTGGTCAAAGACGTTTAAAACTATGTTTAGGAAAATTTTAAATTTCATTGTATAAATGTTTCTGCCACTTTTAATGTAAAATAAAAATCTCACAGTAGAGTTGGAAGTTATGTTTATATATATATATCTTATTGTTATCTCAGTGTTTCATAGAACACCCACTCCCTCCTTCTCCCAGTGTCTGCAAAATTCAGTTGTGTGTCCAATTACATGCCTGTATTTTAACTGTTGTTAATTTAAAAATATTTCGATTTGCGATTTTCATAGGTTATAAAAACTCTCTAATAGTTTGAAACTATTCACAATATTTTGCTTTTTTTTTTTTTTTTTAATTTTTTAAAGATATCTTTCTCATAAAGTCAACAACTTTCAATTTTATGCAAGGTTTTAATTGATTTGTTTTTCCAGCCAAAAATTACTTTATAAAAATTCAGTGCATGTTCAATTTCCTTACTTTATTTATTTATCTATTTGTTTTCATTGTTAATGTTTAGAATCGACTAAATGAAATAAATATTGAAAAAGCTGTTAGTTTTGTTCTTTCATGCATGAACTTTGATGGTGGTTTTGGTTGTCGTCCAGGATCTGAAACACATGCTGGACAGGTAATTTTTATGATTTTTAACCTTCTGAAGATTAGTCTCAACTTTTTTCAGTTTTTAATATTTAGCATTCCTGTATCAAAAAACATTAAAAAAATGGTTTTTCCCTTGTTAAATAGAAATTAATGCATTACAATAAATTTTTTCTAGGCTCTCAGAGGATTGAATTTATAAACTACATTTTTTGCATTTTATTTATGCCTATTACTATTTGTATCTCTATTGTGATGTCCTCTATCATCTCTATTACAAATGTCTATTATCTCTATTACAAATATAGTGTTCTTTTTTTGGTATGTAAGGCACTTTGTGAAAGAGTACAAATGTACACCACTACTATCTATATAATGGCTATTTCACTATAAGGAAAATACCTTAAGTGCCATTCACAATATAATAACTGAATTAAATAAAAAAAACGTTGTTTTTTTTTAATTCAGTTATTTATTTATTTTTTTATAAAATAATTTATTTAAAATACTTAGTCAATTTGCTCTGGTTATGGAAACCGAAATTAATTAAAAATTTATTAGTTTTCGGCAAATAGAATGTAAAGAGCCACCAGATATTTTGTTAAATGGGGGGTCATAAATGAAGTTGAAAAAAATGCCTTAAAACTTGATCATATCTTTGTAAAATAATGTATGAAATTTTACTTTTATTGGTTTTCTTTTATTTTCATATTAAAAAATTATTCTTTTTTATATCTATAGCAAAAGTTTTAATTTTTGCACTCATTAATCGAGTTATTATGAAGAAAAAAAATATAAAAGAAAAGCAAACTTAATCTTTTTCTTTTCATGCCATAAAATTATGTATTCTTCTGTGTTTTTAATTAAATTTTGATTATGTAAGACTTTATTAATCAGTTAAGAACATTTTTTTATGAAACTATAATTATAGTACTTCCTTATAAATTCTTTTCTTTTTAATTGTTGTTTTAAATGTAATCAATTATTTGTATTTTTTTCTTTATCTCTAGATTTATTGCTGTTTAGGTACTTTATCTATAGCCAAACAACTACATCATGTCAATGCAGATGCTCTAGGATGGTGGCTCTGCGAGCGACAATTGCCCTCAGGAGGTCTTAATGGTATATAATAATATCAGTTTATATATAATAATACCTGAATAATAAATTATACTATTGTGTTATGAATTGAAAATTTTTAAATGCAGGCTAACTGCCTTGCTTCCTTTGGAAGACATTAAGTCACTGTGGGCATTTTTAAATGAATTTTCAAAATTGACTATTTTAAGTGTAAATACTATTTAAAGATCAATATATATATTTGAGCAGAACATCAAATAACCAACATGTAATAATAGGACATGAACAAATGAAAGTCCGGCTCACTTTTTCTATTATTTGAATAATATTTATTATCTTTATATCTAAATTGCTGATATGATCATATGGGGGGGGGGGCATTACTTTTTGGCAGTGAGTTTTATGAAATCTAACTCATTTGGGGGTACAAAAAGAAATGTTTTTTTTTATCAAGATATATTCTGTTTTTATTTTTATTAAATAAGTTAGAACCATGGTGGCTCATGGGATAGAACGTTCGAATTCTAATGAGGTGACCCAGGTTTGAATCCCAGTAATGGCCGGCCTATATGAATTCCGCACCCGGCTCGCACCGACCCCAGTGCTGATGTAAAATATCCTTAGTGGTAGAAAGATCATGGGTTAGAGTTTCCTTGCCGTCAGGCTAACCATGGGAGGTTTTCATGGTTTTCCTCTCCATGTAATGAAAATGTGGGTTAGTTCCATCAATAAGTCCTCCTCAAAGGCAAATTTCTCCCAATACTTGATCCAGGAGTTTCCTTGCATTCTGGATTGGGTTCAAAATTACATGGCTACGGAGCTGAACATTAGTAGTCGTAAACCCAAAATTGGGTCCGTTGTCCAACAACCGTTATAAAATAATACAATAAGTTAAATAACTTTTTCTGTTTAGATATTTTTTGCACCATGTATCTATTTTGTGGTGACTTATTATCAAATCTTATTAGCACCAAGAATTATAAGTGTCTCAATAATATTTATTGCTTTTTTATCTAAACTGCTGACGTTATTTACATTGGAAACATTAATTTTTGGTGGTTACTGATTTTGTGAAATCTAACTATTTTGGGAAACAAAATGAATTTTTTTTTTAGATCAAAATATATTCTGTTTTTATTTTTAACAAATAATAGGTTAAGAAACTTTTATTTTGTTGGAGACCATATTAGCTTCAAGAATAAGAATGTGTGTCTTAATATGAGCAGACAATTTAAGTTTAAATTAGGTGACAGTTTCTTTTTTCTTGTTTCAACTCTGCAATTTTTATTTTAACATTTAATAGATATGTTATAATTACATCAGTAAACTGTATTTCGAGTTAATTTATCAGACAATTTATGTGTATTTTGTTCTGAAGGCATCATTTAATCAAATGTATGATCATTCCCTGATCATATAATCTCCTATCTGGGGAAAAAATGAAGTTTTAACTATTTTACGGCTTTTTTTAATTGAAGATTTATATCAGGGAGCTTAAGACTCCAAACTTAAGAGAAAATTATCAGACAATAAAACAGTGAAATATACCAAAAGTTATGCAAAACCACGAGTAAAGTCTTAATCAAAAGAATCTTAATATGTCACCGAAGCAAAAGAGGGCATTAAGCAGTTATGTTATCTCCAGCATAATTGGAGCAGGTTCTCCTTACGATTAAAAGTAAATTGTTTTTGTTAAACTTTGATGAAACTATATTTTATTAAAAGTTCTGGTTAAAACAAAACATCTTGTATTATTTATTAATATAGCAACCATGCAACACAAAGAAATATATTTTTTCTTATAACTTTGTTTTGAAAGTATAGATGCTGAGTAAAAATCTACTAAATTTTAAATCAAACCCTATATCACTTTTATTGTTAAGTAGTTCTTATTTTAACTCTGTCTCATAAAATTCTTGAAGTTTAATTAAATGAATAATTTATAGATTTTGGAATTATTTTAAAATCGTTATACGTTTTACATTAAACTATACTTATTCTAGGTAGACCGGAAAAATTACCGGATGTTTGTTACTCATGGTGGGTTTTATCATCTTTAAAAATTATTGGAAGACTTCATTGGATTGATAAAGTATGTGTATTGTATTTCTTATTCAGTAAATTCTATATTATCAAATAAAATTACAAATTTCTTGTTACTTTTTCTTTTTAAGTTTTTATTTTTCTCATCAAATCTTTTTTAAGAATAGAATTTTATTTATAAAATGTCCTATTCATCTCTTTACTTATGCGCCTTCCTCATAAATCATTCTATCTTTTTTTTAAAATTTTGTGGTCTGATTTGCTTGTTGCAAAAATTTCACTTGAATTTTGTTGCCATGGGACTAGTGATTGTACATAATTTTTCTGCTATTCTTGATTTCCATCGCCTGCTATGTATAACAATATTTTATTTAGATTCTCAAATAAATCTCCTTTAAATTATAAAATAATCTAGAATGTTGTTTCTAAATTTGTAACACAAAGTGTCATCAACAGCTAAAAATATATTGAGTTATTAAAAATTTGACTCATCAAAAATTGAAAGAAAATCATTTTTGATTAATTCAAGAGTTGACAAAATAATATTTAAAGCATAAGAATTTTAAAAAGAAATTGTTTAGAGATTATTAATTACCTTTATTAAATAGAAATGTGATACTAAGTAGGCCTATGTTTGAATGATAGAAAGACACGCATTCAAAAATTACTAGTAATGTTTTTTCTATTACTTAAAACCTTTGATTAACATATCTCTCCCATATAAAGATTTTTAAAAAATTAACTATTTCAGTTTACCACTCTTAAGGAAAAATTACAAACTATCATATTAAAAGACATACAATCTAAGATCTAGTAAATGAGGAAGAGAAGAATAAAATAGTTCAGAAAATACAAAAGAATGTGATTTTTGATCGATATTTTCTAAATGTGTTCAGTGTTATATTAGACAAAAAATTTGACTAAAAAATCTTTAATTTTTTTAAAAAATTCTCTTACAGTAAAGAAAAAAGCATACTTAAAATTCTGTTCTTATCTCTTGGTTGATGAACTTAAATTCTCTATCAAATGAATGGACATCCTTTCATCATTTTAAAATAAAAAAGTTTATTTGTAAATTTTAAAAAAATTACTTATAAATAATATTTAATATCAGAAACAAAAAAATTTTGCATATTATTGAAAGAAATTAATTTGCTACGCTTTAAGTAAAGGAAATATAATTCAATTTTAAAGCTTTTTTTACAAGGGCTTTGAAATTACCTTGAATAATTTAAAATTTGTGTTTTAAGTGTTCTTTATATTTTATGTATAACAAAGTGTTTTTATCATTTGTTTTAAATCTTATTTTCATGATAGCTCATTATAAAGTAAAAAGTAATTTCATTTTTACCGTCCTTGACTAAATTTATAACTGTTTAAACATATATTAATTCTCTTCATAGAATCATAATAAAGTAACCATTAAAGTACTTTTAAATAATATTCTCTGTGGTGAATTTTCTCTCTCCAGTAAATCTTTGAAATTTTTACTCCTCAATAGTTCAAGTATGCAATTAATAGCTTTGTGGTTCACAACATTTATATCATATTGTTTCTAACACTAAATTATATTCTATCTCAGTATTTGTTCAACAATTTTAGTAATATTTAAAATTAGTTGGTATTTAAAATATCATATAAAGGAGAGTATTAATGTTATTTTTTGTGAATATATCAGATTTTTCTAATTTTACCAGAAAAGTCAATTTTGAGTAACCTTCCATAAAAATTTGCTTTTGATAGTTAAAAATAAAATTTATTTTACATAATTCTATTTAGTTTTAGTTTATCTCCCCTTTAGTAATTCTTGTAATCAATAAAATATTATGTTTTGATTGTCTTGTGTTTATATTCTTATGATAATTTCTTGTGCATTTTATCTCAGGATAAACTAGTATGTTTTATATTGGCTACACAAGACGAAGAAACAGGAGGATTTGCTGATCGTCCTGGTGACATGGTAAAATTTTATTGTCATTATTATTTGTATAAAGAAATATTTTATTCATAATTTACTGTATTTTTACTGTGACATGATTTTAAAGAACGTAACAAATATGTAAATAACTGACAAATATTTGAATGTATTAGATTGATGAAATTATATGAAAATATCATTTTAAGTGTTTGCATGCATTAATTTAGTTGCATGAGAAATAATTTATAAATATATGTTCCAGTAATCCATTTTCTTTCACCAAAATACTTTAAAAATACTTTTTAAGCAAAACACTATAGCTTTACTTATTTTAAAAAATAGTTTTACTTATTTATTTATTATTAAGTAACTAATGATTAGAGTTATTATGTTTTTGATGATATTTATTTTATATATATATATATATATATATATATATATATATATATATATATATATATATATAAGTTAAGAATATAGATAAGGAATGTAAAATTATATAATAAAGAAAAAAAGAAATTTATTAAAATAAAATATTTAATTATATTAAAAATTAATATTACTACCTAATTCCAAAAAATTTAAAAAGAAAAAAATATCTGCAGTCTGCATTGATGATTTAAACGATAAAAGAAATGATTTTAATATAAATAAACTAATTACTTGGAATTCTTATGTTTCTAAAGATATTTTTTAAGTACCATTTTTAATCAAATAAATAGAAATTAAAAAATATGTAGTAATGTTCATATTTATCCAAAACACAAATGGACAAACTCTTTCAAAATTTGATTAAAAAAATAATAGATACCCAACCAATGTGATTAAGTTCTATGTAAGTCTCAATGAGTTAATTGTATGCTATTATTATTAAGAAAGTGCTCATTACACTATGGTATTGATATATTTTGCTTTGGCTATATTAATACAATATTAAAAAGCCCTCCTTTTTGCCGATATAATCGTGTGAGTTTCTGACGAGATTATATCTTTTCATTATTTTGTTTTCTGGATTTTTAATATTTTTTTGATAAAAAAAATCTTTTTAAATAATTAAAAATATATTGTCTGTTACTGCAATGAAACAGATATGAAATTTTCATTTTTTAATTAATTTTTTATTGTTTTCCTTTTTTCATCATTTTATTCTTTTTGCTTAATTAAACATGCAAATTTTTATTAAAATAGAATGGAATTTTTTTATTCAAGTATTTGACTTAAAAATCTTCAATTTTCTACGTATTTTCTTTACTGTCTAACAAAGAGGTTTTAGGCATGTTTTTTAATAGGAACATTGTCTTTAAAAGTCAAAATGTCGTACATATTTGTCCAGCTACTTAATGCATGTAGGATTAGCAAAGTTTGTTTGTAATTTAATATTCAATTTTATTACATTTCTTAATAGTGAAACTTTTTTGATCCATAAAATATTTTTGTGTGTAACATATTATAAAATTTTATTTTATTTATTTATCTATTTATTGTGCCTAATTTCGATGTTTATTTCTTTTATAGGTTGATCCTTTCCACACTGTATTTGGTCTAGCTGGTCTATCACTATTAGGTGATGACAGGATTAATGAAGTAAATCCTGTGTTTTGCATGAGAGAGAGCGTAATACAGAGATTAGGATTGCAGATTCAAATGTTAAAAATGTAGAAATTGTCATCCGTTCACTGTTTTAATTGTAATATTTTTCAGCTTTTCTGTGAAAACTATCACTTTTGTACTTATATGTAATGTAAATAATATTCATATACAAAAATAAAGTCTAGCCAAAAGGTTTTTTTTTCCATCAAAGCTATATTTATAGTAAAAATTATTTAAGTTTGTTATAGACAAAAGCAATAAAGACAGCACTGAAAGTCGCCGATTAGAATAGAATAGTTTTAATTATGCAGGAATTAATGTATCTAATAGCAGGGAAAGTACCCACTTAAATAAGGTTACCAGATCTTCTCAACACTTAAAATTCTCTTCAAAAACTTTAGAACTCAATAAAGAACAGAATCTTTCTTTAAATCTTACAATTTATGCTCGAATTTTTGTGAAAACATCTCATTTTTTTAATTTATTTTTTTATATGCAACAAATTATCAAACAAAAAACAGAAATATGCATGGTCTTCTGAAACAAAATTTTTTTTCTTACAGAGAATACCAGTGGATAGCTAAAAAAAGCACAATGCTAAAGTTAACTAATGAAAACTTTGTACTCGTCTAAAAATAATTTCAAAAAGAAATAAACAAATTTTAATAATAATTTTATATGTATTAAACAAATGCAGAATATCATATATATTTCAAAACTGCTAAGTAAGGAAATCAACTTTGAATGAAAATTGTTCTGCATCTGATATTAATTCTTTGCTACACATATTAATTAATATTTTCCATAAATATATGTGTGTCCTCAAATCATAAAATTTTTGGTGGAGACTCTGCTGATTTATCCTCAAATCATGGTTTAGGAATCTAGTCATCTTACACACTTAAATATTAATTATTTTATACTGCTGTCACCCTAATATAGCTAAGAAAAACAATTGACTATGCTATTAATGTGACTTCGAACCATAAGGTTGCACTTTTATATTTTTTAAATTTATTTATTTATTTTTTGCCGTGTCTAATTTTAGATAAAAGGCCTTAGTTTTTAATTAATGCTAAATAATTAGTTGATATTGTACTGTTTGGTTGACATATGTGTTAGAATACTATTAAATAAAATAAGTTAAATGCTCGATTACATTTATTTTAATTATCTCCAGATGAACAAACTGGCTATGTAGATTATTATCCAAAATGCTAAATATGGATTTCAGATGCAGATCTTCTAACTTTATAAACCAAGTTATTTGTTTTATATTTTTAATGCAAAATTGATAAAGGAGCATTGGTTGATGAGTTAAAAAATTATGATTTTGCAAATAGTCATCAATTAGAACTAGTATATGATGATTATTTAAGGTATTAATTATACAGTATTGTTTATTTAATTATTCATTTATATATACAAATGCATAATTTTTATGTTTGCTCTTTAAGTTCTATAATAATTTAATGTAGTCACTTGTGTTTATACTCTTGTTACATGTTTTAATAGCTTATCTGATTGAAAAAATATCATAAAAATTCGATACTTAGAATGACCACTTTGCTCACCTTTTCCTTGCCAGTTTTTGATTGTTCACAACTCTATTTTTTTCTTCTCTAGATCAGACATCTTAGATAAAAGTTTTGATATATAATTATGTCATAATATCAGTATTTAATTATCATTAAGAAGAAGAAAAAAAACATGCGTCTCTTTAGAAACTAAAGGTTTACTTGAATTTCCTAAATGTCTTATTTTGCTGTTTATATTCTGTTATACTTATTTAATTGTTAAAAAATTTTAAACGTTATTATACCTTAACCCTAAACTACAAATTAATATATATATATTTGACATTTTCTTTTTATATACTTATTTAAATCAAAAATACTATATTATAGGGTAGTCCAAAATCATTTAGCGAAGCTTTGCAACAGGAACTTTTTGTCGATGAGGTAAAAGAATATGATCTCAGAAAATGTGTATTTCATAAACTTATAGGAATTTTTGATCATTTTGAACTATGTGTTTTTTTATGTATTCCAAAATATAAAAGTAGAAGGGAATAAATGAAATGTTTCTTAAAAATTAGAAATCTTAGATATTATTATTTTAAACGTATCTTTAAATTTATGACGGTATGTTTATCCATTATAATTTTATTCTGCTTAATTTAGTAACAAAAAGTCTCCCATAGCTGATTTTTTTTATATACACTTGACAGTGTCACCCACTCTTCTAGTTATAAGCTGGAGAATCATGACATCCTAAAAACTGAATAAAAATAGAGTGCACATTTAGGTGCTTTGTTAAATATGATGGGGCTAAAGCAAGGATGGTGCCAGACTCTGTCCGACAGGTGGTCAAGTCTGCTCCTACGGAGGCGACTCACACAAATTGATTAAAAATATTTCATTTAAAACGTATTTTATACTTTACATTTTTTTCTCGCATAATTTTTTTCAAGTGTGTTTTTAAGAAGCTAAAATCTCTAATTTTGATACCATAATTTTCAGATTCATTTTAATGTAAATATAAATTGTATTTTTTTCTCTTATCAGTGCATTTTGTACTATATGGTGCAATTCACCACACATTGTAAGCTTAAGAATTATTCTGTAATGTAGAAAAATTTTGTCGCTGTCACCGCTATTTCAAAACATTTCCATACTTCTTACTCTCATAACGCAAAAATTATTCGCCACTAAAGATTTCAAATTTCATGTACATTTAACAAAACGTTAAAGGAACGTTTTGATATGAAAATGTTATTTTCGAATGCATAGATTAGTTTGAACGAAGATAATGATTCAATAGATAATGATTGGTACAAAGATAATGATTCAAAAGCTAAAGCATTGATTAGCTTTTGAATCATTTAAATGTTAAATTCAATTTTATCTTCTGTACCCCGTAATAGTTCAGTTTTGCAAATGAATTAATAACTAAATTTTTTACAACCACATATTCTATCTGAAGATATCATATCCCGTTTGGTACAAACTTCGAAATGGTTATGCCCATTTATTGTAAAATTACATTTTTTTTAATTGTTACATGTACGTTTAGCATCCAGTAGAAGAAAGTACGTTTTTGTGTTTAATTTTCTAACTTAAAATATCGTTTGCTCTAATTTAGTATATTGAACATCACCCTCTCGAACCATTAAGAATAAGTCCTAGAACATGAAGACCCGATCTTGAGATCCAAAGTTATTCCAGTGGATCCATTTATTTTTTTGCAGTCTATATATTCATTTGAAATATATGCCAATATTGCTGATAATAGAAAAATACTTTTTAATTTTTATATAGGAAGATTATTTAGCTGCTGGTTATCAACATATATATATGCTTTGATAACTTAAAGGCTTATGATTGGAAGAGGAAAATAAGGTGAAATGATGTTCACTTTCTATATTAATATCGGACATAAATAAAAACGTATTTTTACGCCTAAGCTTAGAAAAGCGCGTCATTTAATATTACTACACTTGTAGTGTTTGCTATATAACAGTTCTTTCAATTTTACTCTCAACTAAACAAATAAATGAAACAAGCATGTTATGATGCTACCTAAAAAATAACCTTCGATATTTTACATAATTATAGCCAAAACGTGGCGAACCTTACTCTATTTATGTTGGGATATTAATTTTCTTAAATATGTTTTAAGTTCACGACCTAATAAAATATATAAATTACAGAAAACTCTTATGGACGGTAAAATTTCGCGTTAATTTGAACAAAACTACAATAATACAATTATAAAACGTCCGAGAATATGAAGACGAATCCTTCCCTCCCTAGAAATTTTCCGGTTTTAGGAAGCTTGTTATTGTTTACTTTCAGTCAACCATAAGAACAATATCTAATTCTTCTTATTTTATGGAAATATAATAAATTCCAACTGATTACTTAGTTCACGTTTAAAGTGTATGTAATAATGAATGTAGAACATGCGATGAAAATAAAAATATTTCTTTTAAAAAAATAATTGCTTAATGAATACAGTAATTCCTAAAATATTTTGTTAATGCATAACAATAAATATATATTATTGTTATAATTGCTTAATGAATACAGTAATTCCAAACATATTTTGTTAGTGCATAACAATAAATATATATTATTGTTATAATAGCAATTAGTAAATTATACAAAATAGATGTGCCAAAATAAAATTAGGTGTTTCGTTAATATGTAAAAAAATAATGCTATGGGTACAAAATACCCATTAGTAAATGATAAAAAAAACATCTATACCAAAATTAAATCAACTATTTCATTCATGTATAAAAATAAAAGACATTATAAGTATAATAGCCCTTAGTAAATGATACAAAACGTATATTACATGAATAAATTAGCAGAACAATCTTAAAATAAAATACTACCACGTCTGACATACTCCTTTCTTTGAAAAATAAAAGGAGATTTTTGTGTATGTATATACGTCCTATATTGAATGAACGTCCATAAATATATAACGTGCATAAATACGAACATATATAGTATGTACGTATAAAGCGCCAAAAAATAATAATAATAAAACCGCTAATAAATGAAATATGCTAATTAGTGCAAACGATATATTAAATTGCGAAATCAGACACAAAAACGTACATTCTATGAGTGAGCATACCTTTTTTTCAGTGGATTCAGACTCCAAAGTATATGGGGCGCGATAGTTTGATCCGGAGAGCGGTCCAAAGTCTGAAACAATGTTAATTTTCTTTTTTGTGTATTTTGCCATGTCTCGAGAACTTTTTAAGCGAATTGAAAAATATTTGCACACAAATATAAAATTCGTTTATCCAAGGATAATTCGCGATCGCAACACTCGAGTACGCCATCTAGCGAGAGACTGTAAATATCGGGCATTAGTTCCCACATAACCATTGGCAATGACGGACGCCATTTTCTTAGCAGCAAATAGGAAGCAAAAATTCCCTAAGGAAAAGGTAGAACTTCTTGAAAAAACTAACCAGAATATGCCAAACATTGAAGCAGAACACGCCAAGCATTTGAAGAACAATTTCTCAATAATTTTTACCTTTCTATTACCAACAACATAACTTCCATTTTCATGATTACTTGAACACAGATGTGTGAATTACGGTAAAATAATTTTTTCTGTCTTCAATTCATTACAAATTAAAAGGATGTCAACATTGCTTTCGTCATTCCAATGAATTAAGTGAATTCAGAACTGTAATAGTTATAGAATATTCTTCTTCTTTATAGAATAGTATATATTTCTGTATCTATATAATTCGGAAAACAACAATAAAGAATCATCCGAACTACTTGAAATAGTTTCATTTGTGCTAATTATTAATAATTTTTTTATCAATTTCTTTGGTAAGTATTTTTTAGTTTTGAAAGAATAATTTCAACTAGAATTCAGCTATTCTGTTTTCAAGCTACATATTCAAATTCATATCGAGATCTTATAATTATAAAATTTTGATGTGTGGTATGTTATCTAAAAGTAATGAAGGGATAATCTATGCATATATTATTTGAAAATAAAATTTTCAAACGAAGACCATTTCATTTGGAATTCTGCGGATTTATAAAACAGGTGAGTGTTATGATTTTTATAATAAAAAATTTGCTTGTAAATATTTTTTTTTTCTTATTTGATGATAGTTCTCTACAGAATGGTTTTTTACGTCTGATTAAGAACTATATAAGAATATAAAAAAAAGAAACATGAAAGTTTTTATTTCAATATAAAGAATTTTTGAAACCGTTTTCTATCCTAAGAATTCTTTATTTTACGTTTTTTAGTTTATAAGATTTTGGTAAAAATTGTTCTCAAAATACTTTTTTTGAAAAATTAAATGGTATAGCATTATGTGTTTATGTATACTTCTTGTATATTCTAATGTTTGAAGTTATATGATTCAGAAAAGTATGGAAGAAAAATTCGGTACTTACGTATTAACCACAGCTACAGATTTGGCAGATTTTTAAGTGCCGCCAATCTACACTTAAAATTTTTGGAAAGATCTTAAAATGAAACACTTTGTTTAAAATCAAAGTAGTAAATCGGATTTCGGTGGAAAATGGGCCGATATAGAGTTTAGCATAGATTCAAAACAAACTTTTCTCTCACCTGATTCTATAGCCATTATGAACTCTAATAAATAAGATTCAAAATGAAATAACATTTCCAAAACGGACGTTTACTAAGATAAAGTTTCATGTTATGGACATTGGTACATTTTCGTTATATTTCACTCCATAAAATATTTCGCTTCTAAAAAAATAAAATTGCATCTTGTTTTGTTTTTGGCAAGTCCCAAAGACGCATTTTCGTAACACTAAAAAATGGTTTTTTTTTTGTTTCGTAAGCATTCTTTATTGTACGTTAAAATTTAAATTGGCCTTTCATGTTATATCATTAAATTTAGTAAAACTATTTCTCAGGCATTAGGTTTGAACTCTTATAAGAATATACCTATTTAGTTCGTTGCGATCGCGAATTCCATGCAAAAAAATGACAACTTTCAGTAAATATTTATTATTTTATTTAATAATAGTTAAAAAAATGTATACACTTTCTTACATCATTTTAAAAAAATGTAATTTTATACGGAAAAATACGAAATTCGTGCGAAATCGGTCAAAAAGTTCCAGAGATTGAAAGTAAATTTTTGTCAAGTTTTGATTTCTGACCCTCAAAATAAAGCAAAGGGCAATTTGACAAATTTGGAAAATATGAACACATTGGAATCACACGGGTGCCGAGTAAAACAAATTTTAATACTTTTTTAAAAATTTGATAACTCGGCAACTATTTGACCGAATTTTTTCAAATTTTATGTTTCGTCATTTAAAATTATATTCGTTAAAATGAAATAAAAATTTACTTACTTTACAATTCAAAATGTGTTCGACTATTATTACAGAAATAAATAAAAAATATTAAATAATTATTAATTTTTCTTTTTAAATTGAATTATTTTGGATCATTGACGCGGGAAAATCCCTCGAAACAATAAAAATAAGTCTCATCATATAAAAATGTAATCATTAAAATCGAAAGTTAATCAGGTTGTTTGCATTTTAATTTTGTGCACTTGCGTATTTTGCTGTATCTCGAAAAGTTTTCAAACAAACCAAAAAAAAAAAAAAAAAATTTCACATAATTATAAAATTTATTTATCCTCGTAAATAAATTTTTTTTAAAAATAATTATTGGTTTTTATTAGTTTATTTGATAATGGCTGATAAATTTCAGAATTATGAGGACCACAAACCTTAACACCAGTTTAATCTAAAAGTAATTCTGAATAATGAAATTCCCGATTTGACGGGAATCGATTGCATAATTGTTGAGAAATAAAAATTTATGTACGACTTTGTTAAAATTTAATAGTTATAACTGGTCCTGGTTTTTGAAAAAAAAATTGTTTAAAATTTTATTTATTTCCTTTTCATTTCAATTTTTTTCTTCTTTTTTTTTTTTAATATTGTTTGTTTCTTGTTAGAAAGTGAAAAATAGAGGGAGAAACACTTTGAAAAGCGAGAACCTCGTTTAAAAAAATTATTTCTTTACTTTTCATTTCCTTTAACCCTTTTTATTATTGTTTTATTATTATTATTTTGTTATTATTATTTTAATAATATTATTATTTAATTGTTATTATTTTATTTTAATCTTAGTAGCGTTACGGGGAGATGCAAATGAGCTTCTATATGATACTGAAAAATAATGAAAGATTTAAGCAACGGCAGTTCAATCATCATTAATTGAAAATATTAGATAATATCATTAATTGAAAATATTAGAGAAGCGACGAAAACAGAGTAATTGAAAATATTAGAGAAGCGACGAAAACAGAGTTACTACAACATGTTTAACTATACACTTGATTAAAGTGCTATAATAAATTATGGGATGATTATGAAACTAATGATGAGGGAATAAGAAAAGTTTAATATAAGAGTAAATATAATTTAAATAGGTTTCAAGTTTTAGTCGTTGTGATGTCCTTTTAACTGTAAGTCTAAAGTTGTTGATTCCTCCTACCTTCTCAGTTAATGTTTACGATGTTCATAATATATGCATATATTTTCCGTATTTAATTGTCAAAAATAATATTTAAAACTTCCATGACGATTTCGTTTAGAACTACCCCTAGCAACAATTTTACCTTGGACCCAGATGGGTTTAAAATTTGCTCAATATTGGTCCTATATGAACATGCACCGAAAACCAATATTCGGATGCATAGATTTTTTAATACTGGTCCTACATAGGGCTAATATCGGTATTTCTTAGGCATTTATTAGATGAATAATGAATATAAATTATTTGGGGAATCGGAAAATTCTATAAAGGACCAATTTCCGAAAAATAATGGCCCTTCGAACCCCTATTGTTCTATGATTCTTGATCCTAGTGAGAGCTTAAGTTTTCTTTGCTATAAGGGTTTTTTATGTTTCATGTAATTTAATAACTTAAAAGTTTTTATTCTATTTGAAAATAAAAAAAGAAACTAACGTACTTCTTTTTCCTTCGACTAGCCACGCAATAATCGTGAAAGCATGCGAAATATTGCCATAGGTAGAAAGTTTTTTTCTGCGCCATCTGTAGCTCATGTTGATTGCAATATATTTTAATTTTTAATTGGCCGCTCAAGGAACTGTTAACTAGAACTTCAGACGGGCAGAAATAAGCGAATAACAACAAAAATATGCAAAATTTTTGTTTATGATTGTCTAGGTCATAGAATCATTTTACTCTAAAACAAATTGATAAATGTCGGCAATTTATCGTGCAGTAATCACTGCTGCAGATAGACATGTTCCTGCTAAATTACAACCGTTGTGGTCCCATCCTGCCGGTGATCTAATTTGAACGATTTTTTTTACATTTTGTTTGATTATAGGGAATTAAATGAATGTTTATGAACATATAATTGTTATTAATGTCATTTAATTTTCTGAATTTTCATTCTTTTTTAAAATAGAAATTTATTTAACCTACAAAACATGTATTGTAATGTTTTCCTTTGTAAAGTAATAAACTTCCTCAAAGTTATCAGAACTCATACTGTCCAAATTTTTAGTTACAAGGTATATTAATAACGTCAACTGTTTTAAAAAAGGGATAGTTCCGTATCTGTATATGTTCGCCTCTTCTGCCTTCATCAAAGTGCAAAGGGATTTAAAAAGACTTAAAAATAAATATGTTGGGGTTTTTCCCAGCGGTAGCGGCTAGAGATAAGTTCGGACTCTCTTTTGGAGTTCCAAGCTCAAAGAATTTTAATTCGATCCCGTGATACATAGGATTACTTAGAATCAGAGACCGCCCGAGGTATACGTCGGATTCTTTGGATAAAGGCCCAATTTCACGGTCTCACTATTAAGTCTTTGGTGTTTAAACAAGTAAATTAGTCAGTAAAACCTTTTTATCACGATTAATTAATAAATTTTTAACGCTTAAGAATTGTTCCAATTATTAGTCTAAAAATAATAAAAAAGTTAAAAAAGTTTTATCATGAGCTCAAGCCTGAAATTGTATTTTTAAGTGAATATGATCAAGCTGAACCTGTCTCATCTCTAGTAACTACGAGTTTTTTTAATTTAACTAAATTAAACCTGAAGTACAGTCAGACTTCTATTTAACGAACTTCCATTTTGCGAATTTTTTTGAAGAACCGAGAACAACTTGGAAATTTCTTCGTAAAATAACTTCTAAATAGCGAAGTGAATTTTCTATTTAGCGAACTTTTCTTTGAGATCCACTTATTTCCCAAAATATTTCTGAATATTTTAAACTTCTTAATGCATTTTATGGGGGAAATGATCTTGAATTGTTTTTTGAAGCCGCTTAACTTTTAGGGAAAGCAGTAAAATCCCTTTCCCTTTGCATTTTAAACAAAATTAACAGATTTTAATAGTAGCAATTAAACTTCAGAATGCATGTGGTAATGTATGCTTAAAATTATTTTTATAATAAATGCAGCTATAATTTTATACATAAATTTAGCCTTATTTTAGTTGAAAATGTATGTAGCATGATGGTGTAACACTGGGTAATGTTTTGCTCTATTCTTGGTTTCCATGTAGATTTCTTAGATGGTTAAGATTTATAAAATAAATAGTAGATACTAGTTTTCAAGATAAAGGTGTATCAATTGCTATTTTAATTATGTCTAGTGTTTATGAATTTAAAACCTGCTTTGTGTTGTTTAAGCATTTCAAAAGGTGATTTTCTATTTAACGAATTTTCCATATAACGAACTTATTATCGGGATTTAGCAACTTCGTTAAATAGAGGTCCGACTGTATATTTAAAGAGCTTTGTTTTATTGCAAGAAGATTAATTAAATTATCACCATATCAGATAAGCTCAGGTTTCTTTTCTTTTTCTAATATGTATATATTCATAGGCAAAAATGAAAAAAAAAAATTTGAGTATATCAAAGTGAAAAATATTTTAAAGATATACTACATAATAAATGTGTAGGAAAATGAAGTATGCTTAGTAAATCATTTTGTTACATAAAAAATTTATATTTTCTTTACTAAAACTAGTTTTATTAATTTTTAGGACCTAAAACTATATTTTTCTGGGCTCCTGCATTTAAATGGGTAAGTTTTCAATTAAGTTTTTCAAACTGTAATAATTGGCTATTTTGTCTTCTTTTAATAAAAATTCTATTGTTTTTCATATAAACATTAAAAAAAAGTTTTGTATTTCAGAGACACAGTACCGACTTCTTTTTATAGTATGTAGTATTAAAAAATAAAGTGGGCATTATTTTACTACTCATAACGGTGAGGAACAACAACAATTTAAATAAAATTCATGCTGGCTGTATTAGCTAGTTGTATTTTGATGCAGGCATTTCTAGTTTAATATCTGTGCTAGTTACTAATTAAATAATAAATTTACACCTTAAGGGTATGAAAATTTTTATAGGAAACTTTATATATAATATAATTATGTTCTTATTACTGAAAATCATATTTAGAAATCAATAATTTATTTCTGTCATTAAAAATCATTTATTTTATCTCACATTGTTAAAGTAAATTAGCTACATTTTTCTTATATATTTGTGTCAAAGTTCATATAAGCTATTTCCATGTTTCAATTGTTTAGAATAACCAGAAATTTTATTTTAAATCCATATTTCATGATATAAAACTATAAAATGCATTTCAAAAAGTTACTTGGTGAATAATTCTACTTCAAGGAGGCAGGCCTCGGTGATGTACATGGGCTATTGTTTCTAACTAATGTACATGGGCTATTTTGTTTTCAAGGTCTGATTGGTCGCTAAAGAAAAAGTTTAGGGAAAATCCGCTAGGTCTGCTATGCACAGACGTTTTGCGCTGTGTCTGTAGTTGGCCCAGGGAACGCTGAAATTCGCTGTTGTTATTTCTGGGTAAGTAGGGAGCATATAAATATGCTTCGAAAAATAGTCTCCCGCCAAATGTGAATTGTGTTCCGTCATTCGATTTCTGCA
The DNA here is from genome assembly GCA_949128135.1 of Parasteatoda lunata. Taxonomy (NCBI): domain Eukaryota; kingdom Metazoa; phylum Arthropoda; class Arachnida; order Araneae; family Theridiidae; genus Parasteatoda; species Parasteatoda lunata. Next base: position 58,128,240 of record OX421978.1, on the reverse strand, counting down.
TGCTGAAGGAAGCAATGCAGCTGAAATTTATCGACCAATGAGTAAGGTGTACAGAGAAACGTTCACGAGTGACAGCAAAGTGCGAAAATTGTGCAAGAACACTGATATTCACGATCAAGGTTTGATTGTATGCGTTATGCACATTACAGTGAGTTTTGACAATTAGATTTGTGATTCCTTTAATTGAATTCGTCTGATTCCACAGTTTTTTTATATCAACTTTTTATTATCATTTCCATTTTTTTCTGTCTCTCTACAATAATATCCAAAATAATTGAAAATTAATTTTATATTTTCTTTGTATTTTAAATGTTGTACAATTGTAAAATGTTATTGTTTTATAACTAGTGCTATTTTTAAAATATTTAGTGTCTTGTAATTGCTGGTATTAGTGATATGGCTAGACCAGCTGAAAAATTAAGTGCATCCCAATCTACTGCCTTAGCTGCAACTGGTAAGCATATAAGTTTTCTTATTCTACCAGAAATGTAATTTTAATTTTAAAAATATAATTTTTTCTGGTTAATTCAAAAGTTTTAATTTAGTAATTTTAAAATTTAGTATTAACTAATTTTTTTTTTAGGTGAGACTTTTTTTAATATTTTAATATAAATATTTAGAGTTGAAAATTGTTGGTCCCTATTTTCCTGCTTCTGTTGTAACATGGTGTGCACAATCTTTTTTCGAAGAAATTTTTGCCTTTTGAAGGTCACAACAGATTTAGTTAATATTAGTTTGTCTTAAAAACTAATAGACAAGATATTAATTTATTTTGGAATAAAAAATATATGAGTCTTCCCATTCACTCATTTGAGTTATTTTGTCTTTAAAATTAATTTATAACAAGTTCTCAACTTTCTTTGTTGAAAAATATTATTTTTTTCTAGATATAAATTGCTTACACCATTAAATAACATTTTATTATTTAATAAATTTATAATTTTTAATAATAATTTTTACATGTTTGGGTTAATGTTGAAATATATAAATCTTTTAATATGAGTGTCTATTTAAATTAGCACTGAAATTAATCTTCACACTTCGGAATATTAAAATTATAATTTAAGTTTTTTTTTTTTTTAAAAGTTTATCCAAATACGAGTCAATCTTGCTTATAACGATTCCTGTTTTAACGAGACTTCAGCTTTAATAAGGAAATCGGATATGTTTGGTTGCTTCAATGTTAAAACTATCGAAACATAACTCACTTTTTTTGAGTGAATATCTGTTTTAGCGAGTAATCTTTTTTTTAATTAATAAAATTTATTTCCTCGCCTTGAACATAAGGCTCGGTGTAACAATTTTCAAAAGGAGTAAATCAGGAAGAAAAAAGAAGTAGAGGACTTCAAAAGTAAGAAGAGAAAAATTTGAAAGTTATGTATCTGTCGACACCAATGTTATCACTTCCGGGATTTCTAATCTCAAGAATATTGCAACTGAAATTCAAGCAAAAGCTAACGAAAAAAAAAAATATTGACTGCAATGTTGATAATGACAGATGTGTAGATTTTCAAGTTAAACCACCCAAATTTATGCAATGGCATTTGACTACACAGAAAAATCAAAAGCAACAGTTTAACAAGGTACAGATATTTTTTGGGCAATGAGATGAACCTTATCTGAAGAACAATAACATAATACAGTAATAATAAGACAATTAAAAGTAATTTAACTTCTTTTGTACTGTAAAGAAATAAAATATTAGTTCTATATTTGAACTTTATGGTTTTTTAGCAAACCTATTTTTTACGAGCACTGGTTATGAGGAATAAAAATTACGATCCCTTCATGCTTGTTATAAACTAGTTAGATTATAATTTTAAAAAAATTTCTATATTTTTTTCCCTTCCAATTTTTTAGTTAACACTAACAGGCATTGGGCCACTCATTTTACATTCAAAAGCTGAAATTGCAACAACTCAATATCAATCCCAGCAACTCGCAATCAGCTAAGGTCTGATTTTATAATATATGTACTAGTCTATGTTTAAGATGATTTAAAAGTGTACTTACTCTTTGAAAATACAGTAAAATTGACAGAAAAGAATATTTTTTGACTTAATAATCTAATTAATTGCCACATATTTATAAATAACTTTTGATTAAAAAGTCATTACTACATTAACACTCATTTAAAAAGTATGATTTTATTTATTAAACTATATATGTATCTGTTAAAGTGTTTTTGTCACATAGTTCTAAAAATGTGGCAAAAAAGATAAACAAAATAACATGGAAGGGCTAAAATTTATAATTTCTTGCTAACTAAAATATTTCTGCTATGATTTTTATATTCTCTTTCCTTGATATATTTTCAATGTTTAAGAATAAAAATGTGTAATAATTTAATTCATTGAAAATACCTTTTTTGTAGTCAATAACTTAAAGTCAAGTATTTTTGAATAGTTTGAATATTTGTTCCAAAAAACAAATTAACAGCATGTAATAAAATTTGCGATAACTCTATTTATAATTTTTTGATTAGTAACAAATAAATAAAATAATATATAATTAATTACAGGTACATTTTCTGTAAGTCTCCGTTCATTTTTTTTAAATGTATTTTTTTATCAAAATTTTTCATAAATGTCTCTTATTAGTTTAAGCCTGTTAAATTAACTAAGAAAAATTTAAGGCAAAATTATAAAAAAAACACTTTAAGTATAATTAAATAACTCTTCTTCTTTATCAGTTGCTCAAAAAGAAAATTAGATTTATTTTAAGTACCATATTACATTGCTTTTCATATTACAGGTGTTTGATCAGTCCTAATTGAAAGCGTTGATAACTCTTATTGTTTTTAAATTCTTTGTTTTATCTATCAATGAATATAATAATGATGAATGTACATATTAATAAATTTATAAAGAAGTAGAAATTTTTTATTTTAAATCGGGAAAAGGGACCCAGAAATTCGGAAGTCTTCGAAACTAAGGACCAATATTTTATAAATTCTATTAAAATCAGTGTACTATCATAAAACAACCTATGAAAATTGTAGAGTTACACATGCAAACGTTAATAAAAATTAAAAAATTATGTACTGGTTAATAAAATTTTATGTATGTTTTATACACAACATTTAGATTTTAAGATGTAATGGTGAGTCAAAGTTAGTTTTCTTCCTTCTGTACATTCATTTTATGGAAACGTCTTAAAACAAAAAAATTTTGCGTATTATTCTAAGTATAAATTTTGAAAAATAATTAATTTTGTTTTATTTTTTAAAAACATATTATATTAATTTTCTAAAAAAACAAACTTATTTTAGGTATCATTTGGTCAAGATACTCCATGGTAATAATTCCTAAGAACTGGAGTTTATTTAGTGTGAATATCTTTGTAGCTTTAACTGGTTTATACCAATTGAGCCGTATATACAGGTATGAATTTTATATGTTATCTTTTTTGCATTCATTAAGGATTTGTTGAATTAAATCAGTTTAATTTAAGTAAAAAATACTTTTTCTTATAAAAAATATTGATTGGATGATATGTTATAAAATGCTTTGTAAATTTTTTATCTAATAATTTTAAAAAAGTAATAAATATTTTAATACAACCTATAAATATTTTTATTGATTTTCATTGGTTTAAAATTTATTCTAAATATATTGTAGTATATGTTTCAATTAGAAAAAATATAATATTGGTGTGTAATAAATTTCAGCACTTAGAGTAAGGCATTTTAAATATCTAATTATTTTGGGTAGGTTAAGTAACTATAACTAGATCAAAGTAACTTTGACTATACAGATATTGTCCAGACTTAAGTGTTATGATTCTCTATTTTTCTATTGTATCTAACTTTTACTGTGTACAAAAATTTTCTGTTTAAAGTAGGAAGTTTAAATCTTATTTTGTTTCTTTTAGGTACAAACAATCTTTGAAACAACCAGCAGCATAAAACCTTATTGTGTTCATTAGTATTTAAACAGTTATTTATTGGTTAATCAAATATTTAGATTCCTAAGTTTTTGAATGATTCATGTTATTACTAATAGCTTTTAAATTTGTTGCAGTTTTGTAATAATTTGATAAATTAAAATAATTTGTTGAGTTTTCCTTGATTTTATTTATTAATTATTTTAATGTGAAATATAGATTTTATAAAGTTGTATAATGTGTGCTTTAAGTTATTTCCAAAGGAGACAACACAGCATTCTTAAAAATGAAATAATTTTTCCAAAGCAAGTTTTGAAACAAATTTATTATTTTTTTAACTTGAAATGTTCCTGATAGTGATTTGGGTTGCACAATAAATATTCAGCCCAAAATAAATAGTTCCTTTCTATTATCTATTACATTTAAATTTATATTAAAGTTAAAAAAAAAGACCATTTTTTATTGTTGTAAGACTGTATGGGAAACACGTTATGTACAGTACACTTATCATATAAAGTGCACAAAGACCATGTAGAATAACTTTTGATCTAGTGATTGGATCTTCACATTCCAACACTCTATCTTAATGGTTTGAGGAAGTGACTTCTAATAAGTTATTAGTGCAGACGATATTTTAAGTTATAAAATCAGACACAAAAACATAGTGCCTCTGAATAAAGATTACTTTTTTTCAGTAGATTTGGATTCAAGTAGATTGGCTTACCTAACCCAATAATTGGATCAGGTGAGCGGTCCAAATTTAGGCCCTTTAATATAAATTTTATTTTTGTATATTTTACCATATCTTGATAAATTTTCAAGGTATATAAAAAAATTTTGTACACATAAAATTTGTTTTATCCATGCAAAAAGTAGCTTTTAGTAATAATTCATTATTTTTTATAATTTTATTTAATAAAAGTCAATTTCACTTTAAAAAATAATTTTGAATTATAATATTTACGATTCTTAAGGAATGTAATTATACATGGCAAAATACGACATTTGAAGAAAATTAGTCCAATTGTTCTTGAGAAATCGAATTTTAAGTACGAGACTTGTTTAAAATAAAAGTATCATTGAATACCTAAGAAAAGTAATGTTGAAACATTGTGAACATAATTGTGTAACAATTAAATTTAAATAGCAATTCTATTCTTTCAATTCTAACAAGAATTATTTCATTAAAAATATACCTTTCATTTCATTTTCTTACCTTTCTGACAAAACACATCCTCAGATAATTTCCTGCTTCAAATAGCCTCTAAATAATTAGATAATAAAATTTTTATAAATAAAAAATAGCTTCAGGTTTATAAGGACAAGATTGTAAAAAATATTTCATTTATTTTAAAGGCCGTTATTTTAAATTGTAGCTCACTGTTAAAGTAGTTCATTGGGGTGGATTAAAAATAATTGAAGCCTTATAATTCTTTTAACGATAGTGCAAACAAAAGTAGTAGAAGGTATGAATTTATAATTCGAAAAATTTCAAGGTAGTAGTTTTTCTAAGAGATAAGTTGTATCATTACTTACAGCTGATCATCAAAATCTATGATTTTTACAATTGTTTGAATTTTAAGCTTGTTTAGTTAGTTTAATTGCATAATGCGCAGTTCATCAAAATGCTTAGATGTGTGGTCACCTTTTTTTCCGATTCAGACCACAGTGAGCGTTTGGTATTAAACTTATGTTACATTTTTTTTTTTACTACACAAAAACTAGCTTTAAATTACGAAGGTTTGTACAAAAATGTAAAGGGAATAAGATAGAATAAAATAACAAAAAATATTTGAAAGTAAGTGCGAGAATTATTAACTTGATGCAAAAAATACAATATGGGTCATTCAGCAGGCCATGGGAATTTAACTATTAAGTTGAAATTTGACTTGCTGAAAAGGCCAGTTTTGTTTCTGAACTTAATAGGAGCTTCTTTTTTTAAATTAGTTTGAAAGTTATTGCAATTTTGAGTTATATTTTTGTGAATATTTCTCTCTTTTTTTAAACGCTACACTTTAATAAATGATATTTCAATATATATATGATTCGATTTAAACTTGTAATAAAGAAATATCATGTTTGGTCGATCTGTAGCATGCTAAAATAAAACACCAGAGTTAAATTTTGACTTTCTGAAAAAAGCCATCTTTATTTGTAAACATAACACGAGTTTTTTTCTCAAATTTCCAGTAAATTTATTACAAATTTAACTGCTCTTATCGTAAATTTCAGGTTTTTTTTTTTCGCTTTAAATATTTATTATTGTAAAAAATTTATTTTTCCCAGAATTCAAAGTTATTCAAAATTTAAATACTATTACCCTAAATTTTTTCTTTGCTTTATATACTGACTATATATTCATTGTTGTAGAAAATTTATTTTTCCCTCTCAAGATCTTTATTTAAGAGCTTGCAAATGAGTAAATGTCAATCAAAAGTATTAAAGAGAGAAAGATTATATGCTGACAGATGTAAACCTTAACATTTATATTGAAAGCTTTCAAAATAAAAAGAACTATAAAAATTTTCTCTTATTTAGTCACACACTCTGTAGTTCTTAATTTTTTTTTTTTTAAAGTACCGATGAATATTTTTCAAATCAGGCAATTGTAGATTTAATTAATAAATATGTATAAATAAATTGACAAAATTTTCTTACATAAAGTTACAAGAATAGTATATTTTGTAAACCAAATGTTTTGTGGAAAGTATAGACTTTTAAAGGGAAAGATGATGAATGAAAAGCAATTATGTGGGTTGGTGAGCAAATCAAAGCACTGAGTTTGGCAAATTAAGCGCTGGATTGAGCCTTCTAGTAACTTTTAAATAAACAAAACCTTTAATTCCTTTCAATTTTTTATTTTAGTTCATTAAATATAGTAAAAAAATAGTTATTAGTTTTTCAGTTTAAAAATAGCAAGAAGTTTTCATTCAAGTATTATTTTATTTATCATAAAAATTGCTAATTTTTTTTATTTTAAAAATTGCTATTTATTTTCAAAATTAAAATTTACATAACATCTAAATTCATTGCCTAATTTCCTTTTATGCTTAGGTATAAAAGAACAAGGGTGCACATTTAAATGCTTCATAGCTAATTCTTCCATGACTGCACCTGTAAAAAATTCAGAAATTAACAAGTCAATTTAAAACAAAGCGAAAAATTATATTAAGTTTTAATATTTTCTTAATGATAAGATATATCAATATAATATATCTTAATATAACATTGGACATAAATTACCACAATTCAAAACTGTGACTGTTAAGAAAACTCCAGGAATAAATTATTTTAAATTATATATTTCAGGAATAACTAATAAAAACAATCAAAAATTATATTTAATAGATTTTTAAAAATAACTAAACACTAGAAACAGTATTTTGCATTTAAAAAAAGCATTGAATATAGAAAAGGAAGAGTTTATAAAAAAATTCACCACCCTCAATCTGTCAAGAAAAAAAATTAAATGTTTAAAATTTGTAGTAAACATAAAAAAATTATTTGAGTGTATCGAAAGTTTTCTTAAGTAATAGTATTTATTAAATTTTTTTTAAAGCATCTATTAAGTGTCAGGGTGTGTTCAGTGGATGAAAAACTCATTTTATAATTAAAAATCTCGGAAACAAAGGACTATAGAGGAATAAAACAAACAAAATGTTTATTGTGAAAGCTGTAATAATTTTCGACAGGAATTTAGTTACAAAGGTCGAGGGATGACGCTGAAAGTCATCAATTAATAAAGTGATCCGTCTAGCATTAAAACATTGAAGGATTTAGTCTAGAAGATTCGGAGGTTTAATCCATATTCTATTGAACAACGTGCACTTCTGGACAGGAATATTAAAGTTTTCAAGAATTCTGTACAGTGCCACCTGTTGGAATTCTTTGTAACAATTCCGAAATTTTTACAATAAATATACCATTTGTTTCTGAGATTGAATTTTGAAATTAGTCAGTCATCCATTGGACACCCTGGATATATATAAATATATATTCCATTGTTACGAGAGTTGTAGCTTTAAAATATAAAAAGAAAAAGCCTCGTTTAGTTCAATAAAAATTTATATCTTGAAAAAAAGTAGCATACCTAGTGTAATTTATTCCCTCCTCAATATTAAAATACAAATTTCAATTAACAAATACATTATCTTACCAGTACACAGAATTATTTTCTTGTCTGTCAATATGGAAATCGTTTTTGCAAATTTCTCCAAACATTCTTCAGATAAAAATGGTGGATCAGCTACTACAACATCAAAATAAGAATGGAATTTTTTATCCACATTGTCAGGATATTTGTAATCGTAAAATACATATCCATTTGGATATTTCTCTTGAAATCTTTTATCATACTCAAAAAGATAAATTCCTTCAGCATCAGGACAGAACTTTAACAGTTTATGGTAAACCGATGGACTTGACACACAGGCTATTCTGAAATAGTTTAATACATAGGGAAATCATAAGGGACATTATAATTACACATCAGTGTTTCATATGTTCATTGTATGTTTTCTCTACAGTATATTTACTATTTCTTTTTTAATAATAATACTGAAAACATTATGCTCATTTTTTATTCTTTATAAAAAAAAAAAATCAAAATTACAGATAATTAAAATTACAGATAAAATTTATGCTTGGAAACTCGTTGGAAGAAAGACTATAATACCTTTTAGTTTCGACATGTTTTACAGAATTGAGAGCAGCAGTAGCAAGAAAAGTAGATGTCTCATCGTCATACCAAAATTGACTGAGCTCCTATGTAATAAATTTAAAAGTTGTTCAAAAGAATAATAAAAATTAATAAAATTTTTCAACTCTGTAGTTCACACTAAAAAGTTTTTTTTATACAATTATATTTTATGCTAAATTTAACAATTATTTTAAGTAATGAAATTATGTTTTATTTTTCTGTTTAATTAAAAAAAAAATATTTGTTGAAAGTAATATTTCTCTCTTCTGAGAAGTCTGCTTTTAAATATGAGTACTTCTGCATTTTCACAAACTACTATTGGGCTTAGTAGAAAATCTGAAAAATAGAAAAGTATTCAGTGTAGCAAAATTGCAGTAGTACTTTTAATGAAGAAAATTTTTTACATTGCCATTGTTAAAATTAGCTTCACAAGCCATTATGTATTATTATTTTTTATTTTTAATTCGTTAATAGTACAAAAAAAATATTTTAATGTTTGATAATACAAACCCATATGCATTCACAGAAAATTAGCCAAGGCCCACACTAATGTGTTTTGTTGCTAAATAGCTCAATTTGTAAAATACCTGAATCTAGAGTAGTAGCTGTAATGCATATCTACTCACAGAGCCATTGTAAAAATTTGCTTCAGAAACTATTATTTATCCCTTTTATTTTTGAAAATTATAAATTAACATAATTCAGGGTTAACTAATTTCGACCCATAAGCATGCACAAAAGGTAGGCCAAGGCTCATGTCTTTAGATGTAAAATTTATTCTCTCATAGTTCTCATAATTTAAAATTATCTGGACTTAGAACTGATTTTATAAAAATACATCGGATATCTTCCAACCCCTCCCCCCCCCAAAAAAAAGGTGGTTTTACCAATTCTTTTAGGATTTTATGTAAAAAACACAAAAACCCATGTAGGTTTAAATTTTTTTCTCCCTCCAATGCAAAGGTAAATATCATTGTAACTGTTATATCTATTTCTTTAAACATAATTAAAATCTGATTATCCATGAAATTCAATGGCAAGAGAATCATCAATAAGCAAATTCTCTAGGTAATCCACACAATACTTAAAAAATATTCCCAGTATGAGAGAAAAAAATATTTATTTGCAAGATTACCAATTTTTTACAATATTTTCGGCATTGCAATTTAAAACTAATCAACCAAAATATTAAAGATAAACCATGTGATACTCTTTTCAATAATTGAATATGAAACACTATCAAAAACACTCACTTTCAATCTTAAATTGTTGAATCGAAATTTGTCCTTATATTACAAAAGTTCTATTTTAAAGTTGCAAAATAGTATTTTGCGATTGCAAACAAAGGAAAAATGTTTAGAGAATGGATGCTAAACTTTTAAAAGAAAAAAAAAAAAAAAGGTTTTTCCATTGTTGAAAAAGGGCAAGTATAAATTTAAATTAACCTAATCCAAAAGTTTAAGACATAGTACTAATCAAGAAAAACCATGTGATACTCTTTTCAATAATTGAATATGAAACACTATCAATAGCACCTTCAAATTGAAATTGTTGAATCGAAATTTTTTGTTTGTATGCATTATAAAACGTAAACACAACTAATTTATAGATTTATGAACGAATCATAAACATTAATTAATTTGCCTAAGCTTTATTTTTATTGGTTTCATCAATTTGATGACTAATTTAAAGTTTGTGAGTTAGAATTTTTAACAATGCATCATACCATTTGCCATAACTTTTCAATGTCCTTATATTACAAAAGTTCCATTTTAAAATTACAAAACAGTATTTTGCTATTGCAAACGAAGGAAAAATATTTAGAGACTAGATACCAGTGTTTCCACTACAGCGCGAGAATCTCACTTATTTTTTTTCTTTTCTCGCATTAAAAAATGATTAACACGAGAAGTTCGCGCACTCTATTAATCAATTTTAAAATGCGCGAATCTCTCGAATTTTGGAAAAAAATTTCGGCTTCCGCCATACGACAAGTGTTAAGAGAAAAAAATTAGTCCTTTATAATAAGTTAAAGTTTGCTCTATTTTTAGCTGTTAATGAATAACCAAACTCCTCATCGACAATTTACAGCAATTTGTAAAAGTTAAAGTCTGTGAAAACTATGCTGGAAGACCTAACAAGAAGTATGAACATGGAAATAACTTCAACGAACTTCAGTATTCTATAACAAAAATAATTGAAAAGCCTATGATGGCAGATGTAGAGGATAGAAAAGTGTGTGCACAATGCTACAAATTTAATTAATGATTCCGAATAGTTCAGCATCTGTTGCAAGGTCATTTAGCACGCAAAACCGAATTAAAACAAAATATCGTAACAGATTGATTGATGAGCATTTGAGCAACCTAATGAGAATAGCTGATGAAAAAGTAGATATAGAACATTTTCCATATGATGATGCAGCAAAAATATTCAATGGTTTAGAAATTAGAAGATGTTAAAAGTATATTATAATTAAAGAAATGTTTTTTTTTTTCAAGTCTGTTCCTGTTTTTTTAATTTTTAGAAATTTCACTTAACTTTTTGAAATCAGTTTTTGAGAAAGGTTGAGAAATTCTCTCCCATTTTTTTTTCTCTAATGAAAACACTAGATACTATACTTTTAGAAGGGGAAAAAAAAAAGGTTTTTTTTCGATTGTCAAAGCAGGGCAAGTATGAACCTAATCCAACAAAAGTTTATGACATTGCTTGTTAGTAAGTAGTATAGCAAATGGACATAATCTTGATCTAATTGCTACATCCAAAACTTTGGTGGTCTGACTCCAATAATGCAGATTTTAAAACAATCAGGGTATTGAACTGGCAATAAAAGCAGAACATATAAAAAGCCAAAGCCCACCTTAGGCTGTTGTACTAATAATGATGTGCTGCAGCTTCAGCTAAAGTTTTGATATGAATTTTAGACATAAATTGGATATACCATATAACATGATTTAAAATATTCAAGCTCTAGAATTTTAAGGGACACAAGCATGAAACAATTAAAATAACTAAGGTTGTAAATTTTTATCAGAAGTATGAATTTAATACCTTCTACACAGTATTTATCTACTGCATTAGACACTATAACTAAAAGAAAATAATTCTAAATGCCAGTAAAATTGCAAAAATGTACTTAAAATAAATTGATTTCAAGAATCATCACTTCAATGTTTAAACTATGTTATTCTCTTTATTTAATTAGTTCTGTTATTTTATTTGGGGATAATTTTTTATTGATGTCTATTCCCACCAACTACTTTTTTTAAAGAGCCAAAGGGTTTTTTAACCGGAAATTTTTTTAAAAGAAAGATGTAGTGGTTTGCATGCATAGAAGTGTCTACGTTACACCCTTCAAGATGATTTCCTTCAGTGATATTTCTTTTAGTTTCTCGCTTTCTATAATCCAACTGTAACAAAAATTTGGTGATTTTTTTTTATATCGATAAGCAGGAACCTACAAGGAAATTTTCCTTTTAGTTCGCCTTCTTTAAATTCGACCAGCATAGAAAAATAAAATTTTCTACACATTCTGTTAATAAAAAAATTGTGGGTTTACTTCGATATAAGTTATCACACAAAGATATAAACTAAATTAGTCCAATGCCGAGTTTATTATATATAGAAGTAAAGGGATGATTTTTTTTTATTAGTTCAGTTTTTTAATTGCGACATTGAATGTTTAAGTTGTCAATCAAGTTAATCAATAATTCAAATATAACATTATTTAGGGCACAATAGTATAAACTTTAAATTACCCAGTCTTCTTCGAGTAAACTATCAGAGGTGCTGTTTGAAAGTGTTTGTTCAAGCATAAATTCTTGTAAAGCTTTCATAGCTTCGGCGGATAAACCGATATCATCACTATCCATGGTTCAATGCGTAAATATATATTTCAAAATATTGATGAAAAATTAAGAATAAGATAGTAAAAATTTATATATCTATTCGCCCTCTTATTTGGTTATTTTTTTATGCCAAAAATTTTTTGAAGACTACCTCATGTGGTGATGTTTTTTATATTCTGTTTGTCAACAAATCTCTGTCCGCTTTTTCTTCCTCTTTGCTGCAAAGTGTGCAGATATTAAAATTGTTGTTTTACCTAACCTTCTTGATTCTTGTCTATTTCAGACTTTGACTACACGGATTAAACTGTTGAAACATAAGCAGCAGTTTCCATGCAAGTTAAATGTTTTTTACGAACGAAAAGAATACATGATTTTTTTGTAGACAATAAAAAAAAACTGTTGTCGATAAACTTATTTTAATTTTTTTTCCACTAAATAAAACATTTCAAAATTAAATATTAATTTAAATATGAATTAATATCGGATGATAATTTAGTTATTATTCCTTCATGAGAAGGAAAAAGCAACTCAACCTTACTCTAATTTGCCTCAAGAACGAGCACGTTCGTGTTACTTTTACATTTTTTGTTAATTAAAATTAAAATTTTATACTTCATTTGGAGTAAAACGGTATAGTAATTTATTATTTTTATAAAGAATTGTTTTTAAAATAATTTATGTGATTATATTAGTTATCAACAATGATTATTTCCTCGTCTCCGGTTATGCAATTGACTGATTTGTTGAGCTAGTCGAATTGCTTTAATTAGATTCATAATTATGTGCAATAATTTTCTTTTATTTTACTCTGCTATTGTTTTTACAGTACATACTTTTATTTTTAACATCAGTTGTTATTTCATTAAAAAGAAGGGGAATACATATCCTCCAACATTTAAGTTTCATACGAAATACATTTATCAGTGGTAGTCATAAACCCAAGATTTTGAAAACAAATTTTATTTTCTTAATAAAATATCAATCAAAATTTTGATCACTGACTATTGCTTAATCTGATATTTAATATATATCTATTATTTATAGGAAGTGGTCAACAAGTCTATTTATTATTGAATAAAATATTAATGCATTGCCTTTGCTTGCTACCATAGCAAAACTTTTTCCTAAGACTACAGAAATAAACGCGTGTTATTTGTCAATTAATTACTTTCTGCTAACAATCATAGTTAATTCTCAAGTTTTAATCTTCATTGTTTATTTAGTGTGGTAGTTTAGTAATTGATAAATTTTTATTTATTTGATTAGATTTTCCTTAAATTTTTATGTAATAAACATCATTTATCTGCTCGCTTATTTATGTCGAAGGAGATATTTCTGTTTCGTGATCTGTGGCAGAATAATTACTAAGTAACTTCCAAGCATGGGTGCCACTCATCAGTCCTGAGACAAAATTTCGTCATTTAATCTCTTTTTCCAAATTAATTATTGCAAAGTTATCTATGATTGATGTCACACCAAGTTTGGGATTGATGGAAATTCAATTCAATAAACAAACCTTGTACTATTGTATCGAAATTTGTTTGTATTCATTTTCCTGTCATGTTTTAAAATGCTGAACAAAGTTAAGATTATTTAAAAAAAAAAAATATATTAATCAAGACAGGAGAAGATATAATGAAGCAAAAAAGAAAAGTTTGTGGATCCAGTGATTGGTGCAAAAAGATTTACAAGGTTAACACTTATTTTAAAAAATGAAAAAAAAAAATCAAATTATTTATTATGGAAAGATAAATTTTGGTGTCAGTGAGCTATAAATTTCTGAAAAATTCTGGTAAACATTGCTAGATCGTGTTAATTGGTCAAAAAGTATGTTCAGTCTTGAAACCTTTAGAGTGGTACTGCTACCGAGCAGTGGCCACAAAAAACTAATATAAACTCGCTGAAGAAAATAACTTATAGCAAGGGGGGATTTCCAATATCGTGGTCTGTGGCAGAGTAATCGCTAAGTCGTGATAACTTCCGTTTGGCGATCTCGAGAAACAAACAAAAAACACAGTTCATCTGTTAGCACGAAGATTTCTGTATCGTGCTGAGGTGCAAAATAAATTTTAAACTGGCAAATTAAAAAAAGTAACACATTTACTAATTTAAAACTTATTTGCCACCTTGATGATTATAGTTTGCTCGCCAGATCAGAATACGAAAATATCCACTCTAGGAAATCCTCTACATGTTTTTTTTTTTTAAATTTTTTGCCATTTACCATCAACCTGATGATTGTAACTAGTGTGGCTTATAGCAGATCACAGTACGGAAATTGTATTAAGATCTTTGTCAACTACTAGCTCCAAAGCGTCAAATAGAATTTAAACTTGCCACATTTTTTTAATATATATAACATGTTGAGTTTACTTGGTGACTTATACCCTTTGAATTAGTTCACTTTTGTGTTTTTTTTTTAGTTTCTCTTACAGCTCCTGTAAGTTGCATAGACTCTGTTATTAATCTGCCACTAATCACCCAGAGCTCATTCTAGGCAGGGTAAACAGGGCGCAGCACCCTGTTGCCCTTTTAGTCAAAAGAATTCACACTGTTGCCCCTGAAGTAAATTAGCGCCCTGATATAATACTCTATACCCTTTTTGCCCTTTCTTTCCTCAACCCTTTGTTTTTTCCCCTAACTCTACTATAGATTTCTTAAACTTTTTTTATTTTCAACTCTTTTTATTTAGTTTGTCATTGCTGTCAATGCATAGATTTATATGGGAAAGGAAAAATAGCCATCACACCCCCTTGTTGCACTTGTCTTTGAAAGTTTGCAGTTACTTCCACTATCAGTAAATCATAATTATTAATAATTTTAATTATTAAATCATACCTACAGACACTTAGAAACATACATTTATTATTTTATTAATATATGCATGCATTTTAAATAAATCACTAAGCTAATTAGCCCATTTACTCAATATATATGTTAATTTATTAATAAAAATTAGTAATTAATATGATTACTTTGCTATTTTTAGTTATTCTTTTACTAATTGACAATGTTCTTTAATAGAACGTATAAAGCCCATAGAAATTATTGCCTTTTTTGAATAATAATGCCCTTTTTTTAAACTTTTGCACCCTGCCACTTTTTCTGCCTAGAATGAGGTCTGAATCACCTTCTTATTTTGATTCAGAATAAAATATTCTAAGTTTGACATCATGAATCCTAGATAAGCAGACGAACTTTTATATGAAATAATAAAATGCTTTATAAATAAAATGTTATGTTTTTTAGCAAAGATTTGTTTTACTTAGGAATTAAAAATAATTTTGTCTAAATTTGCTAACTTGTGATCAATATATTCTAATGATTAAATTAATTTAGTTCTTTAAAGTTAAGAGATTCTGAAATGGAAAATAGAAAAGAATAGAATTTAAAATGGAAAAAAAAGAAATTATTGCTTTGAATCTTTTCTATAGGTTTGACAATGCATATATTTTTGAGAGGACAAGAAACACACTCTTATGAGGTGGGAGATGAAAAAATTTCTCATTTAAAAGTAAGTTTATTATTTTTTAGTGCTATTTTTTATTACTAAACATTTTATTAGAGTAAAATATGAAATACTGTACATGTAGAGAGTATTTTAAAATTATAATATGGTGAAAACTTTCAAAAGGTATCATAAAACTCCAAATTTAAAGATGGATGTCTGTGGCAGATTTAGTAATGTTTTCAATCTTGTCATACGGATCGCACTCTGTAATGGAGTGCAATCCCGGATCCCACACTGCAATATTTCATCCATAGCTAAATCCCGCAAAGAATTTGATATTCCACACTTTTTAAAAGATTTTACTATAACATTTGAATCCACATTTTACCAAGCGCCTTGTATCATTTGACACATGACGTCTGAAATTCATGTTTGTCATCGGTTGGCTTATGCTCCCAACACACTAGAAATATGCGATCTCTTAATAATAAAAAATAGTCGACCTATACACAATGATGTACCGTAAATCAATGAAGGGGAAAATGTCATTGACCCTGTAATTTCTATTTCATTAAAATCCATATTAAATTACACCCTAGGTTAAAATTTTTCTGTTTATCTACAAGATACATGCCTGAATGACATTTGAAAGGCTTATGGTTTTCAATTGCATTTTAATAAAAGCATAAATATTTCTATTTTGAACTGTTGAAAACAAATCATGGTAAAAATTTATTTATTTTATTCTTAGTATAAATTAAAAGTAATAGGGTATTACAAAAGGATTTGTGTATGACATTATGTGTTAGTGCATTTCTGTTTCATTCTTTTCTCTTCATTTCTTCTCGAAAATACAGTATAATCAGGAAACTGAGAAGTTAATCTCAAAAATTTTCTTTCGAGAATTAAGATTGATTTTTATTTTTCTGTTTTGCTTTTGTATATACTCTTGTTTTTGTAGCATTTTTATGATAGTGCTGCATTTTTATAAGCTTTTCAAATAGATTATATTTCTTTAAACTTTATGTATATACTTTTTTTTTTTTTTTTGGAAACTTATTTTTAGCATTACATTTGCCCTTTTTTTTTTCCTACTTTTTTTAAAAATTTCTATTACTGTTTTATCTTAACTATTTCTAATGGATAACTATTAAATTTTTTTCACTTTACTCCGCACCAATAATACAGTTAAGTTTTTATTAATTTTCAATAACTAAACTTTGATAAACATTATTTATATATATAAATAATATTTATCAATGATTTTGTTTTTTAAAGAAAATGTTGCTATTTGGCTGTTTTTTTTTGACTGAATATTCAGTTATTTGGCCAAATCACTATTCGTTACATCTCTACTGTTTAATAGTCAGTTACTTCAAATTATCTAATACAGAATTTTAACTTCAAAATATTAAATCCTTGATATCGGTTCAGATAGTCAACTTTGAAGTAAGACCGACCTTCGAGTTTATACTTTCACAAAGTTAATAAGATTAAATTGCGACTCAATAGAAAAACCTATCTATTGTTACCATAGTAATTGCTTATTATTTTATGTTAGATGATGCTGTCACATACATCATTTTAAACCTTAAAATGGGATTCTTACATTTCATAAATTATTTATAATCTTTAAACCAAGGAAGCAAAATTATTCACACAAATTAAAAATAGTATATAAATATATAATAGCTAAAAAAGAAAATATAACAGAAAACCATTCTGCTATTTTGCTCTGTACTGAACTAGCTCAGCTTTTTTCAAAAATATCAGATTATAACCAATTTAAGATCCAACCATTACATTTGTCTGTATTTGTAAAAAATTAATATTTTTTGAAATTCTGAGGTAAATAAAAAAAAAGTTTTGTATGCCTTTTAAATGTTTAATTTTGTAGTTACATCTGGTAATATTGTAACCACGTGAAAAAAAAATAAGAATGTTCATTTATTTTAATATTTGTGTGTACACTTGTTTAAAAACAATTAAATTTATTAGTCATCTAGGTATTTTTAAATCGAATCTGGACAATATTTACATTACACATATTTTTGTTTTCTTGTGCAATATACACAAAAATAGATCTTCTTTCTTGTTAAAAATATTATTTTAATAGGGATTTGCTTTTATTAAAAATTGACTAATCTATTTTCTTTTTCTTTATGTTTGTAGAGTCTTATTGAAGAGGTTGATGGTATTGATAAAGAAGAAATTGTTCTTTACTTCGGTGGTTCACCTCTTGAAGATGACCAAAGTATATCAGAATGTTTAACTGAAGGTGCAACAGTTGATTTCAGTGTAAAACTTAGAGGAGGTATTAATATAACTACTTTTTTTATACCCTGCTATGATCTATAGTCCTTAACTTAGTGTATATTTTAAATTGCAGGGTCATTTAAAAAGATAGACCAAGTTTAGTTAATTTGTATTTAATAGAGTAGTATGAATTACAATTGTTAAAATCTGTCCTTCCGTTGCTGTACGACCTGCGATGAAGCATGTCTTGTGTTACTTAAAGCAGTAGTTTAGTTTGTTGCGCTATATGATAATGTTCAACATTGTTGAAAACAGTAATTCAAGTTATTAACAAAAAAATTGTATTGATCCTTTTTAGTTTCTTCTATTTTATCCCGTTAATTATATTTTGTCAGGCTTCTATTGCCCTGGGAAAAAAATAGATTTTTTTCCTGGTGCAAAGACTATATATTATAATGAAAACATTTATTTAGTAGGCATTAAAAAAAATTAAACTATAAATCAAATTAATAATAAGTAATGATTGACCATTTTCAAAAGAAATAGCCTGATAATTTTTTATTTTATTATAAAATCTTTCTTAAGTCTCCCAGACATCTGTTTTTCGAGCAAGCCCCTCTTTCTTTGCTTTGAAAATCATCACCCACAAAACTTCTTAGAATAGATGTTCGTAAATTTGATGAGATAAAATAAATGAATAAGTGTGTTGAGCAGTCAGAGGACATATCAATTTTATTCTGTTACTCTGTCTAGGTTAAATATTTGAAACTATCTAGTGTATAAGCAAAATCGCTTAAATCTTTAACTTTTTATCAATAAAGAATTATTTTAACAAGTTTTTTTAACAGTGTTAATAAAAGGTAGTAACAACCATTTTTCTGGATTCACCTAAAGTTATATTAAATTATGACTGTGTCACAACCTCCCTCGATTAGACTATTGTCCTTTGCGCTTCCTATTTTGTTATTTTTGCGTTTCCTATTTTGTTATTTTATTGAGGATGCATTTGACATTGATTTAATCTGCATTTGGAGTTTTGACTAGCATTGAGTTAGTTCTACAAATTTCAACTAGAGTTATGTGCTGCATATAATTTTTTGTATTGGCACATTTTGTGACATTGTGAGTTTAACTTTCGTACCTCAAATTTATATTCTAAACAAGCATCAATAAATATGTTCATTGACTATGCTTGTGATGTCGCTTGATAAATTGTTCAAAACTTAGTAAAGCCTGGATCATGTTGAAACGCAGTGCCTGCTTACCTCACGCTGTAAATAACGAGAGAAAATGTGGGTTCTAATTTGTTTGTAAGGACTAATTGTCTTCTATTTTCTTAGAAAATGTTTTGAATTTTTTTTTTTAAACGGTGCACTAACTTTTAAATTAGTTTTTTAAAAGAACTGGTAAAATAAAGTCACTTTCAAGATTCAATGAAGATAAGATAAACTTTTACCCTGAGTAAATCTTCTTTACAGTTAACTTTTCAATGTTTGTTGACTTTTCAAAGCAGAGCTGTCTGTTTTGACTGACTAGTATTGATTTATTAATAGTTAATTATTTGACTGTTTTTGCAAAAACTTTTGCATTCTATTTTATATTAGTAATATATTGATGTGCCTTTTGAATTAATTCTTTTTTATGAATACTTCCCTTCTCTTGTTTGATTAGGCAAAGTTCACGGATCATTGGCTCGTGCTGGAAAAGTAAAAGGCCAGACACCAAAGGTAAATTTTGTTAAATTATATTCATTTTATATTGATACCATAATTGCCGTTATCCTTGTCTTTATCATCTACTAATAGTAATAATTTTAATGCAATTTAGCATTAAAATTATTTAGCATTGCATTTTTTTTATTGCCTTGAAAACTCTTTTCAATTAATTTTTCTTCTATTTCATCATTAAACAGGTTGAAAAGCAAGAAAAAAAGAAAAAGAAGACAGGACGTGCCAAGCGAAGAATGCAGTTCAATAGAAGATTTGTAAATGTAGTTGTAACATTCGGCAGAAAGAAGGGTCCTAATTCTAATTCGTAATTTATCATGGTGATTTGGATGACACTTGTAAATGTTTAAATAAATTTTTTGTCATCTATTTGATGTCTTTTTTCCCCCCAATGAAGATCAGAAATTGCATGTATTTTCTTTCCAGTATTTCCTTGCATAGCGTTTTTAAAAAGTATTTAAAGGTGCTTAATTTTCAATTTTTGTTTTTAAAAGCCCTTGAAAATGCTTTTTTTATTGGGTGTTTTTAAAAAGTGCTGAATTTTCCCTCTTCCAAAATGAGATTTTTTTTCTTCACCATGTCGATTTTCACCAGGGGTGAAAGTTTTCTGTATATTGACCGATTACTGTCTAAACCACAAGATGGAGCGAAATGGAATATTACTATAATTAAATTCCAAGTTAGTTTTTTTAATATTTTATGCGATAGACAGATTTAGTGGGAAAAGTCCCATACGACCAATTTATAAATATAGATATACTGTAAAGATAGTTGTGCACATGCAATATGTTTTTAATCAATATATTTTGATTTTAATAAGCATTGTAGACTTAACATTTATTAAATATCAACATTTTGTTGAGTATTGTTTTTACTACTGAACTGTGTTTAGGTTGAAAATTGTTTTTGTTATTTATTAACTTAGTTATGTTAGTATAATTTGATCAAGAAAAAGAGTTCTTTTATCAGGATGATGTAAAATCTTTGAAAATTTTTTTGCATTTTGTTAAAGTATATAGTGCTTAAAAATATTTTTTGAGTGCTTATTTTTAGTTGAAAGATTTGGCTATGCACTCTGATACATGCTTTTAGTCGGTTTTCTTATTTTTAATATACTTGTATATCCAGGGATGGCAAGTTTCTTCCACAATGAGAAAAACTGATTAAAGGCAATAGGTTACTCGTTTCTTACAGCCCAAGCAAAGAAATGTGAATTTTTTTTTAAATGTTTATAATAAAATTTTAAAGAAATAAAAGTTATATTCTCACCTATTTAATCATCCTTAAACAATGAGTAAAGTAAAGAATTTTTTAAGAAATTAAAACAATTGTAATTTTCAATGTTTTACGTAAAATATTATAGAGCTTAATTATGTAAAGAACTGTTTAAAAAATATTGTAATGAAAATTTATAAAAATCAAATATTGGATTCACAATTACAAATAGTAAACTAATTTTCATAACCAGGTGCTTAGTTAGAAACCTAAGAAAACTTAAAAAATATGCTATAAGTATTTCTCAATGGATATTTATAATACAGTAAGACCTCGATTATTCAAGCTAATTGGGACCGCTAGTACCTCGGATATCGGAAATCTCGGTTAATAGAAACCATGTATACAAACCTTCCGTGCTTGCGAATTTAACTACTTTTAAAGTAAAAAACAATAGAACGTTTTTTAAATGGAAAAATAAACATATATGAACTTATGTTTCACAGCTAAAAAGATTTAAAAAGAAAATAAACTCTATCAAAACAACTCGAATCATCTGTTAACAAAGCGTTCATGGATGTTGTCTTCTCAGGGTGTAATATTTCTTGGAAGTTGAGTGCTTATGTGGGGAAGAAGTGCCTGTAACACGGACAACGAACTAAAATGAGTATAATTTTTTCCAAGCTCATTTTGGAAAAGAGGAAAAAAAAAGGGGGGGGTTGGACTTTGTTATTGCCTCGGTTAATCGAAGTTCTACTGTACAGATTTTATGTTAGGCATGCCCTTCTTTATGAAATAAGCCTAGGAATTTTCAATAGCGAATTTTAATTTCTTTATCACAGGATTTTCATTTTTAAATCGATTAGTTACACAGGATTAAAAACTAGTTATTGTTAAATAATTCTGTTTTTATTCAAAAGGTTGTTAAAAACAAAATTTATTTAAAAATACATTGGTATTTTGTTTAAAAAAAAGACCACTTAAATTTTAACTAAGTGATATTTATCAGAAAATTCTGTCTTTAAACAGAATAAATAAACTAAAATTAATATAAGTACAAATATATTTCCCTTTATAAGTATACATATTTATTTAGGGAACAAAAGGATATTAAAATTAAGTTGTACATAGATTTTAAAACTGGACAATGTTAATACATAACATCAAAAAAGTTATTTCTTTTTTAAAAAATAAAATGTTAAAAACTATATATTAAGTTATATTAATTAAATTAGTTCTATTTATTAAATTTATTTATTTATTTGTTTTAAATTTCATTAAGTCTTTTTTTTTTTTTTTTTTTTTTAGTAGTATTGTTCCATAATTTTATTTCTCCCACTTTGTCTAGTTTTTTCCACTGGAAGAAATAGGGTTTCTTTCAGAATAAATTCCAACCAAGAATAATAGAAAATATTTGTAATTATTTTTTTGAGCTTTATAAAGAATCATAGTAAATATTAATAATCACATAAACAATTATATTCATCAATATATCATAAAGAATTATATACCTTGTCAATTATTAAAATTTAGAACAAAATAATATATACTTGGTGAGCACAGATTGCCAGTAAAAAAATATTCCATATTATAATGGTCAATTTAAAGCTTGATTTTTGAAATGCTGCAATGATGAAATGCTGCATTAAATGAATGTATTGCAATACAAAAATATGCAATACATTCATTTAAAAATTGGCGATCGAAATGGGCTGCAGGTGGCGTAGAGCAGAACTCTCTACCTATGGCAACACTTCTCATGCTCTCCTCATTAGGGTGTGGAGAGTCATAGAGGAAGGAAGTATGTTAGTTTCTCTTGATTTTCTTATAAATTAAAATATTTTAAGTTGGAAACTATATGGAACTGAAAACTACATGAAACATAGTTCTAAAGACAAGCATCACGGAAATTTAAAAAAATATTTATTAAATAAAAAGGGAAAATGTAGTACATTCTTATACAACTGAAAAGAGGAGGAGAGGTAAGGGAGGAGGGCCAAAGGCATGAAACCCTTTTCCCCCCAGATGGCGTATTCGACTGTTGCGATCGCCAATAAAAATCTTTTAAAAACAGTTTTTGCATTTTAATTAAAAAAAAATTTTCTGAAGTATTGATATATAATAAAAATAAATTGAAATATTTTCAAATTCTTACTTGGTAAGTGCTAATAAATTAATGTACAGAATAGGAAAAAAGTTTTTTTGTTTAATTTTAATACGATCCCTTACTTTTAAGAGCGACTTCGTAATTGCGTTCGTCAATCACGCACAAGCATTATTTGAGTTGCCTGTAGGCAAACTACATACAGATGTAAGCAGTCGGAAGCTTATATACATTAAATTATCAACTTTCTTGTTTTGAAATAATCTGTTTTGTCCTCTGGTTGTTCTTTTTGATTTCAATATTTAAAAATGATGTTTTTTACTTTATTGAAAGTCGGAAAGTATCCTTTTGAAGTAAGTAATTTTCTACTTTCACAATAAGTAAGATTTAAATCGTTCCTATTGTTACTTTAAATGAATCTTTATATTGAACGAATGTACAATTAATGTAGAATCTAAAGATTTTACACTAAGAACATTCGACTTAAAGTGTAAACATTTTAATAATTTTAATTTAAATACACGTGCAAAGTTTTCTGCCTATCGGTTAAAGGGATATCAGTATCTGAATATCCCTTTTAAAAATACCTTTTTAAACTTCTAAAATAAATCATTAATTTTTTGGTGTTTATGGGGGTGTCGATAGTCTTTCGGTGTTTAAAGAATGTGTGTTGATAAAAAGTTGAGAACAGCTGCTTTAGTTCGAATTTACGTTTGATTCAATACCAATAATGAAAATAAAAAGTTTGATGCTTTTAACAAAAAACTTTCATACAATGTTGAAATTCGAGCAGTGTGCACGAAGTTTTTTAAGTTTCCGGCGGGTAAAACTTTTTCTTAAGAAAATGCAAGTTATTTGAAAAATCTAAATTTGCAGGCAGTTGAACTGGTCAAATTTCAAAATTTATAGTAATTTTGGTTTTGTATTGAAAATCATGATCAATTATTTATAAATTTTTCTTCTCTTTTAAATTGATTTCAACGTGTGTTGAAAAAGTTTAGGGATTTTGCATAGTATATAGTATGCAAGATAACTACATGTAACTAAACAAGTTATTAGTCGTGTCTTTATATACATTACTTGCTATGAGTAACATAATTTTATAACCTCTCTTTAAAGAACAGCCTTATCAAAAATATTTGTTTTTATGTTGCCAATTTTGATTAATAACCAGTGCTTATCATTGCTTATTTTTTAGTCATTTGGATATAATATGCTTGGTAAATTTTTAAAAATAATGCTTATTTCAAGTTTTTAAAATAAGCATTCTATTTCTAGTTTTATAAAGGTTTTTTGATACTAATCATACAAGTTTTTTACTTAGACAATTACATTTGAATCTTTTTAGGTTCGTAATGGATTCCTTTGCCTATATAGAATGTGTGTGAATGAAAATAAGTACACTCACCAGTCTTCAAGTATGCTACACATTTTTTTCCTATATAAATCATTAAATAATGATATTTTATTTATAATACCAGGGATTAGTATTTACAAAGTCACTGGAATCCAAACTTTAATGACTACTCATAGTTTCAGTGACTTGTAGCATTTAGCATATTTTAGACAAATTTTAAATTTAAAAAAGCTTAAGTTTGTCATGATAATGGGGGAGACCTAATGTTTTATTGGTTTCGTTCATAGGATACTTTGTACGCTATGAAATTCTGCATTTCCTTAAATACAATATGCAAAAAATAAAAAACCCTGAATAACTTGTGATCTAATGATCAGCGTTTCACATGATCAGACTCACACTTTATGGTTCACATGGGTGATCTCAAATATGTAAATTAATTAGTGCAGGTGATATTTTAAGTTACAAAATCAGACAAAAAACAACTTATTTTCTCTGAATAAACATAACCTCAAAATGGTATGTAATTGCAAACTGGGAAATATGGTCCCAATAGTTTGGTCAAGAGATTGGTCCAAAGTTTGGACTCCTTAATGTTGCATTTACTTTTTGCTTATTTGACTATATCTCGGAAATTTTAAAGTAAATTTAGATATTTTCTACGTAAATACAGGGGTCTGTCCTGGCCAAATTTACTACCATTTAGCAGTATCTTCACAAATTCAACTTTATGAAAAAACAAAATAATTTTTCTTAAAACTTTATTTTTGTATCTCGTAAGAAACGATAAATCCATATTTTTGTGTTGATTTTTTTTAATATAATTTTTAATTTTTCACAAATTATGTCTAAATTTTCGCAAAGTAGGTAGCTCTCCGAAAAACCTAGGCAGACCCCTGAAATATAAAATTTATTTATCCTAAGAAAATTCCACATGAAATTTTTCTTTTTGTTATAATTATTTATTATTTTATTTAATAACTGTAAAAAAAATGTTGTTATGGTACAGTAAAACCTCTTTTTGTGCGTTCCTTTTTTATGCGATTTTGTTTTTGTGCGATTGGTTTTGTGCGATTTTTTTATGAATCTTAGCGGCGTTAGCGCCAGTTTATGTTTACTATCAATGTACATATATATGTTGTGGGCGAACTCTGATTACGTGGCCTCCTTGACAACGATGTATCTGGACTTCGCGATGCTTTGTTCATTTATTTTAAACAATCTCCTGACAAGGCAGAGTCAGTTACGTACATATTGTTGCTCGACGCGAGAACAGTATATGCTTCGTATTCAGAGTTTTATACACGATTCACGTGATTAAGGATTCATTTTATAGTGAGATTAAAGATAAATAAATTAGTTACTTTTGTTTCTATTTATATGTAGTTTTAATGATTTTTATTTTATTTTTAGACATAAGTACTCCCTTAAAATGAATAATTATAGCCAAAAGAAAGTAAAATGGCAGACAATTCCACTATTTAATGTATAATATGAAAACTTTTCCAGGTATATGTACAATGAAGAATTAAATATTTTTACAATTTCTTTAGGTCTAATTTAATTATTTCATTCAATTGAAGGCATTCTCTCATCTATTTCATAAATCATTGATGTATTCACTAAGTCGGACTTTTTTTATGCGATCCCTATCCACCGCATAAAAAAAGTTTCCGGTAGTATAACGTATAAACTTGTTTATTACATGTAAGAATTTATAAAATTTTCGAATTTTTTTGTGCGATTTCTTTTATGCGGTCCCTATCCACCGCACAAAAAAAGGTTTTGCTGTATATATAATTTTAAAGAAAGTAATTTTATGTAGTGAAATACAAAATTTGAACAAAATAAGCAAATTCTTAGTACATGACTTTTTATTATACAAAAAATAAAATTAACATTAAGGGGTTCAAACTTTAGGCTGCTCTCCTGACCAAACTATTGGGACCATGTTTTGCAACTACTAGTCCTAAATTGCATATACTGTATTTTGAGAGTAAGGATTACAAATAATGATATGTACCATAGAAGTTACTTTTTTGTGTCTGATTTCATAACTCAAAATACTGTCTGCACAAACTAATTAGCATACTTGAGGTCACCCACAAAAATTATTAAGTTTGAGTCCTAGTATGTGAAAATCCAATCATTAGGTCAAAGTACTAGTTCATGATTTTTATTTATTTATGCAAACTATGGTTCCAAAGTGAGGCTAGTACCCAATTTCTGCAGCAATTATTTTTGATAATACTGAATATTAAATTTAGTTTATTAAAATCAATAACTTCCCACTGAAAAGTTCATAAAATATCGCAATATTAAAATGTGATTATTTTTAAGTTTGCAGTTTGTGTATTTCAACCTTTACATTTGTTAAATGAATAATTAATTGCTAAATTAGACATTGTTTAAGTTTTTCAAAATTTAGTTTGATAATGAAATTTTTATACAGTTTCAATTTATGATACAAATACTCGTCATAAATATACTGGAAGTTGGTTTTAAACATATTTTAAAAAAATAACTGAAACTGCAAAATAATGTGAACGGAAAGAGTCCATCAAAATGTAAACTTTAAGCAAGAATGTTGAGTGCGGAGATTAATCGGAAGAAACTTTCTTAGCAAGATTTGCGTAATTTTTTTCCCCTTCCAAGTGGTCCCAGGGAATAACTAAAAAGACCTAAAATTTTTTTTAATTTTATTATTATTATTATTATTTTAAAAATTTTATTAAGTTTGAAAGTTAGTTTTTCAACAATCATCCATTTATTTGTTTTCTTTTAAAGTTGAATAAATGCCTACAGAAGTTTCTTGAATTTTCAATTACTAGTTGTTTGAAAGTCATATCCTCCAACTACTGTGGAATTTCCATATTTTTATGAAATATTTTTTCATATGGTAGCAAAGGTAATGTTTTAATAGAGTTTAGTAAATAATGATTCACAAATTTTTTTCCTCTACTATTTGTAAATAAGGAGCTGCAATGGCTCAGTGGTAAAGACATTGAATTGTCATTGTAAATAACTGGAGTTCAATCCCAAGCCCATCCAATGTTATCACATAAGTCACAATCATGTCATTAGTCACAAAATTGTGGAGTCACATAATATTAAGTTCTGATAAAAGTTCCATCCTTTTTTTTTTTTCAAATTTGAGATCTACTTGCCAACCAATATATTTCACACAAATCTCAAATATTGGTGGGTCTATCAAATAAATTGTATAGGTATCTGCATTTTAATAGCATAAGTTAACTTTTTTGTTTTATTATGTATATTTTTTAAATGTGTGTTAAGTTACATGAACAAATTTTTTTTAAATGTTTTTGTTAATTTTTATGATAATAACATAGATCTAAGTCAGAGAAATGAATTCAACTCATTGTTATATTGTCTGGAAAGCTAATTAAAATTATATTTTCACTTAATACATGAGTGCTGAGAATGCAAAATTGTGTTAATTTCTAAAATTTTCAGAATTAGTGGTCAATCTCAAAGCATGTTTTTAACATCAGCCATTCTATACTTGAGAACATGATATTTTAACTATATTGCTTGAAAACAAATGCAGTCGTACAGAGTGCTATATAATGACTGCCCTCAATATACTATTTCTGAACGCTCTTGTCAAAATACTAGAAAAAAAATTTAACATTAGCCGTCACAAGTTCATATTTAAGCAAGAAAAAATAAAAAGTCTTATCAGGGGTTTTTTTAGAAGAAATTTAGAACACACAAAATACCTTTTCATGAAAACGGACTCTTCACAAAATAATTTATCTTTTAATCGGAACCTTCACAAATTTGTTTATCTTCATTATTGTTTTGTTAATCGAATAAACCCTTCCCAGGAAGGATGAGGGGAGAAAGACATAGGTAAACGAACTAAGTTTGGTTTTCAGCAGACGTTTCTTCCTTTATTCGTCCGAAATGAATATTCTGTGCTGAGCAGTATAGGCTAAATAGCAAATATTTGTATGCTGCATCTCTAATTTAGTCGCAGCAATTGACTCTTCACAAAATAATTTATCTTTTAATCGGAACCTTCACAAATTTGTTTATCTTCATTATTGTTTTGTTAATCGAATAAACCCTTCCCAGGAAGGATGAGGGGAGAAAGACATAGGTAAACGAACTAAGTTTGGTTTTCAGCAGACGCTTCTTCCTTTATTCGTCCGAAATGAATATTCTGTGCTGAGCAGTATAGGCTAAATAGCAAATATTTGTATGCTGCATCTCTAATTTAGTCGCAGCAATTGCTGTTTATTTTTTAAGATTTAATTTTTTATTGTAATTTTACAGTGTTGAGCATAATCTTGTATGTCTTTACAATTTAAAAACTCATTGAAAAAGTTTTTTGCAATAACAGAACCCTATTTGCACAAATTCACAAAAGCCGGACCCTGGTTGAAAGAATGTGACTTAACGTTTATTTTATATTCACAAATTACGAGTAATTTTTTCACAATATTACAAAAATGGATCTTTCACAAAATGTCTGGACCGACCCCTGCTTGTAAAAATTTCACGAATGATTATTTATGAAAGTGTATAAAAAATATAGTGCAAAATTAGGAAATTATGCTGCTGTCAAGTGACCAGCTGTACTAGCTGTAGCATTTTTAACCGTGAGAACTTTTTCACATATTAAAATTTTAAGCTAGTTAAAAAAACTTATAATATTAATAATGTAAAGCATTTCTCAACATATAGTAAACATTGTTAGGTTCATTTTTAAAACATAAATAAATAGATGGATAAAAAATTAAGAAGCAAGTGTGAAATAAAGTAATTTTCAGAATATTATAAAATATTCATAATAATTCTATATTTATCAAAAAATAATAATGAAATATTTATGGGGCATTTTCAAAAAGAAAAAAAAAAGAAGCGATCGGAGGGGAACTAGCAGACAATCTTTTAATCGTCTTTTGTTAGTTTTAGTTATCAAATAGATTTAGTCACTAGTACTTGATTGTAGTGTCACTCTTAGTATGGAAAAAACATCACTGCTAATGAAAAGTTAATCCACCAAAAATAATGCTTTAAATTATGAAAATTAACATCATATGATCTAAACTTCCTTTGATGTATTTAAATTATTAATTGTATATGCACAAATTTGTTTCATCATTTATATTTAGATCAGCCTACAAGTCAAGCTGAAGCTGGTACCTATAAAGTTCCTGAGTATTATGAGTACAATGAATACTCATTTAATGACTTACTTAATGACATGCAAAAATATCATCTTCCTCGGCCATCAAGCAAAGTTGAAAAAGATAAAAAATAGTTTTTCTTCGTCTTCATGGTTAAATAATACAAATGTAATGTATGATAGAAAATTGTTTTCATATTCTTAATAAATTTTGTTTTTCTGTTATGAAATATGTTTCATTGATTACCAGGTTCTATTTCTTGAAATTAGTTTTACTTATTTTGCTTTTTGTAACTGATGCTGTATTTTGTGATTTCTGTTCCTAGCAACTCGTACTCTATTTCCTGCAATTTAATAAATTGAATTCCCCCCCCCCCCCCATTTTCTCACTTTTATATACAGAGTGGTCGAAAATTCGATTGATATAGGTGATCGTAATGCTCGAATACGCCATCTGCTGGGGAAAAGACCAGTTCCATACCTTTGACCTTTCTCTCTCCTCATCTTTTCAGTTGTATAGGAATGTATTACGATATTTCTCCTTTTCTCAATATTTTTCGTATTTAATTGTTAAAAATATTTTTTAAAATTTCCGTGACGCTTTTTTTTAGAACTATGTTTAATGTAGTTTTCAGTTCCTTATAGTTTCTTAACTTAAACGATTTTAATCTATTTAAAAATCAAGGCAGAAACTAACGTATTTCCTTCTTCTATGACTCTCCACACGATAATGGTTAAAGCATGCGAAGTGTTGCCATAGGTTGAGAGTTCTACTCTACGCCAAGTGTAGCCCAATTCGATCCCATTTCGCCAAGTGTAGCCTAATATTCAGAAGGGTGATAAAAGGCTCCAAGAGGAATAAATTTTATCAAGGTACTAGGCGTCGCAAACCATATTGAGACGGTGAAAATCGGGGAAAAATGCATGTAGTCTCTGATTCTGAAGGCCTGTGGTCTAGGGATTATCTACGCTTTTTGGGAAAACTTCTGCTAGTGAAGTTCATGTTTTAATGATGATTTTTTGTTTCGTTAATTTGATTTAAAATTATTTTCCACACCACTGCGACCCAAAAGTTCATATGAAACGTCACTTTGATTTAGCTCACTCGTGCTCATTTTTAAAGATTTTGGTAAAAATCCTGAAAGTTTTTGTTTTTAATAGTCTACCACTCAGCAAAATATTTTGCCAAAATCGCAATAGTTGGCAGTACTGCTGTGAACACTACACTACATCTCATAGTACGAATTGTTGCTTAGGCAGACATTAAAAGCACACCTGATGTTTTTGAGTGCAGTCCGGGAATCCTATTTATGTCGTCGTAGACTTTGCCACGATCTACGTCAACGACCGCCACTTAGAACGAGTCTCATAAAAATTAAATCAATATTTTTGTGGTTGACAAGTCTGTTGTATCTTTTATTAATGCTTACCAGCGTGACATCAAATCCTACATGGGTTTTTCACCCTTACAACGTGTTTTGTAAACACGTGTTCATTTTCTTATGCCGTATATCATGTCTCAGAATTTTTTGTTTGATTTTTGGAACATCTTGTATTTTATAACCGTCGTTGAACAGCGTAGCCTTGCAATCTTGAACCCAATCCTGAAGACAAGGGAACGCCTGTATCAAGCATTGGGAGAACTAAGGAAACCTCCCCCGATTAACCTGACAGCAAAGGGATTCTAACCCATGATCCCTCTACCACTGAGGATATTTTACGTCAGCATTGTGGTCGGTGCAATCAGAGGGCGGAATTCGTATCAGATTCGTACCCTCATTGGAAGGTGAGCGCTCTATCCCCTGAGCCATCACGGCTCTGTATGTATGTATTTTTTTTAAAAAAAGTAAAATGTTTTGTTGGTTAAAAAATTATTAAGGCCAAAAACGAATAGATGTACAGGCTTATTCATTGGCCTAGTGATGCATCTGAATACACCAAAAATTACTTATAATTCTAGGAATATGAAGTATTACCAAAGCAAGATATTCCTGAAATTTTTTATAGTCCGTTCAAAGATTGGACTTAATGTGTTACTAGTTGTTACTTAACTGTCTAGTTGAATGTAGGGTAAGTAGAAGTCTAACTTAAGTCTACTATATGTTTTCTTTAAATTCTTTCCATCTGGCTGAGATATATTGTATAACTTTGGAAAAAAAAATATATATCAGCGAATATTTGAAGCTGTGATGTTACGGAGTGAATATAAAATTGCTCTTCCGAAGTACATGTTAATTTTTAATTGTCGATTGAAAGGTAATATAAAATGGAATAATTCTTATCAGTCTTTTCCCCCCCTAAAATTTTTTCTCTGGTTGGCTACTCGAGTTACATTAACATCTACCTGCTGGGGATGTATTTTTTTTTTTTTTTTTTTTTTACATAGTTACCGTTTACCAAGTATTGTTTATACACTCTATGATACTGTTACTGTAGTTTGTCTACGGTAAGAACTCCCCCTCCCGTCTAAGGCCGTCTGCTGCTATGGAAACAAGAATAGCGCATTTCAGGGAGCGTAGCTTCTCTTCACTCTAGGGATAACACAGTAGATCGAAGAAAAAGATTCCCTTTTTCTAGCCGACACGAGCCTGTCCTAAACAATGACCCCACACCCCTATTTGAAATAGTTACACATCATTACCATAGCCAATGGGTTCAGATGAATGGCATGGGGAGTTTTTACTTTAGACAAACTATATATTGCTAGATAAATTTTTTTCTTTTTGTGCAATTTTATTTACCCATCACATGAAGGCACTTCGAGAAGCCTGATTCATTCATGGTTTTAAAAGGTTAGAAATCTCAAAAAAGAAAAATTGTGAAATCTAAAAAGGAAATTTAGTAACGTCTAAAAAGAAAATTTGTCAAGACTTGTTATTTGTTTGTGTAGCAGTAAAGTGTTAACTTAAAATAAGATGATAAAGTTCGTAGATAAATTAAATCTAAAGTACACCAGTTATATAGACTAGGTTAGTCAATTGGAGATCGAAATGGGCTGCAGGTGGCGTAGAGCAGAACTCTGTATCTATGGCAACACTTCACATGCTTTCCCCAGTAGCGTGCGGAAAGTCATAGAGGAAGGAAGTACGTTAGTTTCTCTCTTGATTTTCATATACATTAAAATCTTTTAAGGTGGAAAACTATATGGAAATGAAAAATACATTAAACATATTTCTGAAGAAAAGTATCATGGATATTTTAAAAAATATTTATATTAAATAAAAAGGAAAAATATTAAGAAAAGGGAAAATATCGTAGTACATTCCTATACAACTGAAAAGAGGAGGAGAGGGAAGGGAGAAGGGCCAAATGCATGAAACCAGTCTCTCCCCAGATGGCGTATTCGAGTGTTGCGATCGCCAATAGGGTCGCCACTAAGCTCTTGTTTATAGTTTATATCATAACTTTTTTTTAAAAAAACAAATGAATTTTTTAAGAGGCTGTTCAAACACACATTACGTAAGAAATTACTTCTCCCGCTTATTATTAACAGAAAATAAGTATCTTTTTCTCAATGCGTCCTGCAGTAGACTGATCGTAAAAACACGGTTCCCAGTAAAACACCGAACTCAAGCATCACTGGCTACGGTCAGTAACCACGTTGATCAACCAGCATAGGGACCGTAGAAGCTCGGCATCGGTCCTCGTTAAATTGTTCTATTGTAAAGTGCTCGACTTCGCACGCAGGTCGTTGAGCTGGCAAAGCTGAGGAGCCATTCCCTCTGCAGAAGATCAAAATTGTTATGGAATGTCTTCGGATCATTCTCAGGGATATTTCTCACACCACCGCCGATAGCCCATTGTACAGCTCTAGTGCGATGCAAATAAAGTACGTTTTCCTCTATGAAAGGAAATGAAAGGAAATGACCTATAAAATAAATAACAACTTATCTTAATTCAACCTTATTTCTTTCGTTAATCATAATTGTGTACTTATTTCGCAAATTATCTTGATTTCAACCGAGTCTGTATGTGTTGGAGCCATACAATTTAGTAGCACAAAAAATGAAGTCTGATTTGAAATCGAATCTTTCATTACACAATTTATAGTGGTCTGGGTATATTATTCGCAACGTTAACATGAGACGTTTAGAATAAATTAGCTTTCTGATAGTTAGCTACTTGCACAGGATAGACTTGCTGAGCACGCCAAGATGTCACAGAATCACCAATGACGCAGAAATTGAAAAGTCGTTTGTGGTCCTTATCATGAAAATAGAAAAAGACTGTTTCTATTTCTGTAAATCTTCGGTATCGAACACTTATGCCTCGCAGTGAGTTGCTATCGACTTTTTGCTAAGCTCATCAGTAAATTTGTAGCTACGCTAAGTGGTTAAATTCGAATTTTCAAAATTGTATTCGATCTATAATGATTAAGATGCTAACTGAAAAAAAAATTTCTT
Source organism: Parasteatoda lunata (assembly GCA_949128135.1). Taxonomy (NCBI): domain Eukaryota; kingdom Metazoa; phylum Arthropoda; class Arachnida; order Araneae; family Theridiidae; genus Parasteatoda; species Parasteatoda lunata. Next base: position 58,094,137 of record OX421978.1, on the reverse strand, counting down.
CCTGCAAAAGAAAGGATCAAGTAACGAAAGTTTGAAACATTTTGTGCGTAAAAGTCATGCATGAAAAGCCATTTGAGAAAGTTGACAAGTCGAAAGGAAATCGAATAAAAATCCATCATTATTTTAATCATCTAGTTGCCATCATTAGCAGAGGTGTGCTTCTTCAATCCCAGTCCAGGTATGATTAATAAACTTAATATATATATCTACAATTCCTGGTCGAAATTTTTAATGGGTCGCGTATTACGTATTATAAACAATTTCTTAAGCGTCTAATATCAGTTATATAATTAACTGTAAAAATTTTTTTTAAGGTAAATGAACAAAAATTTTCTGGCTGCGAATTTCATTTTGAAATTCTATTTAGTATTTTTAAGTAAAGAGGGCCCTTCATTTTTCTGTTTTCAAATAAGGAAGGGGGGGGGGGGAACCGAAACTGTATCCAAGCCTCAACTGCAATATAATTAAAAAAAATTTGACGACGAATGAAAATAGAGTTAAAATATTTATTTATAGCCATGTCAAATGGCGTAATAACTTATCTAAGTATATCAATACACTGATTAATGCTGAACTCACAGCTAGATAAGACAAAATATATAACAAATTATTCAGTGGAGGGGGTATGAACCTGTGTCTCTTTTTGTTACAGTCCAAGATCTTAGTCTCTACGTCGTTTCGGCATTGAATAATTTGGGCTGTGACAAGCTAGGGTTGTGGCTTCCACACAATTTCAAATCGATGGGTACCAGCTAGAAAGTTAAGGTGGTCGGTGCGTATGGGGCTATTGTGGAAAAGCTTGTAGACAATCTATATAGAAGTACAGATAATATATTATAAACTATATAAATTGAAACTTAAGTTTTATGTCATAACTGATTGAATATTATGTTGCAAAAAGTAGAATTTTCGCATTATTTTCATGTGAAACGTATTCTGGGAAGACATCTGCTTGGAATAAATTAAAAATAGGGCTTAGTATAAGAAAAACACATAAAAACGTGTGAATAACTTTTTGTGACTTTTTTATTTCATTTGATTAATTATTTAATCCTGACTATGATAAAGATTCTGATGCTTTTAAAAGTACTATGGTACATTTACTTGTATCGATGCAGGATGTTATTTTCGTTTTTTAAAAGCCCTTAAAGGTGCTTTTTTCATTAGGTGTTTTTAAAAAGTACTTAATTTTCCCTTTTTCAAAATGAGATTTTTCCTTTATGTTGATTTTCGTTTTGAATTATGAAAAAAGACACAGTAGGGGAGAGTGGGGTCAATTGTAACAGGGTACGATTGTAGCACAGCAAAAATTTCGAGTGTCGGGTTCTAGATTTGGTTCCTAGGTGGCGCACGAGGTGTATGTAATAAATCTACATGAAGACCCCTGCTGGCAACCATTTTTATGTACTTTTGAAAGAGTTACATCACAAAAGATATTTTCACGCTACGTAAGTACTTTTTTTGGTATTAGAATATTATATTGTAACAAAGTAATTTTGTTTAAACAAATAAAAATTATTAACCGAAAATGTAAGTGGACACCTTAATTAGCATTTCAAAGAAAAAAGATTAGTTTTGTTAATTAACTAGCATTGTTTTTAACAAATGAAGCTGAAATGGCGTCTTGGGGACGATTGTAACAATAAGTAAAGGGACGAATGTAACAGCTGAAAATAAATAATCTTATGTTTACAAACCATTACTTAACTCTTTCAGAACCACCAATAGTTTCCTATATCATTTATATTATGTTGCATGTGCATTATTTTATTTGTCACCTTTCACAGCATAAATTAAAATTTTTAACCCCTTAAAGTTAAAAGTTTAACCCTTTAGGTCTCTGCTCATTATTATTTTTACTCCTAAAATCTCACTACTATTTTGATCAATAAAAAAATATATCGCAACTATGATAATATGTATAATTAACTATGTTTTAGTTGAATTTATGAGCTGTTACAATTGACCCCGTAAGTGGGGGCAATTGTAACAAGTGCACGACTGTCAAGAATTGTTAATAACTAATATAATAACATTTAAAATAAGGTATTTTTTTTCTAGTAGAGGATAGTCTACTTTACCCGTCTGCCAATTAATACTAATAATATATTGGATTTTTTGTTAGTTAAAAATAGTTAAGTAAAAAATGTTACAATTGACCCCACTCTCCCCTACTCATTGTTCCACTCAACGTTTTCACAATTAATTCAACCCCAATTCATTTCGGCGTATTGTAAGTCCGTAGCTTATGAAAACGCCATTCGTTTTACATGATTCAAATTTTCATGATATTTGACAACTGTCAAAAACAATGGCAAAAGGATTATTATTTTTTTTTTGGCATGACTGTTAAAACAAGATAAAACCGTCATTAGTCAAAAAATTTCCAACCCTGTCTAATTATGATATTTTTTTAAAGTGCTTAAAAATATTTTTTGTGTGCTTGAAAAGTGCTTAAAAGGTGCTTATTTTTTGTTGAATAATTTGACTACGCACCCTGCAATGTATTGTATACAAATAAAGTAATATTTTTCTGCGGAGGTCCACTGTCGCGCAGAGCTGCTCGGCTTGAATCCTGGGTCAAACGTCTCAATTGAATGCTTCTGAAAAGAAAGAAAAAAAAAAAACAATTTTAATTATAAAAATAATAACCTAAAGCTATATTTCAAATTTCTTTTTATGTTATGCAAGAAGCAATTGTTTTAAAATATAAAGAATACGTAATTTCCAACAAAATAATTAATTTCTAATTTTAATTAATTTTTTTCTTCTAAAACTTCATTATTAAATTTGTTTAAAAATCAGATTTTATTCTTTATAAAATATTTAATTTGAGTTTAATTTACCTGTTAAATAGATCATTTCATAACAACAATAATGATAACGTTTCAGTGTCCTTAGCCGTCGGATGAATAGCCCTGTTTGGCTAGATGCCTGAGGCAATAGTCCCTTTCGCCCATCTCCCTTCCCGCCACTGATGAATACCTCGCAAATTAATTCTCAAGGATCCAATCTGTATAATCATCAAGTATGCTGAAGTGATCCGCAGTGACCATGGGGATAAAGCACTGAATCCTAATGAAGTGATCCAGGTTCGAATCGTAGCGATAGCTAGTAAAATATCTTCAGTGATAGATGGATCATGGGCTCAAATCCCTTTACTGGCAGGTTGACCGTTGGAGGTTTTAGTTGTTTTTCTCTCCATGTAACACATATACGTGTTAGTTTCATCAAATAGTCTTCTTCAAAGGCTAATTTTTCTCAATGCTTGATCCAGAAGTTCCAAGGTCTTCCTGGTTGGGCTCAAAATAACAAGTTTATGGAGTTGAACAATGATAGCCGTAAACCCAAAAATAGTTTGACTGTTCAAAGCAAGTTTTGAAATAAAGTTAGGAAGTCGAATAAATATATCAGCATCAAGATATCTAGAGTTGGTTAAAAGTCTAAATGAACTGTAAATAAGATTTTGGTAAGTTTTAACGAAGATAAATAAAGAAATATAATAATTTGATAAATCACGGAGTTGTGAAAAAACGAATTAATCTTCATATAGATGTGCAATTAAATTCCATGTATAAAAACAATCGGTTCATAAACATTATATATTAACACAAATTTATATTATGGATATTTATAAATATTCGATATTAATATAGTGACAAAATTGTAGATATTGTAATTGTTTAAAGTATTGGCTCTTATAAATTTGTTCAGAAAGTGAACTGGGAGGAACGAGATTTTAAAGTAAAACTTATCGTGAAACCTGAATAAATATTTCAAATTATAGGAGTTTTGAAGGTAAAGTTTTAAAAAGGTACAGTGTAATCGAATGATAGACTATCATTAAAAGTTTGTAAATGAGAAAACGAAAATTAAATATTTAACTTCAAATCCAAGATGGCATGGGGAAAGTTAACACTTATCCAGTTTCGGCGGAGTCGTTTCACTGATACTGTAAACGGCGCCCTTAACTCAATTTCAGAAAAGGAATCTTAATTAAATAAAAAATAATAACTTTTTTTCCCCTTGAGTTGCCTCACTTGTGCTTTACTAATTTGCTTTTTTTTTCTACCAGAAAATTATAAAATCGATAACACACTAAATTGAAAAGTATGAATCTAGGACTAAAATGAAAAAGAGGCTTAAATCCACATGGTCACTTCTTTCTCTGTTTTTTTCAATCATTAAACTTTTTTAAGAATATTGGCGTGAAGCTTAAATAAATCTTTTGACCATAAAGTAAGTTAATCCAAGAATATATAATAAAAAAATCAAAACCTCTACGTATATTTTTCAAACAAGCTATTTAAAATAAATAATAAAAATGAAGAAATCAGTAATTTAGTGAAAATTAAATCTGGTTCTCGTTTGTCATCCCCATAACCTGGCTAGGACTCTAGTCATACTCTAGTAACCATGTAATAAATATGTAATAACTATGCTGTTCTTCGAAACTTACTGCAGAGATCAAAAACCCTACATAAATTTTAATTTAACAAATTTGATTCGATCATAAAAGCGGTTTTGCGAGCGATCGCCCGCCTTACTCGTCCCTTCCTCCTGCCCTGTACTTACCCATATATATTCATATCCATAGATGCACTTATCCATAGATAGTAGTTTAAATTAATTAATGGTTCATATCAAGTTTATTAATATTCATTATATTCAGCAAAGAAGTTTAAGACTAAAAAAAATTGAGAGAAGTTAAAATATTTAAATTAAATCGTGATTTACTTCAGATGCTGAGACAAAATACACTTTGCCTTTATTAATGCTTGATGTCATTAAATAAAAAATATCAAAGTATTTTATTGCATTAAGGTAAAACACCAAACTATCAACAAGAATTTTGTTTTTTCAATTTAAAAAAAAGAAAGAAAGAAAGAAAAAGATCTACTTATTTGTCCAACTAGTAGTTAGGCTTATTTCCACAGCAGGGTGCTGTAACCGTTTGGTAGGAAAGTGAAGCCATTTTGTAGCTACGCTTTGAAAGGGTAAAAAATATGGCGCATTTTTACATGTTCTCGCATTAGAGTAGAAACTCATCTATTTCTCTGTTTCATAAAGTAATTTGTAAATAAAAATACTTTTTAAATTGATCAATATTTAAACTTTATTATTCGAACAATATTTTTAAAAAAATGTATCTAGACTGGTAGTCGTAGTTTGATCAATTTTTTTTAAATCATATTTCTCGCCGTTTATTTATTTTTAATTTATTAATTGAGAACAGGAATTGTTGACTATAGAAATGGTATCGATGTAAATCGATTGGATTGCAGATGAGACAAACTGTTAGCTAAGCTCTTGTAGCTGGAAAGATAAATATTTATTTATTCATTTATTATTATTTTTTTTTTTTTATCTTTGCAATTACCAAAGTTACATTTTAATCACTATTGATGGAAAATGTGTTCTATAAAAGCTCTTTATTATAAAATTATTTTCTGTTTTTTCAAATAATTTTGATAAAGAAATATTTATCTGCTTCAGCTTTTAAAAACCGAAATAATTTAAAACAGAGATGGCTCCTAAATTGGCAAGATGCAACTGTGGAAGTTTGTTTATTCTCAAAATTATTTTGTGGAGTGTTTCAATCAAACACAAGAAAATTCAAAAATGGAAAGTATTGCTATCTTGGACATTTTTATTCAGTGGTATGGTCCTTTTCTTAGATTATTTTACAGTGTTATGCATTGGTAATCGCGTGATTGGCTTAGTTTGGCAAATTATTTTAACCAGTTTATTAGTTCCATGCATAAGTTTAGTTTTTTGGTTCGTAATGTCAAAAAGAGTAAAAGAAATATTCTTCTTTTTAAAAACTATGAAGATGGTGTACAAAAACGTAGGAGAATGGCATAATACAAATGCTGTGCTACCGCTGTACATAATTCTCTTCATGTATCCAATACCCATTATGTTTATTAAAACAGATGCCGCTGTTGCCATGAAGATAATGTTTACTTATGGTTTTCAATCTGATATGTTACTTTTGAATGTAGTTCGTTACTTAAAATTTATCTTTCAATTTTATTTGCACCCTGTTTCAACAACCTTAGTTTCATTATTTTATTCAAAATTGTGCAGTTTTTACGCAAATGAATTCGGGGTTTTAACTAAAGAAATTAATATGAGCAAGCCAGAAACTTTTTCCAAAAAGCAGCAGATAAATATTCTAAGCAAGAAGGAGCAGATAGTTGAATTTTTACATCAAACAGAAAGATTGTTTTCAGCTCCAATATTTTTGGATTGTGCGGCCAAATTTTGGGTTTGTTTCAGCATATTATGCGTTTTAGCCATAAAAGATATTGATCAAATTGATATTGTATACAAAATACAATGGGCAGCTCACATTGGAATTTCTGGTTTATCATCATTTATATTAATATGGTCAGCAAGTCAAGTTACTATCGAAATTAAAAATTTCCGGTTTGCGTTTTGGCAACAAAGGAATCGTAGAACATTGCTTGGTTTTAAAGATTCTTTTGGGGCAGACGAAATAGATAGGCCAACGATTTCTCTTTCTGGGTGTGGAATTGTATTTTTTAAAAGGAATTTAATTTTTACATCAATTGGTACCGTTTTGACTTACAGCTTACTTGTAATGAGTTCATATAAGTAGTAACTTACTACATGGGGTCAAAAAATCCTCAGGAAAACTTGTTAAGTGAGAAATCCGATTAGATCATTTAGTATGTTTTAAAGAGAAATTTGATTTTGCATCATTTGGTATCGTTTTGACTTACAGCTTTTCCTATTTAAGAATTTCGAATTTAGACGCGAAGTCTAGTGATTTAGCAACAATTAAACTAAAATGTATATTTTAGCTTAACTGATGTAAATGTGAATAAAAATGTATCAACACTCGCTTTTATGTCATTATCTTATTGTTAAAGAAATGACACTGAGAAATATACCACCGTTTTGAGTTGGATAAAAATATGCCTAATTTCTTGAAATTAATGAATTTAGTGAACAAGAAATTGTTTAAAAATAACTGTTAAAAGTTATTGTTGTTGTTGTTCATTTACACGTCGCACTAGAGCTGCGCAATGGGCTATTGGCGACGGTTTGGGAAGCATCCCTGAGGATGATCCGAAGACATGCCATCACAATTTTGATCCTCTGCAGAGGGGATGGCACCCCCGCTTCGGTAGCCCGACGACCTGCACGCGAAGTCGAGCACTTTACGGTAGAACATTTTAACGAGGACCAATACTGCACACTCTCGGTCCCTGCGCAGACTGATCCAAGTGGTCACCCAACCTCACACTGACCGCAACCAGTGATGCTTGACTTCGGTGATCTGCTGGGAACTGTCCAATGTGGGACATAACTGTTAAAAGACAGAGGCTGTTATATCAGGAGCCTCCACGGCCGAAGGGTATCGCGCTTCCTCCAAATGCTCTCAAGCGTGAGGGTAGCTGGTTCGAATCTCGCCGCAGCATCGGATGGGGCTCGTTCATTGCGCGCAATTATATTAAAATATCCTTGCTTTAAATGGAAAATATCAGTTTATGAAACAGATGGTGTTCGTACTTAAAATTGAAAAATCATTTTAATTAAATATTGAATAAAAATGGATATGTGAAGGTAATTTGTAAAGCAAGTCTAATTTTTCAGAGACGAATCATTAACTCTTTAAGATGTTACATTAAATTGTATGTCACGCGAAAGCGTCTAAATTGCACAAACTTATTGTTCCTTTTTTTCGTGATGCGTATAAATAAAATAAATTCTCAGTGTTTTACTCACAATCTATAAATGCTATGTTCGATGACGCGTTCATTCCTTTATACTCTAGTAAGCATTTAATAAATAGATAGTAATTATGCTGTATTTTTGAAATTTACTGCGGGTGTCGAAAAGCCCCCAAGTCAAATTTGATTCGATTATAAAAATAAAAAAGCAGCTCATTTATGGAACGTATAGTGTTGGGATTGTTTTGAAATCAGACACATTAAGTAAGAGTTAACAACAGTTAAAGAATAGTTAGCAACAATCCTGCAAGCGTTTCGGTCAACTAAAATTATTCCTGAGCATTGATATTTCTTTTCTTTCTTAATTTTGATTGCTGACTTTTACGCAATCTGATGATATTAAACTAATTTTCTTGAAATTCTATTTCAGCACATACAGCACGTAAAAAAAAAAAAAAAAAAAAAAAAAAAAAAAAAAAAAAAAAATGCGAGCATCCTGAATAATTTTCGATCAGAAGATCGGATTTTCATGTCTTCATTTTCACTCAATCTAAAACTAACTATCTCAATCTTCGAAGGTCTAACCAGAAATATGCTAATTAATTAATGCAGATGATATTTTAAGTTAAGAAATAAGACATAAAGACATATTTTCTTTTAATAAATATACATTTTTTCCCCAATAGATTTGGATTTCTGACCATCAAAATGGGGGTAGCCGCAATCAAGGGAAAATTTTACAAATTGTTTGATCAGAAGAGCGATCGAAAGTTTGGAGCCCTTAATGTTATTTTTACTTTTTGCGTATTTCGCTATATCTCGAAAACTTTTTAAGCGAATTAAAAAAATTTTACACACAATTATAAAATTCGTTATCCAAAGATGATTCCATGTAAAAAAATAATTTTTAATAATTATTACTTTTTTGTTATTTGATTCAATAATAGACGAAAAACTTTTGAATCGTACAATATAAAATTTTTTACAACAAATTTAAAGTATATTATTTTAAATGACAATATACACACTTCGAACTAAATTGGTAGAATAGTTGGTAGAATTCTAAAAAGTTGTATAGTTGAAATTTGATTTTTCGAGAACTGTGCTACTGATTTCGTCCGAATTTTGTACTTGGTCATTTAAAATTGTTTCTTTTAAAATTATAGAAAAATTTATGTACCTTATAATTCAAACTTCTTCGACTATTGTTGAATAAAATATTATAAATAATAATTAAAATTTACTCTTTATGTTGAATTATTTTTTGATACACTAATTAATGAAGAAGAAACTGACGATGCAGAATAATTCACCCATCGCGCTTCTGTTCTTGATAGCTGTGGTTGGAGTAGAGGCAGATGTTGAAAACAGAGGTATCCGTGAAGGAACAAATTTTAGAAACTTCGAAAAGTCAACAAGCATTCAATGCCGAACTAAAATATATATTTCTATAAATCAATAGTAAGAGCTATTTTATTGCATGGATGTGAAACATGATGTCTTATAAAATCAGACTTGCAAAAACGTAAGGTTTTTCAAAATAACTGTCTCAGAAAATTTTTTAAAATCTTTTGGCTTATTGAAATTAGAAACAATATCAGAAAAAGCAAACCTAACTACAATAAAAGATGAAATCCATAAGAGAAGGTAGAAATCAACGGGACATGTATTGAAAATGCCAAGAGAAAAATTAGTGCATATTTCTCGTCTCTGATCCCCTTATGGCAGTGTTTTCCAAACTTATGACTTTTGTGTACCCTATCTAAAATTTTTGTAACGCTGTGTACCCCTATTAAAAAAATTAATGTTTTTTTTTTTAAATATATGTTTATTTAGAATGGAGAATAAAGTTAAAAATCACAACTGGCTGTTGACACCATAGAGTTGATAAGGCACCAGTATTTCAATTCTATGGTTGACACCACTAAGTATTAACTGTTATCTCTGCAAAAAATTGCCAATAGAAAAATAAGTAATCGTAAATTTTCATGGCTAGCTTTTTATTTTATATAAAAAATTTTGAAATTTTCTTTGTAGCAAGATATTTCGCATAAGAACGCGTACCCCTTCTAAACTGTTCCCGTACCCCTGGGGGTACGCGTACCATACTTTGGGAAACATTGCTTTATGGTAAAGAAAAAAGGGGATAGTCAAGAATGACTTGGAAGCGATGAATGGAGACAGAGTTTAACCTTTTGCTGTCGTTTGTCTACTCTCAGCTACCTACGCTTTTTTACCGTTCCAGTCGTATGTCAGCTCTCAGCCACCACAGCAAAGCCACAGCTTAAAGGCAAACTACATATATTGCGGCACAGTGAAGGTGTGAAGAGTAAAGATTGTTCTGTTCGTTCAAACAGAAAAATTAAAAGCGGAAGACGCCAAACTAATTATTTTTGCGACGCATGTTCTCAAAAACCAGGGCTTCATATTGGAGACTGCCTTGAAAGATACCACACGACGGAGAACTATAAAATATAATTTTTTACATAAAATTAAAGCATATTATTGTGTTACATATATCTAAAATTTATTTTTCCTTTATAATCTTACATATTATGCATTACTGTTCACTCAACGAAAATTAATTCCGACCAGCATGACACCCATGTGTAAACTTAATACGACCGCATAGAGTTAAAAGAGAAAAATTCAAAGGATTAGAGGAAACCAGATCCAAAGCCAGAGACCGGGCAGGGGAACAGAAAAGTAGGCTGGATGCCTCATGTGCCAAACAGCATGAATAGCCTAAGTAAGTTAGTAAGCGAATTTAATAATTATGCGCAAAAATATTTCAATTCGCCCAAAAAATTTCCGAAACATGGCGAAATAAGCAAAAAGGGAAATTAACATTATGAGACTCAAACTTTCGTCTGCTTTCTTGCTTAAATTATTTGGACCATATTTTCCAGATTGAGGCTTCTTCACAGATTTTGAGGGTCACAAATTCAAACCCGTTATAAAAAAAAAGCATATTTTTAAAATTTTTATTATATAATCGTCTTAGTTATGGATTCAGAGAAAACATGTTTTTGTGTTTGATTTCGTAACTTAAAGTGCCGTCTGCACTAATTAATTAGCAATTTAAGATTAGGCTTTCAAACAATTAGGATTGAGTCTTAGTACGCCAAAACCGGACAATCATTAAATCCATTATTCAGTGAGTGATTTTTATTCTTTACTGTAAACATTTATTTGCACAATAATAATAGTTTTTTGTGATGCGTAACAGTTCAAATAAATTATGACGTTTTGCTTACACGCATTCAACTTAAAGTAATTTTTCCTAGAGTCATGGTAGATATCAAGGAAAGTATAAATATTAATGATTGAAACTATAATTTATGTAGATATTCGAATTGACTATGCCATGCAAAAATTGTTCGCATCATTAATAAATTATTATACAAAGTATTCTTTTGTGATATTTTAAATTTAATTGAATGGTAATTAATACGAATGAGCAAAAAATTAAATAAATCATAGATTTTATTTGCCATAAATATTTTTTTCCAGTGTTGTTTTTTTAAATGAAATATGATGTGTGCTCTTTACTTTATAAAGTATTTATTTGCATAATATTTTTAATAAATTAATTAAAAATAAGTATAGAGCTAGAATGAATTAAAATGTAACTATTAAACATAAATTTTTGATGTAAAATATGGTAAGAATATAAGAAAAATAAATTTTTTCATTATACATTTTTACGTGATAAATTAAGTAGCATATGTAATATTCTATTTCAAATATTTTTTCGCCGATTATAAAAGCTATTATTCAGGTTTGCAAAATTGTGTTTTATAATTTATGTTTATTGTTTATTCAGATTTACTGTTTCGTGATTCTATTGCTTGTTTTAAACTGAATCGGTAACAAATATATTTCAGTTTAAAACAAAGAGTTACGTCTAAAAAAGCCATAAAAAGCTTCTTTTTTTAGATTTAATAGTTGAAGAAATTATTTTTAAATCGTAAATCTGAATGAAAAATTTTACAGATTGTTTCAATCATTTGTGCGAATTTAATGTATCTTGATACAGTAGCAAAAGTATTTTAATTCTCCAACAATAGATTTCATAAATATGAGTGACAATTGAAAAACTCAGATTATGAAACTCTATAGATAACAGCGGAAGTCTCCATTGTGAACCACACAAATAGATTTAATTCTAGAATCTGACGTACCAACTTCTGAATAAATGTTTCATTACTAATAGGAATAAGTTCTAAATTTTTTATTTTCAAAATCAGTTTTTTTTTTATTGGATTTCAATCAATTCGATTATTTCTATCATTTGCTCAAATTTAAGGCATATTGGTACTGCAGAAGTATTTTAATTCGCAAACAAAGAATTTCTTAAGTGTGAATAAAAACTGATAAAAGTTTGAAAACTAGGATTATAATAAAACTATATCCATAATGTAGAATTCTCCTTTGTGACCTATAAACATATTAAACGTATTAAAGTTAAGAATCTTCTTCTTCTGAATAATTTTTCATAGCTAATAGAAATGACCTTAAGAAATTCTTTCGAAATCGGGAGTTCTTTTTGATCGAATACTTCAATCATTTCAACAAATCGAATCCATCTTGCTACTGAAGCAAAAGTATTTAATTCACATACAAATGATTTCGTAATTATGAACAACTGTTAACAGCTTAAAAACTAGGGTTATAAAGCTCTATAGATAAAAGCAGATGGGAAAACTTCATTCAGAGCTGTATAGAATCCTAAGGGAGCCTGATGTTGTCAAGTAGTACATAGAAATACAAAGACTAAAATGGGCTGGATATTTATCAGAATGCAGGAGAGCCGAAAGTGCAAGAAAATATTTTTCCCCCATCAAAACCTATGGGAACAAGACTAAGAGGAAGACCACGTCTTAAGTGAATCGACAGTGTTGAGAAGGATATATATTAACACTTTGAAAATCAAAAGCTGGAAAACTCCTGTTGTTGTTGTTGACGTATGCCTGTTGTTGACGTACCAGCCATGGCCAAGAATTCGACTTCTGCCTCACCATACGTCACACCCGTTTATAGGGCGGACCCATTCATACATCCATTTATTCATCCACAGATCGTAATTTTGACCTGAATCAGAGAACGACAGATCTCCAGTCCAGTACCCCCAGAAGTATTGATTTGTTATGGGAACATGGAGGACTTTGCGACTCAACAGATTTAACGTGCATCAGTCATCTTACTACACGGGGAGTTTTCGCCCGGCGGAGTTCGAATCCACGAACTCTCGGACATGGGCCCAGCGCCCTACTGACCAGGCTATCCCGACCTGTAGTTAAAGAACTTAAAAATTGTGTCTCTACCATTATAGTCTATATAACAACAGCTAATTAATGTTTTAATACTCTTAATATTTTAACAGCGCTGAGCCATAGATCAGTCGATTCTTGAAGAGTTGTGTTCATTACTCTCTTTCTATTGTTTCTCCAGCATGTATGTTGAAGTATGAATTATGAAACAGACATCGTTTGACTAACGTTTTGGAAACAAGTCGAATGGCAGAACTATATGGATGGGCCACTGTGAATTTTGAAAAAAGGTCAATGCTGTCAGTTACAGGAAGCATTTTAGTATATACTTCGTGACTGTAAGGATATATTGAATGTAAAGTACAATTTAAAACAGTTAAATAATGAACATTATTTACGTAATGATTAGGAGTAAATATATGAGTAATGATATCCCAAAACCCAAAATACTGTTGTTTTTTTTTTTTAGCTTTGAAAAAAATTAAAGATGACGACTTTGAAGATCGCAATAAACTAATAAATGATAAAAAAATATTGATACTCATAGAAACGATACTTCTTCCTAACCCCTCTATTGATATAAGCAGGACTATGGGCACGGATGGACTATAAGGATTGGTAAATTGCAAAAACCAGAGCATCTTCCGTTTAAGAATGGCTTGTAGAGATTATAATCCAAACATTTTGTTCTCTAAAATTGCTGAAATGGTCAAAAAGTTCGTAGTATTCACATGCTTGTCGTTTATGTTGCAGTAATACTTAAAATATTCACATTGAATTCACATTGAATACTCATAATGAAACCAGTTTTTTTTAATCAAATTATTATGATCTGAGTATTTTGAGTAAAAAAGATATGTGTGGGTAGCTATTAATTAAGGTTAAGCTTGTTCAAATAAATTGTTGACTTAAATGAACGAATTTTGTTCCTTATTTTTGTCTATATAACATTTTATAGTTTCCATTCATAGTTTTGTAATTTTGAATCTAACGCAGTAGACAAGTTTAAACCACCGATAACTCATATTCGGTGATGACTGGATATTGGACAACTTCTAACAATTTGAAAGCTATGAAAATGACATAATTTTTTCTAATAACAATAACACCCTAATTTTCGATTCAATTACCACAGAGTATAGTTTTTATTATCAGTGAGTTTTCATGCCGATAAAGCTTTTTTCATGCTAGCAAAAATTTCTTCAAATCACATAAAACAATTCGTTCAATCACCGATAACTCATATTAGGTGATGACTGGACACCTTCTAAAAGCCATGAAAATGAAGTAATTTTTTTCTAAAGACAATAACACTCTAACTTTTGATTCAATTACCACAGATTTATCAGCAGTGAGGTTTCATGCCGATAAATCTTTTTTTATGATTGCATAAATGTCTGCTGTAATTATAAAAAAATGTGAATAAATAGATGAGTTCTTGAATGCAAATATTTGCTATTCTCACCAAATAAACTGAATCAGCTGCAATAATCTCGCTATTCTCAATCACGGAAATCGCAATTTACTTGTCTTTTATTACATACAATATCTGCACATCAAAATAAAACCAGCCTATATTTGTAACACTATCAACGCATGGATCAGTTGAAAAAAATAAATGACAAAAATTTATAATAGTTAATTTTTTGCGTGTGTGCGTTTTCCTAAAAATATAATTTACACTAATTATAGAATTACAACAGTTTTTGCGAAAGTGTCAGTATATTCATTAATTGAACTGTAAAAAGGTAATTATTGTAATTTGTTTTAAGTTTTTTTTTTATCTTGCATGAAGAGCAGTTTTCAAAATGAATGAATGGATGGATGGATGAATGGATGAATGAATGAATTAATTAATTAATGAATGAATGAATGCATGAATCAATCAATCAATCAATCAATAAACGAATGAATCAATAAATTAAAAAAATTAAAAAATAAATAAATAAATTTCTTTTTAATATTTAGTTATTTTTTTAACCGTTCTCCATACTTATGATTAATTTGAATCCAGAGTTCTTTTTCGAGATGTTGAAATCTATTTCAGTATGAATAAAAACTTTTAAGCTTTATAATATGTTCCTCACTTCTAAGAAGAATAAGTTTAAAAAAATTCTTTCAGAATTGGTTGTTTTTGATGTAGCACCCTGTGAATCATAGTAGATCATTTTAATCATTTAGTAAATCATTTTAGTTTAGATATATTTAGTACATCCAGAAACTACTACATCAACTTTCCATTTTGTAAAAAGAATAAATTCGAAGACTTCTCTCAAAATTGTTTTTTTTCCGTGATGTGGAAACCTGTGAATCGTATTTCAGTTAAGAATTCATTTCTAAGAAAAACAATTAAATTTGTTTTTTTTTAAATCGATAATTATTTTTTCTAACTTCCTTGAGGAAATCTAATTAATATATTTTAGTTTAGAACAAAACGTCGTACTTCTTAAGTTTCTACATTTCTATAAATTAAATTTTTGTTTCTTTTTTAAAATTGTTTTTATGCTGTGGAATCCTAATTAAGAATTTTAGTTTCTATTGTCAGCTGTCGAAAAAATGCGATAACCTTTTAATAATATCATTTCTGATTCATAAAAGAAGGAAAAATCGGTAACTCTATCAGTAATTCTATCAATTTATGTGGAAATCTAAAATATGATACTGTGTAGAAAAAAAACGACAGTACTTCTTAAGACATGAAAATTTTGGAAATTCTTTCAAAATCGGTAAAAGTTGGGTAAAGAAAAACTTTGTGTCGCTTATTTCTATATTTTGTGTGATAATAGCATGTCTTGATTGCGTAGTTGCGAGAGTGAAAATAACCATGAATCCAAATGGTGTTTGGCAAGTGCGAATGGCAAGCATTTTATTTTTAATTAAATGGAAAAAAAAAATATTTGTCCCGAAAAGAAAATTTATAAAAAAGAAAAAGTTTGCAATTGGCTCTAAAAATAATTTTATTTGCATTACTTTCCACTCCTTTTGTTTTAACGGAGCTAATCGTTATATTCTTGTCTAATCATTTTTTACTTTTACCCATTCACGCATGCGTACTTGATCGGGAAAAGTATTGCCTTGCAGAACGCATCAGACTATTCTTATGGACTTCCTTATTACATCCTACTTTTACAGTATTGCTATACTGCCAAATGTGTCGGACGTGCGTTGCTAAGTTTAAAAGATTGACATTTCATATAAATAAGTTTAGATCAATAGATTTTATGAAACAAAACCAAATCAAAATCTTAATCGAAAACCGGGAATTGCTGGTTGTTGTTCAAGAACATGAAAATTGTTAATCTTTTCCCATATTTCTGATAATAGCATCTAACTATTGGTCACGTTTTGAAACAGTTGGTATTCTAATCGCATTCATTCGGAAATTTGATTTGATTACAGTTCTGTTCATTATTATTTTTTTTCAAAGTGCTTCTTTGGCATATATTTTATGGATTACTTGGTCTGGAAGTGAAGTGAATTATGAAATAACCAAATTTCATCTGACGTTTTGGAAACAAATTGAATGTCGAAGTTTTTTAGGATATGTGAGAGAAGAAAACACCATGAACAAGCAGATTTAATGGATAAATCAAATATTCATTTGTCTGCATGGGGCATTATGTAAAGCTTGATGCTGTCAGCTGTGGGAAGCATTCTAACATATATTTTATTATTGATAGACATAAATTAAATGACATGTGCAAATTAAAATGACCAGAACATTTATGAGTGACAATCACTTATAGAATGTTTAAAAACATGTTTGTTTATCTTGACATAGTATTGACCCAGATTATAGATTCAGAGTATTAAAACCTCTGCAGACCTTTAATTTGTGGTCAAAAATCGCTAACTCGTGCTCAACGATTGTTTAATCATTTGATTACTCTGCGATGGGTAAGTGAAGAAATTTAGCCTTAGTACCCAACTTCCCCACCGAAGGAAAAAAAATAGGAGGCTTTTTTTTTTTCGGAAAAAAAATAACAAAATGTGAACCAGATGGTTGACGGCAGAACACATCGAGGCAGTCTGGTTCAAAACAACATTAGTATTAAACCTTCTTTTCCGCTTGTAAATTTTTTACATTTTCCATCAATCATTTTTAAAAATTCTTGGAAGTATTTTGGATCGAATTCCCAGAACCCAGAATGCGCAATGTAAGCATTGTTATGCAAACGTAAAAAAAAAAAAAAATCAGTTTTTAATTTGCAATAACACAACAACTACAGGTGTGACTTGTTTGTTATAAAATAATGTTTACTTTATTGATTAACCTGGAAAAGCTATCCAATATTTGATAAACTCGTGCATAGATAAAGACGATAATGCACGAAACAAATTCCCACAAAAGCCTTATTTTAATGGTACTTAATTTCTTCGTAATGGATTATTGATCACTATTTATTCATAAAATATCCCAAAATGAGTAATGCAAGGATGGTTTCCAAAACTTCAAGATGTGGTAGCTTGTGCTTTCTTAAAATACTTTTATGGAGTGTTTTATTTAAACACTCGGGAATTCGAAAATGGCAAGTTATGATCGCCTGGATATTTCTGCTAACAGCTATTTTACATTTTATAGACAACTTCTATACGTTATATGTCTTCACAGTTTTAAAGGGCTTAGTTTGGCAAATAACTTTTTGTTCTATTTTAACGCCCAGTATAAGTATAATGTTTTGGATCATATTAGCCATAAGAATTAAAAACATATTTCGATTATTCAAACATCTGATATTGGAGTACAAAACTTTTGAGGAATATAACAATGCGTGTCTTGTTTACGTTTTGTATATCTTTCTTTTCAGCTATCCATTACCTATTATTTTTGTCACTACTGATACCGCATTCGCGATCAAAAATATACTTGCTTATGGTTATCCATTGAATGGTTTTCTTCTGAATACAATTGCTTACATAAAACTCTTCTTTCAGTTTTATTTACATCCTTTTTCGATAAGTTTAGTGGCTTTGTTTTATTCAAGGCTGTGTAACTTTTATTCGAAGAAATTTAAGAGCTTGTCCCAAGAAGTTGATTCGTGTAGTCCTGAATACTTCTCTAATTACCAGCAAATATCTGTTCTAAGCAAAAAAGAGAAATTAGTCGACTTCTTACGACGGACTGAGCAATTGTTCTCAGTTCCAATATTTCTGCAATGCTCTGCAAATTTCTGGTTTTGCTTCTGCATTGTATGTATAACAGCAATTAGTCATATTAAGCAAATAGATCTTCTATTTTTATTACAATGGGCTACTATAATAACAGTATCGTGTTTAACATCATTTACAGTAATATGGTCCGCAAGTCAAGTGACTATTGAAATTGAAAACTTTCAATTTTTATTTTGGAAGAAAATAAATCATCGAACATTACTAGGCTTAACTAATTCGTTTCATGGAAATGAAACAGATAAGCCTAACATTTTGCTATCTGGTTGTGGAATATTTTACTTTAAAAGAAATATAATTTTGGCGTCAGTAGGCACCGTTTTGACTTACAGCTTACTTGTGATGAGTTCAAACAATTCTTAAATTGTTCAGTAAATAAACTAAGCTACTTGTATAGCAGTTTAGTGCTTACAATCACGTATGAAGAGAAGGTTGGCTATTCCAGTCATCTATGAAATATAAAAACTTTCGGTTTTTCATTGGGAAACGAACAGAGATTTGCTAAATTAAATATATAAATCGTTCTTTGCAGAACAGTTATATAAACTGAAAACCACAAGTAGAATGTTTCAAAAGTGCTATTTTAGTCTCATCAATTCACCGTTTTAATTTAGTACTTTTTTGTGACGAGTGTCAACAATTGATGTACGGCTACATAAGTTTAGTAGACTGTTTAGTTACAGTTTCGATTTGGACATTATTCGGTAGTCATCAATTTAGGAGCAAATACAACATAAATTTTCAGATTTCCTTTTGGAGATTAATGTCACATTAAATTACTAAACTTGAAACAAACAAAAAAAACAAAAAAAACAAAGAAAAAAAAACAAAACAAAAAAAAAAAACATTTTAGTGCATGCCATGTTTTGTGTTGTCCTTTTTTTACACTGGACACTTGTCATCTACAGGGTCTGGAAAACATGAAACACAAGACTGCAAAGAGACTAAACAAATTTGTATGGATTTGTGAATCACCAGCTTTCTTCATAATCATTCAATTCTCTTTTTTAAATATGGACACTTTTGACATGTATAAAATTTCGTGATGAATTTGACTTTGATCACACTGACATGATTATAATTTCTTGTGATAGATAGTCGCGCTTATTAACCTCTACTTACCCAAATTTTTTTTCCTAAAACTTCAGAACTTTTTTAATGTCTTTTAGTTCCCAAAGTAAATCAAAATAATAAAAAAATAATTTATAGAAAAATTTAAAGTTTTAAATGGTTTACATATAATTTAACAAAATAATTTGCCGATTATAACTTTTTTGTAAGTGAATTCCTAAAAACGATTTAATTATTTTTTAAATAAAATTTTTACAATTTAAATGCTTAAAAGATTTCAATGTGACGAAATTTTCTGTGCAATTACTTGTTTTACATGGTAGCTATTTACTTATTTAGTGAATAAAACAATTAACAATTTTTTAATTATAATTTTCCTATAGATGTCTTAATTGAATTCGAAAATACGTAAAATCTAATGTAATTCATTGAAAAGCAAAAGTTTTATTATGTAAATCTCTTTTGGAATCAATTTTAACATATGCTTGTGAGACCTGGACCGTACCTTGTACAGATGAGGTTAAGTTGCGTACCTTTGAGAGAAAGGTCTTGAGAAGTATTTTTGGAGGAAATGGTGTGTGGCTTGGAAGAGCAAATTTCGAGCTTTATCACTCATATAATGAACCTGGCATTATTGAATTCATTAAACTTCTAAGAATAAAATGGGCAGGCCACATTTCAGAATGGATGAAAACCGTATCACAAAAAGAGTTTTCAATGCCAGACCAGTTGGCGAGCGAAAAAGAGGCAGGTCGAATTTGAGATGGATAGATGGCTTAGAAGACCTTTTTTTTCTTAAAAACTAGAAAACGCTAGCAGGAGAGAGGTTAGCCTGGAAAAACTTCGTGGGAAGGCCAAGGCCCACCCGGATCTGTCAGGCCATTGATGATGTTAATCGAAAAGTATTTAGTGGGACTTAATTTTTTTTTCATAGCGTTCAAATTGTACACGGGACTAGACCAAGGTTTGATTTCGAAATTTATTTTAATTATAAATTTTTAAAGGAAATTTGAGGAATTTGCTATGACTGAAGTTATCGCTATTAATTTTTCATTTAAGGCGAAATATCCTTCTTCCTTGTTTCTAATTTTTCAAGTACAAAGAGTATAAATGAGTACAAAATTACATTTTTCATGCATAAAGCATTAATAATTTCTAAACTTTTGGTCTTATCTGCTTGAGAGAGCATTTATTCAATTCAGCTTAATAAAATACATTAGAAACGATACCTTACTTATCTAGATAGGAATATTTAAGCTTTAATAAAATACATTAGAAACGATACCTTACTTATCTACATAGGAATATTTAAGCTTTAATAAAATACATTAGAAACGATACCTTACTTATCTACATAGGAATATTTAAGCTTTAATAAAATACATTAGAAACGATACCTTACTTATCTAGATAGGAATATTTAAGCTTTAATAAAATACATTAGAAACGATACCTTACTTATCTAGATAGGAATATTTAAGCTTTAATAAAATACATTAAAAACGATACCTTACTTATCTAGATAGGAATATTTAAGCTTTAATAAAATACATTAGAAACGATACCTTACTTATCTAGATAGGAATATTTAAGCTTTAATAAAATACATTAGAAACGATACCTTACTTATCTAGATAGGAATATTTAAGCTTTAATAAAATACATTAGAAACGATACCTTACTTATCTAGATAGGAATATTTAAGCTTTAATAAAATACATTAGAAACGATACCTTACTTATCTAGATAGGAATATTTAAGCTTTAATAAAATACATTAGAAACGATACCTTACTTATCTAGATAGGAATATTTAAGCTTTAATAAAATACATTAGAAACGATACCTTACTTATCTAGATAGGAATATTTAAGCTTTAATAAAATACATTAGAAACGATACCTTACTTATCTAGATAGGAATATTTAAGCTTTAATAAAATACATTAGAAACGATACCTTACTTATCTAGATAGGAATATTTAAGCTTTAATAAAATACATTAGAAACGATACCTTACTTATCTAGATAGGAATATTTAAGCTTTAATAAAATACATTAGAAACGATACCTTACTTATCTAGATAGGAATATTTAAGCTTTAATAAAATACATTAGAAACGATACCTTACTTATCTAGATAGGAATATTTAAGCTTTAATAAAATACATTAGAAACGATACCTTACTTATCTAGATAGGAATATTTAAGCTTTAATAAAATACAATAGAAACGATACCTTACTTATCTAGATAGGAATATTTAAGCTTTAATAAAATACATTAGAAACGATACCTTACTTATCTAGATAGGAATATTTAAGCTTTGATAAAATACAATAGAAACGATACCTTACTTATCTAGATAGGAATATTTAAGCTTTAATAAAATACATTAGAAACGATACCTTACTTATCTAGATAGGAATGTTTAAGCTTTAATAAAATACATTAGAAACGATACCTTACTTATCTAGATAGGAATATTTAAGCTTTAATAAAATACATTAGAAACGATACCTTACTTATCTAGATAGGAATGTTTAAGCTTTAATAAAATACATTAGAAACGATACCTTACTTATCTAGATAGGAATGTTTAAGCTTTAATAAAATACATTAGAAACGATACCTTACTTATCTAGATAGGAATGTTTAAGCTTTAATAAAATACATTAGAAACGATACCTTACTTATCTAGATAGGAATGTTTAAGCTTTAATAAAATACATTAGAAACGATACCTTACTTATCTAGATAGGAATGTTTAAGCTTTAATAAAATACATTAGAAACGATACCTTACTTATCTAGATAGGAATTTTTAAGCTTTAATAAAATACATTAGAAACGATACCTTACTTATCTAGATAGGAATATTTAAGCTTTAATAAAATACATTAGAAACGATACCTTACTTATCTAGATAGGAATATTTAAGCTTTAATAAAATACATTAGAAACGATACCTTACTTATCTAGATAGGAATATTTAAGCTTTAATAAAATACATTAGAAACGATACCTTACTTATCTAGATAGGAATATTTAAGCTTTAATAAAATACATTAGAAACGATACCTTACTTATCTAGATAGGAATATTTAAGCTTTAATAAAATACATTAGAAACGATACCTTACTTATCTAGATAGGAATATTTAAGCTTTAATAAAATACATTAGAAACGATACCTTACTTATCTAGATAGGAATATTTAAGCTTTAATAAAATACATTAGAAACGATACCTTACTTATCTAGAATATTTAAGCTTTAATAAAATACATTAGAAACGATACCTTACTTATCTAGATAGGAATATTTAAGCTTTAATAAAATACATTAGAAACGATACCTTACTTATCTAGATAGGAATATTTAAGCTTTAATAAAATACATTAGAAACGATACCTTACTTATCTAGATAGGAATATTTAAGCTTTAATAAAATACATTAGAAACGATACCTTACTTATCTAGATAGGAATATTTAAGCTTTAATAAAATACATTAGAAACGATGCCTAACTTATATAGGTTAAACTAACCAGTGAAGGAACACTTAAGCTTCACTTGCCTTTTAAAAAATCATATTAGTTTCAAAATTCGTAACTTTAGTTAAATGACAGTGTCAACATATTTGTTACTAATTGCAAATTATGTAAAAAAATTGTAGAGAACTTACATAATATTGTTTTAAAGTTTTGGAGGTTCAAATAACAAGTAGTAAGAAGACCAATTGAAGGAACAGCTCTTACCAGTGAAGGAACACTTAATTTTGGTTATTTTTTAATGCTCTTTATGAATTATTAAGCCATACATGTATTTAAAAACATACCTATTCTTGAAATTATAACATATAAATACTTGGAAAATTTTAACTTTTTTTGTAATCGTGAATTGAAAATTAAAGTGTCATCATATTAACACATACTGTTCGTTCACTAGGAAATCTATACCCAGTAAAGGAACATGCTTGTTTCCTCACTGGTTAAAAGTTGTTTTTCGTATTTTTAACAGACTTTTGATGCGGAACATCACTAAAGGTACAAGAAAATTAAAGTTTATCTTTTATTTTCATTAACTTAGAAAAAAACCCAGTAAAGGAACACTTGTTCCTTCACTGGTTTTTCATCGTTTGGTGATCCAGTGAATAAACACCCCTTATCTCAGTACTTTATTATGGTATGATGCTTTAAAAAAAATAAAACGTAACTCCAATAACTATATTTTGAATTCTCTTTTTCATAGTGAGAAAAATAAAACTATTACATGCAATTGATTTCACTTCAAACATAGAAATACAGACACTCACCTTAATTTTTTCATAGAAACAAGGTGTTGAAGAGATAATAAAAAATTTAAAATTTTTTCCAGAGAAGTCTATTTGACCAGGTAATCCAAAACATTGCTAGATGACTTCCTATTGTTTGGCAGTAAGCTATTGTTACCAATCAACCTAAAGAAAAACTTTCAAATTCTTATTTTTAATCAATATATAGGAAATGTTCCTTCACTGGTTGGTTTACCCTAGATAGGAATATTTAAGCTTCATCCCTCAATTAAGAGTCATTTTGAACTAAACTTTTGCAAAAAAATTATACGTTATGACTTAATATTATTATTTTTAAAAGTTATATAGCATGAAAAAGGATTTTTAGCTACTAAAAATAAATTTTTTTATTTGCGAAAAAAAAAAAAGAGCGTGATAGAATTTTCTCTATTTATTTAAAAATCAGCAGCCAAAAATCTCTCAGAATCAGCAAATTTCAAATTACGTTTTGGTTGCAGGTTTGTGTTGTTCAGTTTTTCATTTTAATTTTATTTTGCTACTTAATGATTCTATAATGTAAATGTTTATTTCTTCATTTATAATAATTTGATATTAAATAACCAAATGCAAATCAATAATGTTTTTGTTTAGCTGTGCTCAAAATAGATGAATTTGTTTATTATTCATGAAACTTAATAATTAAATATAAACAGTTAGAAATTAGTAATGGGAATCAAAAGAAGCATAAATTTAAATTACATGACAATAAAAAAATTTAAATAAATACTGATAAATAATTTGCGACCAATAATAATTAATCTTGCAATTATGGTATTAATAATGAAAATGGAATTAATAATATAATTAACAATTTAAATGTGAATCATAGCATTAATAAAGAGAAACAATAATATTCTTTACAATTTTAATTAAGCATTAAAAAATAATCATTTATTTTCTTTGCATTTATTCTTTTGCGTTTTTATTGAAATTTAAAATTCACTTTTTAACGTATGTTTTATTCACCTAATGTGGTATATTAAATTTAAAATTCACTTTGTAACGTATGTTTTATTCAACTATTGTGGTATATTAAATTTAAAATTCACTTTTTAACGTATGTTTTATTCAACTAATGGTGTATATTAAATTTAAAATTTAATTTTTAACGTAATCTAAAATTCACTATTTACGTATGTTTAATTATTTAAATAAAAAATTTAATGAAAACATGTATATGAAAAAAGAATTAAAATTTGACATTTAAATAAATCTTAATTTCTAATTGGAAGTGCTACTTCATTTTAAATGTATTTACGATGCGTCAATTTTAATAGAATGATAATGATACGAATAAACAACAATTTAAGTTCTATGCATCATAAATTTGTTTAGCCTTAAATATTTCTTTTAATTTGTTTCGCATTATTTTTTTGAAACATGAAATGTGCTTTTTACATTGTAAAATATATATTTGTTTAATCTTCTCTTATTAATGAATTAACTAAAAATTTGCATGTAAGGAAGGAATTAAATTTTAGGAATCATAGATTCATAGGAATCATAGAAAAATATGTTTATGATGTAAAATGTGAATATTTTAAAAATGAATTATTTAATTATAAATATTAATGGGAAAATAAAGTGGAACGTATAATTTTGTTTTAACTATTCGTTTCTATAATTATAAAAGCAATTATTAAATGCAAATATTAAATGCCATTTTTTTTGTGATACGGAAACTAAACAAATATGTTTTAATTTCATAATTATAAGAAATTGACAACCAATAAATGACATTAAAAAAGTAAAGATGCTTTTATACGATAAGGATACAAAAACAAAAAAAACAAAAAAAAATTTTTTTTTTAATAATTAACCTTATTTCTTTCTGTCCGTTTTATTTATTTATTATTTACTTCGCTAAACATTAGGTATAACAAGCAGAAGAGTTTTCAGGACATGGATGAGGTCTCTGACTTTGGTATATAATTATGTTTCCGGACTGTCAGTTAAAAGCAGAAGTATTATAGTAGTAACTAGTATTCATAAAAAAACCTTCTTCCAGGGAAAAGAAAGTATTCAAGAAATTTTTTTTCAAATCGGCAAAAGTTGTAAATTTTTTTTTTTAATAATTTCAATCCTGTGTGCAAATTTAGTGTATTTTTATTCGGTAGAAATAGTATAGTTAGTTCACCAGGAGTTGGCACTTGGCAACGCCTTCATCACGTGGAATCCGACGATACTATTTCGCTATTTTTGGGAGAAGGATGTGAACAATCCTGAACAAGGTTGCTATTTGGCGATCGTATGACAAAAATATTTATTTCGCAATTTCTATGTGCATTAAATATTTCATAAATTTGATGATATTTAGCTCTTTTGAGTGAATAGTTTGATCTTTTAAAACATTTTGCTGCAATATATTTAATTGGCTAGAGTAGCGAAAGGTATAATAGCAGATGATAAAGTGAAGTAAGTACATGAATAAGAATTCGCTGTTTGCGTTTGGCGCGCGGTT
Source organism: Parasteatoda lunata (assembly GCA_949128135.1). NCBI lineage: Eukaryota > Metazoa > Arthropoda > Arachnida > Araneae > Theridiidae > Parasteatoda > Parasteatoda lunata. The sequence continues at coordinate 58,068,131 of OX421978.1, read as the reverse complement.
TAAGTGTTGTTTCAATTTCAAGCGCGGAGACGTATCTCCTCTTACTCCCGCGCTGAAATGAACTCTTCGTCCAAGAAGGTGGTGCCAACTCCTGGTGAACTAACTATATTTTAATTCGCAAATATTATATTGCATTAGCATGAATAGCAACTGATAGTGATGTGGAAATTTGGATTAAAAAAATCTATTGCTAAGATAAATTCGGAATTTTCTTTCATGATGCGGAAATTTATAAAATATATTTCTGTCTGGAACAAAACGTTCGAACTACAAAATAAAATTTTCAATTTTGTGATAAATAAGTTCAAGTTGTGAAAAACAATTAGAAACATGCTAAGATATCCGACTGGCTAAAAATCGACAATTTCGGCGAAAATTTCGATTTTTTTTTTTATCGTCTTTTATCTTATCACATTTGTTGAACTGTAGACCCAATTTTAAACTTACAATTACCGATGTACAGCTCCTTGCAGCCTTGTAATTTTGACCCCAACCCAGAAGACAAGAAAACTCCTGGATCAAGTATTGGGAGAAATTTATTTTCGTTGAGGACTCTTTTGATGGAACTAACTCTCATGTGTGTTACATAGAAGGGAAAACCTCCCATGATTAGCCTGAGAGGAAGGGGACTCTAACCCATGATCCGTCTACCACTGATGATATTTTACGTCAGCACTGTCGTCGGTGCGATCCGGTTGCGGAATTCGTATCGACCAGCCCGAGCGTTTGCCTGCTAAAGAGGTGACTCGGGTTCAAATCGCTGGTATTCGAACCCGGGTTAAAGTCTTTGGGAGACAAGGACTCTGTTCCCTGAGTCCCATGGCTCTTATTGTTTATAGATGTTCATTTTGAACCTTTTATATTTGAACCTTTCTAAATCTACATAAATATTTCTTCCCTGATCTTTAGAAACGAAGTTATAGTTTTTTTTCCTCATGCTGACTGACAAAACAGAATAGGAATTACATACTTAAAATGAATTTTCAAAAAAATGTTGATTATGAGGAAATATTTGTATGTAAACTTACATTGCAAAAAATAAATAAATAAATAAATAAATAAAATAAAATAAAATAAAATAAAATAAAATAAAATAAAATAAAATAAAATAAAATAAAATAAAATAAAATAAAATAAAATAAAATAAAATAAAATAAAATAAAGTCAAATTGTTGAATTCTTCGAAACTTTGTAATTAGATTTTCTTTACTGTTAACTATGTTTCGAACTAAAAGCTAGGATCTAAGTGTAAATTTTTTATCATACTTTAAGCCTGAATGTTTAAAATTTCTCTTTAAAAAAATCAAGATTGAACTAATTAGTTCGATTTAATTGTATATTTGAAGTTTTTAAAAAATTTCAGTTCAAAACGGAGGTAACCACATACTTAAGCTAGATAAAAATGTTTTGATATTTATATATGCATTAAAATTTGTTTGCGTGGCAAAAGGAACTTGTAGTTTTCATGCTCAAATTTGCCCTTACTTTGAAAACAAATATTTTATAGATTTTTAAAATTTATTTTAGATATATAATATCAGGACCCTTGTTTAAAAAAAATTAAATTATAATTTTACTTAAAAATGTTTTTAAAAAACTGTGTTGAAACCAGTTGGAAATCGTAACATTTTAGTTAAAAATAAAACATTACAGCTGAATTTTTCAAAACGGTAGTTTTCTCGGGGTCCGGAAGTCTAATTTATATGTTAAATTTGAGTACAAAACATCACATTTCTTACATTTCTGGCAGAATATTTTTGAATTAGATGTTCTTTTCTTATTTTTTTTTATTTGTCGAGAAAATAAATTGCAGATTTTAATTTGAATCTAATTTTCCCGATGCTTTAAAAAGTTCTTCATAAACGTTACAAAATTTTTACAGGATCACTAATTTCTCAATTTATAATAAATATTTATCAATATATATAATCATAATATTAATAATTTGTTAATATTATTAATAAAATTATAATATTATTAATATTAATAAATATTTTCTGAATTGATGTGAAATTTTTTAGTACGGTAAGTACAATGAAGTTGAGAACAATCCGTCAGAGTTTCATAAGAAGACACAAAAATGCAAGACATTCTTTTAAAATCGGTAAAAGTCGGACAAAGAAAAATTTTTTTGTCGCTTATTTCTATATTTTGTGAGAGTTTTGTTTATCTTGATTGCGTAGTTGCGAGTGTGAAAGTAGCAATTAATCCGAATGGTGTTTGGCAGGTGGGAATGGCTTTCCTTTTTACCATTACTCTAGCAATATTGTCAGACATTATGTTTTTATCTAAATGGAAAAAACTTTTGCCTTAAAACGGAAACTAAAAGGCAATAGCAAATCTTGTGATCTGTGGAAAATAAAGCATCTTTGCATTATTCATTTTAACTGAGCTATTCGTTATTTTCATTTCCCACCATTTCGTAATTTTTGCAATTCCTGACTGTATACAGAAAAGTATATACAGAAAACAGTAAAGTATAGTAAAGAAAAAGTAAAGTATATGCAGAAAAGTATTGTTTAATAGAACCCATAGCAGCAAAATAATTTGGGTTCTCATTGGACTAATATTCACGAATCTTGACTGAATAATTTTATTTTGATTTTTTATAACCGTCGTTGAAAAGCCGACCCAATTTTATGGGTTTACGACTACTAATGTTCAACACCGTAGCCTTGTAAATTTGAACCCAATCCAGAAGACAAGAGAACTCTTGGATCGAGTATTGGGAGAAATTTTCGTTCGTGGATGACTTTTTTGATGGACGTTTGTTTAACAAACGCAAGGTTTGTTTAACAAAGAGAAGCAAACCAATGTTGATTTGAGCTGCATTTCTGAAAAGTATTATTTACTACAAAAGAAAACGTTATACGTTATTTTATGTAGCGCAGAGCCTTCGAAAACAGACCTAAATCAATTTAGAGGTGTCAATTATGAAATGTTATATAGTATATCTATTTTTCGGACGCTCGACACTAGGCTACTCGACAACTCAAATGCCCGACTCCGTTTTCCCGACAGCTTATTTGCCCGACAATTATTTTTTTCGACTTGCATATTTGCCAGACGAATACGTTTACCCGACAGAGTTGGCATGTAACAAAAATGAGTATAGTACTTTTTGTTATATTTCGTCATCGTTTATATAATATTGCTTGAATGAGTTGTCTAACGAACGGAGTCGGGCAATCAAGCTGTTGGACAGCCAAATTTCGAGAAAATATATTAGGCACCTATTTCTGTCCTCTTTCTTGACACCTAAATATATTTGATCACAGTTATTAGACAATATTACAAAGAAAAATCAACATTATAATCACATTAGTCTAGCAATTGTAGCGAAAAGAGGGTGCTTCATCAGAAAAATTAATACCAAAGTTATTTTTTGAAAAAAAAACTAATTTATGTTATTATAAATGATACATGAAAATCTGCCCAACACTTTTTTAGACGCTTCACCTTTTTTGAGGGAAATGGGGGGGGGATTTGAGAGGGATAATTGAATTTATTCTAAACAAGCGAAGCAATGCACCGATGTATTTTTTGCGCTTAATTAAATCAGGCCCATACCGAGATGATGGGCCTAATAATTCAGAAACTACAAGGGTTTTATCTATAAAAAATAAGAATTTGTTTTTGTACCTATTTACGCATCAGACATTGCTATCTAAACAAGTGAAATATTGCCTTCTATGCTATTTTTTATGCTAAACTGTTTTATGCTAAAAATTACGAGACTGTAACTGCTAAACTATAAGTCCGAATGTTTCTGGATCGGTCTCATTTGATTCAGTGTGCAAAAAAAAAAAAAAAAAAAGAAATACATCAGTCATGATACCTCACTTACATGCTTACAAGAAATTCAATTTTCCGCCCTCAGATCACTTCCATTTCCCTCAAAAAAAAGGGGAAAGTGTACAAAGGAGGTATCATTTATAGTTTAGTTTTACAGGACTATTTTAGGTTATAATCACATTGGATAGGAAATTTCTGTTGTAGCGAAACAAACTTCAGAGATGACGAATAACTCTGACATTCACTTGTTTTCCACTATGTTTCTTTATAGTGCAGATCATTTCTGTAATTATTTCCAAATAAAAACTGAATGATACTGCTGCATAGCTAACATACGCATTCAGTAAAAATAAAGAATGTCATAGAAGTTAGTTTCATATCACGGGACAGGTAAATTCTTACTACTATGTTAACTTTTTGAAACAGCGTGGTTTTCTAGCTTTTCATATCATACGAGGTTTTAGGTTCTCTTTTGAGCTGCAAGACCGCAAAATGGTAATCTCCTCCATCCCTCACTGCAAATGTTCTGTTTGGCATTAAATCACATTCACCAGCCTTGAATGTGTATTCTTTCTTTCCTGGAATTCTCCAGCAAATAAGAAATCTACCTTTTTAAGATCTACTGTTTTTGTATCACTGTCTCGAGATTCCTCGCTCATCATTTTCTGAGAAATGTTAAGCCTTTTCGAGAAAGATTCTAATCAGTCGTTAGAGAGCTGTAAAGTTTTCTAATCAGAGTCAATTTTGAAAACTCCAAAGCTTCTTTTAGTAAAGGTTCAGAAGCTCGATCATTCATCCCACGAGTTTTTTAAACCATTCAAAAGTATCTTGGTTTACATCAAATCTACTATCAGATTTTCGAATTCTTTTTCTACTCCTTAACTTATTTTCGTCAAATTATTAAAGATATTTCGATTTTTTTTTTAAATATTGCTCACGTAAGTTTCACTGATTTGAGTTTTTTCAGTTGTTGATCATTGATAATTTTTTTTGTAGAAAGTAAATAACTTAAATATTATCTTTTTAACACAAGTTTTTTTTTATACTCTTTAGATACTTTATTCTCCATACTTTAAGAAGAAAGATAGCGGCATTAAAATATAAACTTAGAAAAATTATCAAATCCCTCCCTTATTGAGGTAAATTTTACCGTTAATGGAACACGCAATGCTATACACATATTTCTACAAAGGCTGCTTTTAAAAGGCACTTAATATTTTTAAATGGATTATTGATCTTCATTTCCCATGAAAATATATTTTCGAAAAATAGTATTTCAAGGATGATTTCCAAAATGGCAAGGTGTGGTAGCTTGTGCCCTCTTAAAATACTTCTATGGAGTGTTTTGTATAAACATACGAGAATTCGAAAATGGCAAGTTACTATCGCCTGGATTTTTCTTCTAATGGCTATATTACTTTTCTTAGACTCTTTATATATGATGTACATCTTCACAAGCTTAAGTGGCATTATTTGGCAAATAACTATAAGCTGTATTTTGACTCCTTGTATAAGCATAATATTTTGGATCGTAATGGCCACAAAGATAAAAGAGCTATTTCGATTTCTTACACATCTAAGACAGGAGTACAAAACTTTTGAGGAATATAACAATACGTGTCTTGTTTGTGTTTTGTACATCATTCTCTTCATATATCCAATGCCCTTTATTTTTTTTAAAACTGATATTGCAGTCGGGATAAAAGTTATTTATGCCTATGGTTATCCATTAGATAATTTTCTATTGAATATAATTGGTTATATAAAAATTTTGTTTCAGTTTTATTTATATCCTTTTTCGATTAGTTTAGTGGCTTTATTTTATTCAAGATTGTGCAATTTTTATTCGAAAAAATTTAGGAACTTGTCCCAAGAAATTGAGTTGTGCACTTCGGAAAAATTCTCTAATTACCAGCAGATATCTATTCTAAGCAAGAAAGAGAAATTAATAGATTGCTTACGCCAGACTGAGCAATTGTTTTCGGTTCCAATATTTCTGCAATGTTCTGCGCATTTTTGGTTTTGTTTCTGCATTGTATGCATAGTAGCAATTAGCGATATTAAAGGAATTGATATTCTATTTTTATTGCAATGGGCTGCTACTATTACAGTTTCGTGTTTAACATCATTTACAGTAATATGGTCAGCAAGTCAAGTAACAACCGAAATAGAAAACTTTCAGTTTTCTTTTTGGAAACAAATAAATCAAAGAACGCTGCTTGGCTTGATGAATTCGTTTAATGAAAATCAGATAGATAAACCAAGCGTTTCCCTGACTGGATGTGGAATATTTTATTTTAAGAGAAGTGTAATTTTGGTTTCGATAGGCACTGTTTTGACTTACAGCTTACTTGTGATGAGTTCAAGTAATCAAACTATTTAATAATTTAAGTAGGCTGCTCATATTACAGTTTCGCGCTTTTAATCACATATATACAAAACATTGACTTTGTCCCTCCATAACTGAAATCTTTTAGAAATAAATAAGCCATGAAGCGTTGCTAAATTTAAAAGATTCGTTTGTTGTATAGCTTATATTTACACAAAAATACTTCGTTGTTTTATTTTCTAAGTACCAATAAGTATTTTCTCCCCATGCATATTGGGGGAGGGGGAATTATGGGCCTTTGATTCATACTCATTATTTGCTTGACGCAGACACCTACTCCACTGTTTTAGATAACAGTATGCTCCCAACTTTGTGTTAGTTTTGCAGGCTGGATCCATGTTACTTCCAGATTGACAACGCTAGCTGTCATGTGACTGTATTCACCATGAATTGGTATGGGTAAAATGATTTAAATAGAACTAACTAGTCTACTCAGAGTTCAGACCTAAGCCCCATATGAGAACCTATTGGATGAGTTGGATCAACTAATTAAGAGGTGCAACAGCAGTTGTAAGTTGGCGAACTTGCTATTGTGTGAAACAATACACCACTAGCTCTCATACAAGGACTTGTGTAATACGTAGCCTATAAAGATGAGGCTGTAATTGCCTTGAATATGAAAAAGAAATTTTTTTTCGAACACTGCTCGTGTCCACATATTTATAATAGAAGCGTATTTCATCTTATGGAAAGTGTTTCAAGCACCATTCTTTCTCGCATCTTTTTAGTAAAGATTTCAAAAATTTCCTAAACTGCTGTATAAATTAATTAGGCTGCTTAGAATACAATTTCGTTTTTGACATAACTTAATGGTAGTTAACTAAGAGACAATGGAAATAGAAAACGTATAGTGAACTTTTTAATGATTTGATAAATGCAGCACTACTGATGGGCTTGAAGAATTTTTTTAAAAACAGATCGGGGCGGAAACAAACCAAAACAAAACATTATTATTGAATAATTAAAAAAAAAAAAAAAAAAAAAAAAAAAAAAAAAAAAAAAAACTCTAAAATAAACCAAACACTATTCTGTTTGGAAGTGAAATATATTTCTTATAAAAAAAAGTTTTATTTCATGGTTTCTGAAGCATTGCTTTTACTTGTGGTTATTGTATTATAACTGTAAAATTCACTATGAATATTTAATTAGTGAAAAAAGTTTGCAATTGCAAAGGTGTTTTGCAAAGATTTTGTATAACAGCATGTATAGTAATCTGTATGAAAGATTTGTATTAATTTTTATTGTAGTATATTGCAAATGCATATAGTGTATTGTAATTACGACCTTCAATATACATTTTTAAAATTCTTGTTCTTGTTTTAAAAGTTCATGGAGAGAAAGACGCTGCTTACACTAATATTTAATAGAGGAAAATCAAATTAAGGGGGGATCAGAAACGATAAAAGATGTTTCAGGTAATTAATGCAAACATTTTTTCAAATTTCCTTCGGCAATCAAACTAGTTTTGATATTTTTAATCCGTCTTCGTCAAAAGACTATTCGTTAAGACATTTTCGTTATTTTCTTCATCGTTCAAACATTTATTCGCGCTTTCTTTTGTGCATAAATTTTTGACAATGCTTCAAAAAATATATATTTATGGTAGTGATTACGAAATACAATGTATCTGCTTTAGCTTTTTTCCTTTGTGTAGGTTTGGAGATATGTACAAAATTTTGTAAATATTTGTATAGTATTTGAATTTTTACTCTAACAAATCTACAGCACTGGACCAAGAAATTTTCAAGTTTGTGGTTCTTTGTTGTTGTTGCTATTAATCAAAATTGAAGCTTTATTTTTTTCTACTGACATTTTTATACAACTTGTGATTCTCGGAATCTGATTAATTACTATCCAACGGTAATTTAAATTTAATCATAAAAGCTTTATTATAGACAAATTAGTAATAAAACAAATCGAGAAAAATCCATAACCATCTCATAATCTACCCCATAGAATAAACTCATAACCCCCACAAAGAAATCAATGGAAACACGCGAATACTTCAAAATATCAAAATCACATTTTTCAGCATTCATGCAAACAATTGAGAAGTCGTAATTAATCAGATATCTTCCATTCTAAACCAGAATCCTAAACCAGAGTATTGTATATGCTAAGTGACAAATTATATTTAGTATAATCACCGGCCAGGAGGCCGAGCGGTTAGCGCGCCTGACTGCGAAGCCATTGGCTGCGGCTTCGAATCCCGCTCTGGGCATGGATGTTTCTTTCTCTCTTTGTGCTGTCCTCTGTTGTGTGTGCATGTGATGTGTGAATGTGGCCCACCTAATAAACGGGTTTGTGGCAGTGTGGCGTGGGCAATGTTGCTCGCCTCCGTGACTTTGGCTTACAGGTGCCCACTGGGTAACGCGAAATGAGCAACAATTCTGGCATCTTCATAGGCAAAGATTCAAATTCAGCGCCTGCCACTGAAAAAAAAATATTTAGTATAATCATCTTTTACAGTACAACAGTCATTACTCGAAAGTTTAAAAATACGACACACTGAGAGAAACTGGAATAGTGAAATATGGATTTAGTAATCACCGGCCCTTTCCACTTATTATTCAATCTCTTTGGAAATTCTGGTACTTATGACTCGTTCGAAAATACTAAAAGAATCCAACTTTGATCACATCTGCATGATTATGATCTGTTGCCTGTTCAGCAGTCAGTAGTCGGAGTTTGATACTATATAGCGAATAGCAACGAATTTGAATGGATTTTCTGTCCCTTCGACGAAACCATAAGGAAAGAAGGCTAGCTTCCATAGACGCGATATAAATCGGTCCCCAAAGATATAGTAGGTCACTAAATGTGAAGGAAAAGCTATATTTTAGGACACAGCAGAGGTGTTTCTTGAAACTGGTTTATAACCACCTCTCTCCCAATAGTTGCTAGGGTTGGGGAGGAGAAAGAATGTTTTATGGCTGCTCTGTTGCTGTATTTTTGCACTATTCATTACGATATTTCTTGAAGAATTCATTTATATAATCCAGGCTGATTATATCTACCAGCACATTTTGCGATAGAACAAAAGAACAGAACGGGGGGAGACAGCGTACCTAATTAACAACCGGTTCTGCAAAGGTAGCACTTGACTGTTAATTTGCTTCACATTCACTCAAGCTGAATTTTAGTACATATGATACTCTACAAAATCTAAGTATGTTGCTCTCGCTCTAAGTTTTTTTTTTTCTGCCACAATATCCCGCACTGAACAGTTCTCTGCAATAGTTACGTATTTAGAGAGCTTGACTCAAAACATAACTGGTCCATCACATGACGTTTTTATGGGAGCTCATGAGTTCGAGATATCTCGCTTCCTAATTCCTTTAGAGCCTGGAAACTTCGGAAAGGTTGATTAAACTTTCGTCACCAAAAATGTTGCGAATGTCTCTAAAATGGTCGCCAAGTTGGTGATAGTCCCACTGCCAATGGAAACGCATTGCCCTCACATGTAAGTTGTTCGTATGCTGTTAGAGTCGGAATATTTCAGAATATTTCAAAATCCCGTAATTTAAAAAAAAGGACTGAAACACTTCGGCAAACTTGATGAAATAGTTAAAAAAATCAGTCAACAGATAATAAAAATTATCAAGTTACGGATGATGTCCGGAAAGTAAGAAATATCGTTTATATGAAATATAAGCAAATGGTGAGGTTTATAATTATTTTTTCTCTTAGTGTTTTTTACGTCGTCTTCCACTATTGTCAAAACGTTCTTCTTTGTTAAATAATAAATCTCAATCACGCAATTTTGGATGAAAAGATTTTGAGATCATCGGAATCCAATTATGATTAATCAAAAGCCTTGACTTGCATCAAATTTTTGACATAATTTACATCAACTAGGAAGCTCCGCTTACCAACTCCCATGGTTGTTTCGCTCATTTTATTGTTTCTCCCGAAACTATACTCAAAACAATGGAGGACGCTTTTTGTTTAAAAATTTAAGAAGATAATCTTTTATTTCACAAAAAAAGATGATCTTTGTTTTGTAACATTCATTTGAGTCAGTCGACAACAACCTCGGAATCGGGTAAAAAAATATACTATTTTTCGCTGCTGTTTTTGTAGTGGCAATAAATTTTTCGAAAGTTTCGATTCACTCATTAAAATAAACGTATAGTAGTATTTTGTAGTTTAAAACGCGACTATTACCACTTTTTAACGCGACTATTTCCTTTTTCCTGAACTTAAATTTTCGTAGCGAGTATTTTCTTATTTTTATTAAAATAGCTCAAAAATGACAATTTGTGAAACTTGACAAATTTATTTAACTCAATAATATGCAAATTAATAATGCAATAAAAAAGTAATGATATAATAATTAAATGTACAGTACAGACACACATAATATACAACATACATCACAACAGCACAGTTTTTAATCTCATTTTTTCCAATCTCATCTTCAATAATGAACGAGCTTATAAAAATCTCGGGAGATTAGTGATTTGTTTTTACTTATGTTTGTAAAAAAGAAGTAGAGGAAAAATGAGCACTACACCCCACTTTTAGGCTACAAAATGAGCGTTTCACCCCACTTCGGATCGAAGACCCCTCGTCTATAGGATGAGTACTATACTTCACTTCCTCAGTAGAGATGAAAGTTCAACCGCACTAATAAGCTCTTAGTAGGAATGACGAATCATGGCATTTTACGTAGCATGGTTTGGACTAAACAAATGCTACTTAAAAATGTTGGATATTTATTTCATCACAACTATGGGTATATTTGAAAAATTTAACACTAACGTTTTTTTTATCTGAAATAAGTTTCAAATGAATTTCTCATTGGAAAAAGTTACAAAAAAGTTCGCAAAGTGTAGTTTTTTATTTTTATATGAATGCTCTTAACGTGGCAATGTGTAGACTAAAAATTGCTTCTTAAAAATTTTGAGTTCATATTTTTGTGGCCGATATAAGTATTTTTGAAAGAATTGACTCTCATTTTTTAATCTTAATCAAGTTTGAAATGAGTTCCTTACTCCAAAAAATACGCAAGTTGTTCTACTTTTTGTCGATTATATATATATACTCTTAACACATCATTGTTCGGAGTAAACACATCCTTCTCGAAACTTTTGATTACTTATTTCTTTACATATGTGAATATTTTTTAAAATACTGACACTCGCTTTGTAATCTGGAACAAGTTTCCAATGATTTCTTCATTGCAAAAAATTATTAAAAAAAATTGCAATATATCCTTCATTATGTTAACTCTATTTAGCTAAAAATAAACTGCAGAAAATCTGCAAAAAAATGCAGTTTGAAGACTGTGGTGATTTGGCCAAATCCGCTACAGAATTTTTGAAGTGGAAACACTGCAAAATTACTGCAGTTTGTATACTGCAGAAATTTTGTAGTAGTATTAACTTCAAAATTTTTACTGTTCATATACGAAATGTCTGTATTTAGTGGCTCCATCTATCGTGAGCGATAGAAAATACTATAGTTTTTGTTAAAAAAATTCTTTTTGAAGAAAAAGTTTTCGATAAATAATATTTTTAACCTGATCTATTCTCCTGATCGGATGAATAATTTAGGAAGTATACTAATGAAATTTTTCGTAGTGAATATGTCGACACTTTGTATTCTGAGATTCGAACTCCCATCCTGTCTGGAGTGAGAGTGAACGGTCAGCCCTCTCGGCTATAACCCTGTGATAAGACCAGGCCCGTCGTCAACGGGGAGGTGAGAGGGGTGTCTCACCCCCCCAGCGATATCATCCAGTCGGCAAATCAGGCTGAGTCGGCTTTTTATTTTTACAATCCAAAATCCCGACTTTGCCGAAATTCTTTCATTGTCGGATTTTTCATTGGTGATGAGATTTAAACGGATTTCAATGTTATCTGAGTTTCGTCCATTTCGGGATCCCAGTCAGACTCGGCAAATCTTGCTGTGAAATGTGTTTTTAAATTTAGTTTTTTCTTTTCTCCTCCAAGAGTAATCATCTATGATAATTCAAGGCAAAATGACCGATAATACAAGCCAAAATCACGACTTTGCCGAAATTATTTTATTATCGGATATTTCATCGGTGATATTTAAACGGATTTCAATGTTATCTGAGTTTCGTCCATTTCGGGATCCCACACCCGATTTGGCAAATCTTGTTGTGAAATGTGTTTTTAAATTTAGTCTTTTTTTTTCTCCTCCAGGAGGGACCATTTAAGATAATTCAAAGCATGATGACCGATAATACAAGCCAAAATCCCGACTTTGCCGAAATTATTTTATTATCGGATTTTCATCGGTGATATTTAAACGGATTTCAATGTTATCTGAGTTTCGTCTATTTCGGGATCCCAGACCCGACTCGGTAAATCTTGTTGTGAAATGTGTTTTTAAATTTAGTCTTTTTTTTTCTCCTCCAAGAGTAACCATGTATGATAATTCGAAGCAAGATGACCGATATTACAAGTCAAAATCTCGAAAACCATTTCTCTTGTATTATTATTTCAACGACACATTCTTAAATTAAAAAAAATTTTAGTGACCTTAATTTTTAGTTAGCTAATAATGTATCATAAAATTCAGATATTAATTATCTGAATTATATTAACTCTTTATTAGAGGTATAAGTAATTTTTTTTAAAAGGAAGTGATGAACTTACATGAGTCTTTTTTAAAGAATTAATAAATTTTAAATGAAATAATCGTGCCGGTGATGCAACCTATTTTTTCTTCTTTTACTTTCAAAATATTGGGGGGAAATTACAAATAAGAGTACCTTTATTATTCAAAATATCTTATTTAAATTGTTAAATTCTGTTTAAATAACACAAATTATTAAATAATTTATATTTTCAATTAGTAAAAGCTATTTTTATACTATGAAGAATTTTACTAACTCCAAAGGACTTTAAACACTTAAAAAAAAAGAAGAAAAAAAAACATTTAATTTGTTAACTACTTTTCAGTTCATAACTTTCAAAATTCTATGATGATTGGATAATTATTTGAGTTAAAAATTTTTTAACCTAAAACAAATTGTAACCTAAAATAATTAATTCATATCTTTAGAACAAGGGTTTCCAACTTACATGAGGCCGGGGGCCACAATTAAAAACACAAATCAAATAGCGGGCCGCAACTTTATCAAAATTTTATGTAGGACTATTTTATGTTTGAAGAGACATTAAATATTACTGTCAGATTTTTACCAAGTTGTACAAAACATAAGTATTGAATTACAAATTAAAATAAGAAGTAGATTTTTAAAAATATTTGATTGCATATTAAAAAATTCGGGCTACAATAACTTTAATGTGCACCCACGTATTAAACAATTTATGTGCAACAGATATCTAATTGTTAAGATATAAAACTTTAAAAAGGTTGGTATTAAAACTTACATAGTGGCACACAAAATGTTCAATGACAAAATTGAGGTTTGTCGGCCAGAGAATAGATATTTACATTTTAAATTTACAAATGTGTGTGTAAATATTTTTGTCCAAAATGAGTGGTTTCAAAAAGTTAAATCGGAGAATTTCTTCGAGAAAATTTCTGATACACACATGATAAATTATATTCACAAAATACAAAAAAAAAAAAAAAAAAAAAAAAAAAAGAAATAAAAAAGAGCAACATACAAGATTATTCTTGCATTTGAATAAATATTTTCTTGGATGCAAAACCCGAGAAAATTTTTTTTTCTTGCACCGTTGGTATGATAAATTACACAGAAACGAAGAAATTAGGTTTTTATTAACGAGAAAAGTATTTTAAACCCATATAGATTTTTTACGAAAATTGTCCGCAAAAAAAATGACATCTGAAATATTTTAGTTCGCGGGCCACAAAAAAAGGCTTAGCGCGTCGGATGTGGCCCCCGGGCTGCCAGTTGGAAGCCACTGCTTTAGAACAATTAATCATCACAACAAAATTTTATATTCTCTATGGAAAATAGTTAACATATATGTGATCCTCAATTCACCTTTATAAAAATTTCTGTTTTTAAAATAAAATATTACATTTTGCTTTTAATATTTTTTTCTCAAGAATCCTAAGAATTCTGAAACATTAAATTGAGTTACACTCAATCGAATCGACACTTCAATCATTTCACACAATTTGTGGATGGTTGTCGAGTTTAAAGTATTAAATGTTGTAATTTCGGATTCATTATTTCAATAAAAATACGGTGAAAATAGAGGAATTCTTCGATTCCGCGTATTCACGGAGAAGTGGCAATTCTGTTTGATCAAGCCGTTACCGGCACTATGAAAAGGCGAAAAAAAGGATGCTGCGGCGACTCCAATCTTGAGAAGCAGCACACAAAAACCAGGATATTTCTGTCAACTTGAAAAATCGAGGGAGTTTTAAAAGTGGTTAGCTAGAAATGCCCTAAGCTATATTTTCTCATACTCTTTCTAAGAATAAGGGCTCAATGCACATGCAGCTGTGGTTCCAATTACTTCACTGACCTGTGTTTAACTGTCTAGTACGGGTACTTAGTTACTCAAAACGTATTTTATAAATCCGTATTATTATTGAATAAAATAGAAAGCTTAAGTTTTGAATGTAAGTATAATTTTTTTATGAATACAAATTTATTATTTGCAGTCTTATTATTGTTTAAACATTAAGTTTAATTAAATTGCATTAAATGTGTTATTATTTTCCAATTAAATTATTTTCTCAATTATTGCTTAAAAATTTAGTTGAAATTAGTTAATTTAACTATTTTGTTGTATTTCTTATGTATTTAATGTTTTTATATTATATTTTTGACTAAAGTTAACAGTTTTTCATTTGTTTAAGTTAATTATTAGTAAAAAAAAACATAATAATTTTGTAATTATGTAAAAATTCAATTCACAGTTTTGTATTAAAAATGCAGAATAATCATTTTAGCATAAATGCTTTCATAAGTTTTTATTGTTAAATCTATTAGCGTTAACTGCACCAATGACAGTTGCGACAAATGAAAGAATTTTCAGCAAGATGAAATTAATATAATATAACGTAATTTTACTAATATCTTAATTTTTTATCATTTTTATGTGAATTTCTTCATTTATAATTTAAATGGCAAATATTTTCAATGTTTTTCTACATTTTTTTTCTTATTTTTTTAAAAATGAAAAGACAATTTACTTTATGAATGAATTTTGTTTTGAATCAATATCTTATAGAAGACTGTATTTGCTGATTATGACTTACTTTCTTATCTTCAAACAGTTGCTCTAATTAGCTTATGGTAACAACGTTTAGATGAAACGAAAGATACATTTTTATTACTGAGTGATTTTTCAAAAAATATTTAAATATAGAGTATTTGTATTATTATATAAGTATTTGAATTATTTACTAAATAGTATAAGTATTTGAATTATTTACTAAAAAATTCCTTTACTAAAAAAATTCCTTTGTTAATTTATATAACTTTTCCATGTGCAAAACCATTTCGGGCAAATCCGTGGCTAAAATTACTTACTAAAATAAGTTTTTTTTTTTTTAATTTTTATAATTTTTCCATGTGCAAATCCATTTCGGGCAAATCCGTGGGTAAAATTATTTACTAATAAATTTCTTTGTAAAATTATACAATTTTTCCATGCGCAAATCCATTTCGGGCAAATCCCTGGCTAAAATTATTTACTAAAAAGATTTCTTTGTCAATTTATATGATTTTTCCATGTGCAAATCCATTTCGGGCAAATCCGTGGCTAAAATTATGTGCAAAACAGGCAATTCATGTTTCTTTCTCTTTTCTATTTTTCTCTTAAATAAATATTTATTTTCTAAAATTATTTATAGTCAACTTCTTTCAATTATCCAATATAATATTACCTCACGCACATCCATTTTCTGGCCCATCCTCGGTAACTAACAAATCAAACGCACTTCAGTAATGCAGCAAGAACGCACTTTAAACTCCTCTAGTTACGCTCAATTTGCGCTTTTGTTTTCATATTTTGCAATCTGACAGTCTTGTTACAAAAATATTTTAAATCATTCTTGAAAAATTTCCCGTTCATGTAAGTTCATTTTTATTTCGTTACTCGCTTTATAGATTTTGTTTTATTCTGCTCTTTCTTTATATTTTATTTTCTGTTTTTACGTGTCATTTTTACTTATTGTGTTTAATTTTATTTGTCGTAATTTTTGTAAAAAAAAATTTTTTAGTGCTCCTCACACTATTGTATTGATATAATTTGCTTCGGCTATATTGATACAACATTAGAAAGCACTCTTTTTTATGGATATAACTGTGTGGGCTGATGAAATGATTATATCTTTTATTTTTCGGATTTTTTAAAAAAACTTTATCCTTTTTTTCTTCTTTGATTAATTTTTTTAATTAATTCTTTTTCTTTCCCCAGTTGTTTGTTATTTTTATTATTATTATTTTTCTTTTCCCCCCTTTTTTCATTTGTCTGTAATTTACCTTTGTTTTATCTTCATTTTGAACTTATATATATATATATATATATATATATATGACAGTCGGCAAAATAAACTTCAACACCCCCCCCCCCTCTCGAATCGGTTAGCGACGGGCCTGGATAAGACTGCAAGGAACTAAATAATTTCATAAGATGGGTCTTGTTGGAAAGGATAACGTTTTTGTTTGTTAAATCAGTGAAAATACTGTTAATAAATTTTCTCAGAGTTAACAGTTTGAATAGCGTCATTTTATGGTTATCTAATTGTTTTGATTGTATACGGTAAAATAACAATTAAATGAATTATTACTTAAGAGTGTTTCTTTACCAAAAATTTCTAACAATTTAGATTTGAGTTTTTTCCCCTAAGTTTTGTTATTTTTTTTTTAAATTTAATTTTTGAAAGCTAAAAGCTCTGAACTAATTTTCAAAGTAAGCAGTTTTATAACTCATGCTCATTTAGGTTCATTTAAATATACTATGAGTTATTTTTTTCAAACAAAATGATTTGTTTAATTTATAAAGCTTTATTATCAAGCAATAAAAAAAGTATAATGTTTTAAATTATCTAAATTTATTTAAGACAAATTTCTGAAGCAGAGAGAAATTAATAAATTTTTGAAGGAGGGGTTTGAAGCTAAAAAATCTGGATTAAATATCCATTTTCAAATTAAATTTTGAAAAACTCTTTTGATATAAATTTGTCTAAAATCCAAACTTAATATTGTTTTGATTAGACAAAATAAGTATAATTTTTGTTCTGCAATAATCCTAGCTTAGTATTAATTCGAATAAAAAACTTAACTATTAAACATAAACTACTTACCTTTACTTTAATATTGTTTTTACCATAAACCTTGTGCAAAAGTAGTTTTCTTAAGTCAAAAATAAATAAATAATAAAAATAAAATTAGTGATAAAATTACTAAAATACAGAAATATTTAAATACCTAATTTTAGGCATATTTTAAACTAATTAAATTGTGTCGAAATCTTACTTAAAAGTTTTTGACGCATCTGAATTATAAATAATTACAATTAAATCAAGTATGTATTTTATGAATTTCAACTTTTATGAATATAGACAGAGTACGTTATTTCCGTTTTCAATATATATATGTTTAAAATCTTTACCTAAATATAAGAAATTAATATATAATAAAAAAGAAAGAAAGAAAGAAAGAAAAGACATATACATTATAAAAAGTTGATTTACAAACCAGGAAAGCAAGATTGAAGACATCTAACTCTTTCAATTTTACAATACAAAGTAACTGCAGTTTTTCTGCAGATGCATCAGAAAATATACTTCTGAAACAATGATTGCATAATTATTTCAAATTTACTGCAGAATAACCACTGATTTAAAGTTTAAGTTCTTTTTCTAAATTTATGATTTTAAAGTGACCTTACTTAAACTACAATAATTTTGTAGATAATAGCTAAAAGTTTTTTCGAAATAAATTACTGATAAATTACTTCACATTAGTTGCAAAATAACAGCAGTGTTTTTACAGTTAAGATTGCATTTCAAAAAATCTGCAGTTGACTCTAGAAAAACTACAAAATTACTTCAGTTCTGTAGAAAAACTGCAGTTTATTTTAGTTGGCTAATTAAACAGCTACGTTAAGAGCATTCACGTAGTATGGTTTGGACTGAACATATGTTTCTTAAAAATTTTGGATATTTTTTTGGGTATGGGTATTTTTGAAAAATGTGACGCTTACTAAGAATCACATTTTTCAAAAATGCCCATATATGTGAAGAAATAAATGCTAAAATTTTTTTTATAAGCATTTGTTTAGTCAAACTATGCCACGTTAAGCGCATATATATGGTTAACATAATAAAGGGCACTTTCATATAATTTTTTGCAATGAGTAATTAATTTGCAACTTAATTCAGATTTCAAAGTGAGTGTCACTTTTTTCAAAAGTACCAATATGTTTTAAGAAATAAGAAGAATCCAAATTTTTAAGATTTATTTACTTACGGTGTGAGCATATAAGCATATTTTTCGATTACATAATGGAGGATATTTTCAAATATTTTGCAATTTTAAGCAATGGCAAATTCATTTGAAACTTGTTTCAGATAAAAAGTAAGAGTTAATTTTTTTCAAAAATAACTATTGTTGTGAAGAAATAAATACTCAAAATTTTTAACAAACATTTATTTAGTCCAAATCATACTATGTAAAGAGCATATATTTCGTTAACATAATGGAATTTAACTTGCGAATTTTTTTAAATTTTTGGCAATGAGAAAACCATTTGAAACTTTTTTAGATTACAAAGTAAGTGTCAAATTTTTCAAAAATACCCATAGCTGTGAAAAAATAAATACCCAAAAATTTAAGAAGCATATGTTTAGTTCAAACCATGCTACGTTAAAAGCCTTAATATAGCTAACATAATGAAGGATAAATTGCAAATTATTTATAATTTTTTGCAATGAAGAACTCATTTGAAACTTGATTAAGAATAAAAAATGAGCGTCAATTCTTTCAAAAATACTTGTATATGTCAAAAAATATGAACTCAAAATTTTTAAGTGGCAATTTTTTAATCCAATCAATGCTGCGTTAAGAACATACATATAAAAATAAAGGACACTTTGTGAAACTTTTTAATGGCAAATTCATTTGAAACTTGTTTCAGATTGCAAAGTAAGAGTCAAATCTTTCAAAAATACCCATAGATGAGAAGAAATAAATACTAAAATTTTTTAAAGGAGCATTTGTTTAGTCTAAACAATACGATGTGAATTCATATATATGGTTAACATAATGGAGGACACTTTGATACCTTTTTTTTTAATTATTTGCAACGAGGAATTCATTTGAAACTTGTTTCAGATTAAAAAGCTAGTGTCAATTTTTTCAAATATACCTATAGTTCTGAAGAAATAAATACCCAAAATTTATAAGAAGCGTTTATTTAGACCCAACCATGCTACGTAAAGAGCCATAATATGTCATCCCTACTAAGAGCTTATCAGTGGGGTTAAACTTTCATCCATACTGAGGAAGTGGGGTGCAGCGCTCAACCTATAGACAAGAGGTCATCGACCCTAAGTGGGGTGAACCACTCATCCCTTAGCATTATAGTAACAGGGGTCATCATCAACCCTAAAGTGGGGTATAACGCTCATTTTCCCCCAATTCAAAGTATATATGGTCATTGTTTGAAGTAGAAAGATTTCTGGGGTGCAGACCTGTCCGCGTTGTATTTTTTACTTCAAATTTAACAGTCAATGATTCTCGATCGAGTGTTAAATTTTTTTATCCTTTGTGCTCTCAGTATGCAGTCTTCAAATTTATAAATGTAACATGTTTTGGGGAGCAAAAAGAAGAAGAAGAAGAAAAAAAAATGAAGTGCATAAATAGCTGCGGCTTCTTTTACGATTTCTGGGATTTTTTAATGTAAAGTGAATTTTCAACAAAACGAACTTGTCCGAAAATGAATTTTAAAATCATATTTATTTTTATAGATTGGTTAAAACAGTTTATTATAATAATCGAATATTCGTTCTTTCTTCTCATATTGTGTGTTAAAATGAGATCTCCCGTTTTCTTTTCACAATAAATTGGAACTCTAAAGTTTCAATTTGTTTGTATATTTAGATTTTTTTAAATGAGAGATTAAGTGATGAATAAATTTAGAAGCTTTTAAATTATTCTGACTTTTAAATATAATTAAAATATATTTGCTCTCATAAAATACATGCATATTACTAAGCTTTGGCAACAAGGTTTAAATTTTTTACTAATGAACTACAAGAGGAAAATGTCCACAAAAAATGATAAAACGTGAGACAATTTAAAAAACCCTATTTCGAAATACATAGAAATTATGCACTGCCAAATTTTTAATAAATGCAAGATAATCCACTAGCAGATGATGATAAAAATAACGCCAATGCCGCATTTCGCACTTAATGATTGATGTAAATTGCGTACAATTGCTTCTTTCACCACAAAAAATTTTGGGGTTGGATTGATGAAAATTGCACATAGTTGCTTTAGGGCTTCACTAAAAAAGAGTTTTTGGTTAGGATTAATGGAAAATGTGCACATAGTTGCTTCAGGGCTTCACTAAAAAAGAGTTTTTGGTTAGGATTAATGAAAAATGTGCACATAGTTGCTTTAGGGCTTCACTAAAAATAGGTTTTTGGGTTGGATTGCTGGAAAGTGCACATAGTTGCTTTAGGTCTTCACCAAAAAAGAGTTTTTGGGTAGCTTCAATAATGTTCAAGTAATGTAATATACATGCTATTCATTTTTCATTTTTATTTTTTGTTGTTGATCACTTATAACCTCTTTCCTATGGTATCTCATATGGGATGCTAATTGCCTACAAAGTTGTACTCCTCTAAAAAATAAAACGTTCTAAACTTGAATTTTTCTTTTCTTTTACAAGCTCCAAAATTTAATTTTTTGAATGTTTTACCTGCAGTTCATTATCTTTAATTATAGAAGATGAAAAATAAGAAATATAAATCTTAAATATATATTAACACCACCATTGAAAATCTTCTGATCCTGCGCACGTACTTTTAGACTAAATTTAAATAAATTAGTACACGACGATTATAAATAGCAATAGCTTGCAGAACCTGTAATTATTATTTTTCATTATTTATTTATTTATATATTTTTGTATATTTTAAAGTTTCTCACCTTCGTTTTGAGCACATCATTCATATAGTTGAGACATTATTAAGAAATGGGGTTCTGCACCAAATATCAAATCGTTTTTAGTGTTCGGCTAAATTTTGAGAATTTTTGAATCGTACTCTGTTTATATAATTTCCAGGATCACATGATATAAGATTTTGGGATCTTTGTGTAAGACTTATAACAACAAGCCCATAACCATCCATGATTTGAAGGGAGAAAATTGACCACCGGTGTCAACGAAATTTAGCCAGATTAATGCTAAATGGTCCTTATAACTTATAACAAAAGTATGAGTTGATTCCAGCAAAAGCAGACTATTCATCATATATACTAGCTCATACCTTACCCTACATTCCATACTTCTTGAATTAATTAAAAACGCACAATTTTCAATTAAAAGCACAAGTCTTCTACAAAATTACTTCAGGCGTGAATCTACGTGCACCCTGTTCAGTACCCATTTGTATACCTGTACATCGGAGGAAAAGCTCATCATGTCACAAAAATGCAGGAAATTGGACATGGAGGATAAGAAGATAGAGAATAGAGGAAATTGAAAGAAAATGTGCTTTTTTCAAATTGCTTAACTTCTTTATCTATTATGGCAGGACATAGTGTCCTCGACCACAAAATAAAGTGAAAAATCTACAACATGGAAAATGTATCAATTCAATTTTTGAGACAAATGAACATGGTGTTTCCCACCTCCGACAAGCAAATATAGAAACTACAAAGCACGCACTTCTCAAAAGTAATTTTCATGGAGAACATGCTTTTAATCACAACTCTCTTTTTAAGGATGAAAAGATTAATTCTGATAGAAAAATGTCTCGAAATTATATTTAAATATTTTAGGAATAGTAAAAACTGTTTTAAACACTACTGTTTCTTATTTGAACTCATTATAAGCAGGCTATAAGTTAATACAGTGCCGACAGAAGCTAGAATAGTGCTTCTTTTGAAATTAATAATTCCGCATCCAGACAGAGATAGAGCTGGCATGTCCGTGATGTCTTTACCAAGAGGTTCCTTCAAGCTAAGCAACATTCTTTGCTTGATTTGTTTCCAAAACATAAAATTGAAATTTTTCATCTCAATTGATACTTGACTAGCCATCCATATAACAGAAAATGATGAAACGCATGCCGTTATGTTAAAAAATGCCCATTGAAAGTAGTATAACACGTCTA
Organism: Parasteatoda lunata; assembly: GCA_949128135.1. Lineage (NCBI taxonomy): Eukaryota > Metazoa > Arthropoda > Arachnida > Araneae > Theridiidae > Parasteatoda > Parasteatoda lunata. Next base: position 58,045,666 of record OX421978.1, on the reverse strand, counting down.
CGCTTGAGATATCTATAACTGCGATGACACACAAAAAGCTGAAACAAGACCAAAAATTGGCTGAATATCCGAGAAACATCATAAATGAGAACAATCTCTCTGTTTCGTAGATGAAATCTATTAATATTTCTTTCCTTCGCAAGATATCAAGCTGGGCTTGTTTTGAAAACGTTCCATATGCCCTTCTTCCAATTTCGCTAGTTAGCTCTTTAATTTCGGTTGAATAAAAATGGCACAACTGAGTGTAGAATAAAGCTACCATGCTCGTTGAGAAAGGATACAAATAAAATATTAAAAATCCTTTCAAATACACTATAATGTTCGAAAATATGTCGCCAAGCTTATATCCATAGGTAAAATAGTTCTGGAACCTTTGAGATTGAAGTGTGTTTACAATTATTGGAAGTAACGGAAACGTAAAAAGAAGTATATATAACAAAAACGATGCATATGTGGTTTTCCACTTCTTATAGTTACTATACACAAATGCCAGGTTTTTTATAAACATAAATATTTGTTTAATTTTTAATAGAAGTACAATCCAAAACACCATGCTTATAGACGGGCTTAAAATAGTGCTCAAAGTTATTTGCCAAATTGAACCTTCCACATATATTACGATATAGGACACCACTAAATAATCTATGAAACCAAAAACTATACTAAATGTTAATACGAAAGATAATGTTTTTTTCCACAATTTAATTTTGTTTTTCTTGATAACACTCCATAAAATAATTTTTAAAAAACATAAACTTCCACAGAAACGACTAAACGTTTTTCGAGTCATATCTGCTTCATATTTTGTACGGATCAGTCACAGATGTTACTTTAAATCAATATCTTACTAAAACTCAATATGTTATAAAAATCGAAAGCTGCATATTAGTTTATACTCTCTATATTTTTTTTAATTAGGAAAGGTAAACAAGTAGTTTGAAAAATACCAATATACTTTAAAACCCTGAAATTAGAATCCAACCAATACAAACATAAGATAAATATACCAACGGAGATGTATTGATATTTTTTAAAGAACTGCATACTCAACAGAATTAATGAGTTTAAGAAGGATATAAATTTTTTTAACACATTGACAGGAATGTAAACTGTTAAACCCAAGCACGAAAATATGTCGTTTAAAAAAAGTATAATCGATTAATATACGGTTTGGAAAGTTAAGTATCTTAAAACTATTTATATTTTTGGTAATTTGCGATAAATAATTATTTTGATTAAATTTGCTAATGTAAACTCGGAAAAAAGCAAATGCAATAAAAATAATATCGTAAAAATTTTTAAAAGCATATTTGCTACCAATGAAAGCTATCTCCAAATATTTTCAATAAACCATCAGTAACATATTTTTAATATGTATTTCGATTAACATAACATTAGGCAAGTTAAGTATCTTCACACTGTCTACATTTTTTGAAATTTGTGATAAACAAATGAAAATATATTTAGATCGAATTTGCTAAAATAAACATGGAAAAAAAAAATCAGTATAATAAAATTCATTAAAAATAATATCGTGAAAATGTTTAAAAAGCATGTTTTCTACCATTGAATGAATTTTCAAAATTTTCAATGAATTATCAGTAGTATTTATAATATATACGAAGGTTGCTATTTATATTTCTGGCCTTGGCAACAGTAAGTGTTGCTAGGCGACCGCAGACGATTTTAATCGAAAGTTGGATTGAAAGTTGTTTAAAACATAAATTCAGCAGACGATTTACCATTATAGCTTCATTTGTGTTGTTGACAGTAAATTGAAAAGTTCTTCCCTTTCAAAAAATGGAATTGAATCGTGAACATTTTCGTGCCATTATTTTTCATAACTTTCGACGTGGATTGTCAAGACAAGAGTGCTTCGATGAACTTAATTCTTTATTCATCGATAAAGCGCCATCCTACAGCACTGTAAAAAATTGGTATAACGAATTTAATCGTGGTCGATGTTCGATCCAGGACGAATCCCGTGCAGGTCGTCCAAAATCCGTTGTTGTGCCAGAAAAGATCGATGCTGTGCGTGAACTGATAAAGCAAGATCGTCATGTGACATACCGTGAGATAGAAGCGTCTTTGGACATTAGTATGACTAGCATCAATAAAATATTGCATGAACATTTGAGCGTAAAAAAAATTTGTTCGCGTTGGATCCCGCATAATCTGACAAACGCTAAAAAAAAAGCTCGTGTCGATTGGTGCAAGGAAATGTTGGAAAAATACGTTAAAGGTACAGTCAGCAAAAAAAAAAAGATATCACCCTGAATAATTTTCGTTCTAATGATCGGATTTTCACGAACTAAGTGTCAATCTTAATGGTTCCTGGGGGTGACTTCAAATATGCTAATTAGTTAGTGCTAACTATTAATTAAGTTACGAAATCAGACACAAAAACGTACTTTCTCTGAATAAACATATATTTTTTTTTACATATTTGGATTCCTTATCTTCAAAATATAGGGGGTAGCCGCAATCTGGGAAATGTGGTCCCCATAGTTTGGTCAGGAGAGCGATTCAAAGTTTGGACCCCTTAATGTTAATTTCACTTTTTGCGATTTCAATCATATTTTAAAAACTAATGAAGCAATTCAAAAACATATTGCACCAACTCATAAAACGCACTTACCCAAAGATAATTTCATGAAAAAAATAATTTTTAATAATTATTAATTATTTTTTATTATTTAATTAATGAGAGGATGAAAATATTTTGAATTATAAGGTATGGATTTTTTTATACCATATTAATCTACATGCTTTTCAATTGAAAAATCTAAAGTTTCAACTGTTTTTATTTATTAGAAGATGAGAAAAATTAAAATTAATTATTTTAAAAAAAATAATTTGGCGACAATGAAAAAATGATTAAATGGAGCGATTAATATTAAAATGTGATAAACTTACGAAGAACTTGATTTAGCGCGCGTGTCGTAAAATTTCATTCATATTTTTTTCGCTAATAATCGTTTGCTAATCTTTTTATTTTTATTTTTTTAAAACTATAAAATACAATGTTTCTTTTTTAGTCCTCTAAAAATCTATTTGAAATTAAGTAAAGAAATTTGAGTAAAACATTTTATTGAATAAAAAACATTTTATTCAACGAAAGTCGAGTTTTATAAAAGCATGCTTTTGATAGAATATGATTATACACCACATTGTGCTTATTTAATGTGATTATTTTTTAGTTTTTTTTTTCTTAATAACTGATACAATTACAATAATATACATACGTATGAATAGATTTGGAATAAAATATTTCTCAGTTTCTTGTATATATTTTTTATGAATATTAATAAAAATACGCAGTAAACATATTTAAGCATATCTCACATCATCGCAAATTTCTCAACATCTTATATATCGTGTTAATCTTAAAATTAATTTTTTAATCACCTGTCCGGAAGTGTTTCGCAGAACTATTTTACCAACTATTTAATTAAATTTTAGCATTTTTAAAAATTTTATTCTTTACCCTACTACATTTATTATTTCTTCATTAACATACTAATCAATTTTTTTAGTACTTTAATTTATATTTTCTTTAAAGTAAAGTTCCTTTTTACATTATAGTCAAGTTTTTTTTAAAAGAATTATTGTCTGCTAGCTAAGAATAAAGCCTTGTAAAGAAATTAAAAACACTCCGTTGTTTAAAATTATTTAATGCAAAACAGCTGATTATTTACTAAGCATACTATTTTTTTCGAAAAAAGAATATAAATCATTGATTGTCTTTTTTGTTTTGTTTCTTGTGACTTCAACATAGATTATCTAAAATAGTGTCCATGTTTTATAAGTCACTACAAAGAGTATAAAGATACCGAACATAAAAAGCTGTCAAATACGTAGCCAAAACTTTTAGGCGTCTTAAAATATCTCAGTATCTTAAATGATTCTTTCTTTATGATTCCATGTAGATTTTTTTCCGGATAATATACTAAACTATTTTGTTTAATTTTTTACTTTAGCACGATTCCCAAGATATTATTGTAGTATAATTTGTTATCAGGAACAATGCATTATTTTGTTTAGCAGGAAACACTAAAAATTGAAATTTGTAAGAAGTTTCCGAAGCCGTGCGAATTTTAGAATCATCTGATTTAAAAAAATGCAATAAAAAATACGTAAATTTCCGAACTTATTTTGATTAAAAATAAAAAAATAATAAAAAACGTGGCAAGAAGGCTAACATACTTTTTACAGAACTGTGAAAACCAGTTTTTCCTATATTTCGTCAAAAGAGGATATGAATGATATTGCTCCAAGGGACCTACTCAATAATTTCGCTATTTCCAGAATGAAATCTGTTTGATCGAAACATACTTCCTTGAAAATTAAAACGGGGAAAAAATTAACTTTTATTATTTATCTAAGCTTATTCCATTCATTTATTGATAGCGGTATCAAGGTTAAGGATATGCGATGGAAGCCCCGTTTACTATTATACTATAAATGCGTTAAATCATGTTGCTTGAATAATTTATTTTAAGCATATTATTTAATAATTTTAAGCAAATAAGGGTGTAAAACTAAACTCCATCAAAATACTCCGAAAGTATACCCTAAAATATTTGTAGAATAAACTTTGGAATCTATATATACAAAATACCTTTTCAAACAATTTCGAGTAGGACGGAAACGCTAACTTGTTTAAAATAGTTGTCCTTGTAACTATTTAATTTCGATTTCTGGTGCTAGGGGACATTCCATTTTCACATTCGAATTTTGAAATTTCAATTGTAAATGGAATATTTTTATGTCCTTAAATTATAATGTTAAGGCTTGCAGCAAAAAAAATTGTACTGCATTGATTTTTTTACAAAATGGCGAATTATTATTTTTTTAATCTAAGAACCTGTGCCTATAACTTAAGTAAAACTTATTTTAAGATCGAGTGAAATAATTTAATATATTGTGTAACTAAATAGATAATCCCAAGACAGGGCCGGATTTAAACTTGGCGGGGCCCCAAGCTACTGAAAAAGATGGGGCTTTTGTAAGTTCAATTCTATTTATATACACCTGAGGAAAACAGTCATTATTTTTTATTGTTGAGCATTAATATAAAATTATGAAAAAAATTTCTCTACGTTACATTTTGCTTTGTTGCTCAAAATCTATAGACTTAGAAACATGAAATTATGAAGATGTGTAGAAAATATGCAAGGAGTTAGAAAGAAATATAATAAAATACAATTTGATTATTAGTTTTATTCTTTTTACCACCGCCGTTGAAAAACTGACTCAATTGTGAGTTTACAACTACCCATGTTTAACTACGTAGCCATGTAATTTTGAACTCAATGCAGAAGACAGGGGAACTCCTGGATCAGAACCCAGAGGTATTGATTTGTTAAGAACTTACTGAACTTTGTGACCCAGACAGATTTAACATGCAACAGTCATCATTTTATACATGGGTATTCTTCGGCCGGCTGGATTCGAACTCCCATTTTCACGAACACGAGTCCATAGCCCTACTTACCAAGCTATTGCGGCCAAATTATTAGTTTATTGTATAACAGTCATTGAACAGCCCACCCAATTTCGAGTTTCGAATACTAATGTTCAACTCCTTAGCCTTGTAATTTTGAACCCAATCCAGCAAACAAGAAAACTCCAGGATCAAGTATTTGATGAAATTTTTGCCTTCGTGGACGACGTTTTGATAGAAACAATCCGCATTTGAGTTACATGGAGAGGAAAACCACGAAAGCCTCCCACGGTTAGTCTGACAGCAGGGACTCTAACCCATGATCCGTCTTCCACTGAGGATATTTTACGTCAGCACTGTGGTCGGTGCAAGCCGGGTGTAGAATTTATATCGACCAGCAGTCATCACTGGCATTCGAACTCGGTTCACCTCATTCGGAGGCGAATGCTTTATCCCTTAAGTACATCTTCACTGAGAAATAACTTTGCAGGAGGTACCAATTTTCCAATTTTATTGATTTGCTTAAATTTAGTCATCTTCAAAATGTAAATGGCAATCGTAATTTTTGTGTAGAAAAATGGAAATAAACCGTTTTTCCTCTTATCTGCACTGATTAATGAGAAGCAACGACGAGGGTTAGTGAGCAAAGTGAACAAGGGGCGGAGCTAGTTTTTTAAATAATTGTTAAATTATTAGTTTTTAACATGCATACTTTAAAAAATAAGAAAAACATTTTTCAATATAAGGAAATAAAAATAAAAAACTGTCATCAGCTGGAATAGAACCCACGATCTCACAGTTTCGTGTTAGATTTCATAATCTTCAGCCCCAAATATGTCATGCGAATTTTTTTTATTATTTTTTTTTAAAATTTAATAAGCCATGTCATTTGGATACTTGACATTCTTGATTTGGTCGAAAATTTCCGGATATGTTCTTTATGTAAAACTTTGAGGCACGTTTTTTTTCCTCTTCAATTTTGCGAAAAAATAATTTTTTTTTTTAAATTTTTAGGTGTCAAAATAGAAGGCTCTCCGAAATTTTGAGAAAAAATATCTGTTTGCATGCGACAATACAGTACCTTTTATGAAATGTGAATCATGGTGCTGACCACACTGAGAATAGAAAGTATGGTCAAAACTATTAGAATATAGTAAAATTTACAGTATTTATGGGAACACCAAAATACAGGATAGTTTTTTTTCAATAGTGATCTGGTTATGACTTCTCATGAAATTAACATAATAAAAATATAGTTTTTTGCAATGTTGTTCGGTAATAAAGGTGTTACATTTTTTTAATTTTATCTTGATACCTTAGGAAAGTAGTTCCAAACTGTGTTCTATAGAACTTTATGGTTTTAGAGCGAATTAGTACCTTTTATAACCGGGGATAAATACTTTTATAACTTCGAATTAGTTCTTTTATAATCTCTGATAATATTTAGATCCAACATATAAATCATATCGTATATAATCTTTCTGTTTCCTTTATTAAATTATTTGAAATTCGAAGTAAAATACCAATTAAATAGAAATGGCATTTTTTAAATGAAAATATATTTCTAATAACAATATGTTTAATTTTGAACAAATTAGGAAAAGAATAAGCATTTATAAAATATTACATTAATATTTCATACCGCACTTTTCAAATCAATATAAAATAACTAAATTCTTTTATAAAGAAAAATGCTTTCCAAATTATCATTTTTAGCGTTTATAACTAGTCTCATCAGTTAATTTAGAAATAAATTATAATTTGGCTTACTTTATTCATTTTAAGCTTTTGTATATACACCAAAAATAAATTCAAAAATAGACTAGATACAGCACAAGAACTGCAAATTTAACTGTCGGATATAAAACCTTATTTAAGATTGTTAATGATAAAACAATGAAAAATCTTCGTTCCTCTAATTAAATATTTTAAAAATAGTCTTTTTTTAGGTTATTACGTTCACAATTACCTTAATAAACTTTAATCGTATTGTCGGGGTTCCGCCATTATTTAGGGTTCCGTAGAGGGAAGCATAAATTATAATTGGGAACCTATGCCTTAGAGCATGGCATAATAATCACTAATTCGGTTAATTTTATTTTTGACTTTTGTATTTTTATTAAATGCAAAAGAGCTATAATTTTAAGTAGTAATAAGAGCTATAATTTTAAAAACCAGAATTTTCGATAAACTGTTGCATTGTGAACAGAAAAATTACCAAATGAATGATTTAAATACCATATATTTTGCTTTTGTTACCAAGATTGTTTTTTTTTCTTCTGCGAGACGTGTCGCAAATTTTTCTCAGTGCGTTATTTTGTGTTCTAATACTTCCGCACTATTTATTTAAACATAAATACTAAAAATGGACCTTAGTTAGGACCTTGAATGTCAAATCCAATCATGGAAATAAGGCTATTTATTTTTTCACACTTTGACTTATACACTTATTTTAAATATTAATATTACACATAAATTATTTTTATAAAACAATGTAATTAAACTAAGTATACCAAATTCATTTAATTTTCTTCCGTATATCTAAATAAATATTTCAATGCTATGAATTTAGAAATTGTATAAGGAATTAGAAATTAATACCTTACTTTTTATTTACATAAAAAGTGTGTATAGCCAACAATTATTTTATATTTTTAAACACTTCGATTAGACTTTGAAAAACATCCAAAAATGTAAAAAAGAAAAAAAAATTATAATGGGCCCCAGCTCCGAATAAAACTTTAAGAAAAGAAGAAAAAAAGTGGGATCTGGGGGCCCTAGCCATCTCGGGGCCCCAAGCTACAGCTTATTTAGCTTATGCGTAAATCCGGCCTTGTCCCAAGAAATTGAATTGAAAATATAAAAGCTTCATTGATTTGAAAATTAATAGATGATGATAAAAATAGACATGTTTTGAGCACAATAATAAAAGTCACATGGTATTCAAGCTTGACAAGTTTTGAGAATGGGTGAATATATTTGAACGCTCGAAACATGTCGACTTTTACTTCCCTCTTCATATTTTAGAAGCCAGTTGAGTTTTTATCATCAATTATACTGTTTTACACTTGGGTCTTGATCATTATTTTGATAAGGATTTTACACTCGTTAAAGTAAAAATATGCATTTTCATATTTTAACAGGATTTATGTGGTCTTTAAAAACATAAGAGCATCAATATTGTAAAAGTTATATTTAACTTGGTTCAAAATTAAAATTTTGAGACCAGATATTTTGAGTTAATGAAATTAAATATTTTATCTTTTAAGTTTTCGTGCCCCCATTTCAGTATCTTAAGGATGTTACAATCTCTGTTTAAAAAGAGAGTATCATATCAGATATATATAAGAAAACAAAAATAATCATATTATCAGTATTTGGTGGAAAATGTAGCTTATCGTAATTGAAGAATATGCAGTGCGATATTTTATGGTGAATTTGCGAACGTAAGTTTCTAAATGTATCGAAGCATAAGGATGCTATTTGCTAATCATCTTTATCCAAAGAAAACCTTGTAATCTAAATATCTAGCAGAATGAAGCGATTTTTGAAACAATGAATCATACACTCATGAATCATGCAACATATTATTTCAATATCTTATTCTTAAACATAACATATTTCAATGCTTTTATAATACCACTAAACTTTCAGCAATTCCTTGAGTTATAGGGAAAAGAAATATCATAAATTATAGAAAAACTTGTGAATGTGCATTAGAATTACTATACAATCTAAATTTTATTATTCAAGCCCTTTTTTTTTCTTCAAACTTTCTTGCCTAGAAGACTCGATTAAAGCTGTAAAAATGATTATCCCTAAAATTTTGTATATAGCCATAATAAGTTATGTTAATTTGATTTTAGTATGAAATCCTCGAATAAATATAGCAAAAACATAATCTAAATAATATCAGATAAAAAGTTCATGTATTTAAATTCTAAAAACTTAGAAAATAATAAATAATCTATAATCGATTCAAATTTTCTTTTTTAGGGAGATTAAAATTAAAAAAAACTTTGCTTTTTGAACAGAAATCAGCTTAAAAATTGTCTATTGCCTAGAAACTTCGAGATATTTTCTATTAACTATTAATAAAACCTCTCTGAGTAACCACAGAACATTATTTCATTTTTTTTCCAGTCAGAGCTTGGTTGCTTAGCAACCTAGTAAAATTAAGCATTCTTCTTTTGAATTAGTCAATGGGTTATCTTAAAATATTCATTTGCGCTGGCGACTTTTTTTGGCGGTTTTCTGGACTATCGCCAAATATATAAACCTTTGTTGCGACCCTATTTACCACCCATTTTTTTCAAAATTTTGTCTACCCCCCCTAATTCAAGTATCTGCATTCCACATATGTAAAAAAAAATATATGTTTATTCAGAGAAAGTACGTTTTTGTGTCTGATTTCGTAACTTAGTTAATAGTTAGCACTAACTAATTACCATATTTGAGGTCACCCCCAGGAACCATTAAGATTGACACTTAGTTCGTGAAAATCCGATCATTAGAACGAAAATTATTCAGGGTGATATCTTTTTTTTTTTGCTGACTGTACATCAAAGGCTGTGTATAACATCTACAAAGGTGATGAATCATGGATCTATGCATATGAGCCGGAAACAAAACAGCAATCAACTGTATGGATCTTCCAAGACGAGGCAAAACCAAGAAAAGTTGTTCGAGGAAGAAGCACATCGAAACAAATGATTGCCTGTTTCTTCGGCATTAACGGTCATGTGGCAACAGTGGCGTTAGAGAAACGCAGGACGGTCAATTCTGAATGGTACACGACCATTTGTTTGCCAGAAGTCATCGGAGAAATTCGAAAAAAACAGAAGAACAGGCGAATCATTCTTCATCATGACCAATGCGAGCTCTCACACATCGACTTAAACAAAGGCATCTCTGACGGAGCGAAAGATCGAACTGATGAGTCATCCACCGTTCAGCCCTGATTTGGCACTCAATGACTTCTTCTTATTCCCACACATCAAAAATAAATTACGTGGACAACGATTTTCGACCCCCGAAGTAGCGGTTGATGCATTCAAAACGCATGTTTTGGAGTTACCTCAATCGGACTGGAAAAAGTGCTTTGAAAACTGGTTCAAACGCATGCAAAAGTGTATTGATCATCACGGAGAATATTTTGAAAAACAATAAAACCAATTTCGATCCTACATATTTGTTTTTTCATTATTAGGCCAGAAATAAAAATAGCAACCCTCGTAAAATTTTGTAGAATAGCACCAGTTATGCTGAAGCAGGCCCAAAAATGTGTAATAAAAACAAAAGAATAAAAGGAATCAGCGACTTTGCTCGTAAATGTGAGAAAATGTTTGCTTTACTTTTTAGTAATTTCATCTATTTAGTAAACGTTTCTGTTGTATGTACAGTGTGCAAATAAATAAATAAATGGACCACCCTGAATAGCTTTTGATTTAATGTTTCGATTTTTACGTTCTAGAACTCAATCCTAGTGGCTCGAGGGGGTGATCTGAAATATGTTAATTAATTAATGCAGATGATATTCTAAGTTGTGAAATTAAACACAAAAACGCACTTTTTTGAATACCTTTTTTTCGATGGATACGAAATTCTAACCGGAGAGCTCCCTGAAGTTTGAACCCCATAATGTTAATTTTACTTTTTGCGTATTTCACTGTATTTCGAGAAATTTTAAAGCAAATTGAAAACTTTTTGCACACAACTATAAAATACGTTTATACAAAGACAGTTCCATGCAAAATATAATTTTAAATAAATATTTAATATTTTTTGGTGTTTTATTAATAATAGTCTAAAAAATTTTGAATTTTAAGGTATACAGTTTTTTTTTACAATTAACATAATTAAGAAATGTAATTTCAAATGGAAAAATACAAAATTTAAGTGAAATAGGTCGAATAGTTTCTGAGACTTCGAATTTTAAAAAGACGAAGTTTTCAAAATTTGAGTTCTCAGAAACTATTTAACCGATTTCGCTCAAATTTAGTATTTTGCTATTTAATATTGCCTGCTTTAAAATGATGGGGAAAATATTCGCTTAAAGAGTTCTCGAGATATATTAAAACACGCGAAAAGTAAAATTAACACTAAGATGTCGAAACTTTTTTTACTACTCTCCTGGCCAAACTATTAAGAAAAAAAAAAAATCTTTGATTGCGGCTTATTTTGAGGGTCGGAAATCTTAATCCACGGGAAAAAAAAGTATGTTTATTCAGAGAAAATACGTTTTTGCGTCTGATTTCGTAACTTAAAATATCGTCTGCATTAATTATATATGAGGTCACCCCCTTGAACGAAGAAAGTAAAGATCCGATCATTAGATCAAAAGCTATTTAGGATGATCAGTGTTTTATTTTTCGTACTGTACAACTTGTTTTTTTTTTTTTAAGTTTTAATGCTAAAGTTTAAAAAAAAGGAAGCAACTTCGGTTCAAAATTGTGATGAGGTTTGTCGATGTAGAATATATGCAATTTCATTACAAACAACAAATTTATAAAATAAAAATAACAGCACTGTTAAATTTTTCTAACTGTAAGAATACGTAGAAAGGTAATACTGCAAGTTACAAAAATAGTGCAGTTTAAATAGTAAGAATAGTGCAGTTTAAATAGTAAGAATAGTCCTTTAGGGTTCCCACGGTCTTGAAAGTGGTAGCGAAAGTGATATATATCTAAATGTTTTAAGCTACAAATAAATAATTAATTTAAAGGAAATATATATGGATGCAAGAAATAACTCATGAATAATTTTGTAACTCACAAATGAAAGATGAATTGAAGTCATTTTCAGTTAAATAGCGCAAATAGCGCAGTTTAAATAGTGCAGTGATAATCATTTCAGTATTATGAAAATGGTTGCTTGAAATTAAATGAATTTCATTTCTTCTTTCAAGCTCTGATGGAAAACTGTTGCTAATTTTTTTCTATCTGCTTTTCATCAGTTATTAACAAGTCAGTAATTGTTCTCTTCCAATTTGAGTCTTATTATGCCTGTAAATAAAATCTATTAAAAATGAAATGAAAAAAAAAAATACAAATAACAAGTCTTCGGAATCTTCTCCAGATTGTGAATAAATAATAATAAATAATTAATTTAAAGGAAATATATATAGATGAAAAAAATAACTTGTGAATAATTTTGTAATTCACAAATGAAAGATAAATTGAAGTCATTTTCAGTAGTCTTGAAAAAATCTTAGCTACTACTCAATTATTTTTTTCAGGTCGTGGGAACCCTGCTTAACCTTTCAAATGTACAGTTCTAAAGTTTTTAATGGGAGTAGATTCTTTTATAGTATATAGAATGTTCCAAAACTAAAGTGTAAGTATAATTCTGATTTGTGTCTCATATATAGATTAAATTTATGGTGAGTATTTAACACGAATCATATTTCCAAAAAAAATTTATAGATTTATTCTAAAAGCAAAATACAAATGCTCTCTACTTCCTAAGTAGAAAAAAAAAAACTTCTTTTTTCGATTTCGCGTCTGGAAGTTAAAAACTTTTAGTCTAATATGATATATAATATTTGATACGTAAGCGTTCCATTTTAATTGGCTCCCATTAAAAGCAAGCTGTATGTTATTATTGTTCCAACAACATTAAGAATTGTATTCTTTTTAAAATAAATAATTTCACATCCTGACAATATTATATCAGGCTTTTCCATCAATTCTTTCACATGAACACAATTTTCGGCACCGTAGCCCACCAGAGTTCTTTTTTGAATAAAATCCCAATATACTATACCGAGTTTTTCAAGTTCTCCACTGACTTGGCTTCCACTGCATATCATAGCAAATAAACAGATATAGGAAATAACAATTATAAAAAAAAATTCCGCTATTCCAACGATACTGGAGGAGTAAATTTCTACCGAAAGCAAAGCAGTTATGCTAAAACATGTCCAGAAGTTCGCCAAAAACACCAGAAATATTGGTAGAGATAATGCATCGTTGAATTCTCGCAAAAATAAGACAATTTTTGATTTTCGCTTCAATAGTTCCATTTGTTTAAGCTTAGTAAAACCTTCTGGTGTATTCAAGGAAAGGCTTTGGATTACAGTATTTATTTTCTCCTTGTACAAATGACAGCATTTACAGTAAAATAATGTTATGAGACATATGCCTGTAGGAAATATGCAATCTTTTAAAAATAGTTTGAGGTACATTATAGCATACAACCATCTTGATCTAAAAGAAATTCCATAAACTAAAATTGATGAGTCCAATATTTCTGTCATATCACATATTGTAAAGATGGGATGAATGAAAGGAATGCTGCAAATTATGATAACAGCGAAACTAATATAATTATTTTTCTTTGCTTTATAAATTTGAAAGTGGCTGTTAAGCATTAAAACAATTTCATTTCTTCTTTTTCCCAGAGCAATTACAGACAAAAAGCTAAAAAAGTAAGTTAACATGTTGGTTACAACTTCCTTCCAGTGTTCGTTGTGGGAGATTAGAGTTTGAATGAAAAGTACATAAATGTCTATAAAATTGACTGAAACAAAAAATAAAAAAACATATATGCCGCATCTCATTAACATTCTTCCGTAAATATTTATGAAGTTAGTCAAAACTGAACTGAAAAATAAAATTTGAAGCACACCAAGAACATAAAAACAGTAAAATATTTTGTAATTTTTTATAATCCAAAGAAATATAAAAGGCACTTTAAAATAAGGTGAATCTTAAAAGAAATTTCCTTTGCCTTATAAATTTGAAAATGGTTGTAAAGCAATAAAACGATTTCATTTTCTTCTTTTTCCCAGAGCAATTAAAGGCAAAAGCTAACAAAGTAACTTAACAACTTGGCTACTGATTCTTTCCAGTTTTTTTTTCTGCGGGGGGGGGGGGGTATTATATATTTAATGCAAATACATATATTTATAAAATTTGAAGAAACAACAATGAAAAACACATCGTTCCCGTATCTTATCAGTATTCTTCCATAAACAGATTGATGAAGTTCTTTGGAACTAAACTGAGAAATTGATACTCAAGTATGAAAATTATATATATATTTATATACATATAGATATTGATTTGATGAATCGGATGAAACAAAGGAAATACTTTATAATATAATAAAGTGAATTTTTAAAAAAAGTTTTCTTTGGTTTATTAATTCGAAAGAAAAAAAAAACAAGAATATGATATTATTTTCTTCCTTCTCTAAGTGCAATTAAAAATAAAAAAAATACGTAACAGAGTAAGTTAACAAATTGGTGACATCAGATTCCACCCAGTTTTCTTTTTAAGAAATTATATATTTAATGTCAACTATACCAATTGCTTTAAATTTTTATGCAACAATAATGAAAATCGGAAAATATCATATCTTTGTGACGTTCTTTTGCTTTCGTTTAACAAATTGGCTACCGATTCTTTCAAATTCCTTTTTTGGCGATCAGTACTTAAATGCCAAACACAGTAATAACTATAAAGCTTAACAGCAATGAAAAACGCAAATGTGGCATATTATTCGTTTAACAAATTGGTAGCTGACTCAGTCCAATTCCTTTTTGGCAGATCAATATTGAATGCTTCACAGAATAATAACTATGAAATTCAGTGAAACAACGAGGAAAAGCGCAAATATATCATATGTCGTCAACGTTCTTTTGCCTTCATTTAACAAATTGCTAACAGATGCCGAAAAGCTCCTTTTTTGAAAACCAGTATTTAATACTAAATACAGTAATAACAATAAAGTTCAGTAAAACAACAAGTGAACGAATTGGTCACTGATTCCTTCTAGAAAGTTAATTCTAGAACGAGACGACGAAAAAAACTCATAGATGCCAACTCTTGTCAACGTTCTTCTGCAAAAAGATTTACGAAACTTTATTCAAACTAAGAAATTGATACTTAGCCATATCCTAACAAATAATAAACAATATGTGAATATTTTTCAATCTAACTGTTATTCGTACTGTTTTATCCGGGCTTTATTTTCGTCAATGTATTTTGGCGTCAAAGAAATTTTAAATAAATACTTATAATCAATAATTTTTTGATCAAAAGTATGTTTATCGATATTAATTTTATTTTACGAATCCTTTACGATTGGTATGGTTACGCAATCAATATTTTGCTATTAAGGAAATTAATTTCACGAACTTCTTAAAATAAAGATTGATTTCTTTTTACCATTAATGCTTTTTGTGTACTAATTGCACCTTAGAGTGTCATGTTTTTACTATATTTATAAATATATAATCTCGACAGAGAGGATTTTTCTTTAAACAAAATATTTTTGAACTTTAACAATTTGAAAAAAAAGATGCTTTAATATTAGGCAAGTAAAGCACACAATTTTTCTTCTTCTTCTTCTTTTTTTTAAATGGCTGACACTTGGGATGTATTGTCCCATTGGCCTCGGAATGCCAGACCTGCTATTCTCTCTTCTCGTTACCCAGTGGGCACCTGTGGCCAAGACACGGCGGTGGAGCAGCGTCGCCCACGCCACACAACCACAAACCCGTTTATAGGGCGGGTCACATTCACACAATCACACAAAGGAGAAGGGACAGAGAGAGGGAAAGAATCATCCATGCCCTGAGCGGGATTCGAACCCGCAACCATCGGCTCCGCAGTCAGGCACTCTAACCACTCGGCCACCTGGTTGGCAAGCACACAAAATTAAAAGGAAAAATTAATACCATAAAAATAAATAAATCTATTGACTAAAATTAATTTATTGCTTTCTTAGAAAGTTATGAATGCTTTTTCTCTAATAATTCCCGACTCGGTGCTTTTTTTTCATTAATGTATTTTGGCGCCTTGGAAGTTTTTAATGAATTATTCGACTTTATTAATAAATAGACTTAAAATGATTTTAGGAATAATTTGCTTTGCTAATAATCATATAAGTTAAAGTTTACATTGCTTATAAAAGTTAAAATTATGGCATACAAATCAAAAAGGTGATAAAATCAGTTTAAGCAATTATTAGAGCAATTACTCTTTTCATCATAGTTGATTTTTTAAATATCTTATAATTCAAATGATTTCATAATTTGACAAGAGGCTGCACCCCCTACTCGCTTCTCTTACCAACTCCAATAATTTTCGATTTGCATTTCGAGACAATAAAGAGGTTGTTACAATAAAATTATTCGAATTAAAATTATTGGACTGAAAGACTCAGAGATTTCTTCATTGTATCCTTTAAAGATTTGATTTTGCAGGTTCCAATTCAATTCAGATAAAATTTTAACTTCATAATTTACTATTCATTCACAAACTTGTATTTTAAATTCTCGTTTAGTTTTTCTTTACTATCAAAGCACGTGAAATTTTTTTTCGCTAATGAAAATTATTCATCAATAGTGAGGAATATTTATTTAGTCTTAAACATATTTCAGAGTTTTAAATTATTATTTTGTACTTATTATTTGAATTACATATGATGGCGGAACACAATTCTACAGAAAAGCAAAGCAAATATATGTATTTATAGTTTAATAATTGTAAAACGGGGACTATATACCTTTATCGGGAAATCTAGCGCAGTAGGATAATACCACGTGTTTACTTTATGATATAATAAAGGATCAACACTTTTAATTTAAATCTTTTAATCTATACATAATAATAAACGCGGCTGTGTGTGTGTTTGTAATCACAATATATCGCCCCAGAAGTCTCGCCCAGGCACGAAACTCGGCACATAATTGTGTTTTCACATAATGAAGAAGTATTTTTTTTCTTTTTCAAAAATTTGGATTAGTATTTTAGTTATCGGTCATTTTGTAAGAAATTCTATGCTTTTTCGTCTTCAAAGTACCATATTCAAAAAACTATTAAAAATGCATATACTTTTCTCCACTCTTATAAATGTATGCCAATGCGAACCTTACAATTGAAATATTAATTTTCGACAACTTAAACCAATAATATACGAAGGAATTAATAATTTAATTGTAAGGTTCGCATTAGTTTACATTTATCAAAGTGGAGAAAAGTTTAACTTTTGTATTAAAAAGGTGGCAACATATTCGATACGTAAATAGAACGCTTCGCTTTGATATATTTGTCGCTGTTCATGATTGTTATACTAAGTTTTTCTTCTTCTTTCCACGCTCTATTTTTTTTTTTTTTTCTTAAGCGAAGACGATAAATTTTGTAGCGATATAGAAATAGAAATTGATACCATAAAAAATTATATAGAAATAGAAATTGATACCATAAAAAATTATATAGAAATAGAAATTGATACCATAAAAAATTATATAGAAATAGAAATTCATACCATAAAAAATTAATTCGTTTTCGTGTTCTTTTCACGTATTTAGCATTTTAGTTTTTTCTTCTTAAGCGTTGTAGCTATATAATATATAAAATAGGAATTTAATTGTTTTTGAAGGAACGATCACACTTACCTTGGATCTCTTTGGTTTTTCTATTCTTTATTTTAACAGTTTTTATTAAATGTAATTAGTTATTTTCAGAAAGTTTCAGTTTGCAGGTAAGCACTTAGATTTTAATATTGAAGTTTCATGATTTGCTTTCATAGTAATTGTTGTTTTAAAGTATTCGTTGACTTCTTAAAAACCCGATTACTGACATGGCAGAACCGCCTTCCAAAAAAGTTTGTATTTTGTCAAAGAAAAAGATATTAAGAGATTCTCAAAGAAGAAGAAGTGACCAAGAAACGTCTGTGGAACGTCAAAGAAGGATGGAACATGACCGAATTTCGACAAGCAATTCTAGAGCACAAGAAGTATCAGAGAAACGTCAAAGAAGATTAGAAGAGGTTCGTGTCTCAACTAGCAGTGCTAGGGCCCGAGAAACACCTGAGGAACGTCAAAGAAGATTGGAAGAGGATCGTGTCTCAACTAGCAGTGTTAGGGCCCGAGAAACACCTGAGGAACGTCAAGGAAGATTAGAAGAGATTCGTGTCTCAATTAGCAGTGCTAGGGTCCGAGAAACACCTGAGAAACGTCAAAGAAGATTGGAAGAGGATCGTGTCTCTAGGGCCCAAGAAATATCTGAAGAACGCGGAAGAAGAATTATCCACTAATCTTCAGATTTCCTGCTATGTTAAGAAACTTTATTTATTAAAACCTTTAGCGTGGCGGACAGCTGGCCGCCTTAAGCGGCTAGTTTTAAATAAAAATTAAATTCAAAGACTTAATAAATTTAGGTAACTAAACACATTAATAACAAGCCACAAAAGTGGTATCTACATTAAAAACATCTACATAGTGCATATTTCTTTTGACCAAAGTATATTTCCTTCTGTTATCTATCATTTCAGCTTTAAATAAACCACTGTACTTAGAATACATATCCAAAAATATCAATATTTGAACTCTTAATACATTATGGTATACAGAACTATCTAATTTATGTAAAATGCTTCGAGAATATGCGCACTGTACTGTACGTATACAATACAAAAAGTAATAGGAGAGTACTGTATTGAGACCACGTTCGTGGCCGTTAGAACCACAGAAATTCGTTTTATGGGCCGTAAAGTGAAAATCGCATGATGACATATATGTGATCACAGTCCTAAAGGGTTAAACTAAGCACGATTGACATAAAACCATTGTTATTTTGTACCTGATTTGACCAATGGACTAAGAATCAAAAACTTGTTTATTTTTATATTTCATTTTTTAAGTCAAACAAATTAGGGGGGATTATAACAAACAGTCTTTAACTTTCATTAAAATTCACATCTTTTTATCTGAGACAATATTTGCAGATTTACGAAAATTATGAGAAGTCCATTTTTGGAGTTGAGCTTTGTGGAGGTATGATTTTTGAGAGAAATGAGTAGATACATTACTTTTAATAAAATTTATATAATAAATAGTTTGGAATAATAATAAATTAAAATATATTCGAACAAGCAACGATAATAACAAAAGCAGAACGTTAATATATGCAATATATGAAAACGGAGAAGAATTAAGAAAGAGAAAAGAAAACATTAATTTTTTCTGTTCTTCGTTGCTAGGGGATACAGGAGTGGCAGCGTTGAGTTGTAGTAGGCAGGTCACCACAGTACTCCCCCTCCAGTGCTAACGATACCTTTCTTACAAATACTTCGGATTGAAGCGTACTCTACGTCCCGAGCGTGTTGTTGTCGTAGCATTTGTTAAGTCGGACGTCGTGGTTTCAGTCGATGTTGATGACGCATGTGGTACAGGGGCTTCAGGTTTCCAGATGAATGCCGGTTTAAGGCGGTCGATATTAACATTAATTTCTTTTGCGTTTATTAAAATTTTGAATGTTTTTTCGTATCGAGCTAGTACTTGATGTGGTCCTGAAAATTTTGGTGCAAGAGAAGGCTTTGGAGCATCACATCTGAGAAAAACATGAGATGAGTTTCTAAGTTCTTTGTGTACGAAGACAGTTTGTTTGCAATGAGCGCTGGTAGGAACTGGTCGTAATTTTGACATGCAGTTTCTAAGTTGATGCACGAATGTAGAAGGATCATTACAGTCAGGTGGATTGACTGAATGTACGAAATCCCCTGGCAAACGGAGAGCAGTACCATATACCAGTTCGGCAGAAGAGGCATTCAGATCCTCTTTCAACGCTGATCGAAGACCTAGAAGTACGGTAGGTAACACCTCAGTCCACTGTATTGCAGTGTGGCATCGAATTGATTGTTTTAAAGAGCGATGAAATCTCTCGACAATTCCATTGGAACTTGGATGGTAAGGACTGGTTCTCACTTTGTAAGTGCCTAAATACTTAGCTAGCGACGTGAAGAGTTGGGATTCGAACTGACGCCCCTGGTCAGTAGAAATCTGTTCCGGAACTCCAAATCGGGAAATCCAAACAGTGTAAAATGCATTCGCTACAGTACTAGCTGAAATATCCACTAAAGGAACGGCTTCGGGCCAGCGAGTAAATCGGTCAATGCAAGTAAGGAGATATGAATATCCATTTGAAGGCGGCAATGGTCCGACCAAGTCGAGATGCACGTGATTGAACCGAGATGATGGCAAATTAAAATTTTTAAGTGGGCTGATGGTGTGCCTGACAATTTTAGATCGTTGGCACTCTAAGCATGAACGAGTCCAGCTAGCTATGTCCTTTTGCATACTAGGCCACACGAAACGTTGTTGTATCAGTTTCCTTGAAGCCTTGATGCCAGGATGTGAAAGACGATGTAATTGACTAAAAACTGCTTGTCGAAACCCAGGGGGAACATAAGGTCGAATTCTCGAATCCTGAACATCACAATAAAGTGATTTTCCAGGTGTCAGCTGCATAGGTTGCAAGTTCAGATTGTTGGTAGATTTATTTTTCAAGAGGGTTTGTAGTTCTGTGTCCTGATATTGTTCATCCGCAAGGGCAGAAAAGTCAATTGGCGACGGAATGGCTAATTCTTCGATACGAGACAAGGTGTCTGCTACGATATTCTGTGAACCCTCCACATAACGGATATCTGTTGAAAACTCGCTTATGAAGTCAAGGTGTCTCATTTGACGAGGGGAGGCTTTATCCGAACGCTGTTGAAAAGCATAGGTTAATGGTTTGTGATCAGTGAAAATCATGAAAATGCGTCCTTCTAGCATATGTCGAAAATGCTTTACAGCTTCATAGATTCCTAATAATTCGCGATCGTAAGTGCTGTATCTGGTTTGGGCAGGTGAGAGTTTTTTAGAAAAATATGAAAGTGGTCTCCATGTTTCTTGATCTTTCTGTTGTAAAACTGCTCCTATACCTGTTGTCGATGCGTCAACGTAGAGTGATAATGGTTTAGATGCTGAAGGATATTGCAAATTTGTTGCGGAAATTAAATCATTTTTACATTTTTGAAAC
Organism: Parasteatoda lunata; assembly: GCA_949128135.1. Classification (NCBI taxonomy): domain Eukaryota; kingdom Metazoa; phylum Arthropoda; class Arachnida; order Araneae; family Theridiidae; genus Parasteatoda; species Parasteatoda lunata. The sequence goes on along the minus strand of OX421978.1, from coordinate 58,024,408 downwards.
GCATCGCGTGAGTCTGTGGTCCAGTTTATAACACGCTTGTCATTTTTTTTGCTTCCAACCAAAAAAGAATTTAGAGGTGCTTGCATGGTCGCAGCATGAGGTAGGAAACGTCGGTAAAAATTGAGCATGGCAAGAAATCTTCTCAAGTCCTTTACTGTAGATGGTTCGGGCATCTCGCGGATAGCGGTGACTCTATCTGAAAGGGGTCGAACGCCATCAGCGGAGATTTCATGGCCAAGAAAGGATACTTTTTGTTGGCCAAAAACACATTTGGAAGGATTGAGACTGACACCGTAACTTTGAAACCGTTCAAAAATAGTTCTTAAATGGGATAAGTGTTCTTGTTCTGAAGAGGAAGCGATTAAGACGTCATCAAAATAAGGTACACAAAAGTCCAGGCCGATTAGCACCTGATTAATGAAGCGTTGGAACGTTTGAGCGGCATTGCATAAGCCAAAAGTCATAACCGGAAACTCAAATAGTCCGAAAGGCGTTATAACTGCAGTTTTTGGAATATCAGCAGGATTAACGGGGACTTGGTGGTACGCCCGCTCAAGATCAACAGTTGTAAAAATAGTTTTTCCTTCTAAGACTTGCATACAATCTTGAATGTGCGGGACTGGGTAACGATCAGGAATTGTAGCTGCATTTAACCGGCGATAATCCCCGCACGGGCGCCAGTTACCATTTCGTTTCCGAACTAGGTGGAGCGGACTGGCCCATGAACTTTTCGATGGGCGGCAAATTCCCTGTTCCATCATGTATTGAAATTCATCTTTGGCGGCTTTAAGCTTGTCTGGAGGTAAACGTCTTGGTTTAGAACAAATTGGAGGTCCGGTAGTTTCAATATAATGTAGTACATCGTGCTTGGGTTGTGAATTACCCATAACTGGGCGCGTGATTGTAGGAAATTCTCTGAGAAGTTGATGCCATGTAGAAGTATCCGAAATAAGTTTAATGTTTAAATCTTGACTATTGCGAATTTCACCCGGGTAAGATAAGTTCGTTGAAGAATCTACTAAACGGCGATTTTTAAGATCGACAAGCAAAGAAAATTTTTGCAAGAAGTCCGCGCCAATAATAGGACTTGAAACGGAGGCAACAATGAATGGCCATTGGAATTTGCGGCGCAATCCTAAGTCAATAGATATCAGGCGTTCACCAAAAGTTTGTATAGGAGTTCCATTTGCTGCATAAAGTTGTAATTTGGTAAGGCACTTTTGTTCATGAAAATGTGGTGGCACGACAGAAACATCAGCCCCGGTGTCTACAAGAAACTTTAAACCCGAATTCTTATCGATGACGAAAAGGCGTGCAATATTCCGGCCGCTGTCGTTCACGACTTTTAGCGAAGGCCCGTCTCGTTTCCCTGGTTGTTATAACGACACGGTTGGCGGCATTTGCTTGCCTTGTCTCCAAAATTGTGATGGTAAAAACAAATACCCGGAGGAGGGCTTTCATAACGTTTCCTCGAAGGGCTACGACGTGCATATCGACCACGTGATGGAGAGCGACGACGCTGAAAGGGTTCAGCTTGAATGGCTACTAATTGAGAGACCTGTTTGGACAATTCATTAATTTGAGTCTGTAATGTAATAATAACTTGATCATGAGTCTGAACTGCATGCATTTGCATTGGATTGACCACCTCGTGTATTTTATCAGCGATTTCGGACAGCTTCGTAAGAGGCTCACTACTGGCTGCTAAAATAACTTGCATATTTGATGGGAGTCTATTCATCCACAATGTTTTAAGAATGTTGTCCGTTAGGTTACCGGCGGATAAGTCTGACATTTTAGACAACAATTGAGAAGGCCTCATATCACCTAACTGTAAATCTTGCAATAGTTGCTTGATTTTAACTGTCTCGGATTCTGCATAAAGAGAAATTAATTTTTCTTTCAAAGATTTGTATTTTTCCGTCGCCGGTGGACTCAAGATAATTTCACGAACTGATTGAAGTACTTCTGATTCTAAAGCGGCGATCGCTGTATAAAACTGAGTTTCGTCAGCAGTAATGTGACTCAATTTAAACTGCGCATCCAGTTGAATGAACCATAACGATGGGTCTTGGCGACAAAATGGCGGAGGCTTAACTGCAACGCACGCCAATTGTGAAGAAGCATTGTTGTCAACCATTTTAGATTAGTCAAATATACACAATAACACAGAAAAAATAATCAATATACGTATATAGCGACACAGCTTCTTGGTACTTTAAATAAGATAAATTGGCGACTCAGATTCAACACGCCAGATAAATTAATCATTCAATAAATAAGATCAGGTAAAATTCTGACAGAAATATGTTGACTCACTGGACTGAGGCAAACTTCTTCAAATCACAGCTAAAATGTCTTACTTGCATTTCATCACACTTGACAACTTATTGTTACTCAAGATTTTGGCATATGAACTCCATATTCGTACAACATTGCAGGTTGCGATTCGTAATAAATCCGAGGTCACCAGTTTGTGGAGGTATGATTTTTGAGAGAAATGAGTAGATACATTACTTTTAATAAAATTTATATAATAAATAGTTTGGAATAATAATAAATTAAAATATATTCGAACAAGCAACGATAATAACAAAAGCAGAACGTTAATAGATGCAATATATGAAAACGGAGAAGAATTAAGAAAGAGAAAAGAAAACATTAATTTTTTCTGTTCTTCGTTGCTAGGGGATACAGGAGTGGCAGCGTTGAGTTGTAGTAGGCAGGTCACCACAAGCTTTAAGTTGATAACATTTTGGTAGGCCAACGGTAGCATTGTCTCGGTATCAACCAATTAAAACTCAGATAAGTGATAAAATGTATCGTTTACACTTTTTTTTAAGCTATTAGTTATTAGTATTTAAGTTATATCACTCTCCCTTCGCTAAGCTGGCAAAATCAGCTATCACGTGATTTATCTAAATTTATGTGTTATTTCGTTTACTTTTTGCATACGCTATCAATTTTTACTTAAACTCATTATGAGCAAACCATATGTCAAAACAGTACTTATTGATAATAATATAATGTTTCTGTTAAAGTAAATTAGTGCAAATCCCAATACTAATTCTTGGTTTATCTATCGGAGTTGCAGCTATTTGTCATTTTTACCAAATTTAATTGTAATTCTGCATAATGTCATTATGCTTCCTAATATAATTACTATAGCGGTCAACAGAAGCAATTTCCATTTACCAACTCCTCTTAGAGTCAATAAATGCTTCAGAAAAGGATATTAAAAAAGCACAAACTCTCACTGCTATATGTTGCCATTTTTGAAGTCTTAAAATTTTTTATACGTTCAGCTATCGTTCATGGTAATAATCAATCCCAATAACCTAAGAAATAATGTTTGTTTGAAATTTTAATATTTGCAAATATATACCATCAGTGTAGTTATTTTTCTTGGAATTAAAAATTCTTATGCGAAACCAAACAACATTTTAATAAAAAAAAACGAGTGAAATTCAAATTAAACTCTCCTAATAAAGCTAAAGGATTTCTTTAAATTTTGAAAACCAATACTTGATGCAAGAGTTCCCTTGTCTTCTGAATAGGGTTCAAAATTACAAAGCTACGGAGTTGAAGATTAGTAGTCGTAAACCCAAAACTTGGGTTGGTTGTTCAACGACGGTTATAAGGTGATTCGCCTTCCATTGAGGTGAACCGGATTCGAATTCCAGCTGGTCGATACGAATCTGCATCCGGCTTGCACCGACCACAGTGCTGGCGTAAAATATCCTCAGTGGTAGATGGATCATGGGTCCTTTTGCCATCAGGCTAACCATGTGAGGTTCTCGTGGTCTTCCTCTCCATGTAACGCAAATGCGGGTTATTTCCATCAAAAAGTCTTCCCCGAAGGCAATTTTCACCCAATACTTAATCCAGGAGTTCTCCTGTCTCCTGGATTGGGTTCAAAATTGCAAGGCTGCGGAGTTGAACATTAAGTCGTAAACCCGAAAATTGGGTCGGCAGTTCAAAATAAAATATAAATGGTTATAAAATAAAATTTTTAAAAAAATAAAAAATAAAGAAAAACAACTATAGGGGCGCGTCTTATGATTTCTGTCAACATAATAAAAGTAAGTATTTGCCTTGTAATTTCGAATTTGAACTATTGGTAAACGCTTTTACAATGATCGATAAACTTGGTATTTAATTTAATGTAATGCATTTTAAAGGTGACGGGCACCAATTTGTGGTGACCAGGCCCAATGTAGTTATTGTCTGTATTAAGTGAAATTTTATTTATATTTTACTTAAAACTTTTATTTACTTGTAAATATTGCGTGATCGCTAAAAATGCAAGATTTAAGAAAATAAAAATTAATCGATAAAGATGCAATCTATATTAAAAAAAAAAATGTATATATACACCGAAGAGCCATTACATTATGACCCCCCTCCGGTCGAGGGGATAGTATGGTATGGGCAATGTTTTCATGGGGCACATTAGGGCCCATAATCCTCATAGAACAATCCCTGACGTCTGTAAGCTACTTGATCATAGTTGCAGACCAGGCTCACCCATTCATGGCAACAGTTTTTCCTGCGGGGGATGGTGTTTACTAACAGGATAATGCACCATGTCATAAGGGTCGAATTGTCATGGATTGGTTCGAGGAACATTTCAGTGACTTTCAAGTCATGTCTTGGCCCCCAAATTCACCTGACCTTAATCCAATAGAGCATTTGTGGTCTTACTTGGAAAACCAAATTCGTGCTGCCACGCTACCCCCTCGCAATGTGAGGGAATTGCAGGACCAGTTGGTGAGCGCTTGGTACCAGATACCTCACACTAACTATCAGCACCTTGTGGAATCAATGCCACGGCGGGTGCTAGCACTTTTGAGGGCTAAAGGTGGTCCTACATATAATTAGCAGGGTGGTCATAATGTAATGGCTCTTCGGTGTATATAACAGTTAGTATTTTATAACATGGCTGCCTAAAATGAAAAGCTACTTTTTTTATTATTTAGGACTTCAATTATCTTGAAGCTTTAAAAACATTTAATCTGAAATTAGATTAATTTAACAGTTTCGACCCATATAACACCAAACAGTGCAAAAACCTGTATTTAAAGGTATGAAAACATTAAATTTCAAGCAAGTTTGATTAAGAGGGGAGGGGCATGATTACTGGGTTATCTGTAGAGCATAATCATTGCATAGGTGAAATAACACTTTCCTTAGACATATTTATGTATTTTAAATGGTCAATAATATTGATTGGAGACTGCCCTTTAAGTCCTTAAGTTTACAGTTTTTGATACAAGCGAAGAATTATATAAACACATTTGTTCAATGTTCAATGAACCAAAAAAAGGACATAACTACCTGTTTTAATGATAGGATTTCCATCAATTAAAAATCATTCATAATAATTTAAAAGTTCGAGCTCAAACGTACTAATTGTTTTGTGCTAACTATTAATTCTACTAATCTTGACTACTACTAATCTTGAAAATATGGTCCTATTTGTTTAGGCTGGAGTGAGTTCGAAAGTTTTGAGTCCCTTATTGTTGATTTAGTGTTTCATTTTTTAATTTTGTTCTGCGTCGTATCGAAAACTGTATAAGTGAATGAAAATAATTTCGCACGTAATTAAAGAATTAGTTTGTATAAAAATATTTTCAGATCACTAATAAGTAATATCCATGTTTAATAACTAATTATTTGTAATTTTTGTTACTTAATTTATTAATATTCGCTAATTTTTGGAATTTAAAAGTATGCTAGCTCTTATATCAATTTAAACCATGCAATTTAAATACACAAAATACAAAATTTTAACAAAACTGGTCAAATAGTTAATTCTTTAGAAATGAAAATTGAAAATTACGACGTTTTTAAAACTTTGCAACACAGAAACTATTAGCAATTAAAAAGATTATTATCTTTTTTAAAAAAAAAAATAATTAATAATTATTTAAAATTATTTTTTAATCTTATCTTTGAGTAAGCGATTTTATAATTGTGTGCAAAAGTTGTTCAATTCGCTTATAATGTTCCCAAAAATATACTTAAAGTGAAGCCGTTCTCTCGCTTTAACTAATCGATCATATTTGGCAGATTGTTTTGAGGATCAAAAATCCAAATCCGAAAAAACGAGGAAAATGTTTATTTAGAAAAAGTATAGTTTTAAGTCTGATTTCGAAATTAAATATTAGTTAGCCCTAATTAAATAGAATATTTGAGGTCAACCTTTCAAACTATTACAGTTGGTTTTTAGTACAAGAAAATCCGTTCTTTAGAACAAAGGTTATTCAGGGTGATATTTTTATTTTTTGTCTCACTGTACCTATCAACTATCTATGAACTAAATAATTTAATTACATTAGACCAATTACATCGTCTTAAATGTAGTTTTTTTTATTTTGATGGTTTTAAAAACCATTGGCAAGCCAGTGTGTTCCCGGGGTGCATTGTTGCGCAAAAGGAAGCCATGTTTAAAATAGAGACACGTGCACTTGACAACTGTTAGAAAATTTCAACTATTTTACTCACGATAGGGATTACCAAATATCAATCTAATTATTCGATACAATTGATAACTGGTGTATATATAGAGCCAAATTACAACTTAACAAAGTAGCGCAACATTTCATAGAGTGCCAAGCCTCCACACGGTTTTTTATAAGTGGTCCGCGCAGACCATTTTAAAAGTGAAACGGTTGTGCGCATGGAACCCATATTCTATTCTAAATTTGACTGAGAGAAATGCATCATATATATTTGAGAATTTAATCTGTAGTGGTAGACAAGTGAATAAGACAAACCAATCATATTAGTCATATTTTTAGACATATATTTGCTACCACTCTCTTATTTTTACTAGATTTTCTATTAAAGGGCTGTTTCGTAAACTGGTTTACCTTCATAGTGGTCTGATCTGACTACCTATAAAAAACCGTGTGGAGACTTTCAGTCATAGGAGGCGTTGACCAAGGCCTACTATGCCCATCTCAGTTTTCTTGACCATGGGCTCTGAAGCAGATGGGATGCAGGCACAGATGTTCGGGTTCAGTGGTCACCCGAATGCGAACCCCAGTTTTTAGTTCCCAAACATGCTTGGACCTTATTACATAGACCCACTGAAGAGTGAAGAGATGCTGATTCAAGCTTGCTTGGTCAGGGGATTAACCCCAGACCAGGGTCATGGGAGCGCAAAGCGCTACCATTCAGCCATCGGGTCAATCCTTTCACGCTCAGCGAACGTACGAAGCAATTTCGGATCAGATAATGTGTGCGACCTCAAATAATCGCAATCGCTGAACCTCGCTCACCAACGAAGTCCTCGTATATAACGAGCAATAACATCAATATTTAAGTTTATTTTTTTATGTCTTATTTGAACTCATTATCAGCAAACTATACGTCAAAGCGGTGCCGACTGTTGCTAAAATTAAGCTTCTTTTAAAGTAAAATATGCCACATCCAGACAAAGTGATATTCGATTTATTAATCTGATCATTGTTAATTGAATTATTCAAGCCAAGCAAAGTTCTGCGATTTATTTGCTTCTGAAATGTAAAATAGAAGTTTTCCATTTCAACCGTCACTTGACTCGCCGACCATATTAATGTAAATGAGGATAAACAGGAGATAGCGAATTCGAGTGCCCACTCCACAACATTTAGATAGTCTATTTCCTTTTTTTCTATAATGGCGAAAATACATAGGAGACTGAAGCATGCCCAAAAATTTGCTAAGTATACAAGAAATACTGGCTGCGAAAACAATTTTTCAGTGTGATGCAGAAATTCTATTAGTATTTCTTTATTATAAAGTATGATTCTTTGCTTACATTCAGATAATTTTTCAGGTTTGAAATTTTCAACTTCTTTTGCCATATTTCTGAACTCTACTCCTAAAAACTGGCACAATCTTGCATAAAATAAAGACACTAAACTCGTGGAAAAGGGATATAAATAAAAATGAAAGAAGCACTTTGTATATGCGATTGTATTCAAAACAAAATCATTAAATGGATAGCCATAGGCTAATATTAACTTCAATGCAATTGCACCATCTGTCCTCATCAGGATTATAAAAAATGGATAAGTAAAAAGAATTACGTACAAGGACAATACAGCCCATTTATTATTCCTATAGGCTTTATTTTTATAGATTAGCTTGAATTTTTTCAGAAAACGAAAAATGTCTTTTATTCTTAACAGCATGACGGACCAAACCCACAGACTTACAATGGGAATTAAAAGGTTTGTGATAGTTATTTGCCATATTGAGCCAACTGACACTGTTACAATATACCAGATCACTAGTCTATCTATAAATATTAAAACAGTAGTTGCTAAAAACATCCAGGATAGCAATACTCTCCATTTGCTGACTGATTTTTTATTCAACGAAACACCCCACAAAAGGATTTTCAGAAAACACAAACTCCCGTTACTACATCTTGCGAGTTCAAATGCCATTTTCCTCTAAACTGTTTATTTTATTTTATACGAAGAAGCTGATCAATAACCCATTATCAAACTAAAAGCAATAAAAAAATTTTAACAAAAAGATTTTTTTAATACGTATTCCATTTTCGTTTAAATTTTGTTATAAAAATGAAAACGAAATGTCATATCATAAGAAGAACCATGACAAAATTAAACTTTTTATGTTAAAGAATCGAACATGGTAAAAAGTTATTAGTTTCAATTGCTTTTTAATTCAGAGCGTTTAAGATTTTTACAAAAAGTTGCCTTTTTTCCCCAGTAAGTTTTTCAACGAAACACCCCACAAAAGGATTTTCAGAAAACACAAACTCCCGTTACTACATCTTGCGAGTTCAAATGCCATTTTCCTCTAAACTGTTTTTTTTCACTTATTTATTTTTTTATACGAAGAAGCTGATCAATAACCCATTATCAAACTAAAAGCAACAAAAAATTTTTAACAAAAAGATTTCTTTAAGACCTATTCCATTTTCGTTTAAATTTTGTTATAAAAATGAAAACGAAATGTCATATCATAAGAAGAACCATGACAAAATTAAACTTTTTTATGTTAAAGAATCGAACATGGTAAAAAGTTATTAGTTTCAATTGCTTTTTACTTCAGAGCGTTTAATATTTTTACAAAAAGTTACCTTTTTCCCCCAGTAAGTTTTTCAATTGGAGTTATGTGAGAATGTTTTATGTTTTTACAATAATCAATAATGTAATAAATGTCAATTTCTTAAGGTATGAATGCGTAAAAGGGTTCAGGCGCATAAATTAGGCATAATATAGGCATTGTTGATTTCGACAGCTTATATTACGCTATGGAACATTGTAGAAGCCTATTTCTAAAAGTAACGAATAAATACAGCTGGGATCCAATTGGACCAGATACCTTACGAGCCTATTCATACGAGTAACGAGTCTATTCATAATACCGATAACTAATGTTACAAAATTAGATAAAACAGAGCATAAACAATCTTTATGCGCTTTTCTAAAGACAAAACAAGTAAATATTAAAAAATACATCATTGTAGTTGTAACAATAATGGTATGTGGAAAAAATATCGCTGCAACAAATTCTCGAGTTTAAAATATCCTTGATGAAACATGGCGAAGACTAAATATCACGGATAGATTTTTAAAAAAAGAATTTTAACAAAAGATATGGGACAAAAATAGGATAATCAAATATTTTTAGATTTCCTTAAATAGTCGAATGAAATAAATGAAAATTTATATTTATGGGCACAAGCTTTCGAACGCTACCCTGCCTAAACTTTTGGAACTATTATATTTACCAGATTGCATATTGTCAAGGTCAATATCGCGAATCTATCAATTAGAGGGGGGGGGGAGCATAGTTATACAAAGGAAGTATGTTTTTGTGTCTTATTTTACAACTTTATATATTTTCTACTCAATAAAAATAGTATATTTAAGGTTAATCTCTCGAAACATTAATATTGGATCTTAGTACATGGAAGCACTACCCCTTGATACACAATTAAGGTGTTCTGTCAAGTTTCTGTAGACTTAGAAAACAAGTAAAACAGAAAAACACTCAATTTAAAATAAATAAATAAGTATATAAATAAACTTTTCATTTTACTTCCTTGTTTTAATTATAAATTTTCAATTACTACTATAAATATTTTAACTAAGCTACCTTATATGCATACTTAAGATAGCGGTAATTATATTCAAGTTTATTCAAGTATTGAGAAATTAGTCCAAAAGTTGAACATCGCTTCAAAGTTTGTCTTTTTTTTTCCGAAAAATTTTGGCTGCAACAGTGTGCATCTCTTTCACATCCTAATGGTTTAAGTAGAACAGAGTGCAATTGCCATATTTTACTCGTAAGTTAAAGAAATTGCTCTGCCATTATCTCTGAATTCCAGATTCTGATTCAGCCCATTTTTCAACATATTTTTGCATGCAGCATACTTTACTTTTATTTCATAGATCTCTTATACTTTGAATATTTTTGAATATACAATCGTCACTCCATATGTATTTAAGAGGGATGGTCAGGTATAGAGTAACTAAATAAAAGATTCTTGGATTTCAAAAAGATAAAAATGGTAAAGTTGTATTAAAAAAATGTAAGTTTATCCGGTAATTGAAGACATTTTGCTGAAAAACAAAAACCAAGCGGATATTTGACTATAATGCGGACAAAATAGTGCAATTATGTGGTTTTCCGCATCTTAGTACAATTTATGGCGCCCTTGGAATAAGGTTTATTCTTCTCTTTGCAGTTAATAGCCAAACATTTAAAAAGTAAGCTTTTCTTGACCTAACAATATAATGTTTAAATTATGTGGATTGTTTGAAATTAGATACCAATAAAATGATATTATATTTGATTTAAAACGTTTAAGGAGACCTTTTTTACAAATAAAAAAATCTTATTTTACCTAATGATTTTTTTATTCATTTTATAAGCTTGAACTTATTTAGAGAGGAATACAGCGAATTATTTACCTATGACTAAAGAGAGGGGCAAAATTTGATTGAAAAATAAATAAAATAAAGAAATAAAGATGATAAATAAAATGTGCTTTAAAACTTCAACGTTAGTATTCAAGTGTTTCGAAACAAGTATTAATGTCATGAGTCGGAGATTCATAACATTCGGGAATTCATAACATTAATCAAATATTAATGTCATGAATTCTCTTCATTACAACATGAGGCCACAAATCAATTTTTAAGGGAAAAAGAAAACTTAATCAAACTGTACTTAACCAACATTGAGACGGATTAGCGCAAATGTGGTAATCCCACATTTGTGTGCAAATCTGTAAAACTAGTTCCACAAATCTGTAACACCTATCTGTAATCGGTAAATCTGTAATACCCAGATGCAAATCTATAACACTAGTGTTTTTTTTTTTTTTTTTTTTTTTTTTTTTTTTTGGAAGCTTGTATTTCACTAAACATTTGCATATCGCAACTTAACTTGAAGACGGCCATGAAGATCAAACAAGGCCAGACACAAATCAATATTTTTTATTTTTCGTAATTTGCAAGATTTCGAAAAAGCCTTTTTCAAAATTACAGTTTGCCCTTTCGCCCTCAGAATATATATCTATGTTTTTTGCAATGTTACTAATATGTTTTATTAATTCTTTTTTTCTGTTACAAACTAAACTTTTAATCGTTTATATTATTGTATATTCTACTTATGTACTATGGAATTATCAGCAAAAGTTTTTCAAAGAAATCAATTAAAAAAACATTACACTGTCCGTTAGGAATTTCCCTTACGAAAAAATCGAGGTATAAATGAGGTATTTTTCAAAGGTATAAAGGAGGCTGTTATTTAAATACGTCGTTAGGTTGAAAAGGGTGCAAATGAAGACCTCAAAATTAACCTCAAATATACTTTCAGAGGTATATATGTATCAACTTGAGGTGTTTAATTTTACATCTTTTGAGAGGTAGATATTTACTACTTTAAGGTGTTTCATTTTCAAACCTAGGTTATTACTTATCAACCTGAAGTATATTTTTTAACACTTGTGGAAGTATTAATTCCAAAAACCTTAAGTGTTTCATTTAAAACTTCAGGTCATTATAAATCTACCTCAGGTGTATTTTTTGACAGTTGGCAAAGTAATTTTTTACTAACGTAAGGTGTTATATGATCGACCTCAGGTAATTATCTTTCAACCTCAAGTATCTTTTATGCTTGTAGAGGTATTTATTTATCAACCTATAGTGTCGTTTTACACTTCAAGATATTATAAATCTACCTCAGGTGTATTTTTTAACAGTTGGAAAGGTAATATTCTACTAACGTGAGGTGTATTATGTTCGACCTCATGTAATTATTTTTCAACCTCAAGTATCTTTTATGCTTGTAGATGTATTTATTTATCAACTTATTGTGTCGTTTTACACTTCAAAATATTATAAAGCTACCTCAGGTGTATTTTTTAACAGTTGGAAAGGTAATATTCTACTAACGTGAGGTGTATTATGTTCGACCTCAGGTAATTATTTTTCAACCTCAAGTATCTTTTATGCTTGTAGAGCTATTTATTTATCAACCTATTGTGACGTTTTACATTTCAAGATATTATAAAGCTACCTCAGGTGTATTTTGTAACAGTTGGAAGGGTAATATTCTACTAACGTGAGGTGTATTATGTTCGACCTCAGGTAATTATTTTTCAACCTCAAGTATATTTTAAGCTTGTAGAGGTATTTATTTATCAACCTATTGTGTCGTTTTACATTTCAAGATATTATAAAGCTACCTCAGGTGTATTTTTTAACAGTTGTAAAGGTAATATTCTACTAACATGAGGTGTATTATGTTCGACCTCAGGTAATTATTTTCCAACCTCAAGTATCTTTTATGCTTGTAGAGGTATTTATTTATCAACCTATTGTGTCGTTTTACACTTCTAGATATTATGAAGCTACCTCAGGTGTATTTTTTAACAGTTGGAAAGGTAATATTCTACTATCGTGAGGTGTATTATGTTCGACCTCAGGTAATTATTTTACAACCTCAAGTATCTTTTATGCTTGTAGAGGTATTTATTTATCAAACTATTGTGTCGTTTTACATTTCAAGATATTATAAAGCTACCTCAGGTGTATTTTTTAACAGTTGGAAAGGTAATATTCTACTAACGTGAGGTGTATTATGTTCGACCTCAGGTAATTATTTTTCAACCTCAAGTATCTTTTATGCTTGTAGAGGTATTTATTTATCAACCTATTGTGTCGTTTTACACTTCAAGATATTATAAAGCTACCTCAGGTGTATTTTTTAACAGTTGGAAAGGTAATATTCTACTAACGTGAGGTGTATTATGTTTGACTTCAGGCATTTATTTTTCAACTTCAAGTATAGATTTTTATGCTTGTTGAGGTATTTATTTATCAACCTATGCTTAGCCGTTTATACTTCAGGTTATTATAAATCAACCTCAAGTGCATTTTTCGACCATTTGAGAGCTTGATTTTTATGAACCTGAGGTGTTCGATGTTCTACTTTAGGTTATTATTTTTCAACCTCAGGTAGAGATTTATATTATTGTTGAGGTATTTATTTATATACCTCAGGAGTTCCATTTTACACATCTGGTTAAATCAACCTCAAGTGTATTTTTTGACACGTGGAAAGGTTATTTTTTATCAACGTGAGGTGTTCCATGTTCTACCTAAGGTTATTATTTCGTAGCTTCAAGTATATATTTTTGTATTTTTAGAAGTATTAATTTATCAACCTAAGATGCGACATTTTACACTTCAGGCTTATATAGCTCAACCTAAAGCTGATTGTTTTTAATATTAACGAAGGTAATTCCCAAACGCTAGGTGTTAAACGGTGCACCTAGTTTATTGATTTTTCACCTCACTATTACATAAAGATATTATATATATTATATGAAGAATAATGTATATCATTAGATTTTTTTACTAGTAGAGATCATTTATCAACCTAAAGTTTTTAATATTAAACCTTCGGCAGTAATTGCTTCTCTGGTTAAGCTACAAAAGAAAGTTTCAAATACATAATTTTTCTGTAATTTTAATAGATTGAATTAAATCATCTTGAAATGACACTTATCCGAATTCTACAGTTAAAAACAATTATTTGAGGGAACTCATATTTTTAGAAGATAGTTGTCTAAGGTGTTTGAATTTTTAAAGCTATAAAAGTGCAAATTTAAATAATTTGCCAGCTGAAATTCAAATTACCTTTATTTAAAACAAACATTTCATTTTTTACAAACCAACAAAATTATTTTAAATATTGATTCCGTCTACCTGTGGAAACTTGGAAGGATTGGAACTTAAAAGAAAAAAATATGAATCAGTAAGCAAGTCATGTTTACAATAATAGTTACCGGTTTTAAAATATTAAAATATAAGAAATTGTTTTTTTTTTCATGATTTAAATTAAATCGATGAAATTAATTTCCTTTTTCAGATAAATTGCATTCCACTTCTGCCATTTCTAATCAATCATCGTAGTTAAAAAGCATGACAGGTACAACAGTCACAAAATAGAATACACTGAAGAAAGTACTACCATTAACAATCTTTATAGAAATTCGAATATATAATTCCAATCTTATTATGAAATTTTAACGCTTTTTATTTTCCTATTCATCTGGTATCATTATGGTACTTGTAAATTTGATAATAAAATTTTCTTTCTTTTTTCTTAGAAATCTTTAAAATCAATAAACCAATATTTTTAAACTTTTTGTCAGACTTCATTAAACTAATAGCTTTTTACAAATTTTTGACGCTGATTCTGAAAAGGACCGTTATTGTCAATCATATCAGAGTTTCTTAAAAAATAGTTATTTTAATATTTTTTTAATCAATGTAATCAAGAATCTGCAATCGTTTAATAAATTAAAATTTTAAAATGATGTACCAATTTTTATGCATTTTTTTACACTCAATCGAATAAAACTAATCACAAGCTGATAAGGAGCATTTGTCTTAAAGTTTTGAGTAATTTTATGTGAGGAAAATGTATATGAGAGAAAGATTTGAAATAATAATTTTAAAAGAAGTTGAGTAAAATATCTGCTATATAACTTGAAATACCGGTCAGAATAAATCTAATTGTTAGTTGCTACAAAAATTTGTTTAAATATAAAAAAATATCCCATAGGATGAAATTCAAAAAAATGCATATAACTTTCAAACAATAACTGTTTTTATTTGGAATTGATTTTTTTTCAATTCATCATTAAAATTGCATAGAAAACAATACTGACTTATTTCTAAAACATTTAAGATTTCCAAAATTCGCTAATTTTTGAAGTAGTGAACCATAAGCAGCTGCATAAAAATGCTCATAACCTTGAGACAAATTGTCATATAAACTTGAAATCGGGGTTTCTTTAATTCTGCTTAATATTCTAATAAGTAATAACAATCTGCTTAGTAAATATTTAATACATAATTTTACATAAATTCTGTAGTTTATTATATTATGAGAGATTACTTTTTCGTTTTGGTATAAATTCAGAACTATTTCCCCCTATTTCCCAGGGGAAGGCTAAGCAGAAGCTTGTTAGCCATTTCTTCTTCGTTGCTGCACAGGTGCTAATTACAGCCTGGGTCATCACATCAATATCAGGGAACTACTTGTGGATAAGCTCTGTAAATATATATATTTTATAAAAAGAAATTGCATGTTAATCAGATTTAAAATACAGTGTTTTTATACACAGTTTCACTCATGAACAACAATATAAACTTTGCATACAGATATCCAACCAAACGATCAGCATACAGCTGTAGTAGAGTTACAAAGCAAAATTGCTATTTTAAAATCTTTCAATTTTCTATGATTTATTTATGAGAGAAATTATGAACATTTTATTCAATTAATCAGCTTGCATACTACTAAGTTGAAACATATACATTTAAGCAAAATAAAAGAATTTAATTATTTTTGAATAAATAGCAAACAATAATACTGTGCGGAAACTGCCGTAAGGATTCACCAGTAACGTTGCCCTAAACAGTGACGAGAAATATTCCGATTGTTTTCCCTTATTGCTAAGCCTACAACAATGGCCTCTAAGAATATGACCCGACTTAAATTATTTAAAATCTGGACGCATCTTTAAAACAAAAATAATAAAATTTAAGTTTGAAAATTGAAGCATATTTGATTAAGAGTGATAAAACTGAAATAATAAATTTCAGACACACTTACCGAATTTCGCATAGACTTTCGATTGTCACACACACGCCATTGGTCAGGATCGCATGGAACTCTCGGAAGTGAGCTAGTTAATATGAAGTGTACTTTAAACAATCACAAAATAAGCTTATGTATAGCTAAGATTACTTCATACACCTCAATAAATACCTCACTCTCTTTAGCTGAAATGAGGTATATTTTTTATACCTCGTGAATATTACCTCACTATCTTTAGTTGTAATAACGCAATTTTTTTTATACCTCATAAATACCTTTTTTGTAAGTGAATTTAAAACAACCTCAAAATAAGCTTAGGTATAAATAAAATGACTTCATACGCCTCAATAAATACCTCACTCTTTTTAGTTGAAATAAGGTAAATTTTTCCATACCTCATGAATACTTCTTTTGTTGCAAGTGTTAGAAAAACAACCTGGTTTACCTTAGAATTCACCTTATCAGTTTGGTTGATATGAAATGAATATAAAACAACCTCGAAATAAGATAGGTTGAACTCCGACCCACCCCACGGGGGTATAGGGAGATAAAAGTTAAATTACTAAATTAAAATTTTTTCTCTAAAAACTAAAATTACAGTAAAACTTTGCCTAATGACAGTGTTAGTGATCAGTTAAAAGTGAATTAACTAAAACTTTTGACAATTAAAAACATAGGCAATGAAAGCCAATAGCGCAGGTGTAAATGTTGAGAATTAAAGGATTATAATAATAGGAAACAAAAGATGAAAATAAAATCTCAAAACTAAAATCAATGAAAGCTAAAAGTCCTAAGTGTAAGTGTCTAAAGTAAAAGTCTGACTATAAGTCAATGAAGTCTAAAATCAAAAGTAGATAAAATTTCAAAACATAAGGCTAAAAGTTGATCAGTATAAAATAAGGATGACATGTTGGTTCATGACTGGGGTCAGTTGATCAGGGGCTAAAATGTCCTCGAGGGTTTGTTTTATAATTTGAACTACAATTTTCCTGCGGGCCAATATAGAAAAGAATTGGTGTTCCTCTTCGTAGTTATTCATAGTTATTCATGTGGGTTTCATGAAGTGCCAGGAATCCAGGACAGTGCTTAATTAGATGTTCAATGTCCTCTCTCTCCACAGTAATTGCAGGAAGCTGATTTCCTGAAATATTTTTGTTGATAGGTCCCGAACACTCCGTGGCCAGTAAGGAGCTGGTTTAAGTCAAAATTGGCCTGCAGGCGCTTTATGCAAGGGTGCTTAAAAAATTTATAGTTTTGTCTTCCCTTGTCACTAGACCTCCAGTCCCCTCTCCAGCGGTTGTTCTTAATATAAGATTTAATTTGAGATTTTTCACCCGGGATCTCAAAAACAATCTGGCCAAGCTTAGTGGCTTCCTTAGCAACCTAGTCGGCCTCTTCATTCCCTTCATTGCCTGAGTGTACCTTAATCCAATTAATATTATAGTTACTACTCCTCATGGCTTTGGTGTCTTCTATAAGTTTGAGGTGTATACGTGGGTCCTCCAGGCTCATGAGTGAAGAAAGGGAATCTGTGTAAATGCTTGCTATTGGAGTACCCAGATTTTTAAGCCATTGGGGCGCTGACTGGATCACAAGGAGCTCAGCCAAATAAATACTGCTTTTGTTACTTAGACGCGCCGAGATGGTACTGATGGTTAAAATTGCATTTCTTAAAATGATGGAAAAAAAATTCACTTAAAAAGTTCTCGAGAGATGGTAAAATACGCAAAAGATAAAATTAACTTTCAGGTGTTCAAACTTTCGACCGCTCTCCTGGCCAAACTATTAAGAACATATTTCCATGATTGCGGCTTATTTTGAGGGTCAGAAATCCGAATCCACAGAAAAAAAGGTATGTTTGCTTATTCAGAGATTATAAGTTTTTGTGTCTAATTTAGTAAATTAAAATATCGTCTCCCCCTTGAACGAGGAAAGTGAAGATCCGGTCATTAGATAAAAAGTCATTCAGGGTGGTTCTTGTTATATTTTGCGTACTGTACAACGGCATTTTGTGTTAAAGTTTTAGTGATAAAGTTAGAAAAAGGGCAG
This sequence comes from Parasteatoda lunata, assembly GCA_949128135.1. Taxonomy (NCBI): domain Eukaryota; kingdom Metazoa; phylum Arthropoda; class Arachnida; order Araneae; family Theridiidae; genus Parasteatoda; species Parasteatoda lunata. The sequence goes on along the minus strand of OX421978.1, from coordinate 58,006,207 downwards.
CAACTCTGTTGCAAGATTGTATTATAAGGAATGCTGATAAAGGATATATGAAACTCATTACAAACGGCTTGAAGTTTTGTTCAAGAGAAAATTCATAAAAAAATATTAAAAAAAAAAAAAACAGCAGTGTTGAATTTTTCAAGATTAAGTGGAAAACTGTAAGGATACGTAGTAGGCAATACTGCAAATTACAAAAATAGTGCAATTTAGTTAGTAATTTTTTATCGTTTCCGTTATATGAAAATGGTTGCTTGATATTAATTTAATTTAATTTTTTCTTTCTAGCACTGATGTAAAACTGATAGAAAAAATTAACACAGTTACTTTTTCCCTTCCAATTTGAATCTTTGAATAGTATGCATCTAATGATAAATAGCAGTATCTATTAAATCTAAAATGAAAAATAATAATACAAAAATAGCAAGTCCTGTAAACCTTCTTCAGACATTTAACTTATAATTCGCCGTTTTAAACAATTTTGTAAAACTTCTGAAAAAAGGGCGAATTTTCTCCACATTCGAATTTGCAAGTGCTGCCTGAAATAGTCATAAAAAGTTTCCTTACTCATGCGTTCTTTGAAATATTTTTTAGAAATTTCTTCTGTTGGATTTTTTAAACGACGTTTGAAATTATATGAAAATTCTTCACTTAGTAGATTCCTCAAGTGTTCTTTGAAATGTAGTAGTTTTACAAAATTTCTTCATCAAGCGGATTTTTAACACGTCATTTGAAGTAGTCTTATGAAATTTAATCACTATGGGTTTGTTTATAATTTTTTGAAATAATTCTAAATATTTTCATTTTCAAAAGCGCGTTTATGAAACGTCATTTGAAATAATCTTATGAAATTTATTCACTATGAAGATTACTTAAGCGTTCTTTGAAATGTAGTAGTTTTAAAAAATTTCTTCATCAAGCAGATTTTGTAAATGTCATTTGAAATAGCTTTATGAAATTTCTCCACGAAGTTTATTTTAAGCACTTTTTGAAACAGTTTTGAAAAATTTCTTCGTCATGCGGATTTTTTAAACATTATTTGAAGTAATCTCATGAAAGGCGGATTTCTCAAGCGTTCTCTGAAATATTTTTAAGAAATCTCATCTGTGAATGGATTTATTAAACGACATTTAAAATAATGATATAAAATTTCTCTACTAAGTAGATTCCTCAAGTGTTCTTTGAAATATAGTAGTTTAAAAAATTTCTTTATCAAGCGGATTTTTAACACGTCATTTGAAGTAGTCTTATGAAATTTAATCACTAAGGGTTTGTTTATAATTTTTTGAAATGATTCTAAAAATTTTCATTTTCAAAAGCGCGTTTATGAAACGTCATTTGAAATAATCTTATGAAATTTATTCACTATGAAGATTTCTTAAGCGTTCTTTGAAATAGCTTTCTGAAATTTTTCACTAAGCTTATTTTTTAAGCACTCTCTGGAACAGTTAGAAATTTCTTCATCAAGCTGATTTATTGAACGTCATTTGAAGTAGTCTTATGAAATTTCTTCTCTATGTGGATTTCTCAGGCGGGCCTTGAATTAGTTCTTTTAAAGAAATTTTTTCTCCCCGCGGATACTTTAAACGTCATTTGAAATAGTCTTATGAAATGTTTTCAGTAAGGATTTCTCTATCATTCTTTGAAACTGTTCTAAAAAATGTCTTCTTCAAACGCATTTATGAAATGTCATTTGAAATAATCTTATGAAATTTCTTCACTATGAAGATTTCTTAACCGTTCTTTAAAATAGTTTTATGAAATTTCTTCACCTATCGGGTTTATTAAATGCAATTTGAACTTGTCTTTCTCTTGGATCTTCCTTATTGTTCAAAATTTTCAAGTGTTGTGTGAAGAATCTTGTTACCGGTGAACTTTCTTTCAAATGGATTTGTTAATTGACATTTAACATATATTTGTGAATATGTTTTTGCTAGTGAATTCAGCATGCGTCATTCATTTGTTATAAATTTCTACAACAATGGGTTATCAAATCATTTAAATATTTCTCAATGAATGGAACAATTGTTTTCTATCTAAAAACCATCGCAACCAATAAATCCTTGTGAGAAAATGATTACATTTTTTGAAGACATTTTTTTTAATTCTTTCATAGTTTCTTGGTTTCAAAGTTCTTTCATAGTTTCATAAAGCCGTTTTATTTCATAAACGCATTTGTGATCTTTTCAAACTAATTCATTTTCATAATCTTCATTATTATCCTTTGACGTGTTTAAACACCATTAAAAAAATTTTGAATCTTGAAATAATTCACACTATAAATTCATCTCTCATTTGAAAATCGAAAAATATATCTGCTCCGAATACTTATTGCTACATGTTTCCAATTTAAAGAATTATCTCATGAATATTATTGTTTTATCTTTTGATAAGATCATAATTTATACAATTTAATATTTTCAATTATATACTTTTCAATACTACTTTAAATTTAATATATTTTCTACAATACTATATTAACATACAATATTATTACATTTTACAATATTATATTTGATACAAATAATTTATAGAATTTCTCTACTTTGCAATATTCTAAATTTCTGTGTTTGAAACACAGATTGATTTATATCCGTTATTCTATCAAAAACTCGTGAAATGTATTAAAAATCAAAGAAAAAGTCAAAAAAACTAAGAGAGAGAAAGGATAGTAAATAAAGTTTGAGGTGGTTAAAAAAAAATTTTTTTTTTTGAAGTTACGAGCAACGTCATTCAATATAAATAGCAATATAAAAAACTGTAATCACATAATTGCATTGGAAAATTTTTTAAAGTGGTAGCGAAGTGTTGTATATATCTAGCTACAAATAATTGAAGCTACAAATAAATATTTAATTTATAGGAAATATAAATGAGTGCAGGAAATAACTCGTGAATTATTTTGTAATTCACTAATGAAAGATAAATGAAGCCTTTTGCAGTAATCTTGAAAAAATCTTATCTACCACTCATTTATTTTTTTAAGGTCGGGGGAACCCTGTACTCATGTGATGACTAGAAATATTTTCTTTTGCTCAATGCCAACGCTAGAAAGAAAATTTCATCGATTTTATTCCCACATTCTTGCATGTGTATAAACGTTTTATATAATATATATCATAAAGAAATTTACAGATTAAAATCATTTAATGCCCCGATAATCGATAGCCTTTTAAAAGAACTTTTACAAAAGTCGCTTCTTGCGAACAATCTGCTTTACCTTTCAAGTGTGCAGTTCTAAAGTTGTTAATGGGAGAAGATTTTTTTATACTATATGGTATGTTCCAAAACTTAAGTATAAATACAATTCTGATTTGCGTCTCATAAATAAATTAATGGTGATATGAGTATTTAACACGAATCATATTTCCAAAAACAATTAATAAATTTATTCTAAAACCAAAATACAAGTGCTCTCCAACTTCCTAAGTAGAAAAAAGAAACTTCATTTTCCGATTTCGCGTTTGGATGTTAAACACTTTTAGCCTGATATAATATATGATATTTGATAAGTGTTCCATTTTAATTGGCTCCCATTAAAAGCAAGCTGTATGTTATTATTGTTCCAACCACAGTCAGAATGGTATTCTTTTTTAAATAAATAATTTCACATCCTGACAATATTATATCAGGTTTCCCCATCAATTCTTTCACATGAACACAATTTACGGTGCCGTAGCCCATCTAAGTCCTTTTTTGAACAAAATCCCAATATACTATACCGAGCTTCTCAAATTCACTACTGACTTGGCTTCCACTATATATCATAGCAAATAAGCAGGTAAAAGAAATGGCAATAATAAAAAAATATTCCGCCATACCAACGATACTGAATGAGTAAATATCCAACGAAAGTACACCAATCGTGCTAAAACATGCCCAGAAGTTCGCCAAGAGCACCAGAAATATTGGTAGAGATAATGCATCATTGAATTTTCGCAAAAATAAGACAATTTTTTATTTTCGTTTCAAGAGTTCCATTTGTTTAAGCTTAGTAAAACCTTCTGGTGTATTCAAGGAAAGGTTTCGGATTACTGTATTTATTTTGTCCTTGTATAAATGACTGCATTTACAGTAAAATAATGTTATGAGGCATGTGCCTGTAGGTTATATGAAATCCTTCAAGAACAGTTTGAGGTACATTATAGCATAGAACTATCTTGATGTAAAAGAAATTCCACAAAAGAAAATTGATGAGTCAAATTTTTCATCTAAATCACGTATTGTAAAGATGGGAAGAATGAAAGGAATGCAACAAATTATGATAACAGCGAAACTAAAATAATAATTTTTCTTTGCTTTATAAATTTGAAAATGGTTGTTAAGCATTAAAACAATTTCATTTTTTCTTTTTCCCAGAGCAATAACAGACAAAAAGCTAACAAAGTAAGTTAACATATTGGTTACTGTTTCCTTCCAGTTTCCTTTTTGGGAGATTATATATTGAATGGAAAGTACATAAATGTCTATAAAATTTACAGAAACAAAAATTAAAAAAACATATATGCCGTATCTTATTAACATTCTTCCGTAAATATTTACGAAGTTAGTTAAATCTGAACTGAGAAATAAAATTTTAAACACACCAAGAAAATATAAACAAAATATTTTTCGATTTTTTATAATCTGGCTAAATAAAAAAGATACTTTAAAATAAGGTGAATCTTAAAAGAAATTTCCTTTGCTTTATAAATTTGAAAATGCTTGTAAAGTAATAAAACGATTTCATTTTCTTCTTTTTCCCAAAGCAATTAAAGGCAAAAGCTAACAAAGTAACTTAACAACTTGGTTACTGATTTCTTTCAGTTTTTTTCTGCGGAGGGTAGGGGAATTATATATTTAATAGCAATACATATAATTATAAAATTGAAACAACAATGAAAAACACATCGTTCCCGTATCTTATCAGGATTCTTCTATAAATAGATTGATGAAGTTCTTTGGAACTAAACTGAGAAATTGATAATCAAGTATAAAAATTATATATATATATTTATATATATATAGATATTGATTTTATGAATCGGATGAAACAAAGGAAATACTTTATTGTATAATAAAGTGAATTTTTAAAAAAGTTTCTCTGGTTCAATAATTCGAAAGAAAAAAAAGCAATAAAACGATAATATTTTCTTCCTTCTCTAAGAGCAATTAAGAATAAAAAATACGTGTCAAAGTAAGTTAACAAATTGGTTACTTCAGATTCCACCCAGTTTTATTTTTGAGAAATTATATACATAAGTTCAACTATACTAATTGCTTTAAATTTTTATAAAACAATAATGAAAATCGGAAAGTATCATAACTTGTAACGTTTTTTTGCTTTCGTTTGATAAATTGGCTACCAATTCTTTCAAATTCTTTTTTTTTGGCGATTATCACTTAAATGTCAAACAGAGTAATAACTATAAAGCTTAACAACAATGAAAAACGCAAATATGACATATTAGTCGTTTAAAAAAATCGTTACTGACTCTTTCCAATTCCCTTTTTGCAGATCAGTATTGACTACTTCACACAATAATAACTATAAAATTCCGTGAAACAACGAAGAAATGCTCAAATATATCATATCTCGTCAACGTGTTTTTTGCCTTCATTTAACACATTGCTAACCAAGAAGCTCCTTTTTTTGAAAACCAGTGTTTAACGCAGTAATAACAATAAAGTTCAGTTAAACAACAAGTGAACGAATTGGTCACTGATTCCTTCTAGAAAGTTAATTCTAGAACGAAATATTGGAAAAAACTTCATTGTTGCCAACTCTTGTCAACGCTCTTCAGCACAAAGATTTACGAAACTTTATTAAAACTAAGAAATTGATACTTAACCATACCCAAACAAATACTAAACGAAAAACAGTGTTTAATACTAAGCACAGTAATAACAATAAAGTGAAACAACGATTAAAAAAAAAAAAACGTAAAGTCAACGAATTGGTCACTGATTCCTTCTAGGAAGTTAATTCAGGAACGAAACAACGAAAAAAAAAAAAAAAACTCAATAGATGCCAAATCTTGTCAACGTTCTTCTGCAGAAAGATTTACGAAACTTTATTAAAACTAAGAAATTGATACTTAACCATACCCAAACAAATACTAAACGCTACGTGAATTTTTTTCAATCTGTTATTCGTACTGTTTTGTCCGCGCTTTATTTTCGTCAATGTATTTCGGCCTCAAAGAAGTTTTTAATAAATATACATATAATCAATAACTTTTTTGATCTAAAGTATGCTTATTGATATTAATTTTATTTTCTAGAAACCTTTACGAGTATTATGATGGTTACGCAATCAATATTTTACTATTAGGGAAATTAACTTCATGAACTTTTTTAAAAAAAAGATTGATTTCGTTTTATCATTAATGCTTTTTGCGTGCTAATTATTTCGTCTTAGAGTTTCATGTTTTTCCTAAATTTATAAATGTATAAGTAGTAAGCCGGGGTATTGGGGTATCGGAAGTGACGTCATAGTCAACCGGAGCTTATTTCTGTCCCAGCCGGAAGTGACTTATTTCTGCCCGGACGGAAAACGAAACTTCGTCTTTAACGTCATGGGGAACTTATTTATTTTTTTTTCTTAAGCCTAATAAATTTTTAGTTTCGGTTTCTGTTTTTAATTTAGTTTCGTTTTCCGTCCGGGCAGAAATAAGTCACTTCCGGCTGGTACAGAAATAAGCTCCGGTTGACTATGACGTCACTTCGGATACCCCGGCTTACTACTTGTATATCTTTACAGAAAGGAGTTTTCTTCAAATGAAATATTTTTGAAATTTTATAATTTGAAAAAATGGGATGCTTTATTATTTGGCTCACAAAATTAAAAGGAAAAACTATTACCATAAAAATATATAAATATATTGACTAAAATTTATTTATTGCATCCTTAGAAAGTTATGAATGCTTTTCATCTATTAATTCGCCTCTCCGTGCTTTATTTTAATCAATGTATTTTGGCGCCTAGGAAGTTTTTAGTAAATTATTTGTCTTTATTAATAAATAGATTTAAAATGATTTCAGAAATAATTTACTTTGTTAATAATCATATAAGTTAAAGTTTACATTGCTTATAAAATAATAAAATTATGACATACAAATTAAAAAGGTAATAAAATCCGTTTTTTTGTTTCATTCGAGAAATTAATCTTTTTATCATAATTGATTTTTTAATAATCGATGATTTTTTATTATTTGACAGGAGGCTACAACCCCTATTTCCTTCGCTCACCAACTCTCATGATTCTCGATTCATATTTCTTGACAATAAAGAGACTGTTACATTAAAATTAAAAATTATTCGACTGAAAGATACAACGATTTTTTATTGTAATCTTTAAAGATTTGATTTCACAGATAAAATTGAATTCAATTCCGATAAAATTTAAACTTAATAATTTCGCTATTCATTCATAAACTTGTATTATAAATTCCGATTTAATTTTTGATTACCACTATAGCTAGTTGCATTTTTTCCCCAAGGAAATCAGTCATCAATAGTAAGGAATATTTATTTAGTCTTAATCATGATTCAGAGTTTTAAATAATTATTTTGTACTCAATATTTGAATTACATCTGATGACGGATTACAATTCTACAGAAAATAAAAGCAAATATATTTATTTGCCGTTTAATAATTGTATGACGGTGACTACATACCTTTATCAGGAAATCTTGCACAGTAAGATAATATCATGTAATTACTTTATGATATAATAAAGGATCAAAATTTTTAATTCAAATCTTTTAATTTTAAATCTTTTAATTTTAAATAAAATTTAAAATGAAAGACTTCATAAATTTAGGTAACTAAACTTAACATATCACAAGCCACACAATCACAAGCCACAATGAATGGTATCTACATTAAAAACATCTACATAGTGCATATTTGTTTTGACCAAAGTATATTTCCTTCTGTTACCTATCATTTCAGCTTTAAATAAAGCACTGTACATCGACGACTTCAAATATCAATATTAAAACTCTTAATACATTTTGGTTGACAGAATTATCTTATTTATGTAAAATGCTTCGAGAATATACGTACTATACAGTACGTATACATGGTATTATAATTCAAGATGTAATACTAGAGTACCGTATTGAGCTCACGTTCATGTTATCTTGGCCGCTAGGGCCACAGAAATTCGTTTTATGGGCCGTGAAGTGAAAATCGCATGATGACATATATGTGATCACAGTCCTAAAGGGTTAGACTAAGCACGATTGACATAAAACCATTGTTATTTTGTACCTGATTTGACCAATGGACTAAGAATCAAAAACTTGTTTATTTTTATATTTCATTTTTTATGTCAAACAAATTAGGGGGGGATTATAACAAACAGTCTTTTACTCTCATTAAAATTCACATCTTTTTATCTGAGGCAATATTTGCAGCTTTACGAAAATTATGAGAAGTCCATTTTTGGAATTGAGTTGATAACATTGCTGTAAGTTGATAACATTGCTGTAAGTTGATAACATTGCTGTAAGTTGATAACATTGCTGTAAGTTGATAACATTGCTGTAAGTTGATAACATTGCTGTAAGTTGATAACATTGCTGTAAGTTGATAACATTGCTGTAAGTTGATAATATTGCTGTAAGTTGATAACATTGCTGTAAGTTGATAACATTGCTGTAAGTTGATAACATTGCTGTAAGTTGATAACATTGCTGTAAGCCAACGGACACATTTGACTTTACGATTGTCTCGGTATCAACAAATTTAAACTCAGATAAGTGATAACTAAAGCCCGGAATTTCAGGCAATAAAAAATGCAAAAATGGGCAGGCGAAAAGGCATTTAAAAAGCTTGGAATAGGCACTTAAAAAATGCACTTAAAATGGGAGCAAAATGGTAGTTGGTAATGCCTAAAAGCCCATCCAAGGTATAAAAAAAGTTGCTAGAAATATCCGTTATACCTACATATTCATTTTACTCGACTGTCGTAGCAATAGTACAAAAGAAGTGGACATAATTGCACAAAAAAAAAAAAACCTCAACTGCGTAAGTGTGAAATAAAAATTGAAAACTCATACTTACAATAATATTGTATGCAGATTTATTCTGATGATTGGTTGTTGTTGCACATCACAACTAGATGCTTTTTCAAAAGAGAAATTTTGTCTCCTGTCAGTCAATATAGTTTTAAACAATGAGAAGGATCTTTCTACTTCGACAGAGGTTATGAGCGCGTACCTAAAACAACTTGCCATGGTAGGAGATATGGTAAGTTCAACTGTAGTATCACCAGAAAGTACTTTTGCAATGTCCTTGATGCATTCAAAGTCTGTATTTGCAGAGATGACGCTTTCACATTTCTTCCTTATTCTGTCACCAGCTAGTCCAGGTACAGACATTAGTTCTTCAATAGTATTGTCGAAAATCTTTAGAGACTCGGACAAAGATATATTTCTTTTTTCCATGTGTTCAATAGCTCCAGGGAGCTTCCCAAAATAAGTTGAAATAAAAGTCAGTTCATTTTTTATTTTAGAACTGCTAAGGAGACTTTTACTTTTTCTTATGGATATTGTCTCTTCATCCTAGAAGCTGGTAAGGACTCGAGTAACTTCCTCAAAATTTGTGCAGTAGTATGAGACTGCTGAAATCCATGTTCCCCATCTCGTAAGGATCGGTTTAGGAGGTAATTTAATGTCTGGTGCAATTTCTTTGAACACTTGAACTCTTGAAGGGGCTTTCACAAATACTTTTTTCACACTAGAAACAAGCGAGTCTACCTCAGCTGGCGAGTGAACGAGTTCCCATCAAGCTCTTCGTCTCCCAAACTATCCCTCTGGGCGATAAAAGATGGATTACAAGGTGCCATACAAGCGCGTGACAATCTCCTTTCTTGTGGCCATCTTTGAAAAAGGCAAAGCTTCATTCATGTATTCTATTCTCTATTCAATCAACACTGTCAATCTCATGGACAGAAAAATATCTTTCACATGCCTTGCTCACTCAAGCACGAGTACCCTATCAGCTCAGATAAATAGCCATTGTACTGTACGAGGGGTGACCACTGTCTCAGAGGTAGGGAGTTGTCCCAAAAGGAATAAAGTCCTAATCTCTATAAATGCATTTTCTGTACTTCAAAATTTCTTCATTTTGCGTTTATGCTCGGTCAAAAGCACAAAAAGCTCTGCAGAAAAATTTTAAATTAGACAGAAATAGACATTTATGAACAAAAGGAAAGAAAAAGGCATTTTCAGAAGAAAACGTTTAAAAAAGGCAGAAAAAGGCATTTATGGCATTTTGCCTGAACTTCCGGGCTCTAGTGATAACATTTATCGGTTACATTTTTTAAAATCATTAGAAAGTTATTATAACACTGTACTGGCAAAATCAGCAGTCTATTTGACGAGTATTTAACTACGAGTAATTATCTAAATTTATCTGCTATTTCGTTTACTTTTTGCATACGTTATTATTCTTTACATGAACTCATTACAAGCAAACCATATGTCAAAACAGTACCTATTGATCATAATATAATGCTTATGTTAAAATAAAATAGTCCACATCCCGATAGGCTAATGCTTGGTTTATCTATCTGATGCAAACCAATCGAATCATTCAAGCCAACCAAGCACTGTGGTTTATTTGCTGCCAAAATTAACGTCTAAAGTTTTCCAGCTCAATAGTCAATGACTCTTGCCGGCCACATTCATTATCTAGATACACATGATAATGAAACTTGAGGCACCCATTGATATAATAAAACTATATCAAGTTGCTGATTGCTGCAAGAGCACTTACAATACAGAAGCAAGCTCAAAAATTTGCTAAATATTCCAGAAATATGGGTATTGAAAACAATCGCTCTGTTTGACTTAAAAAATCAATTAATCTCTCTTTGCGAAAAAGTATTTCCAATTGTTTGCCTTTAGAGAACGATTTGGGTTTGGTTAGATCATTTTCGTTTGACAAATCACGGAATTTGGTTGCGTAAAATTGGCATAATCTTGAATAAAATAAAGACGCTAAACATGTTGAAAAAGGATGAATATGAAAAGTAGCTTGGTATAGCTTGGTATTCTTGATTAAATTTAAAGCATAGTTATTTATTGGATAATCATAGGTATGAAGCATCTGAGATTGTAATGGGCCATTAGCGTCAAACTAAGTAATCGGCACTGGAAACACAAAGAGAACAATGTACATAAGAAACACAACCCTTGTATTATTCCAGTAGTTTATATTCTTATACACCAGTTTTATTCTTTTCAGAAAACGAAATACAGTCAGACCTCGATATAAGGTCACCCTAAGGAACATCGCAAAAGTGACCTTATAAGCGGGGTGACCTTTTAACCGATTCATTAGCAGTTCGTAACTAAGCACGTAGATAGTACACATTATGATTTTCTAAAAATGGTAATATAAACGAAAACGATCGGCCATAAATTAAATATTTAAGTCAATAAATTTTAACAGAATTAGTAAAAAATTAAAGAAAGTTGGATTTTTAAAAAAATTTTAATTTAAAATAAAGCTGTTTACAAATTTCCTCAAAGTGTACAAACATACATTACATCTTACCTTATTTAAAATAATGATTTATGCAGGTCTGTCTCGTTTTTGGTTTAATTTTTCAAACAATGTTTTCATGCGTACAGCTATTGTTAATAGTAATTATCGATCCCAATAACCTAAGAAATAATGCTTGTTAGAAATTTCAATGTTTGCAAATATTAAACCATCAGTGTAGTTATTTTTCTGAGAATAAAAAATTCCTATGCAAAGTGAACAGCATTTTAACAAAAAACGAATGAAATTCAAATTAAACTTTCCTAGTAAAGCTAAAGGATTTCTTTAAATCATTTGTTAGAGTCCCTTTGCCGTCAGGTTAACCCTGGGAGGTTCTAATGCTCTTCCTCTCCATGTTATGCAAACGCGGGTTAGTTTCTGCAAAAAGTTCGCCAAATTTCTCTCAATATTCGATCCAGGAATGCATTTGTCTTCTGGATTAGGTTCAAAATTACAAGGCTGCGGAGTTGAACATTAAGTCGTAAACCCAAAAATTGAGCCGGCTGTTCAAAATCAAATATAAATGGTTTTAAAATGAAATTTTAAAAAAAAGTAAAAAATAAAGAAAAACAACTACAGGGGCAAGTCTTATGATTTCTGTCAAAATAATGAAAGTAAGTATTTGGCGTCGTAATTTCGAATTTGAACAATTTGTAAATGCTTTTACAATGATCGATGAACTTGGTAGTATTTAATTTAATATAGTGCAACTTGAAGTAGACGGGCACCAATTTGCAGTGAGCAGGCCCAATGTATTGAGTGAAATTTTATTTATATTTCGTTTTAAACTTTTATTTACTTGTAAACATTGCGTGATCGCTAAAAATGTTAAGTTTTAAGAAAATTAAAATTAATCGATAAAGATACAATAGAGAAGAAAAAAAACATTACATTTAGTATTTTATAACATATCTGCCTAAAATGTCAAGTTACTTTTTTTAAATTTAGGGCTTTAATTATCTTGAAACTTTAAAAACATTCTATCTGAAATTAGATTAATTTAACAGTGTCAACCCATATAGCACCAGAGACAATACACGACCTGTATGTAAAAATGTGAAACCATTACATTTCAAGCAAGGTTTGCAAAGACGGGGGGGGGGGGGTATGCTTACTAGGCTGTCTTCAGAACATAATCATTGCATAGGTACAATAATACTTGCCTAAGGCATATTTATGTATTTTAAATGGTCAATAATATTTATTGACCAAGACTTTAGCCTTTAAGTCTTTGAGTTTAAAATTTACAAATAAGAATAATTTGATACCAGCGAAGAATTGTATTAATAGATTTGTTCAATGAACCAAACGATAAAAAAGGATATAACTATAAAATCTAATTATCTGTTTTAATGATAGGATTTCCATCAATTAAAAATCATTCATAATAATTTAAAAGTTTGAACTCAAACATGCTAATTGTCTTGTGCTAACTATTAATTAAAGTATGTAATCAGACAAAAAAAATTACTTTCTCGGAATTAACATACCTCTTTGGAAATTTTTTTATTTAAAAAATGGGAAAGATGCAATAGCCACAATCCTGAAAATATGGTCCTATTTGCTTAGTCTGGATAGAGTTCGAAAGTTTGAGTCCCTTAATGTTGATGAATGAATGTTGTTGAATATCAATCTAATTATTCGATACAATTGATCATTGATATATCAGGAACTAAATTACAGCTTAACTAAGTAGCGCAACAGTTCATGGAGTACCAATGCCTACTGTGCCCGTACCAGATTTTTTTGACCATGGACTCTAAAGCAGATGAGATGCGGGCACAGATGTTCCGGTTCAGTGTGGTCACCCGAAAGCGAACCCCAGTTTCGGTCAACATGCTTGACACTTATTTCGACGATCCACTTAAGAGATTTTGATTCAAGCTTGCTTGGTCAGGGGATAAACCTCGGACCAGGGACACGAGAGAGCAAAGAACTATCACACAGTCATCGGGCTCCTTTTACGCTCCGCAATTTCGAATCAGAAAATGTGTGCGAACATCAAATAATCGCAATCGTTGCACCTCGCACACCAACGAAGTCCTCGTATATAAAGAACAATTACGTCAATATTTAAGTTTCATTTTTCATTTTTTATTTATACTCATTATCAGCAAACTATACGTCAAAGCGGTACCGACTGTTGCTAAAATTAAGCTTCTTTTAAAGTAAAATATGCCACAACCGGATAGAGTGATATTCGATTTATAAATCTGATCATTGTTAATTGAATTATTCAAGCCCAGCAAAGTTCTGCGATTTATTTGCTTCTGAAATTCAAACTGGAAGTTTTCAATTTCAACCGTCACTTGACTCGCTGACCATATTAATGTAAATGAGGATAAACAAGAGATAACGAATTGGGGTGCCCACTCCACAACATATAGATGGTCTATTTCCTTTATATCTATAATGGCAAAGACACATAGGAGACTGAAGCATGCAGAAAAATTTGCTAAGTATACAAGAAATATTGGTTTCGAAAACAATTTTTCAGTGTGATGCAGAAAATCGATTAGTATTTCTTTATTGTAAAGTATAATTCTCAGCTTAGCGTCTGAGAATTTTTCAGGTTTGAAATTTTCAACTTCTTTTGCCATATCTCTGAACTCTGCTCCGAAAAACTGGCACAATCTTGCATAAAATAAAGACACTAAACTCGTGGAAAAGGGATATAAATAAAAATGAAAGAAGAACTTTGTATATGCGATTGTATTCAGAAAAAAATCATGAAATGGATAACCATAGGCTAACATTATCTTCGTAGCAATTGCACCCTCTGTCCTGATCAGGATTATAAAGACTGGATAAATAAAAAGAATTACGTACAAGGGCAATACAACCCATTTATTATTTCTATACGATTTATTTTTAAAGATTAGCTTAATTTTTTTCAGAAAACGAAAAATTCTTTTTATTTTTAAAAGCAAGACGGACCAAATCCCCAGACTTACAATGGGAGTTAAAAGGCTTGTGAAAGTTATTTGCCATATTGAACCAACTGACATTGTTACAATATACAAGATCACAAGATTATCTATACATATTAAAAAAGTAGCTGCTAAAAACATCCAAGACAGCAATACTCTCCATTTGCTGACTGATTTTTGATTCAACGAAACGGCCCACAAAAGGATTTTCAGAAGACACAAACTCCCATTGCTACAACTTGCGAGTTCAAATGCCATTTTCCTGTAAACTGCTTATTTTATTTTAGACGTAGAAGCTGATCAATATAACACATTATCATCTAAAAGCAATAATAAATTTGTAACAAAAAGATTTCTTTAAGATGAGTTCCATTATCGTTTAAATTTTGATATAGAAAAATGAATACGAAGTGTCATATCACAAAAAGAACCATTACAAAATTAAACTTTGTTATGTTAAAAAATCGAATACCGTAAAAAGTTATTAGTTTTAATTGCTTTTTACTTCAGAGCGTTTTATATTTCTACAAAAAGTTGCCTTTTTTTTCCGTGTAAGTTTACATTCCGAGTTTATGGCAGAATGTTTTATGTTTTTACAATAATCAATAATCTAATAAAGGCAATTTCTTGAGGTATTAATGAGTAAAAGGGTTCAGACGCTTAAATTAGAATAATGTAGGTATTGTTGATTTCGACTGGTTACATTACGAGGTGGAAGCCTGTTTTTAAAAGTAACGAATAAATAGAGCAATGATCCGATTGGACCAGATACCTTACAAGCCTATTCATAATGTAGATAACTAATGTTCTAAAATTAGATAAAACCATGCATAAACAACCTCAATGCGTTTTTCTAAATACAAAACATGTAAACATTAAAATTACATTATTGTAGCTGTAACAATAATGGTATGTGGACAAAATATCGCACCAACAAATTCTCGAGTTCGAAATATCACGGATGAAACATGGCGAAGACTAAATATCACGGATAGCATTTTAAAAAAAGTATTTAACATTATAATGAAAGATACGGGACGAAAATAAGAAAAGAAAATATTTTTAGATTTCCTTAAATAGTTGAATGAAATAAATGAAAATTTACATTTATGGACACAAGCTTTCGACCGTTACCCTGCCTAAACTTTTGGAATGACCATATTTACCAGATTGCATATTGCCAAGGTCAAAATAGCGAATCTATCAAATAGAGAAGACAAAAGCATGTTTATGCAAAGGAAGTATATTTTTGTGTTTTATATTACAACCTTAAATATTATTCCTTATTCACAAGTATTGAGAAATTAGTGCAGAAGTTGAACATCGTTTCAAAGTTTGTCTCATTTTTTTCCGAAAAATTTTGACTGCAACAGTGTGCATCTCTTTCACATCGTAATTGTTTAAGTAGAACAGAGTGCAATTGCCATATTTTACTCGTAAGTTAAAGAAATTTCTCTTATATTATCTCTGAATTCCAGATTATGATTCAGCCCATTCTTCAACAGATTCTTTGTATGCAGCATACTCTACTTTTATTTCATAGATCTCTCCTTCTTTGAATATTTTTGAATGTACAATCGTCACGTCATATATATTTAAGAGGGATGGTCAGGTATAAAGTTACTAAATAAAGGATTTTTTGACTTCAAAAAGAAAAAAATAGGTAAAGTTGCATTAGAATTGAATTAGATTATTTAATTGAAGACATTTTGCTGAAAAACAAAAACCAAGCTGATATTTCACTATAATGAGGACAATATCGTAAAATTATGCAGTTTTCCGCATCTTAGTACAATTTATAGCTCCCTAGGAATATGGTTTATTCTTCTCTTTTTTTAAAATACCAGTTAATAGCCAAACATTTAGAAAGTGAGATTTTCTTGATCCAACCAAATAATGTTCAAATTATATGGATTGTTTAAAATTAAATGACATTAAATGATATTATATTAGATTTAAAACGTTTAAGGAGACCTTTTTTAGAATAAAAAGTCTTATATGACCTAATTATGATTAATCACCAAGTCCAAATGATTTTTTTCTATTCGTTTGTTGAGGTTGAACTTATTTAGAGAGGAATACAACGCATTATTCATCTATGACTGAAGAGAGGGGCAAATTTCATTGGAAAAGATTATAAATAAAATGTGTGTGGCGAAAACTAAACATCAATTCACTAAGATAATAAGACATGCTAACTTGAATCTGTCATGAGGTACCTTTTGATAGATGAAAGTTGGCATGGTCGATAACTCCGCCCCCACATTGGTGACTTCCGGACGTGATTTGATCACGCAGCAACGCCCACTACAAACAGAAAACGCCAACATCGATGGACAGTCCATATTGATCAGTTGACTTGCTACTTGTGACTTCGACATCGTCCATCTCCTAACGCTGTTGCTACTCACTCTCGTCTCGAAGATACACAACGTCGGCCAGCATACACTCGACTGCAAATGGCAACACAGGAGCAACCACTACAGTGAAGTTAATACACCTCTCACATTCAGCGACTACGACCGAGAAGTTAATACACCTCTCACTTTCAGCACTCAAAAAAAAACCAAAAAAAAAAAAAACCCGGTGACTCGCACACCCGGACTTTCAAAAGTACAGCAATTAGTGAGATCTGTTCATTGAATACAATCCTTGATAAAATTCTGGTGGGGGAGTAGTGTGGCGTAACTACCACTACGAAAATTGAACTTCAATTCACTGGTAAATAAGACATGCTAACTTGAATCTTTAATGTCATGAATCGGAGATTCATCGGGAATTCATGACATTAATCAAATTAATGTCATGAATGCCCTTTATTACAACATAAAGGGCCACAAATTAATTTTTAAGGGAAAAAGAAAACTTAATAAAACTATAATTAACCAAAATTGCGACCGATTACCGGAAATGTGGTAATCCCACATTTGTGTGCAAATCTGTAACACTAGTTCCGCAAATCTGTAACACCTATCTGTAATCGGCAAACCTGTAATACCCCGCAGCAAATCTATAACACTAGTTTTTTTTGTGTTTTTCTACTGCTGAAAAGTTAGTGTAGGTAAAATAAAATAGTTCGATTATAATTGTATTTCACTAAACATTTGCATATCGCAACTTAACTTGAAGACAATAATTTGGCCACGGAGATCAAACAAGGCTAGACACAAATCAATATTTTTTATTTTTCGCGATTTGCAAGATTTCGAAAAAGCCCTTTTCAAAATTACAGTTTGCCCTTTCGCCCTCAGAATATATATATTTTTCTGCCATGTTCCTAATATATTATACGTTTTATTCATTCTTCTTTTTGTAGCAAACTAAAAATTTACTCGTTTATATTATTGTATATTCTACTTACTTATGTACTATGGAATTATCAGTAAAAGTTTTTTTAAAAAAATCAATTAAAAAAAACATTACACTGTCCGTTAGGAATTTCCCTTTCGAAAAAATCGAGGTATAAATGAGGTATTTTTCAAAGGTATAAAGGAGGCTGTTATTTGAAAAGGGTGCAAATGAATACCTCAAAATTAACCTCAAATCTACTTTCAGAGGTATATATGTATCAACCTGAGGTGTTTAATTTTACATCTGTGGAGAGGTAGATATTTTCTACTTTAAGGTGTTTCATTTTCAACCTTAGGTTATTACTTATCAACCTGAAGTATATTTTGTAACACTTGTGGAAGTATTTATTCAAAAACCAAAGTTATTTCATTTAACACTTCAGGTTATTATAAGTCTACCTTAGGTGTATTTTTTGACAGTTGGCAAAGTAATTTTTTACTAATGTAAGGTGTATTTTCGACCTGAGGTGATTATTTTTCTACTTCAAGTATCTTTTATGCTTGAAGAAGTATTTATTTATCAACCATATGGTGTGTCGTTTTTAACTTCAGGTTTTTATAAATCTACCTCAGGTGTATTTTTTGACAGTTGGAAAGGTAATTTTTTATTAACGTGAGATGTGTTATGTTCTACCTCAGGTAATTATTTATCAACCTATGGTGTGTCGTTTTTAACTTCAGGTTAAATCTACCTCAGGTGTATTTTTTAACAGTTGGAAAGATAATATTTTACTAACGTAAGGTGTATTATGTTCGACCTCAGGCAAATATTTTTCAACCTCAAGTATAGAGTTTTATGCTTGTAGAGGTATTTATTTATCAACCTATGGTTAGCCGTTTTATACTTCAGGTTATTATAAATCAACCTAAGTGTATTTTTCGATCGTTGGATAGCTTGATTTTTATGAACCTGAGGTGTTCGATGTTCTACTTTAGGTTATTATTTTTCAACCTCAAGTAAAGATTTATATAGTTGTTGAGGTATTTATTTATATACCTCAGGTGTGCCATTTCACACTTCTGGTTATTAAAAATCAACCTCATGTGTATTTTTGACACGTGGAAAGGTTATTTTTTTTTAACGTTAGGTGTTCCATGTTCTGCCTTAGGTCATTATTTCGTAACCTCAAGTATATATTTTTGTATTTTTAGAAGTATTGATTTATCAACCTAAGATGCGACATTTTACACTTCAGGCTTTATATAGCTTAACCTAAAGCTGATTGTTTTTAATACTAACGAAGATAATAATTCCCAAACTTGAGGTGTTATACGGTCCACCTAGTTGATTAATTTTTAACCTCACTATTACATTAAGATATTATATATATATAATATGAAGAATAATGTATAGATTTTTTTACTAGTAGAGATCATTTATCAATCTGAAGTTTTTAATGTTAAACCTTCGGCAGTAATTACTTCTTTGGTTAAGCTACAAAAGAAAGTTTTAAATGCATAATTCTTTTATAATTTTAATAGATTGTATTGAATCATCTTAAAATGACACATATCAGTAAAAAAAATTTTTTTTGAGGGAACTCATATTTTTAGAAGATAGTTAGGGTGCTTGAATTGTTAAAGCTATAAAACTGCAAGTTTAAATAATTAGCCAGCTGAAATTCAAATTACTTTTATTTAAAAATAACGCTTCATTTTTTTTTACAAACCAGTAAATCTATTTTAAATATTGATTACGTCTACCTGTTGAAACTTGGAAGTATTGGAACTTAAAAGAAAAAAATATGAATTAGTAAGAAAGTCATACTTACAATAATAATGGCCGGTTTTAAAATATTAAAATATAAGAAATTGTTTTATTTTCATGACTTAATTTAAATAGATGAAATCAATTTCCTTTTTTCAGATAAATTGCATTCTACTTCTGCCATTTCTAATCAATCCTCGTAGTTAAAAAGCATGACAGGTACCACAGCTACAAAAAAGAATACACTGAAGATAGTATTACCATGAACAATCTTTATAGAAATTCAAATATATAATTCCAATCTTATTATTAAATTTTAACACTTTTTATTTTCCTATTCATCTGGTATCATTATGGTACTTGTAAATTTGATAATTAGATTTTTTTTTCTTTTTGTCAAACAAATCTTTAAACTCAATAAACCAATATTTTTAAATTTTTTGTCAGACTTCATGAAACATTCATAAATTTTTGACGCTGTTTCTCAAAAGGACTTCCTTTATTGTCAATCACATCAGAGTTTCTTAACAAATAGTTATTTTATATTTTTTTAATCAATGTTATCAAGAATCAACAACCGTTTAATAAATTAAAATTTTAAAGTGATGTACCAATTTTTATGCATTTTTTACACTCAATCGAATAAAACTAATCACAAGGTGATAAGGAGCATTTGTCTTAAACTTTTAAATAATTTTATGTGAGGAAAATGTATAAGAGAGAACGATTTCAAATAATACTTTTATTTGCGATTGATTTTTATTCAATTCAGATATAAAATTCCATAAAAAACAATACTGACTTATTTCTAAAACATATAAGATTTCCGAAATTCGCTAATTTTTGAAGTCGTGAACCATAAACAGCTGCATAAAAATGCTCATAAAACCTTGAAACAAATTGTCATATAAACTTGAAATCGGGTTTTATTTAATTCTACTTAATAATCTAATAAGTAATAACAATCTGCTTAGTAAATATTTAATACATAATTTTACATAAATTCTGTAGTTTATTATATTATGAGAGATTACTTTTTCGTTTTGGTATAAATTCAGAACTATTTCCCAGGGGAAGGCAAAGCAGAAGCTTGTTAGCCATTTCTTCTTCGTTGCTGCACAGGTGCTATTTACAGCCTGGGTCATCACATCAATATCAGGGAACTACTTTTGGATAAGCTCTGTAAATATATATATTTTATAAAAAGAAATTGCATGTTAATCAGATTTAAAATACAGTGTTTTTATACACATTTTCACTCCTGAACAACAATATAAACTTTGCATACAGATATCCAACCAAACGATCAGCATACAGCTGTAGTAGAGTTACAAAGCAAAATTGCTATTTCAAAGTCTTTCAATTTTCAATGATTTATTTATAAGAGAAATTATGAACATTTTATTCAATTAATCAGCTTGCATACTACTAAGTTGAAACATATACATTTAAGCAAAATAAAAGAATTTAATTATTTTTGAATAAATAGCAAACAATAATACTGTGCGGAAACTGCCGTAAGGATTCACCAGTAACTTTGCCCTAAACAATGACGAGAAATATTCCGATTGTTTTCCCTTATTGCTAAGCCTAAAACAATAGCCTCTAAGAATACGACCCGACTTAAATTATTTAAAATCAGGACGCATCTTTAAAACAAAAATAATAAAATTTAAGTTTGAAAATTGAAGCATATTTGATTAAGAGTGATAAAACTGAATTAATAAATGTCAGACACACTTACCGAATTTCGCATAGACTTTCGATTGTCACACACACGCCATTGGTCAGGATCGCATGGAACTCTCGGAAGTGAGCTAGTTAATATGAAGTGTACTTTAAACAATCACAAAATAAGCTTATGTATAACTAAGATTACTTCATACACCTCAATAAATACCTCACTCTCTTTAGCTGAAATGAGGTATATTTGTTATACCTCGTGAATACCTCACTATCTTTAGTTGTAATAACGCAATTTTTTTTATACCTCATAAATACCTTTTTTGTAAGTGAATTTAAAACAACCTCAAAATAAGCTTAGGCATAAATAAAATGACTTCATACGCCTCAATAAATACCTCACTCTTTTTAGTTGAAATAAGGTAAATTTTTCCACACCTCATGAATACTTCTTTTGTTACAAGTGTTAGAAAAACAACCTTGTTTACCTTAGAATTCACCTTATCAGTTTGGTTGATATGAAATGAATATAAAACAACCTCAAAATTAGAAAGGTTGAACTCCGACCCACCCCAGGGGGCTATAGGGAGATGAAAGTTAAATTATTGAATTAAAAAATTTTTCTTTAAAAACTAAAATTACAATAAAACTTTGCCTAACGACAGTGGTGGTGATCAGTTAAAAGTGAATTAACTAAAACTTCTGAGAATTAAAAACATGTTTTAAAGGCAATGAAAGCCATTAGCGCCGGTGTAAATGTCGAGAATTAAAGGATTATAATATTAGGAAACAAGATATGAAACTAAAATCTCAAAACTAAAATCAATGAGAGCTTAAAGTCCTAAGAGTAAATGTCTAAAAGTAAAAGTCTGAATAGAAGTCGATGAAGTCTAAAATCAAAAGTAGATAAAATTTCAAAATGTAAGGCTAAAAGTTGATCAGTATAAAATAACGATGACATGTTCTATTGTTGGTTCATGACTGGGGTCTGTTGATCAAGGGCTAAAATGTCCTCGAGGGTTTGTTTTATAATTTGAATCACAATTTTCCTGCAGGCCAATATAGAAAAGAATTGGTGTTCCTCTTCGTAGTTATTCATGTGGGTTCCACAAAGTGCCCGGAATCTTGGACAGTGCTTAATTAGATGTTTAATGCTCTGTTTCACTCCACAGTAATTGCAGGAAGCTGATTTCCTGAAATATTTTTGTTGATAGGTCCCGAACACTCCGTGGCCAGTAAGGAGCTGGTTTACGTCAAAATTGGCCTGCAGGCGCTTTATGCTAGGGTGTTTAAAAAATTTATAGTTTTGTCTTCCCTTGTCACTAGACCTCCAGTCATCTCTCCAGCGATTATAAGTGATGTTCTTAATATAAGATTTAATTTGACATTTTTCAGCCGGCGTCTCAAAATCAATCTGGCCAAGCTTAGTGGCTTCCTTACCAACCCAGTCGGCCTCTTCATTCCCTTCAATGCCTGAGTGTGCCTTAATCCAATTAATATTATAGTTACTACTCCACATGGCTTTGGTGTCTTCTATAAGTTTGAGGTGTTTACGTGGATCCTCCAGGCTCATGAGTGAAGAAAGGGAATCTGTGTAAATGCTTGCTATTGGAGTACCCTGATTTTTAAGCCATTGGGGCGCTGAATGGATCATAAGGAGCTCAGCCAAATAAATACTGCTGTTGTTACTTAGACGCGCCGAGATGGTACTGATGGTTTTGCCATTTATCTTCATTACAACACCATATGCAGTTTTATTTATAAGTCTGCCATTGTCCTCAGTTTGAATTCTCGACCCGTCTGTGAAGATTTCAATGCCATGGTTAGTTGGAAGAAATTTCCCCCAGGGAAACGCGAGTGAGTTTGAAGGGTGAACCAGTTTGGGAGGTAGTAAGAGGTGATCAACCTCAAAATAAGCTTAGGTATAAGTAAAATTACTTCATGCACCTCAATAAATACCTCACTTTCGTTAGTTGAAATAAGGTATATTTTTTATACCTCGTAAATACCTCACTCTTGCGGGGAGAGAAGTTATCGACAATGTCAACTTTCATCTGTGAAAAGGTACCCCAACATAGAATCGAATTAACATGTCTAAAATACTAGTGAATCTGCATTGTATTTTTGTAGTGGTAGACACATTACAGTACTCCCCCTTCAGAATTATATCTGTGATAGAATATGAATGGGTACCATTAGTTGATTCATTGCTGTTGTGTGAGAAGCCGGGAGAGCTGTATTAAGTTCACGGTCGTGGTTGCTCCTGCATTGTTCCTGTACTCCCAATCAAATTGATAGACAGTGCACAAAGTCTTCCTTTAGATGACTCAAATATTTGCTCTGATCCTCAGAACCAGTAGATCAATATAGAGTGCGCCAAATGAAAAAAAAAACTATTACTCTCAATGAATTTTGATCTAAAAATTAGATATCCGCGTTCTAGGACTCCATCTTAATGGTTCGAAGGAGTAACCTCAAACATGCAGACGATATTTTAAGTTACGAAATCAGACACTAAAACGCACTTTCTCTGTATAAACTACCTCTTTTCGACGGGTTCGGATTTTTGATACCCAAAATATAAGGAATAGCGGCAATCTGGGAAATATAGTCCCAATATTTTGGTCAGGTCCCCAAAGTTTGAACCCCTGAATGTTAGTTTTGCTTTTTGCGTTTTTCACCATACTTAGAGAACTTTTTGAGCAAATTGAAAAAGTTTTGCACACAATGATAAAATTCGCTTATCCAAAGATAGTTCCGTGCAAAATATAATATTTAGTAAATATTTATTATTTTTCATTGTTTTATTTAATAATAGTCCAAAAAACTTTGAATTTTAAGGTGCACAGTTTTCTTTACATAATTTTAAGGAATGCAATTTCAAATAGAAAAATACAAAATTTAAATGTAATAGGCCGAATAGTTCCTGAGAATTCGAATTTTAAAATACGACTTTTTCACAGTTCGATTTCTCAGAAACTATTTGGCCGATTTTGCTCAAATTTTTTATTTTGCTATTTAAAATTGCATTTCTTAAAATGATGAAAAAAAATTCACTTTAAAAGTTCTCGAGATGTGGTAAAATACGCAAAAAATAAACTTGGTATTCAAACTTTCGACCGCTCTCCTGGCCAAACTATTAAGAACATATTTCCATGATTGGGCTTATTTTGAGGGTCAGAAATCCAAATCCACAGAAAAAAAAGTATGTATTCTTATTCAGAGAAAATAAGTTTTTGTGTTAGAGAACTTGTGTTAGAGAACTTGTTTTGTGTTTAGGAGATTTTTATCCGTTATTCTATCAAAACCTCCTAAAATGTATTAAAAATCAAAGGAAAGGTAAGAAAACTAAGGGGATAAAGGATAATAAGTGAAATTTGAGGTATTGTAGTTAGATTAATTTTTTTTATTTAATTTGTGAGCAACGTCATTCAACATAAGTAGCAATATTAAAAACTATAATCACATAATTGCAATCGCAGGTTTACCATTGGTCAAATGTGTCTTTTCTTCCCAACCTTTTCTTATAGAGGAATGTGGTAACTAAATAAACTTTCACAACGTTGCAGTTAAACGTACCAACATTTCACATCATGGGTTGCAAAAACTGCATCAATTGGTGTTTGCTCTTGTTGTCTAATGGGCTGAATTGGTTTTGAATTTCAACCGTAAATGTTTCTTTAGATGTCATAATATTCTGTTACTTTTTCAGTATTCACATTTATATTAAAATCTGTTGGCTATATAGAAAATTTATAAAATTTCTTATATACACAGTTGTAAATTGGGGAATTAGAGGACAGAATTTAAAGATCTCACCCTAGAAAGACACTCATATTATAACTGAGTCACTTCCGTCCTGGCGACTCTATATTGAATCACTGTTCTGAACTTTCATTAGCGCTATTCCCTCTCCTGCATGAATTATTATGTAACCTGTATAAACGCTACATACTGATGCATCGTTAAAACTTAAATGTAGCTCTAAACTATTAGAGAACTTACGTAACTAATCTACTTAGAGCCTACGTAACTTAAACTCTTAGAGAACTTAGAGAGAACATAATAAGAGAAAATTATAGCACAGTTTGTTCGTTTTTATGAACATTTTGGCTTAAACTTCTCATTGCTGACTAGCTTGTGGCTCAGTTAATTATATCTCAAGACTATACTTTCCAAAAGTCCTTTAGGGTTCCCGAGGTCTAGAAAATTTGTTAAAGTGGTAGCGAATTGTTGTATATATCTAGATGTTTTAAGCTATAAATAAATATTTATTTTAAAGGAAATATATATGGGTGCAAAAAATAACTCGTGAATAATTTTGTAATTTACAAATGAAAGATAAATTGAAACAATTCTCAGTAAACTTGAAAATGTTTTAGCTACTACTCATCTATTTTTTTCAGGTCGTGGGAAAACTCATATAATGGCTAAAGTATTTTCTTTTGCTCAATGCCAACGCGAGAAAGGAAATTTCATCGACATTATTACCACATTCTTGCATGTATATAAACGTTTTATATAATATATATCATAAGGAGATTTACTGATTAAAACTATTTAATACCCTTATAATCGATTACCATTTTAAAATACTTTTACATAAGTCGCTTTTTGCGGACAATCAGCTTTGCCATTCAAATGTACAATTCTAGAGTTGTTATGGAGAGTAGATTTTTTATAGTACATAGTATTCTCCAAAACTAAATTTTTAATATAATTGTTATTTGTGTCTCATAAATAGATTAAATTTATGGTGATATGAGTATTTAACACGAATCATATTTAAAAAAAAAAAAAAATAATAATAATGATAAATTTATTCCAAAAGCAAAATACAAGTGATCTCCTACTTCCTGAGTAGAAAAAACTTAATTTTCTGATCTTGCGTCTGGATGTAAAACATTTTTAGTCTAGTTTTATATATGATATTTGATACGTAAGTGTTCCATTTTATTTGGCTCCCATTAAAAGCAAGCTGTATGTTATTATTGTTCCAACCACAGTTAGAATGGTATTCTTTTTGAAATAAATAATTTCACATCCTGACAATATTATATCAGGTTTTCCCATCAATTCTTTCACATGAACACAATTTTCGGTGCCGTAGCCCACCAAAGTCCTTTTTTGAACAAAATCCCAATATACTATACCGAGCTTCTCAAATTCTCTACTGACTTGGCTTCCACTACATATCATAGCAAATAAGCAGTTAAAGGAAATAGCAATCATAAAAAAATATTCCGCAATACCAACGATATTGAATGAGTCAATTTCTACCGAAAGTACACCAATCATGCTAAAACATGCCCAAAAGTTCGCCAAGAACACCAGAAATATTGGTAGAGATAATGCATCGTTGAATTCTCGCAAAAATAAGACAATTTTTGATTTTCGTTTCAATAGTTCCATTTGTTTAAGCTTAGTAAAACCTTCTGGTGTAATCAAAGATAGGCTTTGAATAACAGTATTTATTTTATCCTTGTATAAATGACAGTATTTACAGTAAAATAATGTTATGAGGCATGTGCATGTAGGGTATATGCAATCTTTCAAAAATAGTTTGAGGTACATTATAGCATACAACCATCTTGATCTAAAAGAAATTCCATAAACAAAAATTGATGATTCCAATTTTTTATCTAAACCACACATTGTAAAGGTGGGAAGAATGAAAGGAATGCAACAAATTATGATAACAGCGAAACTAAAATAATAATTTTTCTTTGCTTTATAAATTTGAAAATGGTTGTTAAGCATTAAAACAATTTCATTTTTTCTTTTTCCCAGAGCAATAACAGACAAAAAGCTAACAAAGTAAGTTAACATATTGGTTACTGTTTCCTTCCAGTTTCCTTTTTGGGAGATTATATATTGAATGGAAAGTACATAAATGTCTATAAAATTTACAGAAACAAAAAATAAAAAAACATATATGCCGTATCTCATTAACATTCTTCTGTAAATATTTATGAAGTTAGTCAAAACTGAACTGAGAAATAAAATTTTAAACACAACAAGAAAATATAAACAGTAAAATATTTCACGATTTTTTATAATCTGGCTAAATAATAATAATAATAAATTTTAAAATAAGGTGAATCTTAAAAGAAAATTCTATTGCCTTATAAATTTGAAAATGGTTGTAAAGTATTAAAAGATTTCATTTTCTTATTTTTCTCAGAGCAATTGAAGGTTACAAAGTAAGTTAACAACTTGGTTACTCATTTCTTCCAGATATTATTGTTATTATTATTTTTTTTGGGGGGGGGGGTTATATACTTAATGCCAATACATATATTAATAAAATTTAAAGAAACAATAATGAAAAATGCATCTACCCCGTATCTTATCAGGATTCTTCCGTAAATAGATTTATGAAGCACATTGGAATTGAACTGAGAAATCGATACTCAAGTATAAAAAATTTATATATATTTATATATATATAGATATTGATTTTATAAGTTGGACGAAATAAAAGAAATTATTTATAATATAACAAAGTGAATTTAAAAAGTATTGCTTGGCTTATTAATTCGAAAAAGATTATAAAGTAATGAAACGATATCATTTTCTTCTTTCTCTAAGAGCAATTAAATATTAAAAATACGTAACAAAGTAAGTTAACAAATTGATTACATCAGATTCCACCCAGTTTTCTTTTTAAGAAAGTATATATTTAATGTCAAATATACTAATAGCTTTAAATTTTTATACCACAATACTGAGAAACGGAATATGTCATATCCTGTAACGTTCTTTTGCTTTCATTTAACAAATTGGTTGCCGATTCTTTCAAGTTCCTTTTTTGGCGATCATTGCCTAAATGCCAAACACTATAATAACTATAAAGTTTATTAACAATGAAAAACACATGTATGACATATCAGTCGTTTAACAAGTTGGTAATTGACTCTTTCCATTTCCCTTTTTGCAGATCGGTATTGAATGCTTCACACAATAATAATGATAAAGTTCAATGAAACAACTAGGAAAAGCTCAAATATTTCGTATCTTATCTACGATCTTTTGTCTTCATTTAACAAATTGCTAACAGATGCTTTTACGAAAACCAGTGTTTAATACTAAGCACAGTAATAACAATAAAGTGAAACAATGATAAAAAAACGTAAAGTCAACGAATTGGTCACTAATTCCTTCTAGGAAGTTAATTCAGAAACGAAACAACGAAAAAAAAAAAAAAAACTCAATAGATGCCAAATCTTGTCAATGTTCTTCTGCAAAAAGATTTACGAAACTTTATTCAAACTAAGAAATTGATACTTAACCATACCAAAGCAAATACTAAACTAAATATTCTAATAATACTAAATATTCGTACTGTCTTATCCGCGCTTTATTTTCGTCAATATATTTTGGCGTTAATGAAGTTTTTAATAAATACCTGTAATCAATAATTTTTTGATCTAAAGTATGTTTATCGATATTAATTTTCTTTTACGAGTCCTTTACGATTGTTATGATGTTTACGAAATCAATATTTTACAATTAGGAAAATTAACTTCATCTTTTTATCATTAATGCTTTTTGTGTGCTGATTGAGCCTTAGAGTTACATGTTTTTCCTAAATTTATAAATGTATATCTTTACAGAAAGGAATTTTCTTTAAACGTAATATTTTTGAACTTTTACCATAAAAATAAAATCAATACCATAAAAATATATAAATATATTGACTAAAAATGTATTGCTTTCTTAGAAAATTATGAATGCTTTTTCCCTAATAATTCCCCACTCGGCGCTTTTTCTTTCATCAATGTATTTTGGCGCCTTTGACTTTAATAAATAGATTTAAATTGATTTCAGAAATAATTTGCTTTGTTAATAATCTTATAAGTTAAAGATCACATTGTTTATAGAAATTAAAATTATGGCATACAAATCAAAAAGGTGATAAAATCCGCTTTAGCAATTATTAAAGCAATTACTCTTTCCATCAAAGGTGATTTTTTTTAAATATTTTATAATTCATATTTATTTTATAATTTGACAAGCTGCTACACCCCCTACTCGCTTCTCTCACCAACTCCAATAATTTTCGATTTGCATTTCGTAACTCTAAAGAGGCTGTTACAAAAAAATTATTCGAATTAAAATTATTAGACTAAAAGATTCAGAGATTTTATCATTGTAAACTTTAAAGATTTGATTTCGCAGGTTCCACTTCAATTCAGATAAAAATTTTAACTTCATAATTTGCTATTCATTCACAAACTTGTATTTTAAATCCTCATTTAGTTTTTGTTTATTACAAAGCGCTCGTTAATTTTTTTTTTTTTTTTTTTTTTTTGGCTAATGAAAGTATTCATCAATAGTAAGGAATATGTATTTAGTCTTAATAATTCCTCAGAGTTTTAAATAATTATTTTGTATTAATTATTTGAATTACATATGATGACGGAACACAATTCTACAGAAAAGAGAAGCAAATATATTTGCCGTTTAATAATTGTAAGACGGTGACTATTTACCTTTATCAGGAAATCTTGCACTGTAAGATAATATCATGCAATTACTTTATGATATAATGAAGGATCAACACTTTTAGTTCAAATCTTTTAATTTTAAATAATAATTAAAATCAAAGACTTTATAAATTTAGGTAACTAAACTTAGCACATTAATCACAAGCCACAAAAAATGGTATCTACATTAAAAACATCTACATAGTGCATATTTGCTTTGATCAAAGGATATTTTCTTCTGTTATTATCATTTAATCTTTAAATAAAGCACTGAACTTTGACTACACATCCAAATATCATTATTTGAACTCTTAATACATTATGGTAGACAGAACTATCTAATTTATGTAAAATGCTCCGAGAATATGCGTACTGTACTGTACGTATACAATACAAAAAGTAATAGGAGAGTACTGTATTGAGACCACGTTCGTGGCCGTTAGAACCACAGAATTTCGTCTTATGGGCCGCGAAAGGATAATCGCGCGATCACATATATATGGTCACAGTCCTGAAAGAGTTTAAATTAAGCTCAATTGGCATAAAACCAGTGTTATTTTGTAACTGATTCGACTGAAGGACTATGAATCAAAAACTTGTTTATTTTTATATTTCATTTTTTATGTCAAACAAATTAGGGGGGGATTATAACAAACAGTCTTTAACTTTCATTAAAATTCATATCTTTTTATCTGAGGTAATATTTGCAGCTTTACGAAAATTATGGGAAATCCATGTTTGGAGTTGATAACATTCGGTATCAGCCAATTAAAAATCAGATAAGTGATAAAATTTATCGTTTACATTTTTTTAGGTTATTATAACAGTCTGACTTCGTTAAACTGGCAAAATAAGTTGTTATTTCGTTTACTTTTCGCATACGTTATTATTCTTTACTTAAACTCATTATAAGCAAACCATATGACAAAACAGTACCTATTGATATTGATATTATGTTTCTGTTAAAATAAAATAGTCCGCATAGATCATAGGTCACATGCTGACGTCATAGGTCACATGAGTGGGTATTGGTTGTCTTCTTGGAGTGCAAGCACCCATTTGTATTATTAGATTTGTTCAATGAACCAAAAACGGATATCCCTATAAAAACTAATTATCTCTTTATTAATCATAGAATTTCCACCATTCCTGATGATTTAAAATTTTGAGTTAAAATATGCTAATTGTCTTGTGCTTACCATTAATTAAAGTACGCAATCAGACAAAAAAATTAATTTCTCGGAATTAATATACCTCTTTTTCTCCAGCTTGATATTAAAAAAATGGGAAATAGGCGATAGCTACAATCTTGAAAATATGGTCCCATTTGTTTAGTCTGGAGGGAGTTTGCAAGTTTGAGTCCCTTAATGTTGATTTAGCGTTTCATTTATTTATCTGTATTCTGCTTTATATCGAGAGCTGTATAGGGGAATAAAAATAATTTTTAATAATTATTTATTATAAATATACTTAAAGTGAAGCCGTTCTCTTGCTTTAAATAATCCATCATATTTAGCAGATTGCGGCGGAACGTTTTGAGGATCAAAATTCCAAAAAGACAAGGAAAATGTTTATTTAGAAAAAGTATAGTTTTATGTCTGATTTTGAAATTAAATACTAGTTAGCCCTAATTAAATAGAATATTTGAGGTCAACCTTTCAAACTATTATAGTTGGTTTTTAGTACAAAAAAAATCCGTTCTATAGAACAAAGGTTATTCAGGGTAATATTTTTATATTTTGGCTTACTGTACATATCAGTTATCTTTGAACTAAATAATTTAATTACATTAGTCCAATTATTTTTACATCGTCTTAAATGTATAGTTTTCTTTATATTTTAATTTAGCAGGCCAGTGTGTGCCAGGGATGCATTGTTACGCAAAATGAAACCATGTTTCAAATGGAGACACGTGCACGTGACAACTGTTAGAAAATTTTAACTGTTTTGTTCATGATAGGGATTACAAAATATCAATCTAATTATTCGATATAGTTGATCACTGATATATATAAAGAACTAAATTATAGCTTAACTAAATAGCACAGCAGTTCATGGAGAGCCAAGGTCTACTGTGTCCATATTAGTTTTCTCTCATGGGCTCTAAAGCAGATGGGATACAGGCACAGACGTTCCGGTTCGGTAGTCACCCGAACGCGAACCCCAGTTTTTAGTCCCCAAACATGCTTGGCACTTATTTCATCGACTCACTGAAGAGATGCCGATTGGAGCTTGCTTTGTCAGGAAATAAACCCCAGACCAGAAGTAAAGGAGCGCAAAGCACTATCACTCAGTCATCGAGCTTCCTTTCACGTTTAACAATTTCAAATCATAAAATGTGCGCGACCTCAAATAATCGCTGAACCTCGCACACCAACGAAGTCCTTCTATATAACGAACAATTACATCAATATTTAAGTTTAATTTTTCATGTTTTATTTGAACTCATTATCAGCAAACTGTAAGTCACAGCGGTGCCGACTGTTGCTAAAATTAAGCTTCTTTTAAAGTAAAATATGCCACATCCAGATAAAGTGATATTCGATTTATTAATCTGATCATTGTTAATTGAATTATTCAAGCCAAGCAAAGTTCGGCGATTTATTTGCTTCTGAAATGTAAACTGGAAGTTTTCCATTTCAACCGTCACTTGACTCGCCGACCATATTAATGTAAATGAGGATAAACAGGAGAGAGCGAATTGGGGTGCCCACTCCACTACATATAGATAGTCCATTTCCTTAATTTCTATAATGGCGGAAATACATAGGAGACTGAAGCATGCCCAAAAATTTGCTAAGTATACAAGAAATATTGGTTGCGAAAACAATTTTTCAGTGCGGTGCAGAAAATCGATTACTATTTCTTTATTGTAAAGTATGATTCTTTGCTTAGATTCTGAGAATTTTTCAGGTTTGAAATTTTCAACTTCTTTTGCCATATTTCTGAACTCTGCTCCGAAAAACTGGCACAATCTTGTATAAAATAAAGACACTGAACTCATAGAAAAAGGATATAAATAAAAATAAAAGAAGCACTTTGTATATGCGATTATATTCAGAAAAAAATCATTTAATGGATAACCATAGGCTAATATTAACTTCGTTTCAATTGCACCATCTGTCCTCATGAGGATTATAAAAACTGGATACGTAAAAAGAATTACGTACAAGGACAATACAGCCCATTTATTATTCTTATAGGCTTTATTCTTATAGATTAGCTTGAATTTTTTCAAAAAACGAAAAATTTCTTTTATTCTTAACAACATGACGGACCAAACCCACAGACTTACAATGGGAGTTAAAAGGCTTGTGATAGTTATTTGCCATATTAAACCAACTGACATTATTAAAATATACAAGATCACAAGATTATCTATAAAATGTAACACAGTTGTAGCCAAAAACATCCAGGATAGCAATACTCTCCATTTGCTGACTGATTTTTGATTCCACGAAACGGCCCATAAAAGGATCTTTAGAAAACATAAATTCCCATTGCTACATCTTGCGAGTTCAAATGCCATCT
Organism: Parasteatoda lunata; assembly: GCA_949128135.1. Lineage (NCBI taxonomy): Eukaryota > Metazoa > Arthropoda > Arachnida > Araneae > Theridiidae > Parasteatoda > Parasteatoda lunata. Next base: position 57,972,979 of record OX421978.1, on the reverse strand, counting down.
TCATGTAGACTGTTTATTTCATTTATTTACTTATTTTATACGTAGAAACCGATCAATAACCCATTATTAAACTAAAAGCAGTAGTAAATTTGTAACAATGAGATTTCTTAAAGATAAATTCCATTATCGTTTAAATTTTGATATAGAAAAAAGAAATAATACGAAGTGTCATACCTTAAAAAGAACCACGACAAAATTAAACTTTGTTATGTTAAAGAATCGAATGAAGTAAAAAGTTAGTAGTTTCAATTGCTTTTCACATCAGATTATTTTATATTTCTACAGAAAGTTGCCTTTTTTCCCAGTATGTTTACAATCGGAGTTATGTGAGAATGATTTATGTTTTTACAATAATCAATAATCTAATAAAAGGCAATTTCTTGAGGTATGAATGAGTAAAAGGGTTCGGACGCATAGTTTAGAATAATGTATTGTTGATTGCGACTGATTATATTAAGCGGTGGAACATTGTGGAAGCCTGTTTTTAAAAGTAAAGAATAAATACAGCAATGATCCAATTGGACCAGATACCTTACGAGACTATTCATACGAGTCTATTTATAATGTAGATAAGTAATGTTAGAAAATTTGATAAAACAATACATAAACAGTCTTAATGCGTTCAATGGAGAATCCAGCGGGGAGGGGGGTTCATAGAGGTCATGCCCCCCCACCCCCCAAAAAAAATTACAAATAAAATAAAAATAATACTTTTTTTAATAGTTTACAAAAGAAATAAAATATTTTAAAAATTATTTAAGGGGGAATATACACCTAGGTAGGTCGGAGAAATCGATTTTTTTTTTTCTCCATCTAATTATGTTTTTCACTGTTTCAAGAATTATAATCCAAACGATTGAAACGAAATTCGTCATAATTTCATTCTAAACATTAATAATGTTGACAAAATCAAGAACGTTTAAATGGACTCGCATTATTAAACATTTATCGAGTAATTTATTTGAATGTTGAAAAAATCATTGACAGATTTGCCAAAGTTTCTGAAAAACGCATTACCTTTATTATTTAAAGATGTTAATTACTCGAATTATTCAAGTATTGTTCTATTGTTCATTATGAAAAAAAAATATATGAGAAAACTAGCATTTAAAACCCCAGTTTTTTTTTTTTTTTTTTTTCAAAAAAAATATTTAAAAAAAAATTTTTTTATAAAAAAAATAATTGTTGGGAGAGATCTGAGTGTCTATGATCCCCCCCCCCCCAGGAAAAATTTCTGGATCCACCCCAGTAGTAATAGCCGCGGTTGGTGCGGCGGAAGTGACGTCATCACGAAAGTCATGGGGAGCTAGTTTCGGTTTCTGTTTTTAATATAGTTTCGTTTTTTGATACTGTTTTCATTTATTACTTTTTGAGGGTGGCAACACTTATTAATATTATTTTACTTGTTTAAGATGGCAATACTTAGAAACTTTGTTATTTGGGGAGAAATTATATATTATGAAGTAATGACGTCATCTTTTATTACATAATAAATAAATGATATCATGTTTTTATTCTACTGGCGTCATCTATACTTAAAGAGAATATAATAATAACTCTTCATTTTTTAACATAAATAGAGTTGATATAAATGACTGTAATTATTATTAACCTAATCAATATTAATTAATACATTTTAAATAAACTCATTCAATATTAAAATAAAAATTGTATTTATTAAGGACTGTTAAAATTAAAAGTATTAGAATTAAAGGTATATTAATTTTAAATCAATGAATATTATTTTATAAGATTTTATCACCGTCATATGGATTTACGGCTATCAATATAGTCTTGTCATTTTTGAACTCAGAAGACAAGTTAACTCCTAGATCTTGAGACAATATATGTCTTCGAAGAGGACTTTGTGAGTGCCCACGCTATATGAAGAGAAAAACCACGAAAACCTCTTACACTTAGTGCGACGACAAGTAGGGATCGTGAAAACTGGACAGATGGCTTTGGTTCCACCTAATCTTTAGTTTTGCAAGAGCTCCAACACGTATTAATATAGATATTTAAGAAATATAAATTTTATTAATTTTATATTTATTTTGATGAAAAAAAAATATTATCTAATTAAAAAACTAATATATAACAATATATCTACGGTGTTTATTCAATCATATTTTTAAATACATAAATAAACTAGTTTCATCTTTAAACTTATAATTTTATCAACTAATATAATTCAATATTAAAGTACTTATTTTTTAATGTCACGAAAAAATACTTGAATTATTTTAATTTTTATTAGAAAATGAATAACGACATATTTTCATTATATTATCAATTATATATTAAATTTCCTTGAAATTTCAAATGAATTATTTTAAATCTAAGAAACATATAATGGGGAATTTTTGCAGCTATAAATTCATTTATATTCAAAAACATATTCATTTTATTATTATTTAATATTATAATAATGAAAATAACTTACTTTATTTTCAAATTAAGAATAAATTCAAAAAGTATCTATAAACTTTAACGGAAATTTATTACGGGAGATTCATCATATCTATCTTCTCACAAAATTTTACAACGATAATTTCTGTGCCGGTCGTTTGGGGTTTAATCACGTTTTATCAATTAGTCATAATATAAAGTATAACATGCTGATTATAGAACATAGGAATACAAATATTTCTCATGAAATTAAAGAAGATAAATCTCACTATGCGACATTTGAGTTTTATCTGGTGTGGAACATTTTATCAATAAGTGAGAATTTAAAGTATATCACTGATTATTGAGCGTGGGATTATTACTATTTCTCACAAAATTTAACAAGATTATCCTTATTCTTTGAGTTTTATCTGTATTTTATTAGTTAATCACAACTTTAAGGATATAGTTTATCTATATAAATGAGGATATGGGAAGAGCATAGTTAGAGCTTATCTATGAGCAATAGTGTTGATAACAATCAATATATATAGAGAGCTGCTTCACGGATGACAATTATGTTGGAAATATTATTCCATGTGTAGTGGTGGATTTTTAATATATCATTGTTAATTTGAGTACTACCTAAATTTTGGATTACCAGGCATGTCAAAACGGGGAAGAGATTCTGAAAAAGTAAGTAATATTCCTTTCATTATTTTATTAAACAATTTCTATTCAAATTAACTCCTTTTTTACATATTAATTACATTTTTCTATGTTGTCAAAATTATCTGAAGCATCTTAAATACAATTATTCGTAGTTTATCTTAAAGTTTTTCTTTTACATACTATTAAATTTTTTTTTTCTGTATGTGGGTTCTGAACCACCTTAACCAATAAGTTTAATTATTCGAGTTTTATCCTCAAGTTTTGATTCATATATTGAACTTAATTTTTATAGTTTAACTATATATTTGAATGAATTGTTTTTATTTATGTTACAATTACATATTTGAATTAATAATTTTTTTTTGCGTTTACTTATTAATTTTATTTTTAACATTAACGAGTTAATTTTTATTGTTTATTCTGATTACTTCCATTTGTTAATTTTGAAGCAATTTTTTATCTTATTTTTATAGTGTGAAGATGGAACTGAATTTAATTTTAGTGAATCAGGTTTTGATTTTAACGAATCAGATGATGAGGTAATTTTTTAAAAATTATTAGATGTTTGATTTATTTATTTTAATTAGAAATGAGTGTATTGTTCTTTACTTTTATAGTTGTTTGTCGAAACTGACGACTGGTCATCTAGAACGCTGTTCGAAGATGAAAATATTGCGCTAAGTGATAGCGATGATTATTTGGTGTGATTTTTTTTAAAAAGTTGATTTTAATTCTTATTTAATTTTTTCCTAGTTAGTTTAAAAGCAAATCATTATTATTTCTATATTAGTTCAGGGATACTCTTACTCAAAGTTTCTTGCATGCCTCACAAGAAATTCAGAGACTGACTGCTTCTCAAATATTTCAAGAGCCTTCCGTTGTGCATCAACGTGGGTCCGGTTTGGAGGTGAATAATATTTTAAATATATAACAAATTGTGAAATATTAAGTTATAAACATGTATTAATTACACAATTTTGTTTTAGAATAATCTCGGAGAAATTTTAAAAATGTTTTTAATTTAAAGCCTAATGTTAATTTTTGTTTTTTAGTTGAATTATGCTATTATACTGGAACCATTGCACCAAAGGGAACCATTGCACAGATATCAAGCCAGTGAGAGAATATATAGGGCTCGCATTACATGTTTCCTTTAGAAAAAGATACTGCAAAATATCCTATCAATCGAGTGCTCTGTAAAGTGTATTCCATTCCTAAAGGAAACATGTCATCTGTGATTTTCCCTTTGGTGCAATGGTTCCAGTATAATAGCATAATTCAACTAAAAAACAAAAAAACAAAAGTTCAATATATGAATCAAAACTTGAGGATAAAACTCGAATAATTAAACTTATTGGTTAAGGTGGTTCAGAACCCACATACAGAAAAAAAAAATTTAATAGTATGTAAAAGAAAAACTTTAAGATAAACTACGAATAATTGTATTTAAGATGCTTCAGATAATTTTGACAACATAGAAAAATGTAATTAATATGTAAAAAAGGAGTTAATTTGAATAGAAATTGTTTAATAAAATAATGAAAGGAATATTACTTACTTTTTCAGAATCTCTTCTCCGTTTTGACATGCCTGGTAATCCAAAATTTAGGTAGTACTCAAATTAACAATGATATATTAAAAATCCACCACTACACATGGAATAATATTTCCAACATAATTGTCATCCGTGAAGCAGCTCTCTATATATATTGATTGTTATCAACACTATTGCTCATAGATAAGCTCTAACTATGTTCTTCCCATATCCTCATTTATATAGATAAACTATATCCTTATAGTTGTGATTAACTAATAAAACACAGATAAAACTCAAAGGATAAGGATATCTATGTTGTTAAATTTTGTGAGAAATAGTAATAATCCCACGCTCAATAATCAGTGATATACTTTAAATTCTCACTTATTGATAAAATGTTCCACACTAGATAAAACTCAAATGTCGCATAGTGAGATTTATGTTCTTAAATTTCATGAGAAATAATTGTATTCCCATGTTCTATAATCAGTATGTTATACTTTATATTATGACTAATTGATAAAACGTGAAACCCCAAACGACCGGCAAAGGAATTATCGTTGTAAAATTTTGTGAGAAGATAGATATGATGAATCTCCCAAGTTCCGTAATAAATTTCCGTTAAAGTTTAAAGATACTTTTTGAATTTATTCTTAATTTGAAAATAAAGTAAGTTATTTGCATTATTATAATATTAAATAATAATAAAATGAATATGTTTTTGAATATAAATGAATTTATAGCTGCAAAAATTCCGCATTATACGTTTCTTAGATTTAAAATAATTCATTTGAAATTTTAAGGAAATTTAGTATATAATTGATAATATAATGAAAATATGTCGTTATTCATTTTCTAATAAAAATTAAATTAATTCAAGTATTTTTGCATGACATTAAAAAATAAGTACTTTAATATTAAATTATATTAAATTATATTAGTTGATAAAATTATAAGTTTAAAGATGAAAAGAGTTTATTTATGTATTTAAAAATATGATTGAATAAACACCGTAGATATATTGTTATATATTAGTTTTTTAATTAGATAATATTTTTTTCCATCAAAATAAATATAAAATTAATAAAATTTATATTTCTTAAATATCTATATTAATACGTGTTGGAGCTCTTGCAAAACTAAAGATTAGGTGGAACCAAAGCCATCTGTCCAGTTTTCACGACCCCTACTTGTCGTCGCACTAAGTATAAGAGGTTTTCGTGGTTTTTCTCTTCATATATCGTGGGCACTCACAAAGTCCTCTTCGAAGGCATATATTGTCTCAAGATCTAGGAGTTCACTTGTCTTCTGAGTTCAAAAATGACAAGACTATATTGATAGCCGTAAATCCGAATGACGGTGATAAAATCTTATAAAATAATATTCATTGATTTAAAATTAATATACCTTTAATTCTAATACTTTTAATTTTAACAGTCCTTAATAAATACAATTTTTATTTTAATATTGAATGAGTTTATTTAAAATGTATTAATTAATATTGATTAGGTTAATAATAATTACAGTCATTTATATCAACTCTATTTATGTTAAAAAATGAAGAGTTATTATTATATTCTCTTTAAGTATAGATGACGCCACTAGAATAAAAACATGATATCATTTATTGATTATGTAATAAAAGATGACGTCATTACTTCATAATATACAATTTCTCCCCAAATAACAAAGTTTCTAAGTATTGCCATCCTAAACAAGTAAAATAATATTAATAAGTGTTGCTACCCTCAAAAAGTAATAAATGAAAATAGTATCAAAAAACGAAACTATATTAAAAACAGAAACCGAAACTAAAAATATTTTAGGCTTAAGGGAAAAAAAAGAAATAAACTCCCCATGACTTTCGTGATGACGTCACTTTCGCCGCACCAACCGCGGCTATTACTACTACCACTACTACTCACCCCTGAATGCGTTTTTCTAAAGACAAAACATGTAAACATTAAACATACTTCATTGTAGTTGTAACAATAATGGTATGTGGACAAAATATAGCGGCAACAAGTTTTCGAGTTCGAAATATCATTGATAAAACATGGCGAAGACTAAATATCACGGATAGCATTTTAAAAAAAGTATTTAACATTTTAAAGAGAGATATGGGACGAAAATAAGAGAATCAAATATTTTTAGATATCCTTAAATAGTTGAATGAAATAAATGAAAATTTACATTTATGGACACAAGCTTCCGATCGCTACCCTGCCTAAACTTTTGAAATGACCATATTTACCAGATTGCACATTGTCAAGGTCAAAAATACGAATCCATCATATAGAGCAAAAAAGAACATACTAATGCAAAGGAGGTATGTTTTTGTGTCTTATATTACAACCTTAAATATTTTCTGCTCATTAAAAATAGTATATTTAAGGTTAATCTCTCTTAATCTTTAAGGTTAATCTAAAGTTTATGAAACCTTTAATATAGGATCTTAGTACATGGAAGTTCTACCCCTTGATACACAATTAAGGTGTTCTGTCAAGTTGCTGTAGTCCTAGAAAACAACTAAAACAGAAAAACACTCAATTTAAAATAAATAAATAAATATATAAAGAAATTTTTCATTTTACTTCCTTGTTTTAATTATAAATTTTCATTTACTACTATAAATATTTTAGCTAAGCTACCTTATATCCATACTTAAGATCATGGCAGTTATATTCAAGTTTATTCAAGTATTGAGAAATTAGTCACGAAGTTAAACATCGTTTTAAAGTTTGTCTCGTTTTTTCCAAAAAACTTTTGGCTGCAACAGTGTGCAATTCTTTCACATCGTAATTGTTTAAGAAGAACAGAGTGCAATTGCCATATTTTACTCATAAGTTAAAGAAATTCCTCTGCCATTATCTCTAAATTCCAGATTCTGATTCAGCCCATTCTTCAACAGATTCTTTGTATGCAGCATACTTTACTTTTATTTCATAGATCTCTCATTCTTGGAATATTTTTGAATATACAATCGTCACGTCATATATATTTAAGAGAGATGATTAGGCATAAAGTAAATAAGAGATTCTTAGACTTCAAAAAGATAAAAAAGGAAAATTTGTATTTAAAAAAATGCAAGTTTATTCGGTAATTGAAGACATTTTGCTGAAAAACAAAAACCAAGGGGATATTTGAGTATAATGCGGACAATATTGTAAAATTATGTGGTTTTCCGCATCTTAGTACAATTTACAGCGCCCTTGGAATAAGGTTTATTCTTCTCTTTGCAGTTAATAGCCAAACATTTAAAAAGTGAGATTTTCTTAATCGAACCAAATAATGTTTAAATTATGCGGATTGTTTGAATTTAAATAACAATAAAATGATATTATATTTGATTTAAAAGATTTAAGGTTTTTAGAATAAAAAGTTTTATTTAACTTAATTATGATTATAATCACCAGTTCAAATTATTTTTTTCTATTCGTTTGTTGAGGTTGAACTTATTTAGAAAGGAACACAATGCATTATTCACCTATGACTAAGGAGAGGGGCAAATTTGATTTGATAAATAAATAAAATAAAGAAATAAAGATGATAAATAAAATGTGTATTAAAATTTTAACGTTAGTATTCAAGTGTCTCGAAACAAATAATAATGTTATAAATCGGAGATTCATTGGGAATTCATGATATTAATCAAATATTAATGTCATGAATTCCCTTTATTACAACATAAAGGGCTACAAATGAATTTTTAAGTGGAAAAGAAAACTTAATCAAACTGTAATTAACCAACATGGAGACCGATTAGCGCAAATGTTGTTATTTCACATTTGTGTGCAAATCTGTAACACCTATCTGTAATTTGCAAATTTGCCATACCGGCTGCAAATCTATAATTCTATTTTTTTTTTTTTTTCTTCTTTTTTTTTCCTTTTTGAAGCTGAAAGGTTAGTGTTGGTAAAATAAAATTGTTCGAAAATAATTGTATTTCACTAAACATTTGCACATCACAACTTAACATGAAGACAATAATTCGGCCATGAAGATCAAACAAGGCCAGACACAAATCGATATTTTTTTTTTTTTTCGTGATTTGCAAGATTTAGAAAAAGCTTTTTTCAAAATTACAGTTTGCCCTTTCGCCCTTTGTTTTGTTAATCAAATAAATCCTTCCCAGTAAGGGGGGTGGGGAAGAAAGACAAATGTAAACGAACTAAATTTTGAATAACGGCAGACGCTTCTTCCGTTATTCGTCCGAAATGAATATTCTGAGTTCAGCAGTATAGGCTAAATATCAAATATTTATATGTTGAATCGCTAATTTATTAGCTGCAATTGCTGCTTATTTTTTAAAATTTAATTTTTTTAATTATAATTTTACAGTGTTGAGGATAATCTTGTATGCCTTTACAATTTAAAAACTCCTTGAAAAAGTTTTTTTTTGCAATAACGGACCCTATTTGCACAAATTCACGAAAGCGGACCCTGGTTGAAAGAATGTGACTTAAAGTTTATTTTATATTTACAAATTACGAGTAATTTTTTCACAATTTTACAAAAACGGACCCTGGTTGAAAGAATGTGACTTAAAGTTTATTTTATATTCACAAATTACGAGTAATTTTTTCACAATTTAACAAAAACGGACCTTTCACAAAATGTCTGGACAGACCCCTGATATATATATATATATATATATATATATATATATATATATATATATATATATATATATATATATATATATATATATATATATATATATATATATATATATATATATATATATAATTCTTCTTTCTGTTGCAAACTAAACGTTTAACTCGCTTATGCTATTGTATATTCTATTTATGTACTATGGAATTATGAGTAACAGTTTAAAAAGAATCAATTAAATAACATTACACTGTTCGTTAGGAATTTGAAACTGGCTCTAAGTCAATTGTCTCGGTCTTTCCTCTTCCCTTGAACATCTTATGTTGTTGCCTTGATCATTTGAAGTAAATTTTATATCTATTAACGCAAAAGTGAATTCTCATTTTGGTTGGATAGTAATTTGATTTTTCGAAGGCAGTGAAAGGACTAATTTCTGCAATGCTTCAAATGTTTCTCTTTTGTTTAATATCTATAATAAGCTCTTATAAAGGATAAAAATTTTTAAGCAAAATCCTTTGTTTTAAAGAAAACCTTTTAAAATCCGTGCAAAATTAATCAATCTTAATACCTTCACTACCACCAAAACAAATAAATTCGTTCCTTCATGAACACATGTTTTCTCCAAACACGTTTTCTTCGATATTGCTTTTACAAACTGTAATGGAGAACAGTTTTCTTCATTTTAACTAATACAGGAGAAACAGAAACTTGCAATAATAATAATAATAATTATAATAATAGCTTTTATGTTTACGTAAATCTCTTATGGATATATCACGGACGACAGATAAAATCTTTTCTTTACAGCCAACCTATTTTTTATTGTTTATTTAAAAACATACTAAGTATTAAATATGAGTAAAAATGATAGTTTTTGTTCCACTTTCTAGGTGCGGTGATGGTGTGTTTTCTTATTCACCAATCACAATCAAGTATATTCTCGTTCAAAATGCGCTTGTTTTTTATCAGCATAGTTCGATTAAAATCAAAATACTTTATACTAATGAAAATCCAACGTTCTAAAAAATTTTTTGCACAAATATGTACATTTCTACGCAAGAAATTCCGTTTCATTTTTTTTCCTTCACTATTTTTTTTAAAATAATCCTAGAAACGGTTCGACTTTTACTCGAAGACTAGTTTCTGACGGATGGGAGCGCATGCGCATATGACGCGAGGTATATGCCCTGAACGAAAACAAACAGTACGCCAAGAATACGGGATTATATTGAATGGAGTTTTAATTTATTGTGAATGTTACCGGTGGTTTAACACAACGATTGGATTATAGGAGTCATCTGGGAATATGAAGCGGCGAAATGCCGATTGTGGAAAAATTAGAAGGCCAGTGAAAAGAACTAAAATTGCAGAGGGCTTGTATGGAAGGTAAGCATCATCTTGTAGGCCTAGCCGTATATATGACTAAATTTAAAGCATTTTCTTTGGCGCGTTTTCATGTCAATATGGATTACATTGTTATAGATACTATTTAAAACGTTAAAAGTGTTTCCATTTTTTAAATTTTTACTACAAGCCTTATATAGAGGTGTATACTTTGTATGACACTTATTAACCTGCTCAAATTTAAATGTCCTGTCACTTCGGCAAACGGCCACATGTTGAGCTGTCATTATTTGGACTGCAGCAAAATGCTTTTATTTGTTAAAAACCGAGATAAAACGGTAGTTAATGTAAGAAACACGCATGCTAATTATGTTTTATATTGTGATTGTCAAAGTTTCATCGAATTGCATTACTTATTCAATGCTGTAGAATTTTGAACTTTTATAAAATTTCATTTTAAGTTTTTAAACTTAGTTAAGTTTTTCAACATAAGTTTTTCTCCCTCAAATATTGTTTTATTCGTTATTAAAATTTTTAAAATTATTGTTACGATTTTTTAAAAATTGCCTTATTTATGGAGTAGGAGTTGAATTTATTAAACAGTGTATACCTATTAGTTATATAAAAAAATGTTTGTCACTTTCATATATTTGTCTTTCTTGCACCCTAACAGTAAGTTTGGAATTATAGAATTACATATCAAATAAAATGAAAATGCTATCTTATAATAAATTTTTATTTAGATGATTTCTGCTTTATTAATTGTCATGTATTTAAACAGAGATTAACACATAATGACAAAGTTGCAGTATAATTGATTGTTATGAAAATAATGTTTAGGATATTAATTTATGTGATAGTCAAAATGTTCTTGTTTAAAATAAAAATTTTTGAGGATTGAAATAAAATTTTTACATATACACTTTAAAGTTTGTATTAATATTGTTCTTATTTTTTAAATATTTTAAAGAATTGACAAATTTTCACTCACTTTTTCTGTACCTTGCATTCCAAAATTGTTTTGTCAAATGTTAGTGTTAGTTAAGTAATAGTCTAAATTTTATTATTTAGGTTTACTTAATTTAGTTTACGACAGGGTTTGTGTTATTTTAACTGACGTAGTACCCTAATGTTTAATTATATGAATTAACAATAATTTTAGATGCACTTTGCTTTTCCGACATTTCTCAATTAATTCTTCTTAAGCAACCAATTTTAGAGCTATATTATCATAAATTTTGATATGTTTGGTACAATTAACTTGTTAACCTATTAATGGGAGATCCATAAATAAAAACGAGTAAAGTATTTTTCGGAAATTGAAAAATTTCCACCAGTTGCTTAAATTTAAATGTTAGAGAAGAAGGCTCTTGTTATCTATGTTAACAATAAATTTAGTGTTAAAAATGTATTAAATAATTTTATTTGTTATGAAAAGTGCATTCGAGGTGTAGATTGATTTTGCCTAAGTGTAGATTGTTTGTTATCGTTTCATCGAATTGAAAATTAAAAAAAGATACTGGAATATTATGAAACATATAGGTGCCATTTAGATGGATAATAATTGAAAATAAATATAGGTAATTTTTATTTGTTATAAGTTTTTTATCTATTTAAAACAGAGCTGGCAAGGTTTGTGACTGAATAGATTAATCCACGGTTTAAACCGTCCTGTCCAAAACTGTTTAAACTGTCCCAAACCCTTTTATTCAAATTTCACAATTATGAAAATAATATTGTGAAAAATAAAAGGTTGTTTTTTGAACAGGAAACAAACTGAAGACAAGCTTCTGTTTTATTAAAAAGTTGTTTATTATTTTTAATAGTGCATTATTTATCCATCCTTATGCAAAAACATAATTTATCAGTACAGTATTGAAAGCATATTTATTCATATTTAAAGGCGTTCACTTTTGTTGTTCAATGAATTGTAGAGCTTTAAAAGTTATAAATCTTTTCCTATTATATTATATTGTTTTCCTTTAATAAATTAAAGCAAACTGTATAAAAAGTATCAAATATTTATTAATATATGTAAAGTGTACAATGGTTACATATATAGAATTTTTGCCTTTTACCAATGTTCAAGGATTTGGACACTTTTAGACAGTTTAGGACAGTTTAAGACAGTGAAACCCACGTGTCCTGTACTGTTCAAATCCCCAATCCTGATTGAAAAAGATTAAGTTCAGTTGTTTGGATTTTGTAATAAAATTTCTTGCCCATATAATATAATATATTCATTAATTATATACATCTGTCACCCTCTACTGGTTCTTAAAATTTCTATTGTAGTGTGTACCAGTATTTATTTTGTTAAAAGAATTACTTTGAAACCAAAGCAATTGAATTAAACAAAATTTTATAGATGAAATTTCGTAGAAGAAAGAGAAATTTTAGATATTTTCCAAGTTCAATTTTCTGATCATTTGTTACTTATTTTTATTATTATTTTTCTAGAATTTTATTATATATGTTATTTTTTAAAATTCTCTTTGATTAATGCATTTAAAAAAAAAAAAAAAAACAAATTTAATTTGAAAAGTAATTTAAACTCTACAAAAAGTAACATGAATTAAAAAATCATTGAATATAAAATTTTTTTTTAAAAAAGAGCCAGTTTAAATTATAAGAAACATTAAACAATTGTGAATGTATTTTTTTTTATTATTGTAAAATGTTTAGAAATATATCGTTTTTTGAACATGTCTCTGGATTTGTTTAATGGACTATGTAAGGTGTTTATCTTCTTTGAGTCCCTTTGCCATCAGGCTAACCGTGGAAGGTTCTTGTGGTCTTCCTCTCCATCTAACGCAAATGCAGGTTAGTTCCATCAAAAAGTCCTCCACGAAGGCAAGTTTCTCCCAATACTTGTTCCAGGAGTTCCCTTCTCTTCTGGATTGGGTTCAAAATTACAAGGCTGCAGAGTTGAACATTAGTAGTCATAAACCCAAAAAATTGGGTCGGCTGTCCAACGACGGTTATAAAATAAAATAGTTATATTACTATTAAATTATCATCCAAATCGAATGACAATTTTTTAAATTATCGTATTATTGTTTTACGAAACAATGTTAAATGTTTGTAAAATTTTATTTCATTTATATATTTTAAAATCGAAATCTAGTTTTTAAATAATTCAAAATTTAAAATGGTCCTAAAAACCTTTAATAAGCTTGTCATGGTATTTAAATGGCAGAGCTCATTCTAGGCAGAAAAAAGGGCAGGGTGCAAAAGTTTAAAAAAAGGGCATTATTATTCTAAAAAGGCAATAATTTCTATGGGCTTTATACGTTCTATTAAAGAACATTGTCAATTAGTAAAAGAATAACTAAAAATAGCAAAGTAATCATATTAATTACTAATTTTTATTAATAAATTAATATATATATATATTGAGTAAATGGGCTAATTAGCTTAGTGATTTATTTAAAATGCATGCATATATTAATAAAATAATAAATGTATGTATAAAATAATAAGTGTCTGTAGGTATGATTTAATAATTAAAATTATTAATAATTATGATTTAATGATAGTGGAAGTAACTGCAAACTTTCAAAGACAAGTGCAACAAGGGGGTGTGATGGCTATTTTTCCTTTCCCATATAAATCTATGCATTGACAGCAATGACAAACTAAATAAAAAGAGTTGAAAATAACAAAAGTTTAAGAAATCTATAGTAGAGTTTGGGGAAAAAACAAAGGGTTGAGGAAAGAAAGGGCAAAAAGTGTATAGAGAATTATATCAGGGCGCTAATTTACTTCAGGGCCAACAGGGTGAATTCTTTTGACTAAAAGGGCAACAGGGTGGATTCTTTGGACTAAAAGGGCAACAGGGTGCTGCGCCCTGTTTACCCTGCCTAGAATGAGCTCTGTAAATGGGACACGGAAATTTAACCTGATCCTTGGGTGATGTAAATCCTGACTACCTTAGTTAAGTTTTCAATTATGTATGATAAAATTCTAGCATGATAAATTGTCATTGTAACTTGGACGTAAATTGTTCTGTTGAAAAATAGGTTTAAATAGTTTTGCAAAGACATTGATTGTTCTGTCGATATTTTTTTTTATATATATTTTTTTTTGCTTTAGGGTATCTGGCCTTTTTTTGGCGATTTACTTTGTGTTACGACACAAAAAATTCAATAAGATTCAAAGACTATTCTGGCACATTGGTAGTGTGTTCAAACTTCTCTATCTCAATTAAGTTTGTATTGTAAATGATATGATAAAAGTAACAGCATGCCGTCCACACCACGCTTCCAAACATACATAATACTTGGTGCATGGTTTTTAAAAAGTGCTTATTTTCAACTTTGGTTTTTTAAAAGCCCTTAAAGGTACTTTTTTTATTGGGTGTTTTTAAAAAGTGCTTGATTCTCCCTTTTCGAAAATGAGATTTTTTCCTTTACCTTGTCGATTTTCGTCCCGTATTATGCAATAGCGTGCTTTTCACATCAACGTTTTCACAATTCATTCAACCACAATCTATTTCAGCGTCCGGCTGTCCACAGCATATGAAAGCGCCTATCATTTTACATGTTTGATGAAATCCTTGAAAGTCCACATGTTCGTCTACTGAGCTGGAGGTTTGATAAGATTCTTGCACTTCCATGTGCACTCATTCTTCTACCAATAAATGACAGTAAAAGAGTTCTATCCTTATTAATCCAGAGGCGCAGTTTCCAACATCATTTTATTTTATTATCTTGTAGGGATAC
The DNA here is from genome assembly GCA_949128135.1 of Parasteatoda lunata. NCBI lineage: Eukaryota > Metazoa > Arthropoda > Arachnida > Araneae > Theridiidae > Parasteatoda > Parasteatoda lunata. The sequence continues at coordinate 57,957,700 of OX421978.1, read as the reverse complement.
ATAGCATTACATTGAATGGGGTTGTATAAAAAGGTTTAGCTTTCGGGAGGAGGAATATCTATAAATTACACATTATAAGTTTGAATGTTTGTCTCCTTTAAATTGAAATTATATTATAGTCTGTTTCAACCTATTTGGGACAATAAAATACTGCATATAAATTAGTTTCTTTTACCACATATAATGGCTTTCACTATTAGTACATACATATAATAGTTATCGTTATTAAAATTAATTTAAATTATGAGTTCAGATTTGACTTTGACAAAGACTTTTTTAATTAGGCTAATACTTTTGTTATTTGACTATTTTATTGAGTGAAAATTTGAAATCCTTAGTGTGGGCCCTGTTATATTATATTAGTTACATATAATTGCTATCTTTATTTTTAATAAATCTTGAACTACATTTATTTTAAAGGTTTTAGTTTAAGGGAATTTTCTTAAATAATGTCAAAAAATCTTAATCTTTTGACATCTTAAGTTATAGTACTTATATATTTTAAATTAATTTTTTTTTAGCATTTTTTAAAGTTTATGAAGATCAGCAGTTATGTAGGTTTGCGTAATAAAAATGTTCGTTAAAAAGTAGAAAATTGTTCTTGCAAAAGGAAAAATTTAAAATTGGTTAAAAAAAGATTTATTCTTATTTTACAATTGAGTATTTTCAATGTAACATTCATCCATTTTTCTCTCCAATCCTATTTACAAACCCAGGAATTTATAAGAAATGCTTTTCAGAATTTTAAATAATTGAATTTTTTTGCTTTTTCTTTTAAGTTTGTTTCTAAAAAAGACTTGATTATATTACTATAAAAGTCTAAAATTAGTGAATTCCACAACTTCTGAGTAATATCAACATTTACATTCTCTTTTATTTCTATCAAAAGGCTTATTTAGTTTTATCTTGAAACTATGAAAAATTTATTTTGTTAAATTATACAAATAAAACAAAATTTCACCTTTAAATAATAAAAAAGTTTTTCATATAATATTAATCATCTGTAGTTATAAGTCATAGTTTAATTAATTAGCATAACTTAATATTGTGTGTGATTTAAGATCTTTTTTTTTTCCAGTGATAAATTAAGAAATTGTTGATGTATTTATTGATAATGCTCTTTTATTACCAAACAATATCTTCGTAATAAAGCGCGAGTAAAAAGTTATAATATTTTCTTTTTTAAACATTTGATTGCTTAACGCTAATAATACGAAATTGTGCAATTTTCTACTTAAATATTTATATATTTGAGCTTTTGAAGTTCTAGTGAATTTGTAATCTGACTTCTACAGTTTATAACTAGATGTAATTTTAAATAAGAATCGATTTAAATGTTTTTTATCTTTAACTTTAGGCAATGTAGCTTTTTCCACGTGTTAGCATTATTTAACTATTTAAAAACTTGTCAAAAATTTAGTATCTCCGTAAAAATTATTAATCGAATGACAATTTGTTCACACTTTCAACATGTGTGACTAAATTGTTGTTTTGAAGCAAAATTATTTTCACTTAAAAGTAATAAGTAGAAACAATTCCTCTTTAAAATAACGTATGTGGAGCTCTCAATTGATTGGTAAAATCATTGAACAAATTTTTTTAAACAAAAATTTACTAGGTTTCCTTTTTTAATTAAAACTGATTTTTTCTTGTTTTCTGTCTTATAAGAGTTATCTAGTTTTTTCCCCTTTAAATAAAATCTGTAATCGTTCCTCTGTTTGCCGCTCTATCACTTTTATTTTATTTTTTTCTATTAACCACAACATCAAATATTGAATATTTTGTTTAATAGCTGCTTACAATTGAAAATAATAATAATAATAATCGCTACCCGGCTCTGTGCCGTAACAACTTGTAAGTTTGTGTAACAACTTGCAGTTGGTGCAATGTTCAATGTTTGTGCTAGACATACACGCACGGATAAACCAAATTCATTGGCATCGTTTATTTAGCATAGAGAAACGTAAAGTACAGGGAAACTGAAATTATTTGTTATTCGAAATAAATGAATTATCAAATTTTGTACTCTACAAATTTTTACTTTAGAATAACTCAACTGCTGCCCAACAAATTTCTTGATTCATTCTTATTTTATTCCAAACATAAGTTTGGAATTGAAAATTATAAAACGATTTGGAATGTTTGTTGTTCAAAAATCGTTTGCTTAAAAAAATAAAAATAAATAAAATCTACGCTTAGCAAATACTGCAGCAATATTATTTAAGTAAAATTTGATAGCTTATTTTAATGATATGAATACTGTAATTTACTGTTTTAATGCTGGATAGAAAAATACTCAATTGCTTAAATGATAAGGAAAGATAATTATAGATCTAATTTTATCATTATACATGTTTCAATACTTGAAATATGTTTTCTATATTAAAATTGAAAATTAGCAAAATATTTGGAATTTTTATCCTTTATGCCTATTTTTCTAAAAATAAAATACATTAATAATAAAACTAAGCTAATCAGGACGATTTTCGCTAGTGTAGCGATACTAATTAATCAGTTCAATATTTTAAAGATTATTTTAATAATGCTGATAATGCCGAGTCATCTTATAAGTTAATGTTAGGGAACAAAATACTTAAGTGTTTGAATGACAAGGGATGATAATTATAAATCTTATTTTATCGTGGTTGATCTTCTATGGGCTTGAAATATATTTTATTCTATAACACCAATCTAAATTTGTTTCTTTTACTGTATATGTCAAATGAAAGATAATCTTACTGCTCAGTTTGAATTGCATTAATCTCCCAAGAACGACTCGGCTCGATAATTCTAGTTATCTGGCCATTTCTTATAAGAAATCCGCTTTTTGTTAATCCTGAATCATGTTAACAACGTATGTTTTCTGAGTGAAGTGTGACGCGGCGATTGGTGCGGGTGGCTTGTCATGGATTAATTGTGTCGTCTTAGGTAAAAGAGGACGAGTGCTTAAAAATAAACTACATTCCCTGAAAGAAGAAAATAGTGAAAATATAAGTCGCAGCGGAGCATGCAAAAAGAGTTTTTTTTATTTTTTTTTATTTATTTATTCTAAAGAATGTCCAAACATCCTTAATATGCTCCATTTCCAAATTGTCTATTCTAAAAATTTATTTCCTTCAAAATTCAAATACGACTTGCTATTATTAATAGCCAGGAGATAGTTTTTACGAATCGGTGGCGTTCAACTTGCCTATAAGAGTCGCTTTGAAGTTAATGAATAATCCATTGAATCAAATCATTAAAATAAGCTATGAAGTTAATGAATGAAAATGTGATCCATTTAAATCAAATTTTTTAAAATAAATGTGTTCTGAGTTTTCTCGTTTTTAATGGAATAAATTTCGTTTTAATATTATAAGATTTATTGCTTCGTTTCATCTAGGAATTCATAATGAAAATAATAGTAATGGAGCGTTATTTTCGGTTTTATTTTTTGTTATCTAAAGTTAATTGCATTGGCTTCTAAACGACGTAGCTATGTTAAGAGAAAGAAAACTTTTTTGACTCCCCTTCTTATTTTTTAAAATTATTTTCCATTAGATTTTATTAATTTAAGTTTGAAGAAATACTATTTTTAAGTTTTCTTTATTGGAAATATCTAAGGTTATGCTATTTTTAAATATTCAATCTAATCATTTAAAAAGAGTGACGTTGATTATAATATTGCAATCAGGTGTTTTATTTATTAAAAAGCTTTATTTAAACAAAAAAAAAAAATCATTTTATTAACTAATAGGCTCCGTTGACTGCTCGCATACCTCCGAAACTGCTTACACCAGGGGTCGCCAAACTTTTTTGATCATCGACCCCTATATAATTTTTGGAAATCTCCATCGACCCCCATAAAAGTAATTTTCTGTTAATTAAAATAAAACTCTATTAGATACTGTGTTTGTACATTTATTTTATGATTTTAAACATTTATTAATGTAATAGTACATTGCGTAACAATAGTTTTATGAAAAATATATTAATGTTGAAATTTAAATACCTTAATATTTATTAAATAATAAGTAATTATGAATAAGTAGAAATAATAAGTGAAGTAACTACAGATTTATTGCTTCTTCATCAATGAGATGGGCGTGCCTGGTGTTTTTTTTTTGCAAGGTTCGCTATATTGGGTTCAAAATTGGTCAATTTTAATTTTCGTGAAAAAAACACAAAGTGTGCTATAATTTTGTCGCGGGCTGTACTAATCCATATTATTAATGCTTACCTTCTTTTTTTACATGCATTGATAATTAAAGTTGATTTCTAAACTAAACGAATGGTTTTATCGAAACAATAACTATTTATCCAAAACTATAAAAGTTTTATTAATGACACTGCAAATATTCAACACTGTTTACAGTTTGCAAGGATAGCTGAAACTGCTTATGATATTTGCGTTTGTAACGTCAATGCTCGTCACACGTGACATTTGGACAAGCGCACATATGCATATGACCTATAAACTGTGCTGAGTTCGTGCCACTGCGCGCTGGTACATAAATACTTGTTTCACCCGAATAAATATACGTTTATTAATTTATGTTCTATAAAGAAACTGATATTAAGTCAGTTAGAAAAAAATTCATAAATTTTACATACTCAATTAGGTATGTGTGATTTTCCGATTCGGATCGACCCCCTGGCTCAGATCGACCCCCGCTTTTATTAAATAGACCCCTGGGGGTCTATATAGACCACTTTGGCGACCTCAGGCTTACACAGTTCTTTTCAAAACGCTACTTTATCTTAGCTGGATTTCATTTGAATATTTGTTTTCTGAATTTAGATGCATTGGCTTCTAAATGACTTATATTTTTAGCGAAAAATTGTCGTAATCTTTACTTATTTTTCTTCAGGATTCCCACGGCCTGGAAATTTTTTTAAAAGTAATTGCAAAAGTGAGCTATACCTACAAGTTTTAAGCTATCGAAAAATATTTAATTTATAGGATATATATATGGGCGCAAAAAATAACTGAGGAATAATTTCGTAATTCGCAAGTGTAAGATAAAATTAAGCATTTTTCAATAGTCTAGAAAAATCTTAGCTACAACTAATATATTTTTTCCCTGCCCTTTCAAATTTATTCTCATGAATTTGCATTTCTCCCAGAGAAATTAATCCAAAATATCCAAAAATATTCTTTAGCCATAAGACAGAGATGATTGTGCCCTGGAAAAAATCCGGATTTTTCGCTAACCGTGATCCGAAAATCCAATGTCCAGAAGTTTCAAGAAATCATCGATCATATTTATGTATTAAAAATCTTGTATATTTTATTTAAAAATATTGGAACTAGAGTTTATGCTTGGCATCTCTTTCATTTGTAAATATTTTTTTCTGGTAGAATAATCAATGTGATTAAAGATAAAAGTAAACTTATAACATAATTATTAATTTAAATTATGATGCATATAATTTATTTAGAAATATTGTGAAAATATCTGATGTAAATTTATATAGACTTTAATTGTTTTGAAATGCGTCATTTATAATTTTATTCAAGAAATTTTCAGGATTTTTGAGTTGGGCTCACAAACACCCCTGTAAGAGTGTAACTGACTAAAATATTATAATGAGTGTTTTTATTTTTATTTATTTATTTTTTTTAAATCTTATCTCACTTCAAGCACAATTTGAAGGTTTATTAATACTAAAAAAAAAATAATAATAATAATAAAGATTTGTGTTATTAAACTAGATTTAGAATCATTACTTTAGTTTAAATAAAATATTCATATTAATGTATAGAAACTGGAAAATGTCTGAAAATTAAACAATATTTTTTAAAGTTTCAGCAATTTTTTTCCCCATCATAAATTTCACTTGTTATGCACGACAGTTTAATTTGACCTTCGTAAGAAGTTTGACCTGCCTGTTCTAAACTGAAAAAGGCTTTTAAAATACACATCTATAGTTTACGGGTTTCGATTTTGTTACGCGACTGAAAGAATTTGACAGGTGTGTATCTTGATTGCTATTTCAGCTGCTGTTATTCACATTGACGTCTGTTGACAAATAATCGGGTGGTGCGTTCACCGAACGCAATCACTTTTTTTTTGTAGTTGTAACTTTTTACATATACAAAACAAAATTTAATAAAATAATTTCTTTACACTGTTGGAATTTTTTAAATTCTTTTTTAAGAAGCCTCTTAAGATTTTAATTAAGGTTATTTTCAGGAAATTTTTAAATCCTTGAATAGTGTGCTGTTTTGTTTTTAATTGTACATTACTTCATCGACCGGAATCATTATTTAATTTTTGGGATGCTGGAGAGGATAATAAAAGACCGAGACGAAAAAGATGTGAATATTCCGAAATGTGTTCTTTCATTTGTATAACTGTATATTAGACAATCGAGCGTTATCATTATCATAGGGATACTTTTCGATGTAGCGGAGGTAATTACAAAGTTTTTAAGACATAAAGTATATTTTAAAATTTGTATCTATTCTAGGTGTCTTAAAATTTTGGTTTAGTTTGACTTATTATTTACTTTTTTTTTTTTTTTTTTTTTTAACAAAGAAAGATTTTGGTTTGCAGCAAATTTTTAAATCGGATTATGTTTTTAACTCGGTATTAGGCTGTTGCTCTAAAATTGTTATCTAAGCTATATTACTTTCCGTTGTAGCCGAAAAAAATATTTGAGTTCGAAAGAGTCTTATTTAGTGAATAAAATATGAATCTTATAATACGCACCTTACGTAATATGTACGTTACGTGAAACGTTACAAATATATATATGCTGCGTTTTAAAGTGCATTCATTCAAAAAGTCTAGACACTATTTTTTTTCTCTCTCTAAGATCCCTTCCATCGTGTATTCCATGTAAAACAGTGGTGTTATTTCGTAATTCTTGATTTCGGCCGTTTAAAACCGGTACTTATGGTCTGCTGTGAGTCATAAGTTTTAAAAAAGTTAGAGTAATTCCTCCATTTGTAACGCTGGTGACGCATGCAAATCAGTATTATATGAATAAGAGATTTTTTTTTTGTAACTACGTTTCTATGCCTGAAATTCTTTGAAATAGATAAAAAAGAGTTCTATTCACTTTTATTAAAAGAAAATCTTGTAGCTATATATCAAATCATAATTTCGGATTGTTCAGTAAGTGACGTAGAATATTTTTATTATAACTCCTTTTAAATTTTTAATATAGCCCTTAAGGGGCTATTTTAAAAATGTCCCGCACTTGCAGTTATATCGAAGAGTGGGTATTTGTTTATTCGATTCTTATTCAGATTACTGTTTTAAAAATGCAGCTAGCTCTGAAATAGCTCTTTTTCTAGGAAAAAAAAAATTTTCAATTTAAGATACTAGTTTTTTTTTTTCTTAAAGTATAAGAAAATGTTGTAGCTACGTGAAAACAGCAATAATTTTAGTAACTTCATATTTTCTGTTTCAACCATTGAGATCTTTCTCCCTACCTTCAGATTTCACACAAAACTTGCAAAAAAAAAAAAAAAGAAGAAAAAATTGTCGCTGTTTCCGAGAGGATATGCGGAGACTGTGTATCAAAAAGTACATAAGGGTGGATAAATGCAGCCGACAGTAGTTCCGGTTTTGTTTAGTTGTGAATTGATGCTCCCAGGAAGTTACATGAATTGATTTTTTTTTTTTTTTCAATTATAGCACTTTTCTTTATTGTGAGCATCAATACTAAAATTAGATAACTCTAAAGCACCTGTTATGAACAAAGTAATGTTATATATATATTATGTTATGTTTTATAATAGTTTTCTGCTTCTAATGCCTATCACTATCTTAACATTGATGAAACTTATATTTAGGTAGAGGTGTACAACCTTTTTGAGTAAAGGGCCACTTGCATAGCAGATTGTCCAATAAAAGGCCGTATGCCTAAGTATAGACTGATATGTTGGCAGTTATAGAAATTTTTATATAAACATCAGCATTCTAGGCATTTTTTTTTTATCAAACCTATTAATATAATTGCATGAAATTAAATAATTTTAAACATTAGATTTCGTTTAAAATTAAAGAATGCAAATCTGATTAATTTTAAAAAAAAAAAAAAAAACTAAATAAATAAATACTATACAGTTAATCAAAATCAAAGGGGAAAATGACTTTTTTTTAATTACTTGATTTAATGCACAAGTTCACAAATCTTAAAATAAAATATTAGTAAAATAGTAAAAATTTAGTAAAATTTATTAAAATAAATAAACTATTTAGTAAAATAAATGTAAATTAAAAGCTTTAATTAAAGTTTATAGGGTTTAACATGATTTAAATTGAAGCAAAACTATTATAGCACAAAATAAGATTCAATCTTGAATAGGGAGTTTATTTCAACTTTCAGACATTTTTATATTAAGTAATTTTTAAAGGTTTTACAAATTTTTATTTTTTTTGAAAGCACTTTTTAATCTACAAAAAAGAATTTTAATTGAATTTTACGAGTAATAATACTATCGGCATCTTCGAAAACACAAAGCACATCGAAAAGCACAGCAATAACTTGCAACTGCCGAAATCTTTGATTAAATCAGCACAAATACAGGACTTCAAATAGTGATGACCTTAATGCTCGATTCAAAACAGGCATTTCGTATAGTACTATTAATATCAGAATTTTCGAAATCATGTGGAAAAGCGTAGCAAATACTGCTGGAAAAAACGTTAAAAAAGAATCGCCCTTACTTGAAATCGGCAGGGCATTAGAAATCCGCACGGAACAAGCCTGTAAAAAATAACAAGTGATTACTGAAATGCGTGATTCGAAATTCTGCTATCGTAATAAGAGCGAATTAAATAATTTTGTAATTTCAAAACTATGTAATAATGCGTAGCAATAAACGCCGAAATAATAATTTAAAAAAAAAAAAAAAATCGGATTTTTGATAAAATCGGCACAACTAAAGCACATCACATAGTGGTTATCGAAATTCACGGTCCGATACTCAATTCGTTATTATATATCGTGCTAAAAATATGGAAATTTTTAAAATTGTGGAGATGTGAGCAATTACTTCCAAAATATGATCAAAAGTTATTTCGATTTGCGATGAAGAAATTAATATTTTTTATTTTACTTTATAGCCGTCGTTGAAGAGTCGACCCAATCTTTTGGGTTTACTAATGTTTAACTCCGTAAGTTTGTAATTTTGAAACTAATCCAGAAGACAAAGACACTCCTGGGATCGAGTATTGAGAGAAATGTGCCTTCGTAGAGGACTTTTTGTAGAAACTAACCCGCGTTTGTGTTGCATGGAGAGGAAAACCTCCCATGGTTAACCTGACGGCAAGGGGACCCAATTCGAAACCGGTTCACCGCATTGGAAGACAAATGCTCTGTCCCCTGAGCCATCACGGCTCACCTGGATATTAATAGCAATAACTACCACAACAACGATCTAAAAGATCACAAAACAACTGTTAAAAAACAACGATCTACTTGGATTTACAATGAAATCTGCACAAATAAAGAGCGTCAAAAGTGTTAACTAAAATTTAAAATTCGCATATCCTAATAATGTATTCGGATTATCTGATAGATGGCCTATATTCGGCCAAAATGATAGGTGGCCAAAATTTTTCTTGGTGTAAATAAAGAAATATTTAAAGCTTTCTTTCAAATATATATATATTTTTATGGTGGGAAGAAGGTGCCAATTCAATTTTTTTAACCATGAATATGACAGATTTTAGCTATCAAGTTCAAAAAATGTAATGTGTTTGGTTGAAAATTTCGCGTAAACTGTAACATTTTGGTTTCTCGGAATCTACATCAAACCATTTTAATTCCTCGAGATCTACGTAAAGACCTATAACCTAACTAAACCTAAAAACCCATACCTTTTGTCTCTAAAGATAAGAGTTGAAAAATGCAAACTTAAACCTTACATATCATATACAACTTTTCCTGTTTATTTACATTCTTAGCTTTAGATTTTTTAATTTGTTTATACTTTTCTTGCATTTTTTTTACTGTGCTACATATTCTTTTTTTCGAAATTTAATTTTTTCCCATTATTGTACGGTTGATTATTTCTCATATCAAGTTATAATTATCATATTATTCAATTAACATTCTAATTAATAATAATTAACATTCATTTCTTTTTAATTAACATATTTTAGAAATTATTTTTTAAAAAAAATATCGACCTAGTTAATTAAAAATTTAAGTTAATAGTAAATACATACCTGCCAACTTTTGCGCATTTGGCGTAAAATTTTATTTCGATATTTAAAGTGGTAGTAAAATGTATGCTTTTTATATATTCCTCGCATTTATAAACTAAATTTATAATCTTTTAGATCACCACTAGTTTAAAAAAAAAAAAAAAAAAATAAGTATAAATATTAATATGGAATACTGTTGTGGTAGTCTGCAGAAGCCCGTGCAAAATAAAACTTATGTTTGTGACTAAAATTGTAATTTATATTCCATTTTACTAACAGTGGGGAAAATCATCCTCAAAAGGATTAAAAGTTGGCAGTTATGTAAATATATTTTAAAAACACAAATCGTGTAAGAAGTGTTTAAATTACCTTTTCTCTACGCCCACGGATTGTCTTAACTCGAGACTATCTTGACCGAGGCTTAAGTTAGTGGTTTAGTGGATCACTTTTTTATTTTCATTTTAACATAGTTAAATTTTATTCTTATTACTCTTTATGGGCAGGAAATTCTTCAACATTGAACTCCCAGTTGAATATTGTATTCAGTTTTCTGGACATGATGTAATATTTTTCCACCAGCCTATTTTTTGTTTCTTCTCCACGATTTTACTTCTGAAAAGGGAGTTAGTTGACTTACAAGCTTCTTTCAAGTTTTCAAGTATTGCGTAAAGATTATTAAGTATTTTTGTGTTTATTAATATAAGGTTTTGACCTTGCTTTTTTTATGTGTGTGAATGTTGGACAAAAAAGTTTCGTTGCCTATTAAAAATAATTTTCGCAATTTAAAAAACTCCTGTAAGATTTAAAAAACGAACGTTCAGAAATATAATGTTACCGCTGTTATAAATACACTGATATTACATTTCTTTTATTGCTTGAGTGACTTTAGTTAGAGTTATACGTTTTTCTCAGCTCTTATTTCCGCGAATATTGTTTTTTTCTTTTTTTTTCTCGATAATCCCTGAATTTTTCGATTTACGCAGTCTCCGACATTTCATGTTTTTGAAAATTTCTTTTTCACTGGTAGTGAACCAAACCATAAGTTATAAAAACAGATAAAACTTTTATCTGAGTTTTTGACGCAGAATTTTTATTAAAATCACTTTTTTTTTTTATTATTTTGTAGTAATTTCGGTCAAAATAAGTGAAAAATATTACATTAAGCATTTTAATAGTTTATTTACAGGATGACAGTAATAGCAAGTGTTATTTACAAACAATTCAGTTCTAGTCTTTCAAATTAGCAAATCCTATTGCTTAAATGTTTGAAAATAGTTATTTCTAATGTTTCAAACTACTTTTGAAATGGTTTCTCCCAAGTTTTAATTTGTAAAAAGCTATTTTGTCTTTTATCAAAGCGCCGGGGAAGGACAACATCTCAGGCTTGGGTCAGTTGGCTTTTTTCTTTGTAATTTCTTGGTCGATGAAATGTGGAGAATGGTGATATGAATTATTAATATCTCCTACCCGTTTTTGTCCCGTCTTTTTCGATAACTTTATTGATTGGTTGGCATTATATAGGCGACCTTTTTATGCATTTAACTGAAATCTAGTCACGAATCTTTTATGATCTCGTTGATCGATATTCTGCCCTATTTTCTTGAGATTGACCGGTTTGTAATTTAGAAAGAATCGGTTGTATTAATTTTCAATTTAACGATTTATTTGTTACAAAAATAACAATGTTTGATGTTTTAAGAAAATATTTTCATTTTTCTTAAATGTAATTCAATTCTATTGAGTTCGTTTTTGACTCATTAAGTTTATGTTGTATTTAGAACTACACTTTTTAAAATTTTTGTTAGTATAGTTTGTGTTTGGGGAGGGCATGCAGAGCTCATTCTAGGCAGAAAAAAGGGCATTATTATTCTAAAATGGCAATAATTTCTATGGGCTATACACGTTCTATTAAAAAACATTCTTAATTAGTAAAAGAATAACTAAAAGTAGCAAAGCAATCATATTAATTACTAATTTTTATTAATAAATTAACATATATATTGAGTTAATGGGCTAATTAGCTTAGTAATTTATTTAAAATGCATGCATATATTAATAAAATAATAAATGTTATGTTTTTAAGTTTCTGCAATTATGATTTAATAATTAAAATGATTAACAATTATGATTTAATGATAGTGGAAGTAACTGCAAACTTTCAAAGACAAGTGCAACAAGGGGGTGTGATGGCTTCCTTTCCCATATAAATCTATGTATTGACAGCAATGACAAACTAAGTAAAAAGAGTTGAAAATAACAAAAGTTTAAGAAATCCATAGTAGAGTTTGGGTAAAAAACAAAGAAGGGTTGAGGAAAGAAAGGGCAAAAAGGGCATGGAGTCTATTATATCAGGGCACTAATTTACTTCAGGGGCAACAGGGTGGATTCTTTTGACTAAAAGGGCAACAGGGTGCTGCACCCTGTTTACCCTGCCTAGAATGAGCTCTGGGCATAAGGGAAATTTCAAAGAACCCTTATATGTGTACTGTAATATTTTTTTATTTTATTACTATTATCTCACTTTCGTGTTTGTAATGTTGGAATCTTGCAATCAAAATTTCGACCACTCTCCGACTAGCTAGAATACTTAAATTTTTTCTCTGTGTACCTGATGTTAATACTACCGCAGGGCTCGAAAAAACTCGGAAATTTTGACCGTCCCTGAGGACGGCTTGTCCAACAATGTACCCGTCCTCCTTTGAAACTAACCCCGTCACTTCTAAATAAATAAAAATATAATTTTCTCTTATTTATTACAAAAATTTATCATATAAATTGCACAATGAATTAGTAGTTACTAGGCTTACAAATACTAAGATTACATTATACAGTAATAAAAGAAATACTAGGTTACTAATAGTAACCTAGTATTTATTTTATGAAATAATTTATTTCTTATATGAAATAATTTAAATGACAAAGGTCAAGTTATCTGGAATGTCAATTTATCCGAGGGTACTGCGTTTTTTAAATTAATCAAATATGAAGTTTGCCAGTTCCACAATCAATCCAATGATTTACAGAGGTTTCTGCTCAGAAATCTGAAAGGGGTTTTCCATTTAGGTAGATGTTCATAATTGCGTTTAACGCTTCTTGTTAAGACCAGTACGTAATGTGTTTTTTTGTAAGTTCATTACTGAAAAGCTCCTTTCAACCGCTGCAGTACTCCCAGACAGAGAAAACATCAATTCCACAAAGCGCAGTATGTTGCTGTATTTCTGGATTAGAGAGTCATTATAGAAGTGAGGCGATAGACTCTTGTAAGATAACAAAAATTGAATATGTATCACGAACTTTAACGGGAAAATGGCCGTCCGCGCGGACGTCGGATTCGAGAAATTCGTTGTCCGCGGGGAATTTTTGACCGCCGAGGACGGGTGGTTTTTCGAGCCCTGTACTACCGTGTCGTATTACCAACTTACATTTTCTACGATAGGTTTTTGAGAAAAAATTTTAACATCTAGATTTTTTTTCCTAGCTAATAATACAATGCTTAAATAGAATCGCAGAAAGCTGATAATTTTTTTTTTTTTTTTTTGGCAATATGTAACTTATTGAACTAAAATGAATTTTTTATTGCTTAATTTTGAATTTTTTGTCGCTTTCACTAACTCTCCTATTGCACTGTCGAATGATCACTTTTAACAAAAACTATATATGTATATATATTTTACGGTAAATCATTTTATGAAGGATATGTGTTAAGATATCAAACTGGTTTCGGCTCGTTTTTTTTTTTTTTTTTTTTTTTTTTTTTTTTTTTTTTTTTTTAAAGAACTTAATTAAAATTTTAATTTATTTTATCAGGGGTCCTTAAATTATGAATTTTAAGTAAATTTTGAAAACTTATAAAGTGTTTTTTTTAAAAATAGGGCAAATATGAGCTTAAAAACTAATAATTATTCATGTTCCTAACAGCTCTGCAACAAATTATAATGCATCATTTTCAAAATAGGTAATTGCATTATTGATCTAGGGAAGAAAAAAAAAACTGTTTTGAACTAAAACTTTAAAAAACAAAAAAAAATAGAACTAAATATATTGAATTTAATATTGAATTTTTAGAGAAAAATTCAAAACATTGTTGAAGCTTAATATTAAAAATTACAAATTCATTTAGACCTTAGATTTTAGTTTTAAACATCGATAACATAATGCAAAATCTACAAACAAAATTTCAAAGAATTTTATTGGAAATTTTTGTGTGTGTGTGTGTGTGTGTTAGCATAAAGAAATTTTCTCAAAATCAAAGATCTTCAGGAAATACAATTAAAATCTTAGAAAAAAAAAAAATATGAAGTGTAAGAAAATACCAAAAAAAAAAAAAAAAAAAATTTTATAATTCGAAAAATATGAATTTTTCTTGTTTTAAGAATGTAATTTATTCTAATAATGGTTAAATACCTTGCATCTAAATTCCCAATTCTGAAACTGGAGACAAAAAAAGAAAAAATAATTATTTCTACCATTTTCTAAGATTTTATTTGATTCTTTTTCTCATGTTAGAAAAAGCTTCCTTTATTCCTGAATAAGTTTAACGGAGGAAAGGAGGGACGGGGAGTTCGAAAATACGTTTTATTGTGAATTAAATTGCTATTATTAGTTTGTTTTATTAATGGTGTTATCTTACACACACAAAGTATTACATTCAAACGTAACTAGTCAGAGCACCTTTGCCGTCTTAACATTCCTGTATTGATTTTAGAACCCCTTCTGTTGCCATAGCAACCAGATCTAGCTCTTTCTGAGCCGAGGTCATTGCGCTTTCAGTTTAGGGGGGCTAGAGGGTTTTCGAGATTTGTAATTTTTTAAGTTAGTGAAACAATTTAATCTAAGTAATTCATTGTAATTATGCCCAACTGAGACTCAAATTTTTTGCATTTTGAAAATGTACATAAAAATTCTGTACCTTATTAGGACTATTCATTTAAGCATAGGGTTCACATCAGCAATGGCCAGGTATTCATTTAGTGGTCCAAAAACTTATTGTGGTAGATAAACTAAAAAAAAAATCGAACATTACAATTACATAATTCCTGTTATGGTACACATCAAAAATTCTTGCCATCTATAACACCATAAAACTAGATTAGTTTCATTACCCTATAATGATTTAACATTAGTGTTAAAATTAAATGAAAAAAGCTACAATATTAATAAATAGATTCAACACAGAGATTGTAATGCTGATTCTAAATAATAGAGAAAGTAATGAAGAAAATAGAGAAAGTAAATAACATAACGTATAAAAAAAAAATTTCTAAAAGAGCAAAAATTATTATTTTATTGGCGAACAAATATACTATCAGTACTTGAGTGCAAAGTTCGGTACAACGTGTAAATGTGAAAATTCAACATTTAAAATATTTAAAAAAAAAAATTGTACCAAACCCTTTCAGTTATATTATTTGAATACCACGCTTAGAACGATAAGATTAGCACAATTTTTTTTAATGCATGAAATTCAATGCAAAAAAAAAAAAAACTTTTTCGTTACTATTTTTAATAATCAAACATATTTCATGGCGACAAATTTGTCGCCTTACATGTTTTTAGCATGATATTTAGAACATTTAGCGACAATTGTCGCCATCTATTTATACGCGAATGAGGATAGTTTTTTTTCTTTTTTTCTTTTTCTTAATTAATTTTAGCTGCGCGTTTGTCTGATCGGTGTTGTAGGGCAGTAATTAATGCAAAATGTAAACATCTGATTCTATAAAAGAGATATTTTTCTTCTATTTCATATTTATTTGAGATAATTATGATAAAACTCTGTATTTCACTCGGGGAACACTATACTGAATGCGGTGTAAAAATTGTGCATTTAAAAAAAAAAAAAAAAAATGTGCATCATATTTGTACATATTTATTACTAATCGAGGCAATATAGCATTATCATTATGATTTATATATTTTATCAAAAATTATTATTAACGCTTTTCTCTTTTGTCCTTATTTTTTGTGTTATCTAGCAAATTCTATAATGAGATAAACGTATAGTGTGTTAAAAAAGGGTGTACCTGTAATAACTTCTTATCTAATGATCAGATTTTTCACTCATTAAAGGCCGATATTTATAGTTCAAAGTTCTAGCTTCAAATATCCTTAATAATGGGATCTAAATATTAATTTTTGAAATTATTCTCAAAAACACATTTTCTCTGAATAAACCTTATCTCCTCCTACAGATTTGGATCTGTAACCCTCAAATTAAAAGGGAGGGTCGGAATATAAAGGTCATGGGGCGGTAGCCATAATCTGGAAATAAAATAGATCTGGAGAGCGATCTAAATCTTTTCCTTCCCCTTGTTTTAAATTTTTTTTTTTTTTTTTTTTTTTTTTCATTTCGCAGTTGAACTGTTTAAGCGAATCAAACATTTAATTGCATATAATTATAAAACTGGTTTAATTTCAGAAAAATCAGTGACAAAATAAATTTGTATCAATATTTAATCTAATAATAATAGAGCGAGAGCGACCAGGAGCTGTGTTTTTCCTGGCTTGAGCTCTAAAATTTCGTTGGGATGGCATTGCCTGTTAGCCTAGTTGCTGTAGAATTCGGCATGAAAATACATTTATACTAGTTTAATATCAGATATGAAGGGTGATTTATTAGATTTTGTTCTTTTCTTAAGGGTTAACAAATACCTCACCTGTGATTTAAAATAAATTAGTATTTTCTGTGATGAATTGATGGTTGAGTTCATTTTTAAAACATATTATAAAATTACCGGAGCGGCATCGTAGCTAGAGCTTTAGTTTATAGTGCAGGAAAAAACTAAATAGAATCGCATACTTTAAATTTTTTTAAACATTATTATATTTAATAATAAAAAATATTAAATGAATATTAAAAATCATTTTTTACATAAGATATCTCTGTATAAACTGGTTATTCAATAGTATACAAAAAGCGTCTGATTCGCTTAAATAATTATAGTAAAATACGTTATATTAGTATCAATGGTCCGAACATTTCTATAGCTGACATGACTTAAGTATTGAAACCATATTTCCCAAATTGTGGCTATCTTCACTGTACATTTTGAGATTTGAGAATTCAAATCCGATATAAAAATGTTATTTTTATTCATAAAACTTTTTTTCTTGTATTTTTGCGTAACCAGTATTCTACATATTTCCTCAGTATTCCACGGCTAATTCCTAGATGGCTTCCAGTATTTAATTGAAATTTAACCTAAAAATAAAAAACGTGTTACGTTGCTTTGATATTCTGAAATTCATAGCATGTCCTTTTTGGCACGTAGAAATTGTCCATTTTTGTAGACCCCTAGTTGTAATTTAAAATTTAAGAAAAAAAAAAGAAAAAAAAACTGAGTAGCATATTGTGTTTAATACAATACCCCCAGGTTTCAATTTTTAAAAAAAATTTTAACTAATAAAAGTTGCTTAAAATTGGAGAAAGTACAAATTGACTCAAAGTTTTATTTTCACAAATTTTTTTTTAAAAGGGCTCGTTTTAACTGAGTTATATGCTTTTAAAGTCAGCAAATAGAAAATTCCTAAATGATGAAAGTGTCTCTAATTACGTTTTTAATCGTTTAATAAATTTTAATACTGTTTAATTAATATTACATGTATTGTCTGACAAAAACTTCTTTTCCTTTTGAAAGATAATAAAGGCCTAAATTATCACAAAATGGAAAAAATTAAGTTATGATATGCTCATATTTCACTATTTCATTAATTTCAAAACTACGCTCTCATTGCCTTCATTTATTATCATTAATAAATTAACATTACAAAGTAATGTTCATTTAAACTTTATTTTCTTCTTACTATGCTATGTTTTAGTGCATTCTAAGGAATCTGCAACTTTTTTTCTTATTGATTTTCTTCCGTCAAAATGGGGTTTATAAACTAAGACGCGTCGTTGCCTCGCCAGACAAATGATTTTTACAGTACTTAAGTAGTCGAATAATTAACGTTCCAGACGGAGATGCTAGTTGATTGCCAACATATTTAAAGTTCTGCACATTGTTTACAGAAACAATTGTTTTTTTTTTTCCCTTGTGTATTTATTTAGTAGTTCAATTATTTGCACGGACGATTTATTAACCAAATACATTTTGACTAAATGTAATACGAGTACCACTCTTTTATGTTCTATTACTTTGATATATGGCATTTACTCTTTCCGCAAGTGTTCTAGTTTTTTTGTAACTACTTTTTCTCTAATTATTTTAATAATAATGGTCGTCTGGTGCTTCGGTTGATAATTCGGTATACTTCCATGGCTTCATTGTCAAACTGCTTCCTGTGTTCAAGCAACAAATGAATACGAAATAAAATTTTTATATTATAAAGCAAAGTTAGACAAAAAAAAAAAAAAAAAAGAATATAATGATGAAAAATTATAAAAGAGAGAAAATGGTGATCGTATTATTGAAACGATCACTTGGTTACCCATCGTGTAAGGGTCGTTTCTCCGAATCTCTCTGATCTTATGAGCGTGCTGATGATATATCACCATACCATTGACCAAGCCGTAGACTAGATTGGCAGTCTTTATCGCTTCAGTATGTGCCATGATAATCGCCAAGTGAGGGAAGGTATATGGAAAGAATGGCTCTTTCTTAAAATATAACTAGTATATTCGTTTGTACTGTTTGTCTAAGATAGGTACTCTGACCGCCACTAAGTCTGCGGCAGTCTGGTGCTATGGAAACAAGAACAGGCCATTTTAGGGAGGGTGGCTTCGATGAAGAGGTCTCCTTTTCTTTCGCCGAAACCAGTCCTAAAGAGGGACCCCGCAATTCATTTGTTGATAATTTCAATGGTTGAAATAATTTTTCTCCATTTGTGAATCCAAATGACTTAGCAAGGTAATAAAACATAATGAAAAGTAATCAACACTGCTGGCATAATAAATTTGAACATAAATTGCAGTTTCCAATGGCGTTGAAGAGGCTTGACTGGGACAAACAGTGCTTCTGTCAAATCCCGAATTAGCACACTTTATAAAACATTATATTCTGTATTTTTTTTATTTATTTATCCTTTTCCGACATTTTATTTTGCCATAAAATAAAATGTCTCTACTAAGATATCGAGCGACAAGAATCGAACGACGATCGACAATAATACATTTTGACTTAAATGAAGACACATAATAATGTTAAATGCGTTACTTGGAACCTACAAGCGACTTTTCTTCAAGTTCATATCATCGATATCAGTCACTATAAGAGCGTTCTACTTCTTGTTTCATTTTTCAGTTTCGATTTATGGAGGATGCGCAGCCAATCCTTATGAAAGAGGAAAGGTATGATTTTTCAATAATAATATTCGCGAGATTTTTGACTACATAATATCATGCCAAAGATAACCCCTTTAGTTCTTTTCGTTGTGAGGATACGTGCCCCATTCAAAGTGTTGGGGTGGTATGTTCCGTGAAACGACCCCCAGAACCGTTACCCATTGGTTATTTTTTCCCCCTGCATATACGCCACAGCAAGTCACTTCATGTCATGGATTTCAAAAACTGCATCAATTAATGTTTGTCTTGTCGTCCAATAGACTAGATTGGTCTGAAATTTCTGTCAATATACGCAGGGTTCGTAGTTGTCCTGATATTACTGATTTTCCTGATAAGAAATATTGTCATTATTTGTTCTGATTTTGAGCATTTCATTCGATATTCCTAATTTTTGTGTGACTACAGAACATCGCGTTTCCTAAGAAAACAAATGCGAGTTTTAAAATAATTTTTTTTAAGATTGAAAAACTTGGGTCTTTTGTTTTGTTTTAGTTAATAATACTTTATTTATTTTAATTAATAATACTAAACTAAATTTTTATTTTATTTTAATTAATACTACTAGTAAAAATCGCAAAATTCGATCTTTCAAACTTGGGGACCGTCTACCGTGGTTCTGACAAGCAGCCTTCAAAAACAGAAAAAATAAAAACACAGGATTCATTATTTCGGACTTATGGGGAATTCAGTCATTTTACGAAAAAGATATCTCATTTATGTAAAATTTCTATGTTGATAAATTCAAGGGTCATACGAAATTGGGCAAAATTTATTGACCTAAAAAACGGCGTTTAAAACCTATTATTCGTCACCCAAGTCGCAACTGTTCAAAATGCTACTTTTGGCCTGTAGCAAAATTTCCTAAATTATCCGGATATCATACGCTTATTCATTTTATAAAATATTCATAAAATCTTTCTTCATTTTCAACTATTCAAATGAATAGTGCTTCATTAAATTGTACTGGAAATTGTTAAAACTTTCTGTTCTAAACAAAGCAATTCTGTGTTGCGATTAAATTTGCCTTTATTGTACTAAGTTGAGCAATAGTTTGGCTTATGACTACAGTTCCGAAAAATTTCCTGATCTTGTTGAAAAGTATCCTGATTTTTTTTTTTTTTTCGTTTGCACTTTACAAAACGTGTATAAATTTCTTTAGAGTATATTTTCTATATTAAAATCGCCGTCAAGACAGTAATTAGGAATAAGTTAATCATAAAATGAACATAATACTTTAAATTAATTGTAGTTAATTAAAAAATGCACATTTATAAAAAATAAAAAACTCAGTCTGGAAAACTATCAAATCCAATAAGTTCTAATACTATCGTCTGCTTTTTTTTTATTTTTTTTTTTTTATAAATTTGATCTTATGGTGCTTTTTCATTTAATGCTTATGTTAGTCTGATTCGAATTTTACTCATACAGCTCTTCATTTGTGATGGTGTTGAGCAAGTCGAAAAGTGTGCGGACATGAAAAACCTAGAATCCCAATTTGTAATTAACATTTCGTATTCTTGTTTATTTTCTTTGGCGAAGGAACGAAAAATTAAATATATATATTTTAAAAACAAGTTTGTGGATAAAGTTACCGATTTGAATTTTATCCCAATAGAATTGGGAACTTAATCCTAGAAATCAATTTGTAATAAATACAATAAATTTTTTTGGTTGTATTAATTTTATAATTTTTAATTTTGATGCATTAATTGTCCATAAACAAAAATAAGTGTTCCAATCATAGGGATCGCTGATCGGCCGCCCCCTGAGTAATAAATACCAACCTCTTGACTTTCTAAGCGTGAGTGGGCTTGTTTAAAAGTATAAAATATAAAAAGAAACGCAAAATTGTTTTAAAAACATAGCAATGGATGCAATATCGTGCGAGAAAAAGCGCCTCTGTGTAAATTTAGAAACATCACTTGTGCACCATTTCTTGCCAAGTTTCTCGACATCGTTCGTAGGAGACACTCTTCGCGATCTCGGTCGATCACTACAAAGTGTCATCGGGTGATTTGTAGGCGTACGCATTTTATGAGTCTTTGTGATTTTTTTTTTTGTACATCTTGAAAGAGTTGGTAAACGAAGATTATTGCGATTGACAATGGAGTAGATATGCCAGTATATCGTAGGCTTAGTGGCAGTGGATGTCGATCCAGAAGGTCAGGGTTTGTTCCCGTATCGAAATTCTTTCGTTCGAATCCAGGATTAAAGGGTTTCTGTTTTTAGTAAGTAAGGATGTTTTGGTTATTTGGCATGTTTAACTCATGGCCCCCCTTTGTTAAATTTAAAATTTTGAGTTTTCGTGTTTTTTTTTTCCCATTTTAGTTTGAATTGTTTTTTAACCCACAGATTTTAAATGCCAATTAATGATTTCTGATTTTTCGTAAATCAATTTAAGTTTTTAATGTTTTATTCAACTCCTTTTTTCTTACGTTTATTACTAAATTTTGGGCTGTATTTTGAAACATTTGTATCGCCATTCATTTAGTTCAAAGAATAGAACACTCAGTAAAACTTGGCTAGTAGATGACACTTGAAAGTTGTCCGCCCGTGTAAGTTGTCTTCGATTGTCCATAACCGAATTTATTCCATATAATTTAGGGGGGGGGACTTTAGTAATCTGACCACCTGTCTATCTTGTATGTATGTTGAACTCTTAAATAAATAAAATTTGCCAACTAGCGCTCTTGAACGATGTTGTAACTCATAAGTGGATCAAAAAAATATTTTTCAGAATTTTTTTTGTGTCATTAATTTTATGTGTTCACTGAATTGGTGAAATAATATAAATGGGTTGATTATATGAAAATATTAAGGGATTTTGTTTTGTAACTGTATTTATTGTAACATATATTTTGCAAGTATAGCAAAATAAATTAAAATGGCGAATATAATGAGGTGAATAGCAAAGATTTTGGTGTGCTGATATTACTTTAAAAAAATAATTGGAATGCTAAAATACCAAATATGTATGCTTGAATTTTTAAACAAATCAATTTATTGTTAAGCTTATGTAACAAATATTGTAGTTTGTTCCAGTTATTAATCTTATTTTAATGCTAAATAAAATTTTTAAATCATGTTAATTAATAATGAATGAAAAATTATGAAACTTTTTAAATCGTGTTAATTAAAATTTCATTTATTTATCTGTAATTTGATTGGTAATATAGATACAAAAGAAAAGATTTTGAAAGGAAAAAAAAAAAAAAAAAAAACAATCTTTATTAGTTGATCACAAAATGCAATGCACTGTAGGTGGTCGCCTTAGACAGTACTTTAAAAAAAAAATCAATTTAGATTTATGAAATGCTTTTATTTATAGAAGAAAAATTTTTGAGAAACTGGATATTTCCTTCAAATATCACAGATTTTGTAATCTGACCACCTTTCTATCTTGTATGCATGTTGACCTCTTAAATAAAATTTACCTACTAGCGCTATTAACGATGTTATAAACTCATAAGTTGACCACAAAAAAAATTATATTTTTCAAGAATTTTTTTGTGTCATTAATTTTAATTATGTATTATAAATTCCACTGAATTGGTGAAATAGTATATATACCATTTTATGGGTTGATCATATGATGAAAATATTAAGGGATTTTGTTTGTTTTGTACGTCTTTAGTAACATTAGTTTTGCAAATATAGCAAAATAAATCAAAATGTTAAATGTAATGAGGGTAATTGCTAAGGTTTTCGAGTGTTGATATTTAGGGATATTACTTAAAATAAATAATTGGAATGAGATTACGAATTATATAACTTTAACTTTCAGTTGTAAAATTTTAGTATTTATGAGTTATGTGTTAGTTGAAACTTGGCGTAATTTCAATTATTTCATCGGAAGAGATTTTCAGCCAGTTGTGACTCTTAGTTTGAATTTTGTTGGTACCAGAATTTGCTTTTGTGCCAAACTCAACATGTGAACTCTATTTAGAATGCGTCTTTCCGCTGCTTGACATTTCAAAATATCCAAAATTCTAAAATATAGTTTTTTTTTTTTTTTTCCTTTAAAAAAAATTTATAAACTCTTATGCATTAGTATTACATTTAAACACACAAATTAAATGTATGCAGCTGGCAGGGGAATTTAAATTCTTTCCATTTTTGAAATCGCAGTACATACTGAATTTACACACTATTTTTTTTTTTTTTAGTTTTTAAATATTCTAAGTTACTTTTTAAGAAAAAATAAAAATAATTCGATTCGACATAACTTTAGAAAAATATTAAACTAATTAATAAGAATTAAATCTTTATAATTTATTAAAATTATGCAGTGTATAAAAATGCTTCGAAACGAGTCTAAAATTAACTTTTAATTTTTTCTCCCTCTGAAAACTTAAGTATATTTCATTGTTTTCTTTTTGATACATAAACTTTGTTCTTAGTTCCTACTCTCTTTTTGTGAATCTCCTTTTAATTTCTAACCTTGGGTCAATGAACTTTATTATAATATTAGTTCAAGAAACTTGCAAAATGTGATTGAGAATTAAATTTTAAAAGTACTAGTTTAAAAAAAGGGAAAGAAAGAAATTGATTAGTTCTAAAAAATGTGAAAATTAAATGCTTCAAATATTGTAGATAACATGCAACTTTAATGTGTACTTTTTAATAATTCAATATAAATAAAATTGTAACATTTCAATAAAAGCATTTTCTTATATTTTGTATTCTGTCGACAAAACGATTTAATAAAATTTACTTTTAGTACTATTAAAAGTTTGTTTTATGAGTGTTAAAATGTTTACTATACTCATTTTAGGAGAATTTCGGATCCCCTAACGGACCCTTCGCTAAACATGTATTTCATCGTGAAAATTTAACCTTCACAAATATGTTTTTTTTTTTTTTTTTTTTTTTTTTTTTTTTTTTTTTTTTTTTTTTTAAATCTGAGTCAATGATGCCCATTTATGATTTCAATTCTAAAACTGCTTGGAAGACATGGTTTTTGTGTCCCTTCCATGACCTTATTTTTACATATCCACAAAATTTTAAGTTGATTTTTCTCAAAGGCATTCCTGTCACAAAAAGTCTGGGCATTTTAGCTATGCTAGTCTGGTTTTCTTGGATCCAAAATTACTCAAATCGTATATAATCGTGAAGTAATGTTACAACCTCTTAAGTGGCGGTCAGAGTACCTATCTTAGACAAACAGTATATTTATAATCGTGAAGTAATGTTACAACCTCTTGATTAAGACTGTATTTGTTTAGAAGAAGTGGAAGTTCGAATTCCTTCAAAATATTAACTCTAAATTTTTCGAGATTATATTTGATAATAAAGTTCTAACAAACACCCTATAGTATTTTAATAAATTGAAGAGAGTCCTGTTAATAAATATTGCTTTTCTTCCTATTTCATACATTTATTCTTCGCAGGTGATATTGTGAGAACGCAGCTGTTTTCATTACACTACGACCTTTACTTTTAGACATCTGCTTCTCTATTGATTGAAAGCTTTATTTTGTCCTTTGAATATTTTTCTCATCGTTGGTTTATGCCCAATACAGTTTAATATGATTAACACTTAGAAATAAGTAAAGGCAGTTTGTGATAGTTAAGTCAAAAGAGCTTTTTTAATCTTTCTGTTTATTTAAATATATGCTAATTTTTAGGAAACAGTAAATATTATAAATGGTTACATTAAATTTATCGATGCTTTCAGTTTCTCTCTTTTGATATAAATTTAATTAATATAATTTTTATTTAGATAAATAATGCTTATTTAAATGTATGTGAAATGCATTATTAGACTATTCAAACATTAGAGAGATTTAGCACTTTAAATAAGCGACGTACGTACGTTTTTCGCTGCTCAGTTACTACAGAATTACCTTGGTTCTCTATAGATCTTGTGCAGAATTTACGTACGTGAACCTATGCGATACTACGTAATGTTAATTAAATCTTTCTAGACTAAGGTAAAAAACGTAAATTAAGCATATATTTTTTTCTATTGTGCTTCAACATTGAGAAATATTCTTATTTTGATTGCCGAAAATGTAGTACTGTTTGTCTAAGATAGGTACTCTGCCAGACATTCGTCTGGAGCTGTGGCGGTGACTATGGTAACGAGGTATGATTATTTCAAGTAGGGGTGCGGGGTTCCTCTTTAGGACTGGTTTCAGCGAGAGAAAAGGAGACCCCTTCATCGAAGTTACCCTCCCTAAAATGCCCTATTCTTGTTTCCATAGCACCAGACTTCCACAGACTTAGTGGCGGTCAGAGTACCTATCTTAGACAAACAGTATATTTATTTCTTTACTTTAATTTGTGCTTTATTCTCGTTCTGGTTTGTCTTTTAGTCTACATTCCACAAAGTATATCCTTCATCTCATTTTGGATGAATCTATTTTAATTTGTTATATAACTTAAGGCTTTTATGATTACCAGTTTATTCAAGGTTTTTATGAGTTTGAAAAATCAACTCATAATATCCTGAATCCAAAATTATCGTAGAATTAGGTCCTTTCTGCCAGGATCCTGTTTGTTGAGTCAAGAATTTTTAGGTTTATAACAGAATGCACAAGAGTGAACATAGCTTAGCAGCATAATATAACATTGCAGCGTTGCCTCTCTCCTTGACTCCACGCTAACATTTACTCTTATCCAAATTTATGTAAGCAAAGTCCTTTATTTTCATTTCTTATTTTCATTGTCTGAACTTATCGTCAGGTGTCCGCACAAGTCGTATGGTTGGGGGTATACTTTCCCATCAACATTTAAAAATTAATGAAGTTGATAGGAAATATACTTCCTACGCTCTATAAAGGGTTAAAACAAGAATTTTTTACTACTAAGAAAAGTTTTCTCTATGACTGTACAATTTGGCATCTATGCATCAAAAATGTAATATAGGAGAACTCAGGAAATATTATTTTTCAGAATTAACTTTTTCTTATTGTAGTATTTTCAGTTACTCGTTTAAAGATATTAAGTTCATCGAATTTTAATTTTAAAATGTTTACTTTCTTGCTTAATTAATGCAGTGTTTATATTATTGCTAGGTAATGTTATATCTTATTTTCTTCGATTTGAAAATTTTCTAACAAAGTTAAGATTTTGTGCAAAATGTGATGCATCATGATGAACAAAATGCAATTCCTTTCACTTAAATAGTTAGGAATCGATTTTTGGTTTAGTAGATTAATTTTAATGTTTTGAGTAACCCATAAATTAATACAATTATTTCCTTAACTCTCTGATAATACAAACTTCCAAATTTTTGTTTAAAGAAAAAACCTTTTAATTGAAGAATAACTTAAGTAATTTTTGAGTTTTTCATATTTTCATTCTGAATTGAAGCTTTTATATGGTTATTCCAATACCGATTTTTTAAATTTTTTTAACGTTTTTGTAGAATAATGTTCTAATCAAGCAACTATCTGAATTATTATGATGAAAGAAATTGTGCATTTATTAAACGTTTTATTCCTTCCAATTACAGAATATTTTTACGTCTATTTTGCACGGCCAACTTATATTCTTTGATATGATTTATCTTGATCTATCATCGTAAGTTATAACGATCGATTGCTTCCCTAAATGTAAAATAAATTCAATTTTTTTCGATCCAATGAAGTGCTTTTGAAAAGTATTAATTTTTTTCTTCGATTGCCTAGCAACCTAACCGACATAAGTGAATTACTTTTAGTAGATTGAGTATAATTCTTTTAATTTATAACTTAATTGAATTTTATTATTTTCATGTTATTTCGATTTCTGGTTTTGAGATTAATATTTGCCGTGAAAAATCGTTGCCATTTCGTGATAGCTATAGTACAACTCTGACTTGTTTTATCTTCTAATTATCATAATAGTACTGCATTTATGCTAGAATGAAAAGTAGTTCAGAAAAGTCGAGAAGAGTAATTTTCAGGCGACAACGTAAAAAATTTTTCAATCCTATTTCTTCTGGTGAATTTCATCACGCTTATCCTCTGTTTGAAAAGTAAGAATCGTAATCATTATGATTTGTATCCTCAAATAAATTAGAAAGTGTATTTTTTGGTAAAGTGTACTAAGGATTCGTCGATTTATGTATATTGGTAGTTAATCATGGTGCGGAGCGTTTTTAAAAATTGCTTAAAGGCTTGTTTTCAATTTTCGTTTTTTAAAAGCCCTTAAAGGTGCCTTTTTATTGGGTATTTTTAAGAAGTACTTAATTCCCTTTTCGAAAATGAGAATTTTTTTTTTCTTTATCGTGTCGATTTTCTCCACGTTTTATGCTAACGCGTGGTTTTCACATTGTTCTATTCAACGTTTTCGCAGTGCATTTCGGCGTACCGTCGGCCTGTAGTGTATGAAAGCGCCAATCATTTTACATGTTTTATGAAATACTTGCGGGTCCGCATGTGCGTATACTGAGCTGGGTTCGCGGATATTCTTGCACTCTTGTGTGTAACTCTGCTGCATTTTGCAATATATTCTCAATTTCAGGCTTTATTTTCCACCCTCTGAAATCACACCTAAAAATCTCTCGATCTTTTTATGGTGTCTTATATAATCAAGAAACGAGTTCTTTGTCAGAAACTAGTTATTTTATCATGATCATGTAAATGAAAATTATTGTGCATTTTGTTAATGTATACAATGCTTAAAAATATTTTTTCAGTGCTTAAAAAGTACTTAAAAGGTGCTTATTTTTTGTTGAAAGATTTGGCTACGTACCGTGTTAATTGTTTAACACTAAACATACCAACTCTTTACAATACAGAATATAATCGGTCTTTTAACCGTTTTTGGTATGCTTTGTGTTAATAGACAAAATTTACGTCGTCTAATTCTAGTTCTTTATTGCGATAGTGAATCACCTTTTCGCGATTGAGTATATAATTTTCTTAATTTATAACTTATTTGACTTTTATTTTTTTCATGCTATTTCAATGTCTTGTTTTGAGGTTGTTTGCCGGGAGTAATTGCAACCATTTCGTAATAACGACTTTCGTTTGATTCGTTTTAATTTTCTAATCGATCAAGTTCTGCATTTATGCTAGAATGAAAAGTTGTCTTGATAAATCTGAGTGCTTTTCTGGCGAAAACTTAAAAGAATTTTCAATCCTATTCCTTCGGATGAATTTCATCAGGCTCTTCCGTTTGAGAAGTAAGAATCATAGTAATCATTTGTTTGAAATGGGTCGAATCTTCAAACGAAATAAGGAAGTGAATTTTCTAGTAAAGTGTGCGTAAGATTCTTGTATAAAGGCAATTAATATAATAAGCACAATATACGTGGCTGGATTAATTTTTTTCCTAATTTGCTACGGCAATATAAGTTAATGACTTTTTCTTTTATATTGAATATAATTTTCTCAATTTTTAGCTTACAATTGAATTTTGTTATTTTCGCGCAACTTCGATTTATGTCAATGGAATAATTAGTAAATGAACATTTTAGTGAAGCAAGCTTGCAAGAAACAATTTAAAATTTTGATAAATTTGAAAAAAAGAAATTAAAATTTAGCAATATTAGAAGATGTTTCGTGTCGCGATAACATTTCGATTTCTCAAAAGTTGGTACTGTAGTTATCTATGCTTAATAAAGACATAAATCATAGCTTTATAATTTTTTTTTATTCTCCCCCCCTCCCGACTGTATTACGCTTGATTTTTAGATCTTGTTCAGAATAAAATACGTTTATTTAAATTAAATAAATAAAAATAGACTAATTTTTGTATATAGATTCTCTTTTCTGTGATAGCATCTTTTTAGTTACATTAAAGATAAATTTTTGTCATTGGAAATTTCTACTTTGAAACATTCAGTATTATATCTAGATTAAGAAATACTACCGAATTAAAAAAAATTTAATAGCATAAAACTTATAAGACTTGTTAAGTATTAACTTATTAATTTATTTTCTTTATTTTGGCTGTCTTTGATAACCTGATTTCAAATACAAAAAATCAGTTTTCTTCCATTGCTTTTACTTCAGAGGTTTTTGAAAACTCAGCAACTTATTGAAAGGCTACTCTAACTCAACAATTAGAACTGCTTAGATGGAAAAAATAGACTGGTTTTCTACATATCTGAAATTTTCATTTTTGTTTCTTTTAGTTTTGTTGATTATATGTATGTGTTAATAATATCAAAGATTATAATACTTTTATTTTTCTATTTTTCAGTACTTTTCTGTATGTGAAATTCTTAGTTGTCTGGGCCTTGGTGCTGTTGGCTGACTTCATTCTGGAGTTTCGCTTTGAGTACCTGTGGCCCTTTTGGCTTTTGCTACGCAGTGTGTACGATTCTTTTAAATACCAGGGGCTGGTAAGAAATTTTATGTATTTTTAATAAAAGAGTAATTTTTTCTTTAAAAATGTTATCCTCAGATCTGAAAGATTAATCTATTTTAAGATAACGCTTTATCCAGGGAGAAACTTTTCATGTCAATTCAAAAATCTTTAAATTAAAGTTTAGAGAAAAGTGATTTCAAGTTATAGTTCTGAGTGAACAGTGAAGTTTTAAATGCTGAAGAGAGGAGTTTAAAAATATTATCAAAATTATGTTTTCAAATACTACAAAATAAATGTAAATTATTGCATGATTACTTTTCCCATTGTGTTATTCTGAGTAATCCATGACGTTTGTTTGCTTTTTGAAGAAAAAAATTTCAGTATTTTTAGGTTTACCCTAACACTAAATCTTATATCAACACAATATTTTTCTTCTGGAAAAAAATAAAATGAATGAATAAATTAAATAAAGTTTATAATAATTCCCAGAATGGATGGGATTGGAAAAATAGAATGGATTTGAGTAATACATGCATTACATCATATTAACTTTTTTAGTAGACTGGTGATGTAATTGCATTACATCATACTCACTTTTTTTAGTAGACTGGTGATGTAACATTTATGCTTCTATGAAAATCCTAATAACAAAAACTAGTAAAAATAATAATAGATAATTGAAAATTTTAAATTTATTTATTACTTTTACAAAAATGTATTTCTGTAATTTACCTCAAATAAATTATTTCTATAATATTTCATGTTTTCAATGAGGAACGTGGTGTAATTTATTTTCAAACTTGGATCTTTTATCCTTTTTGAAACCTAAAATTAGGGTATCTGTTGTATATGTTATGTGATTTTTTAATTTCTGTTTAAAAATGTATTTTATCTGAAATAATACGTTTTTACAAAAAAAAAAAAAAAAATGGAATATGCTAAAATTATTCACTAAAATAAGTAGCTAGGCAAAAAAAAAAAAAAAAAAAAATTCGATTATTTTTTTTTCTTTTTTTTTTTTTTTTCTTTTGTGATAAATTAAAACTTTAAATCATTAACATTTATGATTATTCAATAAATTGTAATTTTTCTTCTGTTATATAGGTATATCCTACTTTAAGCTAATTTAAGGTTGAACTGCTTTTTTTCTGACAAAAGCTGCAGGGGTACTTATGACTAGCAAACACTGCATCAAAGTACAATTCGTTATATTACAGAGATTTATTTTTCCATTGTGTTAAAAATTAATTTATCGTAAAAATATATTCAGCATAAGTTGGTATAATATTTTCTGTCTGAAAAATTTAAATTGCAAATTTTCTTTTTTTATTAATAACTCAACAGATTTTTATTTTGTAAGAAAATTTTTTTAATATTTTTGTGTTTTATTGCAAATAAATTACTTAAATTTTCTTTTTAATTTTCTTTAACTTTTTTCAGCTATATTAATTTGTACCTCCCAAAATTTGATATATTTAATATAATTATGATTCAAGAATTTTTTTTTTTTTTATGAATTAAATAAAAGTGTTTTATTTGAATTTTGTTTGAAATGAATTAGAATAAACTAAGTTTTAGCATTTTTTTTTGAGATGGATAAAGTTTTGAAGTTACACAATTATTTAGTTTTTGAAGAGTTCTCCCTAGGAATAAAAAAGGGCTGAGTGCTTCCTCACAGAAAAGAGCATTTTGAATTTTGAAAGGGCACTCACTTAATACACATTTATCAAATTGTGTAATATCATGTAATAACTGAACTTGATCCTCAACAATTTTTAAATTACCCTCTTATTTTATGTATTTCAAGAAGTAATTCTAACTCATTATCAAGGGGGGGGGGGATGTAGTTTATAAAAAAATAATTAAAGGCATGCTAAAATACAATCTCGAACTAAACAAATTATTAATTGGTAAAGAACTCGAAAGCTTTTTCTCTAATGTAAACTGGAAATTATGAAAAAAATGATCATTTAAAGGTGCATTTTTTTTTTAAAAAAAGGGTATTTATTAGAAAAGTATTTTTAAAATCACTTAAAAATTTCATTAGTATACCTCCCTCCTGGAAAAAAGAGTAACTTACAAAAATTTATCGAATTGGAAAAAAAAAATACTAACAAAATAAATATTTGTAATAGTAATCAGAACTAAATACTTATAAACACAGATAATTTTACCAGTGTGTAATTATTATTATTTAAACAGTGAGATTTTTTTTTTTTTAAAATGGAATATGAGTAAAAAAGCAGTTTTAAGCAATGGCTGCTTATTTTTACAAAAAGTTCTAAGAGGTCGCATTTACAGGGATCATAGAGTGGGCTGCCCTTCTAAAAACGCTTATGGAAAACACTGGTTTTTGTTTTCTTCATAAAGGAAAATTATTAACCTCTTTACTAATTTGTTGTATTTGATTAAATGTTTTGTATTAATGTATCTGTATTAAATATTTTCCAAATTCTGATTTTCTCCAATGTGAAATTAATAACAGTACGAATTATACAAATTCTTTTTTTCTTTTTCTTTTCAGGCTTTTTCAGTTTTCTTTGTTTTTATTGCATTCACCTCAGACATGATTTGTTTTCTTTTTATCCCTGTTCATTGGCTGTTTTTTGCAGCAAGCACATACGTTTGGGTTCAGTATGTGTGGCACACAGGTAAAACCCTTCTTAATGACTATAATTTTGTTAATCTGAATATGTAAGTTTGATTAAAAGTTATGCTTTTATTAGAAAATTTATGTATTTCAAAATAACTATAATGTTAGATAGGAATAAAAGTTTAATAAATGTCATAATTGGTAGTTTGCTTTGTTGTTCTGATTGTTGATTTATGTAAATTAAATATATAGGCTTGTTTTATAGTTAGAAAAATGTTAACTTGTGGAATATTAATTTAATGTTTAATTTTGCATTTTAATTTTACTAAAAATTTATCTTAAAGATTGGTGATTGTGATTGCAAGCTTTAAAATGAAAAAATAAAAATGGTGTTAATGTTTATTTGATTGCAGTTACATTTCAAACAAAAAAAAAAAAAATATTTGGAAGCCAGAATTTATTCTGTATTTGCTTAATATCAACACACATCAACTTAAATTTGCCTAATTGCCTAAGTTGAATCACAATATATATTTCTGGAATATTTAAGATTAATTTCTCCTCCTAACATTCGAATAAAATTAATTGATATTTTTAAAAAATTTGATCAACTCATCTTTGTTGCCTATAGCGGTAATTCCCATATAAATATTATAATATTATAGAAAATATTCATCTATATAGAAAATATTCATCATTTAATTGATTGTGTGATTAGTTGGAATGATAAAGTTTACTGCCTTTGATACATAATAAAGTGTTACCGAGATAATTTTTAAAAAACTAAAAATATTTGAAGGATTCAAAGTAGGTAATTTTCGAACATTTGTCATATTTGCCTCATATTTTGCACTGTGCAAGACAGCATTTTTGGTAAAAAAAAATTTGATTGCCATGATGCAATGTTTTTGTGCATTGTATTCTTATCCAGAATCACAAAATATCTAAGTGGAAAAAATAGAGAACAATTTGAAGGCTGGCTTGTCGCCAAACTTCCCCAAGTCCTTAATTTTGTATTTTTATAACTTAAGATAGTTAAGCGTGTAAGCAGTATTTAAAAAATCAATACTTGCTTCAACTGTACTAGTGTACATAGTAGAAACTATCCCTATTATTTATTATGTAATACAGTAAAACCTTTTTTTGTGCGGTGGATAGGGACCGCATAAAAAAAGTCAGACTTAGAAAATACATCAATAATTTATGAAATCGATGAGAACATATACCTAGAGAAGTTTTCAAATTAGACATTAAATAGTGGAATTGTCTGCTGTTTTACTTTCTTTTGGCTATAATTATTAATTTTAAGGGAGTACTTATGTCTAAAAATAAAATAAAAATCATTAAAACTACATATAAATAGAAACAAAAGTAACTAATTTATTTATCTTTAATCTCACTATAAAATGAATCCTTAATCACGTGAATCGTGTATAAAACTGAATACGAAGCGTATACTGTTCTCGCATCGAGCGACAATATGTACGTAACTGACTCTGCCTTGTCAGGAGATTGTTTAAAGTAAATGAACAGAGCATCGCGAAGTCCAGATACATTGTTGTCAAGGAGGCCACGTATTCAGAGTTTGTCCACAACATGTATATGTACATTGATAATAAACATAAACTGGTGCTAATGCCACTAAGATTCATATACCGCATAAAAAAAATCGCACAAAAACAAAATCGCATAAAAAAGGACTGCACAAAAACAGATTTTACTGTAATTACAAAGTTTGATTTACATACAAGTGCAAGTATATTGTATTAGAAATCTATAAATTATTCTTACAAATACTTCAGTTGAAATCGCTTATCACAAGTTCTGTTTTAACGAGTACTCAGATTTAACTAATAAATTTAAAGTACTTTGTTGATACAATGCTAAGTCTATTTACATTTTTCGTTTTTAACGAGGAAAACCCGGTTTTACGAGCAATAATTTTGCGATTTATGAAATTTTTACATTATCCCACTTCTCTAGCTTAGTTAAACTTTACTTAAAAAAAAATTTTTAACAATCTGAAGGCAACTGAAATCTAGCATGAGTCATACATTTAGCTGACATATGAGCTTTTTTAGATTTCAGGGGAGCAAATGATGTTTTTTGAGCGATGAGTCATAGCGGAAGAACAATAATCACAAAAAAGAGACAATAAGACAGTTCAAAGCAAATTAGCACTTTTGCAATTTTTTTTCATCATGGATCTATTTTTTATGAGCACTTGGTTAAAACAAGTAAATATTACGGTACCATCTCACTTGTTATAAGAGAGCTCGACTTAATTTATTCTTTTTTGCTTTAATAAATAAAACAAAGCTTTAAACTTTGAATAACAGTCATTTTTAAATATGCTAAAAAGAGCTCAGCATCTCTCTCAAACAGAATATTATATCATTTAATGTTACATTTTTTCATTTATTCATTATAAATATTTGTTTTCAGTATCTTTTCTTTACAAGAGTTTTATGCAATTGGTAATTTAATTTTTCTACGTTTATTTTGTAAGTGTAAGAGCATCACTCTCAAATATAGTGTTAAATTGATTGATTAAAAAACTTTATTCACTTCAAAAATATACAGGCCCTGACTAATGGCAATACACCCCCTGATGATGAATCACCCTGATTTGTCCCTCTTAGCCACAGTGGTTTTTCTAGAGTTGTTTCCCACCTTTATTTTCCATTTTTCGTTGGCGACTTTACGTTTATTTCAAATCACTTTTTCCCCCATCTCATTTACGTCTGGTGAGTCGTAAAAAATGGGTTCTTAATTTTGAGCGCTTGAAACATGTTGACTATTATATCCAGTCCGTATATTTTTGAAGAATAGAATTTTTTTTTTACATATCTTATCGTTTTAGTTTTTTGTGATTATTTATTTAAGAATATTAAATTGTTTTTATCTTTTTTTTGTTTTTAGTATCTTTTTTTAAACCAATTTTATTTTGTGTGTGTATTTCATGATCTAATTTTACCTTTTTATTTTTTTAGAGAGGGGAATTTGTCTTCCTACCATCTCTCTATGGTTACTTTTTTTATATATTGAAGCTTCAGTGCGGCTCAAAGAACTTAAAAATTTGCCATTTCATTTAGATCTTTGTAGGCCGTTTGCAGCACACTGGTAAAAACTTAATTTCTTTTTCAATAGTATTCTTATGTTTTTAAATATTAATAAATTTTTATAATCAATGTAGCATTCATAATGTATAATTTTTAATTTTAGCATAGGGTATCCAGTTGTTACTCTTGGATTTGGTTTCAAAAGTTACGTTGGATACAGAATGAGGCTTGTGAGTATCATGATTTAAAAAATAAAAATAAAAACTCTTTACATTTGATTGTTGGAGAATGTTTTGAGGCAGTATTTTTCTGATCATTCATCTACATTTTGTTTACACCTGGTAGAACAGAATGTCAGGCTTCACCGTGCTAAGCGTCGTAACCAAAGTATTAAACATGTGTTTTTTTTTATTCTTATTCTCTTATATAACTTATTAAGGCTAAGTGTCTTTTGTATTTACTTCCACAACTAAGAATTTTTTTGAAAAGAAAAATGAATCGATTAATTATTTTAAAAAGTAACATCACTGCAATTTTTATAAATAATTTTTGTTTTTGCATAAGTTCATTCGAAAATAAGAACATTTTTTTAAAGAAATAAATTTATATCATTTTAAGTTATATGTTATGCATCGAGCTGCATGTATGGATGAAGAGAGCTTTTGCAAACTTTAAATATTTCCTACTTGCAAACACGATAATTTTCAGTTTTAAACTGATTTTATCAAATTGCAACGATTTAACAGCATTATATAATAAATGTAGTTTCTGTTTGTAGAATATTTTTAATAATCTGTCTTTTATATATGTATATATAAAAATACTAATATAATCTCCATCATTACTAATTTTAGCCTCTAGCATTACAATATATATATATAAAATTTCTGAAATTATAAACATAGCATTGATGATTTAAAACACAAATCTCTTGAATGCATAAGAATTATTTAAAAGTTTTGAACATAAAACATTATTGATTTCATGTATTAAATAAAAATCCCAAAACTAAAGTGGCAAATGTTGCTGTATGTTTTATTGAATCCTATTGTATTTTTCCCATTAAGATGATAAAAAAAAATTCTTCAAAATTAATTGAAGGTTATAAAAATTTGTAAATTAAATACAATTGTACTTGTTAAATAAGATTAAACATTATGAAAAAAG
Source organism: Parasteatoda lunata (assembly GCA_949128135.1). Lineage (NCBI taxonomy): Eukaryota > Metazoa > Arthropoda > Arachnida > Araneae > Theridiidae > Parasteatoda > Parasteatoda lunata. The sequence goes on along the minus strand of OX421978.1, from coordinate 57,921,202 downwards.
CGTAAATGGTAATTAAGTAGTAAATGGTAAGCGTAATTTTATAGTTTTTGTTCTATGTGTTAAAAAAAAACAACATACGTATTCCTAAGCATCAATATTGATCACTGCAAATCAGCTAAAACACTTTTGTGTTTTCACACTGAAGAAGGTTCTTCATTATAGAACCAAAACTATATTATGTCTGTTTTTATGACATTTGTGTTTATTTTTCTTTTACCATTTTTAGTATAATGGATTAGGTACTTTGAGAAATATTTGATTATCATCTTAATAGAGTGAAATAAATTGTTCTATTAAAAATAAATGCTAAAAATTGGTATTTAAATAATTAAGGTTCTTTTTTTTTTTTTTTTTTTTAAATGGTCTTGTGATTTTATTTATTAATTTTTTTATTTATTATTTTTTTGTATATTTAGAGAAAACAAAAAGAAGTTGCCAAAGAAAATGAATTTTACTTTCAATTAATACAACAAGCATTGCCTGCTGAAGCACCCAGCATAGCAAGCACGTGTGTGCAAGATAAAGAAAAAGGTACTTAAATTAATCTTTTTTTAAAATTAATGTTCCAATTTAATAATAAGATTTTTAAGTTCTTATTATCATTTATTTATGTATGTAACTTGATATCACAAAATACTTTTATATTGAATATAGACATATATTGAATATACTCATAAATGTTATATTTAAATATTTCGTAGATTTGAAATCACTGAGTGAGGCCCAGTGACTGAATGTTAATGCTTCACGCTCTCGTGTTATTGGTTAGGGTTTCATCCTAGTACCGAGCAAAGTTAACTCAGCCTTTCAGTGAGTCGATAAAATGAGTAACAAGCATCCTTAGTGACTAAACACTTGGGGTTTCGCATTGAGCTGACCACTCAACCGAAACATCTACTCCTCTGCCCCAGTGCCTTAGGTCATGAAAAATGTGATAGGCTCAGTAGGTCTTGGGGCCCCACATGGGCTGTTATGCTAATGAGCTTAGTTTAGAAGTTGTGATTTAGGAAATTTTGGGATGTTTGCAGTAAAATAAAGTTTTCTCCAACTTAATATTAAATTTGTTATCATACATAGAAAATTGATAAATATAGTAATTTTTCTCATTAATAAAATCTTTATACTCCATTATAAACGACTTCCAATTGCAATTTTATGGCAGATTACTTTAAAATTAATACAAATTGTTATTCCAAATCTTGCTCAAGATCACATTTTTGTATCCTTAAATATTCAAATTCTTTAAAGTTTTTAAATAAAATAAAAATGCAATCACACTAAAAGTGTTATAAATATTGAAAAAATTTTGTTTTTACAGTAAATTGTAACCCATATCTCATTTGTAAACAAACTTTCAAATAAAAAATTATCCTAAGATTTTTTTATTTACACAATCTGTTAATTTCAATTATATATTTTAAAATTCAGAATTAACCATAATTATAGACTGCTCTTTGAAATATATTGTAAAATACTTTTACTGTACTACGGTAATATATGAAATATATTATAAAATAGTTTACTGTATGAAATTAAAAAAATATCCCCAATACAAAACTTGTAATTTATTTTATCTATTTTCAATTCTTTAACCCTTTCACGACGGGAAGCACAAAAGCGCGCTTACCACTGAGGCCGGCAGTCTCTCTCGCGTGTGTCTCCCCAGGGCTGGAGGTTTTTTTTTATGTTAAGCCTAATTCCATGAAATTACCGAAATATCAGCGTGTTGTTTAATATTGTTCTGTAGAGTATTTAAATGACATATGCTTTATATATATTTCTATGGATACTTTATTTACTTAAGTTATTTCTTGTTTAAATACATATTTTACACATTTTATTTTCCTTATGTACTTATCATTTTAAAACATTTAACATTACATATCTGAAAACTAATTTTTCGACGCTTCGACATTCTAACGGTAAAAATAGAACAAATTCAAGCCTACAAGATCTAACTAACTATCCCCTAAAAACTAAACCGAAAATCGAAAGTAGCGAGAGAAAAAAAAACTCCCATGCTTACTGTAAACAAATACCACGTGCGAATTTAAAGAGCCCTCATAAAACATCCCCCCTCCACTCCTTCCCCTTAAAACCATGTGAATGTACTCTCATCTTGAGTAGAAGGTCAAATCTACATGTATCTGAAACCATATGGACATACAATGCCATCTTTTGGAAGAAATTTTATTTTTTTAAAACGTTCCGAAACGCTGGCACAAATGAGTGACAGCCGGGGGTGCACGAGAAAACTCTCTGACGCGCGGGTGTGTCCGCCGGGAAGTGAGCGCGTTTCTTGCTGGCACGTATATGTGACATTCGGCTCGAAAGGGTTAAAGCTCGCTTTTCCATTTGCCAAGTTTTAAAACTTAACAAATATGTGTAAAAACAATTTCTAATAGTAAAAAAATACAATTTTTGATTATTCTTTATTAAATCTATTCAAATTCTCCCCCCCCCCCACAAAAAAATATATATAAATACTTTTCCAAATAATATTTTGCTAAATCTTTGGAGAAACATTCGTTACAGTCCTAGTTTTCATTGTATATGACTAATATTATTTTGTGAGTTATTGAACTTAATTTGCAGTAGATACTGAAAGTATTGTTTTCCATTTTACACTGTTATAGATACAAGGTTACACTGTTATTGATACAAGTTTTAAATGCATCAACTCATTAAATGTTTTTAACATAACTCTACCTTGGCTAAACATCAATTTCATAAAATATTTTATAAACCCTTTGTCTAATTTGCCTGTACACTGTTCATGCTAACGATTTTCTATGTTATGATTCTAAGCAGATTATATAGTATTAATATGTTTCAACAGATAGTGTTGCTTGTCCATGTTACTGAAACTTTTATCCAATTATCCGGGAGCAGATTCTTTTTTATATTTTTTTTATGAAATTTCAGTTTTGCTGTGTGTAACGCTCATGAATTTGAAATATAGTGGTTTTTTCTATTTCGAAATTCTTCTTTCATTGGCATAGAGAGTATGCCTGCAAAAAACAAACATGTATTTTTTCTACTCCAAAGTTATAAAATAAAAAATGGTATAAAAGCTTTAAAAGTGATAGTTAAAAAAAAATGCCATTTTTTGAAAACAATTCTGGGGAGGAAAAAAAAAAAACTAAGATGCAGAATTATCATTTCGGTAGAGTGCCGATTATACGAACTGGGACTGAGCCTGATCCGGATAACAAAAAATCTGATGATTGGATAACTTTATAAATGGCTATGAAAATGTCTTTTAAGTAATTTCCCTTCACCCCTTTTCCAGGCTTAGAATTTTGCTATTGTAGTAGTACCTAATTATACCATATTACGAATGGTGTGTTTATGTTTTACTTTTTTAAAATTTTATTTGAAACTACTTACCGCTCACTTGAAACTGGGAAGAAATGATATAAGGTAATTTTCAAGGTCACTTTGGGACAAACGTCTTTCTTTTTTACCCCTCCCCGATATTCTGAAAATAAACATTTTCAGGATTATCATCTTTTTTTTTTTTTAAATTTTTTTTTTACGTAGGTCGGGAAAATGCAAGGTCCGAGAACTATTCATATAATTGGAAAACCCCGTAAATCGGCTTTCATATAATCGGCACTCTAATGTATTTCTACAATTGGCTCTCTAATGTATTTCTAAAATTGGTACTCTAATGTATTTTTTTCAATTATGAATACAATTCTGATTTCCTTTATTTTTGTTATGTTTGTATGTTTTAATTATTTCTAATTTATGGGCACTTGCCCGTGACCAGGATCCATTTCTTTTGTAACGGTGAATAAGTATACGTACAAAAAGAATTTATAAATTTAATAAGTACATGCGTTGTGATTTATTTTTGATTTAAGATTAAATTTTATCACCGTCACAACGAAGTTAGTAAAGTTACATAAGCCAAAATCATTAAACTAATTATTATACCTTTCGAAAATACGTTAGCTGAAAGAAAAGAAATAGGCACGTCACTTAGAATTAAAAAATAAGGAATTTGAAACATAATCAAGTTATCTTAACTTACATATTTATTGACATTAAATAATGGATATTTTAAACTAAATTTTGCATTAGATGCTTGACAATTTTATAGTTTAATTTAGCTAACATTACTCTAGTTTTGAATAGTTACTCATACACATTTACATATCAGGTATAAGGATAAATTATGCATAAAAAAAAAAGAAAGGGCACAAATAAAATAAAAAAAACTTATCTATGGATTTTGTAGACCATTATGCTGGTGACCGGTCACCACGTACCAGCAGCTTCCTAAACAACCAAACTAGGGGAAGTAGAGAAAGAGAATGACTAACTTTTTAAATTTCCCACCTTCTCTCAAATTGGCGCTGCGTTCGCTGACGTAGCAGGATAGGATTATCCACTCTCTAGCCAAGGGTGGGGAAACATTTATGTTAGCGTTTTAAAAATAAAATACGCGGTGCCCAAAGAAAACAATTAAAGTGCCCATAAATTAGAAATAATTAAAACATACAAACATAGCACTTTTTGTATAGAATTAAGTATTAATATTTATATATATATTTGTTTTTTGCAGCTTCCAAAGCAACAGAGGAAATAATCTCTAACGGCCATTGTGTAACAGCAAATCATGGCCATGGAAGAAAAAGCATCTGTAGTGGAAACAATATCAGTAATAGTTCAAATAGTCAAAACAGTTTAACAACACTATCTCTCACAAACAGCGTGGATAGTAAAATCGCATCATACACAGAACTGGACTGTCGTGAATCGCGGAAACACAATACAAACTCCACGGCTGTAGACAAGCACGATTATCAATATATGGAAACACAGCTCATAAAAACTAGTGTCAATGACTTTGATGAGAGTGATGAGAGCTGTGAACGCGAAAAAGGAACTCTTAAGAGCAATGGTGTTGCCTGCTTTGTGACGACTGGCTCGTCCCAAAGTCGTGGGAAACTGAACCATAATAGTGTTAAAGACAATCTATCTACGACAACTCTTCATATGGGGAATTCCAAGAAAAGCCGTAATTCATCTAAAGAAATTATAGCAAACAATTGCAATTCTCCTAAAGATGATCATACATATAGGTAAGATAACTTAATTACGATTCATTCAAAAAGAATATGTATACTTAGAATAACTTTAGTGAGTTATTAAACAGATTCCTTTTCTGATGTAGAAATTATTCTAGAAATCCAGGTTACTTAACTTGTAATACATTAATGGCTGATATGAGGTGAAAAAAATCAAACCTTTGGCCTTGTCTGGAACTGTTATGCGATAAATAATCGTTGGAGTTTTCGATGTTCTCTGTGATGATATTTGAAAGCTCGTTTGGATTGGTCTATTATAAAAGTCCTCATTGGCATAAAATTTTATAAATTTCATAGTTGATATAACTTTTTAGTGAAGTTATGAAAACCATTAATTTGGTAGCTTTAACCTTGAACAACTTTTAATTACCAACTACATATGAATTTTTATTCAATTTGGAAGTCTATTTCTTTCATTTATTGCATTTTGCACTTCTATGTATTTTGATGTTTAAACAATTGCTGTTCCACATATTTTTGTTTTTATCTCCATTTTTTATTTTAGCTATTGCCTAAATAAATTTTCCACTTTTGGGGCAATAACTATATTTTTTTCCTTATAAATTGTGAGATGTGATAACATGCATAATATTTATGCTTATTGTCTTGTCTGTGGGTCTCTGAATTGTTCATGATTGGTTAACAGTAAATATTTTTTCCTTTAGTCGTTAAAAATAATGTTATCAATTTCCTTCCTTTAGTGTTTATTTTTATCATACAGTTATTTCACTACTATTATGCTTAGTTATTAAGTTTAAAGTATGGTCACTAGTATATATTTTTTTCAAATGTGGATTTATCTAGTATTTGATACCATCTTGTGTTTATAACAGTACATTTAAGTTTTTTATTGCTAGCAATTTGCATAATTGTTTGTTAAGAAAATTGCTGATGAAGTTCATTATAGATAGCGTAATAATTTTTTGCTTTTTAATCATAAAAATAAAGTAAATAGTGCCACTTATTCACACATGGTAACTACAAAACAGGACTATTAATGGTTAATTTTTTTATATATGTTAGCTTGTATTGTATTAAGATTATATTTATTGATTACTCATAACAAAAAAAAAAAAAATTTAACTATATAATTTAACAAAAAAAAATCTTTATTTTTTTTTTCATCATATGGATACCATATTTTAATGTAAGACAATAATAGTATATGTGTGTATACTAAATATGATAGGGGTTCACTACTTTTTTGAGTTAAAAGTCTGCTTGCACTGCAGGTAGAATAATGAAGTGCTGCACACATATTTAGGTATGTTGACGGCAAATATAATAATTTTTATTATAAACATTATAGTGTTCTAAGTTCCGACTTGTATTGTCAGTAAAATTGATAATAGATTCATGGAAATTAATTACTTTTAATTATTAAATTTATTCAAAAATGAAAAAATTTATAATTTTTAAATATAATTATTTAAAAATATTGGGGGAACGAAATGTTTTTTTCCTTCTTAAATCAGGTGTTACAAAAAGTAATTTTAAAATAATTTCTATCAAATAATAAATAATAAAAAAAACTGTAATACTCTCAGGATGAAAGTATAAATTCTTATTTTAATGAGTAATAAATTCAAATTAAATGTTTTGATTAAAGAGAATTTATAGGTTTATGCAAAACCATTATAGTACAGAATAAGATTCAATATTTATTTGGCATTGTACTTCGGGTATTGTTTCTATTTTCTGAATTATTAGCGGTTTTATGAATTTTAAATAGAAAATGTTTTTTTTTTTTCGGTTTTCTTGAAATAATCACTTAAAGCTAAATTACAATTCGTAAGCAGTTTAAAAATTTATGTTTTTGCACTTTATCGAATTTCTTATGTTGCAATAGCATTATATTATAATATCATGATTCTAAATACCATGTGGAAATGCATGGTGCTAACTGATGAAAAAACGGTGGAAAAATAATTTGGATTTACTATGAAATGGGCACAAAATTGTATTAAAAAGTGATTATTTAAATGCTCGAATAGAAACTTGCATGGTGCAATAATATCATAGTTAAAGAAGAAGGATAATCAAATCACAAAAGAAAAAGATCTATTTAAATTTATGATGTAATCAACTCGGAATAACGAGCAGCAATAAGTAGTCCTCTTAATGCGTTATTTAAAATTTGCATGTAGCTGTACTTTTTAAAACCATGTGGGAATGTAGAGAAATAACTGCTTAAAAAATGGTTGCAAAATAGCTTTGATTTACTATGAAATTGACACAAACAAAGCCCATCAAAAAGTGATTATTGAAATGTGTGATTTGAAACTCTCCAATTGAAATTTGAAATAATCTTTTTGTAAAAATATGGGATTTTCAAAATCATCTGCAAGGCATAGCAGTATCAAGAAGAAAAAAAATTGCATGTGCAATGGAATTGGCACAAATAAAACATGTCAAAAAATGATAAATGAAATGCACAATTTATAACTCACAAATCTCAATATCATATTAAATGTATTAGGATTTGAAAACCCACATGGAAATTAGTAGTTATAACTGAAAAAATAAAATTCTTAGATTTATGATGAAAGCTGCAAAAACAGAACGAGTCAAAAAGGGATTACTGAAATTCAAAATTAGCTTATTGTGTAATATCATATTAAAAATATTAGGTTCTATAAAAACTCTGCAGAGTTATAAAGCAATTACCATAAAAAAAAATTTCAAAAAAGGATCGAAAAACAACATTCATTTAAGAATCTGCGCAAATTGAGCATGTGAAAAAGTGATGACTCACAAAAGTAAAAATGATGAAATTTTTTATTTTTCTTATTGTGTTAAGAGGCTCCTGTGGGCCGTACATCAGCAATCTGCGGTCTGCAGCTTGTGCACTTGTTTCTTGGCCAATAACATTTTTAAAAATATTTTTTGGCACTGTTTGTAAATACATTATTTATAAATGCTTCCTGCCATTAATATTATTTTACCTGGGTCCCTCTGTTTATATTGTAAATTACTGTATTTAGAGCTCCCACCTACACTCTAATCTTGAAATACAGAATTTTCTAACCATTTTTTCACATCTTAGTAACTGTTAGATTTCATATTTTTATTCCTTTTTCTCCCCCTTTTTTAAGAAAAGCAACCAAAGAAAATCAAGTTGCTATTGTTAAAGGGATATTAACAGGGGTCTGTCCAGGCCGAATTTACTACCTTTTAGTGGCACCTTCCCAAATTCAACTTTAGGTAAAACTGTAGTTTCACAAAATACTTTTTCTTAAAATTTTATTTTTTCGTCCCTTAAGAAACGATAAATCCATATTTTTACCATATTTTTTTGTTGATTTTTTAATAAAATTTTTTATTTTTCTCAAATTATGTCTAAAATTTCACAAAATAGGTACCTCTCAGAAAAACCTAGACAGACCCCTGATTAATCTGTCAAATGTGTCTTTGTTTGTTCCTTAAATGACATGTTCCTTTAGGACCCCCCTCCCCCCACATTCTGAGATCTTTATTGCAGTGACCAATGAAAGAACACCTGTGTATATATCAAACAATAGAGAAAGGTATTTTTGAGGTCACTAGTAGTGTAAAGATGGCATATGTAAATTTCTTTATTTGGTTCTCATTAAGTGAGTAATCACAGAGAAAAATAGTTGTGAAATGTAAGTGCTTGTCCCTGTCTGAAAAAGTCAGCATTGTTGAAAAATCTAAACAATCCGTTGGCATTAAAAATGAACTAACAAAATTTTTCCTACTTGCACCATTTTTTCTTAACGATTATACAATTCTTCGCCAATAGAATGTCAATAAATCAAATATGCATAATTTAAGAAAATTGCTAAAAAAGTGGAAACAGTAAAACTTTACCATGTCATGAACTTGCAAAGATTATGCTTGAATGGTTTCATCCAGTGCATTCTGCAAAACTTCCTATTAATAGATCGATATTAAAAAAGAAACCACTTGAAATAGCATCCTATCTGAATTTGGAAGAATTCACTGGATCAAAAGGCTGACATTAACGGGTTTAAACGTCTGAAAAATTTGGTATACCATTATATATTGGGTAAATCCTGAAATGTAAATGGAACAATCTTTGATTGAAAATTATTCTACAAAAGATGTTTTTAATGTCGATGAAAGTGGTTTATTTTTCAATCAACCTTTATTAACAGTTTATTTAGGTTCTACATAAATTTTTTTTATATTTGGAAGGTTTTGAGACGACTTTTCCTTTTTCAATTTTGAAAATTCAAACTACTTTTTTTTTAAAGTTTTAGAAAATTGATTTGATATTTTTTTGTTCATCATGAACATAATGTTGCAGTAGTTTGGGATTTTTGAAATAATATGTTTAAAAGTTATTATATGTAACTGCATAGAAGTTTGCAACAGATGTTTTTTTAAGTGAAAGGCTACTATCGAAACAAAAATTTTCAATTAATAAACAGTTTGATTAAAAGTGTATTATATCCAAAAATTAAGAAGGAAACAGTAGGGAACCGATTATCCGGATCCATGGCTGTTCCGGATAACTTATTTTTCCGGTTTTCTGAATTTCTACAAAAAGCCGTTTTTTTTTTTTTATTGTCAAACCCAACTAAAAAAAAAAAATATTTAGAAATAATCATAAAAAGAAGAAAAAATGATAAAGTAATACACTAATGATTATTTCTAAATTGATGGTAAGGTAAACCTCTTTTAAAGAAAAATCTTATGAGGAAAAAATTATTTTTTTTAAAAATGGTGGGAAAATTTATCAAATTTCGTTTCGGTTTTCTGATTTCCGGATAAGAGGTTCTGTACTCTAGTAAATAATTATTAAAGATTAGCTTTAACCAGGAATTATCTTTAAATAATTAATTTTATAATTGTATGCTGAATTTTTTTTCAATTATCTTAAGAATTAAAATTAACACTAATTGGCCCTAAACTTGAAATGCTCCAGTTTTGCAATTAATTAATTTTTTTCTTGATTTTAAAAATGACAGATTCCAATCAGCAATATGGTGCAGTAATACAAAATTTTTAGATAGAGAATTTAGGAATCATCCAAAATATAATTTTACTAAAAATGTTAATGGAATATTGATTTTGTATTTGGTTCGAGATAATTAAAACCTTCTAAAGTTATTTCATTAAAGAGGTCTAGAACTCAATATCAAATTTTAGTTATTGATATGAGGGAATATTAACTGACTCTGGTTATTTATTTATTTATATGAAGTGCTTATGAAACAACTATTACTTTGTTCTGAACAAATTTCTTTCGTTATACTAGGAGTGCACAAACTTTTTGAGTGAGGGGCCGCATGCCAAAGGGAACACCCAAAGTATTTAGACAGACATATGAGACACAGACATATCTTAGCATAAAATTAAATACTTTTAAATGTTTAAGGTTAGAAACTTCTAAACTGATTACTTAAGAAAAAAACAGAATCTGAAAATCAGAATCAATTAATCAGAAAAAAATTTAGATAAATTGAAATAATTAAGAAACTATGGAAAAATTCATGTTTTTTTACATAACACAAAAGTCCATTTAAACATAAATTTTAACTTTAAAAAATTTGTTCATAGAATTAATTAAAAGAAAAAAATATTCTAGTTATTAAAATAAATGCAAGTTAAATACTTTGATTTAAAGAAAGTTTATAGGGTTAAAAATGATTAAAATTGAAACAAAATCCCTTTTGCAGAAAATAAGATTTAGCTTTTAGTAGGGAATATACTTAAACTTTAAAACATTTATTTTAAATTATTTATATGAAGCAGGGGCAGAGAGAGGGAAGAAAAAGAAAGAAAGCATTAATTTTGAAGAAACTACGAATATTTTTTTAACATGGCACTTACTTTTTACAATTAATACACATATACATAAACAATTAGTAACATTTACACTACTTTACGAAACTTATTTTGATAAAATTTTTTACAGTTAAAATTTAATGAAATACAAATCAATTCCCAGCATATAATCATGAATGATATGCAGTGGTCGCAGTATATAGAAAATGATTAAAAGATTTCTTAATTGTTATCCTGTAATTTGCAAAATTTTTAAATATTGTGATAATTTTATTCACTTGATCATGTGATAACTTTTTCGAGCCATTAAATTAACATTTAATAATTTTGTTTAAAGACTGCTCTGTAATTTTGAACAGGCCAAGTTTATTCTGGAAAACAGTCTTTCGACAAAAGCTGTTGTTGTGGGTGGTATTAAACTGGCAAATAACTTAATCACTTTTGAAATTTGTCCTAGATGGTGTTCTTCATTTCCAGATTTTTAAATCACGTGAATACAAATAGCGATGTGTTATTTTTTAATTGCTTAAATGCGAATTGCTATGTGTGATTTTTAAATTGTGTAAATAAAAAATGCAACTTGTGATTTTCAAATTGCGTGAATACGAATTGAGATTTATGATTTTAAATTGCAAAAAGACTACTCACCGCGCATGATTTTTAAAATGTGTGAATATGAATCGCGATATGTGATTTTTAAAACGCTTGAATATGAATCGCGATGTATAATTTTTGAATTTGGAGAAGAGTAACAACGTATTATATTTTAAACGCCAGAACACGAATCGCGTTATGTAATTTTAAATTTCGTGAATTTGAATCTCGATGGATGATCTTAAAATCTCGTTATTGTTAATACAAAATGCGATGCGCAGTTTTAAGATCGCATAAATACAAATTACGATGTCTGAATTTTAAATTACGAGAAGAATTAAAACGTATGATTTTTAAAACGTGTAAATACGAATCTCGAAATGTGATTTTTAAATCATGTAACAACAAAAAGAATAGGCTGGGTGTGTGATGTTAAACTTGCACTTGTTCATGGGACTAAAGAAACTTGCACTTGTTCATGGGACTAAAGAAGTATGCACATGTTTTGAATTATTTTTTAGCAAAAGGGAGCGCGTTTAATATAAATGTACACAACATGTTTTTGTTTTTATTCTCTCCAGGAAGGGATCGATTTTGTCAAGATACGTAATTACCTTTTAAGTTTCAAAAAGAAAAATTAAAACAGTATTAAATTTTAAGAGTTGTAGTATTTTGCTAAAATATCAGGATATTCTAAAGTACAAGTAAAATCTACAAGTAAAAATGTAGCACTAAGTGGAAAGAAAAAAAACACGTTCGAAAAACCTCTTCTATATATGTAAAAATCAGCACAAATACAGCACGTAAGAAGTAATTATTTTAATGCGGGATTCAAAACTCGTGTGCTGTCAAAGTATAGTATTAAAAATATCAGAATTTTTTTAAATCACGGGTAAAAGCGTAGTAATAACTACCAAAGAAATTATCAAAATCCCTTCATATTTACGGTGAAATTGGGGTAAATAAAACGCATCAAAATTTTATGTATTTAAATGCGAAGTTAAAGTATCGCAATAGCGTATAAAAAATATCGGGACTTTCAAATTCCTGTAGAAATGTGTAACAATAATTGCCAAAATAAACGATTGGAAAATAATTTGATTTTCGATAAAATCGGTACAAATAAAACCATGTCAAAAAATGGTTATCTGTATGAGCGATTATTTAATCGTGATTCGTAATAATATTGTGCTAAAATATCAAAATTTTAAAAACCGTGCGTAGCAACAACTGCCGAAAAAGGATCAAAAGTCATTTAGATTTTTCATCAAGTTTGCACAAATAAAGCGTTTTATAACTTTCAAAAATCTTGATTGCAGAAAGTACGGGAAAACATTGGGGGGGGGACGGGAAGTCATTGGAATTACGGTAAAATCGGCGCACTCGACGAGAAATAATAACTAAAATTAGAAATTCCTATATCGTAATAATGATGCATTAAAAGTATTGGGATTTTCAAAACTATGCCTAAATCTGTAGAGGTAACCATCGAAAAAAAAGAGGTCGAAAACTACATTGATTGAAATTGGGTGCGTCAAAAACTTAAATGCGTAAATTTCTAATTTCCGATTTTTTAAAATATTTTTTAAAAAAAACCCAACTTATTATTGTTTATTTTGTTCAGATTGCGCCGCATATAGAGAGTTGGCGGCCCGCAGGTTGTACACCCCTACGTTATACTTAAATATACATTGTTATATATTTATATTTTTTATGATATTTAATTTGCTTTTTTAAATGTAGTACTGTGCCACAAAAAATTTCCCGATTTTTTTTTTTTTGAAAAATATTGTTCTGATTTTATTTTTCTTTGGCTTACTACCAAGGCCTGTTAAAAGCCATGATATTAAACTACCATAGGTGAATATAGTTACACCGATTTTTAAAAGAAATCCAAGCAATCCTTAAAATGTGTTGAATATCAGTGATTGCCTTCAATCCTTTCAAGAACTGGTAGTTTGAAAAATGTTTCATCTGTTTGTATTTTTCATTTAATCGGTCTGAAGTTTTGCATATGGTTGTAGTTGTTCAAAACTACCCTTATCCAGATAGCATGTGATTCTTGTTGAAATTCTTAATTTTTAGGGTGGTTGTTTTTTCCTTATTTTGTTATTTATCTGAGGATGTTGAAAATTTATTTCACTGTTGAAAATATTTGCTGATGCAGTTCTTAAAATGTGTAAAAAAAAAAATAAAAAAAAATCCATTAATTGAGAATTGGCAATTTCGATTTTTCAAAAGGCTTATTTATTCACTTGTCTATACTAATATTCGTTAATATAGGGGATCATTCATTGAATTCCTTGTAAAGATTTATGTTTTTGAAATTTAACTGAGTTAATGTTCATTTGGCTAAAATTAAAAATTCCAACTTGCACTTTGCTAAACTTTTACAAATGAATCTAAACGTTAAATCCGCTGACTAAAAAAAGTTGTGGGCAAACTGAATTTTTAAAGTAGTTTTCTAAGGAATGATTGGCTATTTTTCTTCTTCTTTAAGTTATAAAGTTTGTAATTAAACTGATGCTCTAACGCGTTTTTAACATTTTAATCCTTAGTTTTATTTGTATGCATTTAAGTAAGACTAATGTTTCGTTATTCTATGATATATTGAATATTTTTCATGCATTATATTTTCTGACTTTTTGATCTTTATCCATATATCAATTTGTCTAGTTAAAAAACTATCATATAATAAGTGTTATATAATATTGAATTTGTTATTTAAACTATGTTAATCAAATATTGTAAGTTAATTTGCTGGGCACAAAATGTTCTCAACTGCTTTTCAAGTCCATTATAAATAAATAAAAATATTTTGCATAGTTTTTTTTTCTCTCTAAATTTCTGGTTTTATACTAGGCAATTGCTCTTTTTTATAACATGAATGTCTTTTACTTTGTTTTTGTGATATCTTTTATTTTTATGACAATTGTCGTATTTCAATTTGCCAACCAATAGTAATTCATGTTTATCAGCATATATTGATAGAATGTGCTAAATGGAATTTAAACATGAATTCTATTTAGTTAATTCGAAATGGAATAATCAAAAACGAGTTCTTATAAAAAAATTAAAAAAAGCTGCTATTGAATCTAAAGTTAACTGATTTTGATTTTACAGCTTATTGCTCTTTTTTTTATGTAGAACATGTTACAAAATTACATCATTGGGACAAATGAGTTCTTTTCTTATGTCTTAATTTTTGGCCATTCAAGTTTGATAGTAATATTTAAAAAATATTTATTCTTTTTTACCGTTAATAGACTTGAAGCTGATATAAAGAGGCTGAAATCTGATCTGCAAACGAGTAGGCAGTCGGAACAAGACCTCAGAAGTCAGATTCATAGCATTTCTGTTGGTGAACGTTCAGTAAAAACTGAACTTTTGCAGTTGCAGCAAGATAATGAAACTCTCAATCATAAGTAAGTATGGTTTTTATTTTAAAAACATTATTAGGTATCTATAAATTAAATATTTGATTTCTTTCTATTAATACTTTCAATTATAGATTGCATAGTCTTGCTGCAGCTCGACAACAAGACAAACAGACAATTTCTTCGCTTGAAAAACGACTGCAAGAGGAAAGAAAGATGAGAACACTATGTGAAAGCCAACTTGCAGTTGAAAGAAAAGCAAAGAAAGCTGAAGAAGCTGCGGCAGCCCGTGCGGTTGCAATGGCATCTGCAAGGTATGTTAATTTAGAAACTAATATGTTATATCATTGCAAAATGAATAAACATTATATTTAGTAGCTAAAAAAAACTATATAGAGCTAATGTCATGCAATTAAGTTATCATTTTCACTGTATCCATGTATAGTGCTTGGATTGTGTGGTATTTAGTTATCCATTACTGAAACATTATTCATTAACTAAACTCTTTAGGTTATAATTCAATGAATTAGTCACAAAATTTTAAATAAGAATTAACAGGGTGAAATGCTTCAAGGTGCTTATTTTCATTTTTAAAAGCCCTTAAAGGTGCTTTTTTCATAGGGTGTTTTTTAAAAGTGCTTAATTTTCCCTTTTCCAAAATGAGATTTTTCCTTTACCATGTTGAATTTTGCCACGAATTATGTAAAAAGACACTCTTCACATTGTTCTATTTAACGTTTTCACAATTAATTCAGAAAATAAATATGTGCTATGCCACATCTTGTTTAGACCATGTGCTTCTATTGAGATAAGTTTTAAAGGTACTATTCATTTTCAGGGGGTCTTAAAACCAATTGCCACAACACTTACCGTATAGTACCTATTACAAGTGCATTTTATTACAATTAAGCATCAATAATAGTTCAACATGTTTCTTACTTCTCCCTGAAACAAAATTGCACTCTACTAATGCAGTGAATTTTCAATTATTCATGAATTTGGAGGGCGTGGCGATTGAGAATAAACAAATTCCACAGATTTTACCATCTATGAAGTGATTTAGATCTGTAGTTTTTGTTTTAATGTGCGGCCCTTCTTTTTCTAATTGCCTATTTTTTAGAATATTTTCTTTCATTTCAAAACATGTGAAAGAAAAGAAAGATTGGAAGCTAAAAAAACTTTGACTACATATTTAATACAAATTTTCTTATCAAAATGTTTTTACTTTTCAAATAAGTAAAAAGATGTACAATTTCTGAGTTATATTTAAGAACTTGTATTGAATACAATTTATCATCTTTTAAATATCAAATATTAAATTTTGTGGAGTTTATTCTTGACTGGAGAGTCACACGGAAAAGTCAACAAAAGCACATAATTCTTCTGCATACGTAATAAATTGAACAAAAATAGTAGAAAATTCAATTTTAAATATATAAGCTTATCATAATAAATTTATCTTTATTTGGATTATACATTCATAATTAAATCAATAAAACTTTCCTTCTGATAACTGAAATGTATACATTAGTTTGTGTCTTTTTAAACGTATGTATGTTCTAATTTTTTCTTTAATTAGAACGGAATGCACAGAAAATTGTAAATCTCGACGAAGGGAACTAGAAAATGAAACAAAACAGCTACGGCGAGATTTAAAGCTTCGTGATGAAAAACTCCAACAGCTAGAAAGACAAGCGCAGGTAAGAAATGTTTTAGTTGCATATTCAGAGCTATTTTCTTTTAATTATCATGGGGAAAATAATTTTATCATTTAAAAATATGTTATATAATTTTAGCTTAACTTAAAGCTAATCTAATTATTGAGAAAACTGCAGGTAGGTTTTTATATCAAGTGTATTGTACAGTGCCCAAAAAATAAATTTAACACCCTGAATAACTTATGATCAGATTTTCTAGGACTCAATCTTAATTGCTTGAGGAGGTATCCTCAAATACGTTAATTAGTTAGAAATATGTTATATAATTTTAGCTTAACTTAAAGCTAATCTAATTATTGAGAAAACTGCAGGTAGGTTTTTATATCAAATGTATTGTACTGTGCCCAAAAAATAAATTTAGCACCCTGAATAACTTATGATCAGATTTTCTAGTACTTAATCTTAATTGCTTGAGGAGGTGTCCTCAAATTAGTTATCTTATCTAATCTTAATTAGTTAGAACAGACGATATTTAAGTTATATTTTAACAATAATATTTTAAGATATTTAAGTTACAAAATCAGACACAAATACCATCTTTCTCTAACTAAACAAAGCTTTTTCTTGACAAATTGATTTCTGACTCCCAAAATATAGGGGGTAGCTACAATCTGGGACATGTAGTCTTTTTGGTCTAGAGAGTAGTTGAAAATTTGGACCCCTTAATGTTAATTTTACTTTTCGAAAATTTCGCCGCATCTTAAAAACCTTTTATGAAAATTAAAAACATTTTGCATACATTCCTAAAATTTCTTTATCCAAAGTTAATTCCATGTAAAAAAAAATAATAATTTATTATTTAGTATTGTTTTTTATTTAATAGTCAAAAAAATATTTAATTCCTAGGTGTAAAATTTCAGGCATGTCATTATTCTGCTAATTCGTTGATCAATAACTTATATTCCGACAAAATTTACTTGGAATTTTACTAATCTAAAATTTTATTTTCATTGCTTTCACAAAATCTCTTTGACAAGACATTAAATCCGGCCTTACTAACATCCTCCTTATTTTCTTCCCAAGTTCTTATTCACAAGCAATAAAAACTTTTTTTTATGCAGATTTATTAGAGAATTACACAACTTTATATAAACTTCGAGAAGAAAAAAATTCCATAATACTCTAGATTTAAGGAACTACTGAGGCACATGCAAAATTATAAAATTTGTAATCTAAAGAACTAAATCGGAAATGGTAAGCGTTTAAAAGATCGTTCGCTAGAAAAATAGCGTTTTTCTAATTTTTTTAAACTTAAATTTTAATGAGTAGGGATTTTGTTGCAAATTCTGATTTGTCACAAGAATTATTTAATTAATCTTATATATTTGCCACTTTTTTGTTTGTTTGCTTGGCTACAATTAGATCAAATTTTTATTATATTATGGCATCGAAATTTGAAATCGTGCATTTCAGTAATTACTTTTCAAACGCTCAATACTGTCGTAAATTCTAGAAGGTCCAATGCATGAAAATCTGATCAAAAAGCTATTCAGGGTGTTGCGTATATATATAATTTTTTTGCTCTTTACAAAACCGTCATAGTGAATTATTTGTGTTTATAACTTGTATACTGACATCAGCTGTGATATGCGAGTATTTATTTTCAGTCTTTGTCCTCATACCAGGAAAACATCGGAAGTACACAAGCTCTGGTTTCTGCTCTGAATGCTATGGAAGAGAAAAACGCTCGTCTTGAAACTAGTCTTAGTGCAGAGACAAGACTGAAATTAGATCTCTTCTCAGCATTAGGAGAAGCTAAGCGTCAGCTTGAAATCGCACAAAGTAAGTTATTTCACACTGTCCTTTTTAATTTTTGTAACAAAGCTTTGTAGGATCTCCTAATAATATTAACACTTAAAATACATACAATACACAGTATCTTTTGTATATTACTTCATAAAAAATGGTCTATATATGAAAAACAGCTATGTAAAAAAAGAGTTAGTACCAATTTGTTTACACAAAATCCTTACAATTATGTAACCCCTTTAAAATGCACTGTGCTAGGACTTTTATATTAATATATTATGATAGACATAATTAAATTGTTTCTGCAAAATAATACCTAACAATGAAATGCTTGTGCTACCACTATTTTCTTTTTTGAAAAAAGGAACTGTACTTTTACAAGAGTACTAAACACAAATGGATTTAAGGCTATTCAAATCTTAAGGTGTACAATTAACTGTTCTCTAATCTTTAAGTGTAGCTAGACTATCAAAACTGTTAGAGAAATTTTGTGTATGATCTTGTCAACTAAAGGAAACCGAATGCAAACAAAAACGAAATAATTTAACTGCCACTCTCTGCGAAGCATTTTCAATGGTTGTACAGATGTTAAAAACTGTCATTGAGCTCTCGTTTCGATATATCCTGAAGTATAAAGCAATATTAGGACATTTTAGGCGACATTAGCTGTCCAGGTGGCCGAGCGATTAGCTTGCTTGAGTGTGAAGCCAATGGCTACGGGTTGAAATCCTGCTCACAGCATGGATGTTTCTCTCTGTGTGTTATCCTCTGTTGTGTGTGTCCTCTGTTGTGTGTGAAATGTGAATGTGGCCCACCCTATGTATGGGTATCTGAGGCATGGGTAATGTTGCTCGCCTCGGAGACTGATCACTTGTGCTCTCCAGGCAGCGCAAAATGATTTCCAGCACTTTCCATAGCAAAGAATGATAAGTTCAGTGGCTGCCTTTGGGAGGAAAAAAATTATTAGGAAATTGAAAACTTTGACATAAAAAAAAATAAATAAACTGTTGAATTAAATAATAAAGCATTTCTCAAAATATGGTATACAATAAAATAAAGGTTTCATTTCTTAAATAAAGAACAATTTTGAGATGCAAGGAAAATAAAATATTTTTAATAATGTTTAAAATAATAACCCATAATTACTGAATCAACATTTATTATATTTAGTCATCCTGTATCAAGTGGCAAACGTTAATATTGCTGAATACCTTGAAATGCAGTCATCTTCGACATCTTTCTTTGTGTCTCCCTTTTCTAAAATGAGATTTTTTCTTTACCATGTCGATTTTTGCAACGAATTATGCAAAAAGCATAGTTTTCACATTGTTCTATTTACTATTCATTCAACCACAATCTATTTACTCTAGGGTTCCTAGCAAATGAAAGCACTTATCTTTTTACATGTTTAATGAAATACCTGCAAGTCACCATGTGCATATACTGAGCTGGGTTTGGTGGTAAAGATTCCTGCCCTCTCATGTGCAATTGTTCTGTAATTTGCAAGCGATTCTCAATTTCAGGCTTCATTTTCCGCTTCTGAAATCGGAATGAAAAATTTCTTTAACTTTTGCTGATCGCTGGGACTAACTAAATATTGCCAATCTATTTCCATAATTGTAAAAGAAAATTTGACTTACGGATCATTCACTAATAACGTATTTTCACGTTAGTCTCCAGAGCAGTAAAGAATCACAAAGCTTTATCTCCTCAAAATTTCCATTTTCTCTTTACCCATTAATTTTAATTAATGCGAGAATCAATTGAGATTTATCACGACTTATTTAAGAGACCATCTAATAATTGCAACAAAAAAAATTTATCTTTTTATTGTATTTTATTACTTTTTATTGTCTTATTATTTTTAAAATTTTCAGTATTCCTCAATTGTTTTATGAATAAAACACAATAATATTTAGAGACAAGTGAGGGAACTTTCTCTGTATTAAATGCAGCAAAAAATCTTTTATTATTCAGATTTGTCATTCCAAAAGAATTTAATTCCTATCTGAGTGATTTTATTTAAAAACAATTGAAATTAAAAATTCAATTATCTCAGATTTGTTAAATATTATAAATGTAGGGACCATATATGGCAACGTTACTTTTAAAAAGTAACGAGTAAAAGTACAAGTATTTTTAAAAAAAGTAACGAGTAAAAAGTACAAGTACCAAACAAAAGAAAGTAACAATTTAAAAGTACATTTCTAGGAAATCGAAAATTCAAAGTAACCTAAAATTTTATTGAATAATATTCTTATGTTCTTTAATGTTTTTGCAAAATTTTTGTTATTTATTTAATTATTTTTAATTTTGAAAGTTATGGACATTAATTTATTTTTAAATTTGGAAGAATATTATAATGTAATTTTATAATATAATCGTATAATATAATTTTAAAATCAAATCTAATTTTAATATCAAACTTTTTATGGATTTGCACGAAAAAGAAATTTTATCTATTGATTTTAATTTTTAGTATATTATTTTTATTTATTTAAATTACCATTGATTTAAAATTGTTTTACTCTAGAGAAACGCGTTTTAAAAGCACAAACATAAAGCAAACACGGGGTTTCAGATAGCTTTGTGTTCTTTGAGCTAGTAAAAAATAATTGAATGTGCAGTATAAGTTGAAACAGAACAGTCTACAGTTTTATTTGTAACAATGGCTAATGCTGAAGTCATGCGAGAAAATCATTTTCCAAACATTTCTGCCTAACGGAATAATTAAAATTTGTAAACGACAGCAGTTAAATTAATACCTTTGAGTTTTCAAGAGTTGAAATAGTAATTATATTAGTTTTCAATAGCACAAATAGTTCTGAAGCTATTAGAGATTTGACTGGGCATTGTTTGACAAGGTCGGGCATAAACATAATTTTAGTAAAAATTGTAAAGTACAGTAAAAAAAAGATCAAAAGAGCCATCTTTTCCCTTCCAGGAATGAAAATTTTAAGAGGTCGCAAGGTATTTAAACACGAAGTTAGCTGTGAATCTATATTATATAAAACGCTAATACGTACGTATGTATCAATAAAACCGATGATATTTCTTTTCTCACGTTGGCAACAGTTTTCATTTTTAATTGTACGCGTTTTGTACAAATCTCTAAACTTTTTTTCGTATTTATCCACATAATTAAGAAGTTGTGAACTCATTACATAAACACAATAGCATTTGTCTTCGATTCTCACCGAATTCTAACCGTATATGGGTGTGCCACATCTCCAATTGTCGCCGAGAAAAAAATGGTTGGTTGGTTTTGAGTTCTGAAATAGTTCCTTTTCATTGGCAGAAATGAGAAGTGTTATGCTATTGCTATTTTATTTTGAGTTGAGCGCTTTACTATTCCACGTTTTGTTATATTATTAGTTATGAGTTAAATGCTGTTTTATTATTTCATATTTTAAGTTAATATTTTGTTTTATTTTAAGTTGAATTTTATTAGAGTTAAATTATGAATCTTGGTAATCTACGTACGGTATATAACAATCTACGAAGAAGAGAGAGCCGCTCTAATGAAACTTCAGAAGAGCAATATTTACGGAAAACAATTAGAAATGCTGCAGAATGAGCACGACGTTCTAATGAAACAACTATAGAACAACATGAACAAAATTAAGGTTTAGAATTGCCTCGGAGAAATTTGAATGGTTAACAATGACTTAAACAAAAAGTTTTATTTTAACTGACAAATACTATATTATAATTTTAACTTTTTCTATGACTATACTCATTTTCTTACTATTTTCTTTGTTTTTTATACATCTTATATTTTTGTGATAAAATAAAAAACTTATAGTTGTTCTCCTTCTGAACACTGATGATAACGCAAAATGATGGGCTTCATCAACAATCAAATATATATACATTTATTTTACAAATTCCATATTAGGGTGGCGCCCTTCAGAGAATTAAAAATACAAAATTATCTTCATCGAAGCCGATGCTTTACATCCGGCGTTCAGTGGCAGACTACTATTTCATATTGTTTTACAACACATGACTTTAGCCCTCTGGTGGGAAAGACTTTAAAACGAAACTTACGACAGTTACTTTTCTCAACAAATGAAATTTAGAATAGTGTGGTTAAGAAAAATATGTGAACTGTTTGCAATTTCAAATTAATATTGAAATGTACAGGTTTAAAATTTTCTACAGTGAAAAGTTTTGGGAACTTTAGTCTTCAAAAAAGTATACAAAAGCTAGACGTGAAGAACGTATCCAATGAGCGAGCACAGCGAGCATTGGATTGCGAAGCAATCCAAAATGAACTGCGAAAGCAGTTCCGGGGGGTTGGCGAGCGCCAGCAAGCAGGAGGCGAACCCTTCTAGTTAATATATATTGCACATTAATTTTATAAATTAAAAAAACATAAGCATTTTTTTTTATTTATTTATTTTTTTTTTATTTAGAAAGCTTACCGAGTTTTAGAAAAAAGTAATGAAAGTACTAGTAAAAGTACTAAATTTAAAAAGTAACAAAGTAAAAGTACTGCCATATATGGTAGGGACCATATATAAATTTACTTCTGACAAAAATGTTTGGCTTCAATACTCATTTAATTCACATTTCAAAATTATTTAAATTTTTTTAATCATTTCATTAAAGAAATTCTGAACCAAGTCACAAATTGTAATAAAAATCTATTAGGGCCATTCATTAATTTACTTTGGTAATATGAATTAATTAGTTAATTTATATTTTGCTTAATTCTTTACATATCTTTATAAATTCTGTATAATTAATAATATTAATCTTGTCATAATTTTTTTTAATATGCTTTTGTAAATAATGTTTATTTAAATCTAAAAAAACACACTCAATAACCTTTTTAATATAATAGTTTTTCTGTGGCTCTCCAAGTAGTCCTGAAATGGAGTTGTTTCCTGTTTTATTAATCTTGTCTTTGAGTGTTGTCAACTGAAGTCTTGGTTTGAGCCCATATGTAATCACTCCTCCCCCACCTTTTTGTCTTTGTCTGTGAAATATTGTTTCATTGTTAAGTTATCTTTTGTTTTTGTAGTTGTTCATTACTTCAAGTGTAAAAATTTGTTATTTTACTTTTTCACAGCTCTGCTGGCACAGAAGGACAAAGAAATTGACGAACTAAAATCCAAGATTGCCGAAGTAATGGCTGTAATGCCTGTTACATCCAGTCCTAACTGTTATTCCCCTAATCAACCAGCCATCAGTCTCGCCTCTGGAATAGTTTCCTCCCTCTTGTACTCTCCCAAGTACATGGGTGAGGAAAAAGTCGCCAAATCTAATCTGGATCCTAATGCTTCCGTGTATACACCGAAAGTCTCACGCCTCACCTCTGAATCGGAAATCTAAAACGACCACCAAGACGAACTGGTTTGGAAGAACTCATTCTATGCAAATTAAAATAAATTAATTAATAAAGAAAAGGACATTTTTTTTCTCCTCCAATGGCTGTTGTACTTCATTTTTGATGAAAATTTCAAACAAACTTTGTTTAAAAATTTCAAAAAAAAAATTTGAAAATCTCTTCAACTGTTTTACTGACATTTTAAACAAAGAAAAAAAAAATCTTTTTTTTTGTGTCTATGTTTGAGCTTGAACGACTGTGAGTAGCTTATGCAATTTTATTATTTTTTTTCCCCACTTGAAATTTATGATGAATTTAAGTCGCTGTGATTTTCACCAATTTTCCTTAAAATCGACTCAATAGATTAAAATTCAATAAATGATTTTTTCTTAATAAGAAGACCACCCACATAAGTTTTTATGTGGTGTAAATCTGCAATGCCAATTTTCTGTTCCCCCTTTGCACATATTATGCTCAAATTTTATCAATCTCCCTACCCTTTTATCCTTTATATGCTAGTAGCATAGCTGCCAACTTTGGATACTATTGATATTCATGTTAGAATGTTTTCGTTAACTGTTTATTTTTATTGCAATAATCTGCAATTAGCAGAGTAACTTTCTTTAATTAATTTTATAAAATGCTTTTAAGGCAATGATTTTGAATTTAAAATCTTGAGTTGAAATTATCAATTGAAATTTTCTCAAATTTTAGTTTATCTTAAGTGAAATCTTTTACTGGAAAAAATTTGTGTTAAAAATATTTGAGATATTAGTCAAGGAATTATAAGATAATTTCTTCCTATGAAGAATTTGTAATTAAAAATTCTTTTGGTAAATAATTATTTGGAGTTAGTGCCATACTAAAAAGAAATTTTAACTAAAAATTCTTTTGAGATTTTAGTAATGAAGTTGTAATAAATAAGTTCCAAACTAAAAAGAATTTTTAATTAAAAATTTTAATAAAGGAATCTGTGTAAATTCCATGCTGAAGTGTCATTTCTGTTTAAAATGCTGTTAAGATTTTAGTATAAGAACTATCGTAAATAAACAACATACTAAAAAAAAAAATTACAATAGATTTCAGTCTTGAATTGCTACATAAAATTTTTTGGAAATTATGTCCTTAATATAAATTTTTTTTATTGTTAAACATGAAAATTTTAAAAATCTGATAACTTTTAAAAAGGCTTTTAAATATGTTTTATTCTAACTATTTGCAAGTTTAAATTCTAGGTTTTATAAAATAACATTGCAATGTTTGAAATAAATCTAAAAATGTATTAAAAACAGTTTAAATGTTTTATATTTGTTAGTGTCTGAGTATGCATATTTCGGCTAAATCTGAAATAGAATTATTTTACACTTTCCCTAAACATTGTATGGAAGGCCTGTAAACTATTCATTAGTCTTTCTGTAAAATGCTAAGGTATAGTGTGAAATATTAATAATTTCATACTTGGCCTATCGATATCAGGCATTCTATATAATGTTGGTGTTCATACATCGACAGTAACATATTCTTTATATTTTTTATCGGTAAACATTTTGTCATTAACAAACTTAGTAATAATTTGATGTTAAACTGTGATTTAGTTACATGTAAAAATTCTTGTCAATTTATATTGTTTAATCAAATGTTTTGTAAAAATTACAATTTAGATTTGATTGATTCTTCCCAAGTTAGCAGTTATGAAGTAGCTTTTCTTTTCAAAACTGGATAAAGACATTAAACTGATTTTTATCACTCTTTATAGATCTGTCAAAACTTATAATCAAACCCAGTGAAATAATAATTTTTTTTTTCTCCTTCTTAATCCTGTGTTTTATTTTTCCAATTGAGATTTGGAATATGTTATTTATTTTTTAATCACCTGTAGAGAGAGAGTTACCGAGTGACAGCACAGCAACCTAGTCTTTATTTGGAACTTTTTATTTTAATTATGTCTTGCAAGATTGCACAATATTCTATTATGTTCTGTTTTTAATTTTTTTTTTTTTTTTAATTAAAAAGGCAAATCAATGAAACAAATTGATTTTTCCACTAATTATTTCACTGGGTGTCTTGTAACTGTTTGTATATGCTAGTAGCACATTTTTGTGTGATTGCTCAGTGGAACATTCTGAAAGATTTTATTATTATTTTTTAATATTATTAGCAGATGAGGATACAAAAAAAAAAAAAAATGAATTATGAAAAGTACCTTTCCTTTTTTTTTTTTATTTTGGACACCTGGGTGGTCCTGGCTTCTCTTTATTTGCTCATAATTTTGCTAAATAATGTAGCCCCTTAAAAAAATTTTTTGTTTACATCTGTCATCTGTATTTGTCATTTGTTTTTAATTTTTGCAGTAAATTAACTGTGAAAATGTAATGCAGCGAGATGAAGTGAGCTTTTTCAGTTGATGTACCACTGTGCAGTGGAGTTCATTAGACATGAATGTATGGATAATTAAAGGAAAAGTCTTTCATTGAAAACCTATTCTGTTTGTTATTTTTCATTTGTTTAGACACACGTTGAATCACAAAAATTTGCACATAACAGTAGATTCATTGCAATTATATTAATGTCCTAAGACTCGATCTTAATAGTTCGAGGGGCGACCTCATTTGCTAATTAATTTATGTATGCAACAATTTAAGTTGCAAAATCAGGCACAAAGGCGCTCTTTCCCTGAAATTATAAACATATCTTTTACTCCTATAATATAGGAGATAGCTGCAATCTTGGAAATATGGTCCTTATAGTTTGGTTGGACCTCATTTGCTAATTAATTTATGTATGCAACAATTTAAGTTGCAAAATCAGGCACAAAGGCGCTCTTTCCCTGAAATTATAAACATATCTTTTACTCCTATAATATAGGAGATAGCTGCAATCTTGGAAATATGGTCCTTATAGTTTGGTTAGGAAAGAGATCTAAAGTATGGATGGACTTCCTAATTTTAATTTTACTTTTTGCGTAATTTGTCATCTCAAGAACTTTTTAAGCAAATTGAACAGTTTTTGTACAAATTAAAAAATTCATCTATCCAAAAGCAATTCCCTGAAGAAAAAAAAAATTTGAATTACCATTTATTTTTACTTAATAAAATCAAAAAATTATAAAGTAGACACATTTTTACAGTTTAAAGAATGTAATTTTTTTATATGGCAAAATACAAACTTAGTCAATTAGTTGTAGAAAATCTGATTTTAAATATACCACTTCTATAAAATTCAATGACTCGGGAAGTATTAAACTGATTTTGTTCAAATGTTGAATTTTACTTTATAATATTACATTCTTTAAAATGATGTAAAAAATTTTATACCTTAATTCAAATATTTTTTTTTTAAATGGAGAATGAATAATTATTAAAAATTATTTATTGCATTGAATGGCCTTTGGTTAAATAAATTTTGTAATTATGAGTTTTTAATTTGCACAGAAAATTCTCAAACTTAATGGAAACTTAAATAAAAAACATTGCTTATTATTTAAAATAAGTACTCTCATAATGGATACATTTGTTTTTACACGTAATAAAATAGGGGTAATTTTATTCATCGATACGGTTCTCATGACGCCATCACAAGTGGCATTTCCGCACAAAAAAATGATCCTGAATAAAATTAAAATCGCTTGCGAATAATCATGTACCTTTGATAACATTTTGAAGTCATTCGAAGCAATGCCTAAGAACGTCCATTTTACTGTGGAACAGAGAGTAGTTAATCCGAAAGGTTTTACTGTACTTTAAAACAATAGCGTGTAAAACAAATTGAATTAACCAGACGTTTTCATTGGAGGAAAATGTTTTATGTATTTAGATGTTCATATACAGATATGCAAACTGTACAACAGCTAGAGCACTAAAAATATGATAAGTCCTTCTTAGAAGAAGATTGATAGAGATTTCTATATGGTACAAGAAAATTTACATATCACAAAAAAGCAATTCAATTGCCAAGTCAAATTTACATATGAATACATGGGAAACATGAAATGAATTTATGTTGCAGCCCAGTTATCAGCTCGCCATAATAATAAATACATATTGTCTTGGTATGGTAAAGGAGCATTAATGGGTGTATAGCGCCCAATTAGGTTTCGATAGCCTTTACCAACTGTTGCAATGTATGGTATGTAGTTATTATTTGGAGAAGAAGAATCTTTATTTTCTGTTTTTCTGCCCAGAAGTGGTAAGATTGCTTTAACCTCCTCTTCAAAAGGACGAAACACCGTGATTGGTCTCATAGTCGTTCCTTCAGCGACTACAATACAGCCCCAAGTGGTCCCGATGTAGAGATCACTTCCCACACTGGCCATGGCTGTAACTTGACATCTTCCAGCTAAAAAGGTCAGTTTTTTTATATATAAAAAAAATTTAGATTATCCATTTTAAACAAGTGTAAAAAAAAATCTACATCCAAGGTATGCATCTTTAAACTTTTTTACTTTAATAAAATTTATAGAGAGAATCTGAAATTTCAGTATTAAAAAGGTATCTAAATTGATTTAAGTGAGCAAGCTGTGAGAAAAAAGTTTCTCAACTTTGTTCAGTTTTGTTTACTTCAGATTTTTGGGCTGGTTCTTTATAGGAAAAATTTACTAACTGGCAAAATGTTAACTTTATTAAAATAAATAAAAAAAATTGCATCTTAAATTTAAAATATTTTTTTTTTAAACTCCATATCTCCAATAGCAAGATATAACTTGCCATTTTACAGATTTACAGGTTTTTTTTTTTTTTTTTTTTAATTGTAAAAAACTTAAAGCTGAAAAGAACTTTAAAAGCTTAGATGGTAAAAACATTTTGCATGTAATTAAAAGTCTTTAGAAAATTAAATAACATCAAGATTTGCTAAAGAAAATTAAACTAAGCAGAAAATATGAAGCTTGCAAAAGAAGCATATTTTATTTTATCCAAAATAACTTTAAATATTTCATCAGCATTTTAGCGACATGAATTAAGCTAATAAAGTAGAACCCTACTCTTTATTTATAACTAGCTGAAAACCTGTTCTCTGCATAAGGTGGAAAAATTGAACTATCAATAAATCAGGACTGAACAACACTATGCAACCATCTGTGACTTTACGTTATCAGATTAAGCAAAACACGTTTTTAATAGTTACTCCCATCAAAATAATGAGTAATTGTAATCAGTATCTTTGAAATGATGTTATTGCACAATAAATTTTTCCTGGTAATTAGCCCTTTTCAAGGGCTGTAAAACACCTCTTCCCACATTATTTATATTAAAATTGCACCAATTGCCATTAAATTCATAAGTGCCTATTACCAAAATTAATTAAACACTATTGGCATCAATAATGGCAATTTTTAATGTTCTTGCTAAACAAATCAGTACCATTTCTTTATTAATATTGCTTTTCAGTATATAGCTTATTTTTTTATTTAAATTTTAGAACCTATTATTAAAATTGATTAAACATCATTGGTGTTAAAAATAGTATGGTGATTTTTTGCTTTTCTCCTAAACCCCGTGGCAGAATTTTTTCAGGCTTTCAGCAACATACTTCTCTAATACTAATATCTTTCTGCAAGATACGGATAGGAAACTTTTCGGATAGGAAAAACTATTTTTTTAATTAAATGTGTAATATTTTTTTTATTCTATGTTATAGGCGATATTCTCACATTTTGTAGGGGGAAGACACACTAATCATTTCCTTTTTCGCATTTTGTAAATTATCATCACATTAACAAAAATAATTAAAAAATCGTGAAATCCATAGCAGTAACTACCCGGGGGGGGGGGGGGTATATCGACGGCGAAATCATGTGAATCGGACTCTTTGAAAAAAATTTACGAAACGCATGTTTTCATTTCGAGATTCAGTTGTAATAAATAATATGGTTGTAAAAATATTGGAATTTTAAAAACTATGTGGAAATCAATAGTAATAGCTGCATAAATAAAAAATTAAAACGAAAATTTCTGCAGAAAAAAAAATCACATTTTTTTACTTCATTACTCTTTGTTTTACTCTATTCTCAAATGAGAATAGAAAAATTACAAGCATTTTGCTCCACTCTGATGCATGAGAAAGGCATCTGTTAGGTAGTAAGTCTGAAGAAAATATAAAAACTTTCGAAAATTTCTGCAGAAACCGAAATTTTTTATTTAATTTCTTTTTGTTTTTCATTATTCTCTAATGAGAATAGAAAAATCACAAGCATTTTTTTCCCACTCAGATGCGTGAGAGAGACATCTTTTACATATAATTCTGAAGAAATGATAAAAATCTTTCAAAAATTTCTGCAGAAAAATAAATCAAAATTTTTTACTTCCCAACTAAAAAATTTTCTGCAAAAATCGGTAACGTTCTGCGACAATGTCGCCACAAGTCTGCCACTTGGCTCCTAAACAAATTAGTGCCATTCATTATTTACGCTTTTTAGTTTATTTTTTGTATCTTAGTTAGTATCTATTAAGAAAATTAAGCATCAGTATTAGTATGGTGATTTACTAAGCTTCTCCACTTCGTCATTAATTTTAGTATGCAGCTAATTTTTTTTAATCCAATTAATACCTTTTACCAAAATTAATCAAGCATCATTGACATCTGTAATAATATGGAGATTCTTTTTTTCTAAACTATTTAGTAACATTTCTCCATTAATTTTGCTTTTCGGTACATAACTTTTATCATTACAAATACAACTAATTTTAAATTATCTAGTTTTATAAAAATACGCTTTGCATACCAAATTTCATTGAAATTGGGGAGATCTTATGCACTTATCGCTACTATAACAAGTTGTTTGTACGCTAAAACATTTTAAGATATCAAACTGGAAAATAATAATAAATTCCCTTCTTATTACTCTAGATTTAGTTCAAAACTTGAGTGAGCAATATCTTTGTCTTCTTTCAGTTTACAGAAATAATTATTTAGATAGATTATTATTGATAAAATTTACTTACGACTTAGATGCTCTTCAATGCTGATAGACATTAGACTCTCTGAGCATGGTGCAAGTTTTGAGCAATCAAGTTTATGCAAAATTGTCCTTTTTACTGTATCCCACTGATAGGCTACACAACCTACAAAAAAGAAAAAAAGTTCAATATATATGCATACATATATTATTAGTATTATTAAGTTGTACATATATTGTAATGTAAAACAAAGCATAGATTAATAAAATATTTAAAAAAAATTCATAATTTTACAAAGATTAATAAAAAGTTCTTTTATTTACTTTGGTGATAACATTCACAACTTATACAAGAAATTTTAAATTATTATTGAAAAAAAAGAGTTTAAAATACACAATAGTTTAAATAATAGTTACACACAACTTTTTAAATAAAAACAGGGTTGCCATTCAAATCTGGAGGGGGGGGGAAATTCCCTGTACGTATCATACACAATATATTAAGAGGAAGCACACAATCACTGTGCTATTGAGAAACCATCTAGCTATACTAGTTTTAATTGCTTGAAAAACTTAGAAAAAGGAGAAACAGCTAAACATACTTAAAACAAATAATGCTATAGTAAATGAAATAGTTTAGTATAGTTTGAATATCATCCTTAAATATCCCATAAATTACGAATTGAGTGCTCACCATTTTTTAAAAGGCGAAAATAATAAACAAAATTCCCAGGGAATTTTGATTTTTTTCTTTATAAACAGGAAATAATAATAGTTTTTCCTGTTTGTAAAAAAAAAAAATCAAAATTCCCTGTATTTTCCAGGTTTTCCCTATTCTCCCTGTGGAGTGACAAGCCTGACAGCAACCCGGAGACTGCAAGCAACAAGCTAATTCAAAATTGCAAAAAACTAACATCTCAAAAAAAGTAGTACATGTCCCGAGGTATTGTTTGGCGTAAGATTTCAGAGTTAACAGTTCATGATACACAGAAACAGCTGTGCAATTATAAGGCATACAAGTGCTAAAACCATGAACATGCTTCAAAATTATTTTTGTAAAGTTTTTTTACCTTAATCCAAGCCTTGCTTTTTTTTTCTTCCCCCCCCCCTCCTTTTTTTGAGTTGACTTAATGAAGAAAATTTATAAAATAATTCCTAAAAAACAAACGATCTAAAAATTGTCGTTGCTCACAGAGTATACTGAATTCAACCCCTCAATGATTCTGTTTATGTGCTATAAAACGCAAAACATAAGTTGTTGACATGTTCCATAGGATGCATAATTCTTCAACTGTGAAAAAAAGGCGCTATTACGTTTATGTTGACAGAATCATAACCAAGCTTTAAACATAAATTATTTTTCTTCTTAAATTACATAATTGCTTTTCCTTAGTGCAAGGAAAGCAATAGCGACCAGTTTCTGGTATTAAGAGGCCCTCAGTTCTAAAATTATGTAACATACCTTACAAGACCATCATTCAAATAGAATTTTTTAGAAGATTAAACTAAGAAAAATTTTGCCATTACACCATGAAAAGTTTGTTTTCCTCATTTTACCCTTAGTTTTAAACTATCTCACCAATGCAAAAAACAAAAGCAATACAATAATAATTAAAGAAAATCTCAAAACAGATGCAATTTATATATTAAGAATTAATAAAATTTTACAGTTTATGATGTAATATGAAACAAAAATAATAGATACTATTTTTAGAAAAAGGGTCTTTAAATTTTTCTTTAATATTTTCAAATTTGGTATTAAACAATAACAATCAATAAAAAGTGAAATTTAAAAGTACCTGGATAAACATAAGACCATACTATAGGTTTATCACTAAACCCTCCTACTAGTTGATAGACATCTAAATTATCTACTACAGGATCATAATGATAAACAATTTCATGACCAGTGATAGATGAATTAATTGCTGAGTAAATGGATATCTTTCCTTGGGTTTGGCCACACCATAACTCACTACTGGAAAAAATAAATAAATCACATGAAGTAAGAAAAATTAATAATTTTTAAGTAGGCATGCAGATCTATGTTATATAATGAGACATATTTATAAAGATCCCTCAGAATTTGAATAAAGTAATCTTTAATACACTTATTAGCAAGAAAAAGAGTCTGGCTTGGCACCAAGTGTTTATTTTTAAGCAAGCAATTTTTTTCACCACATCTCTAATTTAAGGAAAAGAGATAATACCAGAAATTACAAAAAATAATTTTGAAAACTAAAAAAAGTCAAATATGATTGTAGTGACTTGAAAGTAGAAATTTTAAACACAGAAGTGTATTGGATTGTCCAGAAAGTTCGTTTTTAGATCTGCCTTTAGGCAAACCGAAAAAATTGGCGTGAACTTTTTCAGGCGACCCTTGACTAGTTGTATAGAATAACAAATTTTTGAAGCTATAAAAATTTATGATGATGAAATATTTATTGTATTAAGTGTTTTGCTAGGAAACTTAAGGAAAACAAAGAAGCTAAACTATCAATACTAAATAAATATATTTCAACTTATACAGTTAAATTTATAGTTACGATGATATATTCTACTAAAACTGAGCAATATTTTAATTAAATTTTACACTCTTATGGGTAGGTTTTCAAATATTAGCTAAACTTGATTGATTTCACCGTAAGCTCAATTTTTAGTTCCAAAACTGAAAACTTAGTATTTACAAATAAATCCAACTTGAACTTTTGTTTTTATTGACATCAACGAAAATGAAAGATTATATTTTTAACTATCATACATGGAAAAAACTTCTGTATAGATTTGATTGAATTTAGGGAGCTGGAAACGGCTATGCTGCACAAGAACTCAGAATAATCGAGGAGAAATGTCTGTATAAATTACGCTAGAGAATAAATTTTTTTTCTTCTGTTGCACGATATTTTTTAACAGATCTCTTGTATTGCTGATTTCAAATGTGCAATCAGTTTCTCTTTACAAGCTATAGATTTTTTTAAAATGACATGTAGTCAATTATTTGTCAAAATGTACAAGTTTATAAATGTATATATAACTGGGGGTCACATAAATATTGTTAGAAACTTATAGGGGCACATCATCAGGCTTAATATTGCATCGGAAATGTCGTCATACGCCGCTAGCAGCGCTTTCCCTATTATGCACTAACAGGACATAATAGGGAAGTGCCTCCAGCAGCGTAAGATGAAATTTCTGGGCATGGGTTTCTATGTCATTTTAATCCTGATGATGTGCCCTAACATCCTTAGCAGTTTGGTACAGTATTATACATAAGCCCATTCCTTGTTAGACATAATGCTTTTAAACTTGCACAATTTGACTAAAAACTTCATTTAAAAAAAACCTGTAGCTTTAAGAGCGAAATTTAATTTCAGATTTGAAACCCCCACGCCTGCATTAGACAAAATCCAGTATTTGTATAAATGCAACAAAAAAATTTGATCCTCAGTGTTATATGTTACATTAGACATTTTTTATTCTGAACTAAATAATTCCAAAAACAATGAAATTGTGTGTTGATGTCTTATTAAGGATTATTTTGGTTTAAAACTTGCTCAAAATTAATATTTTATATCAAGATTCTAGGGATATCAGTGTTTGCTGTTTCACTTTTATTACAAAATTCAATATTAATATTTTAACTACAAAAATTTTACCATAAACTTACCAATTATTCCCCAAGTCAATAGATGTAATGCAAAATATTGATCCACCACTGTTAATAAGTTCCTCTATATTATATTTTGGAGAGTCCTTGGCATCAATTTTATTTTCTTCTGTATCTGTGTCTTCAACACAGCAAAGCCAAAGCTGGCCACCACTTGTAGCCATGGCAACACCATTTTGTCCTGGAAGAGTACACATGCTTCTAATTGCTGAAACTGTTGGAGCATGTGGATCTACAGAGAATGATGTCACCATTGAATGGTCAGCAATACTGAAAACATAAATTTGATATTTTTTAATTGAGAATCTCATTGAAAAAAAAAAAATTTCCCCAAAATTTAAAGAACAAAAGAGTATTTGTCCCAATTCGCTAAGCAGTTTATGAATAAAGAAAAAAAAAATTTCCTCCAAAATTTAAGAGAAAGAAATTTTTTTTTTTAAATTCATACATGTCACCAAAGCTATAGATATTAGATTGCTATATTAAAAATAATCATTTTTAAGTTGGGATAGTTTTTCACCAAAAAAAAAAAAAAAAAAGGAAACTGAAGAAAGAATGTAGTATTGAAACTACTGGAACGTTAATAAAACAAAAAGGGTGACAGAATAAATTTATTAGGTCCTTAATTCTAAAAATTGAGTGGTTTCAAGGTATTTCTTAACAAATTCTTCCTTTCTAAGCTTTTTATTATGATCCTAAATCTCTACTACAGTCAAACTACTGCATAACGCAATATTTGCTCGTTACAACCGAGAACTTATACAAAAATGAAAAAAAAAAAAAAAAAAAAACATAAAAGTTCATACATTATTAATAAAGTAAATAATTTATTAATAATAAATAATTTACTTTATTAATAATAATAAAGAAGTTAGCTAATTTGATTTGAACTGTCTTATAGCCTCTTTGTTGTGTTACTGTCTTTCGGATAAGACTCATGGCCTGAAAAACATTGTCATCATAAAAAAAAAAATTAATAAATTATCGACCCGAAAAACATTGAAGAGAATTTTATCAAGGAATATTAGCTGAGCTGGAGAGATGGATTTGAATAGAAATTTTATGAATCACAAAAATAATGATCGCTAAAATTGAGGTTTGCTCGTTAGAAGTGAGCTATGCTCCAGTGGACTTAACATTGTACTAACCACCAAGTATTTCTGATTTCTTCCTTATGTCTAGGTTTTCATTAAATCAGGGCTTGCTATAAGCAAGTTTATCTGTATTTATCTGAGCAATTTTTAGTGAAATAGTTAAGGTTCATAGTGACAAATTGTTTCAGTATATATTTCCCTATCATTTTCAATAAAAGCTTAAAGTAATATGTTTCATTTGTTTAGATAAAGAAAAAAATTTTTCAATACTCAAAAAAATTATTTTACGCACTCAAATTTTTTTACCAACAGAATCATAATTTATTGGTGATTTAAAAAAAAATTCACTTGAAGAAAACCAAAAAAGAAATATACCATTTATTTTGCTGCTCGGGAAATCAGGAAATTTATTCTCACTAATATTTTAAATTAGATACAAATTTTATGCTAATTGAGAATAACATAAAATAATGTTTTCTAAGTAGACATGTTCTATAAAAACAAGGTGTAGTAGTCTGAGCACAAAATTAACAGACAACGTTCTAATTATTTCAGCTAGAATGATAGAAAACATTGCTCTATAAATTTTTAGTCAACAACACCATTTATAGACAAACTTCGTGAAATTAAAATTATTGGTTTCCTCAGCAGAAGGCAGAATTTATTTTTAACAAGGTTTTCAAATCGCCTGTCATTTTTGGGACAACCCAATAATAAAGGCATTTACAAATATTTTAATTTCTAAACTTTTAATTAATGTAGCACCATTTAGTGAATATAACATAATTAAAATTTAATAACAGGATGAATTTCATAATAAGAAAACAAATTACTTATAAATATGAACTCTTGCTTTAGAATCTCCTAACCACAAATCATCACCAACCACACACAGACAAGTAACAGTCACAGTTTCTAAAGTCAAAGTCTAAAAGAAATTTTTTTTTATTTTAGTTATAAATCCAAAATATAAAATTTAAAGAAACATTTATGCATAAAAAGTTATATTTCAAATACTTTCTTAGCAAAACTACTGAAACATTAATAGTTAATCAGTTTAATGAAATTTTTCTTATATATTTCTATATTATTATTTTCTATATTATAATTTTCTATACGTTTAAAGAATAAAAAGCTATTAAAACCTTGAAAAAATTATTATTTATTAAAAAAAGAATAAGATTTCTTAACATAAATGCATAAGAATATGACACTTTTTCTTACTTATTCAATATTAACATAAATAGATATAGATATCTCTCTATATAATAGATATCTCAATACATTTATCAAAACCACTAAGTATAATACAGCTTTTGAATATGGAGAAAAGATCGCTCATTCAACGTTGTTTCAAAACTTAATTCAAGGAGTGATGATTACATTAGCATACAGAAAAATGTCTCATTAAATGTTTCAAAACTTACCATGATACAGCTTTTTGTTATGTATTTTGTCACAGAATTAGTGTGCAATCAATCTACAATAGAATTTTGCTTTAACTACGGAATAAGTTAAAGCTTCATAGCTAATTTTTGTTAGGTAATAAAACTTAAAGCAATATTTTTGATACTTTAATAAACTTTTTTAATTTTTGTACAAAAAAATACATGTAAACTCATTTTATGTATAGATTAACTGGAACTTAGGGAACAGTGATTAAATGTTTCATTTTTTTTTTTTTATGAGACACTTTAAAATTATTCTCATTATTACAAAAAATAGTTAATCACTACAGACTGGTGCATCGCTACAGACTGGTAAATGATGCAGAATTTGTATCATTTAAATAACTCAAAAATGCATGGGGAGATATATAAATTGACTCAATTGTAAAATTAGGAACAAAACACGTTGAAACTCCACAGTCAAATTTTCAAAATAAATTTTTTTTTCTCGAATACTAGTAAATATAAAACATATTTATACTAAAGTTTAATGTTTTAAATATATGACACTGAGTCCACTTATGGAATATCCCACCCTAAAAAAACGACAGCCTAAATAAAAAAATTTCAATAAAAAATTTTTCTAATCAAATCAAGCACTTAAAAATAAAAAAAATTTTTTTTTTTGTTTAATTGGTTACAACACAAACGATATGTCAAACAATGCCTTTATTAAAAGAACAATTTTAAAAAGATTGAATGTATTTTTTTCTTCATATTATTGGCTTTACAACATTCCAATATAGCACAAAAAATAAAACATTTAAAGTAAATTTACCTTATATTCAAGCCAAGACTTACGGCTGCAAGTCAAGATATCCATCTGTTTTCCAAGTCTGCTAAACCACAATTCCCATTGATCATCTTGGATATTTTGCTCTATAATGTTTTAAATAAAGCATTAAGAAATAATAAAGCATTTTTTATGCAGTCTGGCATTAGTCTTATGTTGTAATAAAACAGTAATATTTTTAAGGCATAAAACAATAGAAAATTAAATCATGAGCTGAAAATAAAATTTTATTGCAAGTAAGTGGTAGGTATTGTCTTCTTCTTAGACACCACAGCCGGTTATCGGCCAAGGCCGCCTCAGTCAGTTTACCCCATCTACATTTATTCGGTGTTATATATCTCTATGTATTAACTCCTAAGTCCTTTAAATACTTCTCTACTCTATCTAACCATCTTGTTCTAGGTCTTTTTATTTTTCCCTCTGGTGTTTGGAAGGTTAGTTTTTTTTAACAGGACTTTTAACAGAGTATTATGTTAAGTTAACAGAGTATTATGTTATACAGAGTTTTACTCTTCTTTAAGTTTTTTTTAAACAGAGTATTGTAGGTAAACTAAAACTTAAGTAGAATGCATCATAAATAATTTTTCTGGTAGTCTCCAAAATTTTAAAAACTGTTTTAAGAAAATCAGTTTTGATAGAAAAATCATTCATAAGAATTATGATTATGTTAGAAAAATTTATTTATATTTTATTTTATCATGGGCCTTGAACAGTCGACCCAATTCTGAGTTTACTCCTATCAATGTTCAACTCCATAGCCTTGTAAAATTTTTAACCCCAACCCAGAAAACAAGGAAACTCTTGGATCAAACATTGGGACAAATTATCTTTCCTGCCTGACTTTTTGTAGAAACTAACCAATATTTGCCTTATAGAACAAAGAAAAACTCCCACTGTAAGCAGATTCTTACCCATGGTTTGCTTACAACTGAGGATATTTTATGTTAGCACTGTGGTCGGTGCATGCCCGGAACAGAATTTGTATCAACCAGCCACAGCTAGGATTCGAACTCGAGTCTCCTCATTGAGAGGCAATGCTCTATCTCCTGAGACACTGTGGCTCTAGAATAAACATTATGGACACCCAGCTGGTTACATGGAAATACATTTTTAACCAGAAAGAACTAAGTTTGAGTGATTATTTGCTCCTAATTGTAATGGGCACATAGAACACAAATCCATCCGTCTTGGAAAAATCTATGGTGGAGATGTAAATCAAGTTACATATAAATGTGCCAATTAAATGGGAGGGGGATGCAAGCAAGTCTAAGAAGGCAGCATTACATTAGGTGTTATGCTGGTGGATGATTAAAGTTCACACTTGGTAAGGGCGGGATAAAACTGGTAATGCTTACGTTAAACAAGTCTTCCAACATTAAGATTCAAAATACATGAACTAATTTTTACCAAGAAAAGATTTTGAAACATATAAAAATTTCAGAATGTTCAGCAATCTAGATTATTAAATAGGAAAATTATAATACTATATTTTATTGCCTCATTATATATCACCCCTCCAATTTAAAAAAAAAAAACCAATTAAAACTTCAGATTT
The DNA here is from genome assembly GCA_949128135.1 of Parasteatoda lunata. Taxonomy (NCBI): domain Eukaryota; kingdom Metazoa; phylum Arthropoda; class Arachnida; order Araneae; family Theridiidae; genus Parasteatoda; species Parasteatoda lunata. The sequence goes on along the minus strand of OX421978.1, from coordinate 57,882,106 downwards.
TAAAATATAGTAGTTTCACATGCATGTAAAAATTTTACCCAATAGTAAAACCAGAAAATGATAGCTGTTACTTAATCTAGAGAAAATAAAATTGATTTAAATCAATACCTTCAGTTTTAGGTGGAAGAGCAGTAACACAAGCACTAAGAACTGCCATCTGATCATGCAGAGAAGCAACATCAATTAAATGGGTCAACTCTGGTGCTTGAGCGATAGACACTATTTGACTCGCAGATGGCCGGTCCTTTGGCTGGTGTGACCAGCATAGAGTCATTAAATCCAGTAAGTAGGTTGGATAAGCCATTTCCTAACCAATTTTAATTATAATTAAATTTTCTATTGGATAATCGTGATATATTATTTATACTTTCATACAAACTTTATTTAAATTAATGTAGGCAAAAACATGAGAAACTATAAATATGCAAGCAGAAATATCATATTACTGACCAGTATAACCTATCAGCTTTTTGTGGCCAATGTTTACCCACCAAAAGGCTATCAGTTGATCAATATAATGTAGCATTAATACCATAATAATTAAATATGTAATTAAATTTAATTATCCTTTAATAGAAAGCGAGCAATTTTATGTAAGTCAGGGATCTGTCCAGACATTTTGTGAAAGGTCCGTTTTTGTAGAATTGTGAAAAAATTACTTGTAATTTGTGAATATAAAATAAACGTTAAGTCTCATTCTTTCAACCAGGGTCCGCTTTTGTGAATTTGTGCAAATAGGGTCCGTTATTGCAAAAAAAAATTTATCAAGGAGTTTTTAAATTGTAAAGACATACAAGATTATGCTCATCACTGTAAAATTATAATTAAAAAATTAAATTTTAAAAAATAAACAGCAATTGCTGCTACTAAATTTAAGATGCAATATACAAATATTTGGTATTTAGCCTATACTGCTGAACGTAGAATATTCATTTCGGAGGAATAAGGGAAGAAGCTTCTGCCGAAGACACAGATTGGTTCGTTTCCATTTGTCTTTCTCCCCCCCCCTTCCTGGGAAGGGTTTATTTTTTGATTAACAAAACAATAATGAAGATTAAAAAATTTGTGAAGTGTCCGATTAAAAGATAAATTATTTTGTGAAGGGTCCGTTTTTATGAAAAGATATTTTGTGAAGGGTCCGTTAACGGACCCAAATTTCTTCTAGACAGACCCCTGTAAGTATATGAAAAGGGCTATTTTAATTTTTATTTTAAACCCACTCCCCTCCTGTGACATTCCTCACCCAAACAGAGCTAGCACAAGAGAGGACTTGCGGCTGATTAGATAAGTGTATATATACTGTTAAACCTTTAGAAGTAGTTGGTGATAGTATTCAAGTTATCTCAGTAAATCTGATGAATTTTTTTTTTGTCCTTAAATTGATCCTGTGTAAAGTATGAACAAAATTGGAATATTTTTTCTTTAACTGAACACTAGTTTATAAATAAGACTTACGTATTTTTTAATTTTAAATATATAATTAATAGAGGAAAATTTTTAAAAAATAAAAAAAAACACAAAAATAAATCAATTTAACAAATTTTAAACATTACAGTTTTAACATTAACAAATTTAAAATTGTGAGAAAAATTTAAACAGTCATGTTAGTAACCTTTTCTCTTATTGCTTAAAAATGACATCATACGTACATCAGGGGTGATTGTGGGCCAAACTTAAAAATCCTGAAAATTTCTTGAGTAAAATCACTCAAAAAATTAATATCTTTATAAATTTAATCATTGAAATTTTCAAAACATGATATTCTAAATGAATTATATGCAGCATAATTTAAATGAATAATTATGTGCATGTTTACTTTTATCTCTAATCACATTTATTATTCTACCAGAAAAAATATTTACAAATGAAAGAGATGCCAAGTATAAATTTTAGTTCTAATATTTTTAAATAAAATATACAAGAACTTTTATATATAAATGTGATCGATGATTTCTTGAAACTTCTGGACTTTGGATTTCCGTAAACTTTCGGCTCGCAGTTAGCAAAAAATCCGGATTCTTTCCGGAGCACTATCACCCCTGTTACATACACACACACACACACACACACATTATATATATATATATATATATATATATATATATATATATATATATATATATATATATATATATATATATATATATATATATATATATATATATATATATATATCATAATAGATAAATACAAAAAGAAAAAAACAAAGAAAATTTTTAAAAAATTCCCGTTCATGTAAGTTTATTTGAATTCGGTACTCGCTTTATAGATTTCATTTTATGTTTTATTCCGTTTTTTTTTTTTAATTTTATTTTCCATTTTCACGTGATATTTTTACTTAATGTGTTCTATTTTATCTGTTGTAAATTTTTTTTGGAATCCTCCTCACACTATTGTATTGATATATTTTGCTTTGGCTATATTGATACAATATTAGAAAGCACTCCTTTTTGTGGATATAATCATGTGAGTTGATGAAAAGATTATATATTTTATTTTCCAGATTTTTATTTATTTTTTCCCTTTTTCTGAATTTTTTTTTAAATTTTATTATTATTCTGCTTTTTTTCTTTTTTCATTGTTCTGTAATTTTTCCATGTTTCTCTACATTTTGAACTTTCAGAGGTTTGAGTGACCTACAATAAATTACGAAAGAAAACAAGTATTTTGTACAAGTATAAATAACATGGAGAAACCGGTTTTTGATGCAGGCTTCCCTGCATTAGGAAGTCCATAAAAAGCCAAGACTGGGGCTCAGAGATTTAATTGGCATCTTCGAAGCAATTATTTTCAAACAATAGCAAAAAGTACTAAATGATTTGATCTTAATTTTAAAGATAAATCAATGAGAAATTTAAAATAAAATAATTAACTAACATAACATACTCTTTTAGTTAAAAATGGGCGACCTCCTTCTAAAATATAATCTTTGACAACACACTCCTGACCTTCAAATGGCTCATGTAGAGTTATTAGTTCATACATAAACATCCCAAATGAAAAGCAGTCAACCTGAAAAAAAGTATAACTTAAAAAGAAAAATAATGTATGCAGAAAAGAAAATTTAACAACAAAATTCAGTATTTCAGGTTTTCCAAAATTGCTTAGCAAAGTCTTATAAATTAAATGAATACAATAATTTTAATTAGAATGATAAATATGTGTCAACAAAAAAATCATAATAGTTGAAAAAACATTTAGAGTTTGTAATTTACTATAAATGAAGAGACCATTGAATTAAAAATTTTTTAACTACACTGACTGCAGTTGAAACAAACTAAGTGTCTGAGGACTAATTGCCTTGAAAAAGTCATATTACCTTCACTATATTTTAGAGCCAATTTCTTAAATAATTTTGTGTTAAACTTTTAATTTATTACAAATTTTGAAATTTATATAGATGTTCTAAAATTAACATTTTGATGAAAAACTAATAAAAATTATAAAAAAATCTTTTATTATTTAGTAAAATTATTTATTTTCATTCAAAACAATCAGTATACTGGGTTTGAAAAGCAAAATTGAATTTGGAAGCCTAATATTTAATATATTTGTACGGGTACCTCCTTTTATCTTGTTTCCCAGTAAAAATAATTATATAGTTTTAACTATTTTTGACCAAAAGTGCTAAACTTCTCATTTCAATAAATATTTTTTTTATTTACACTAATTTTATTTTTCTGCTATTGTTAAGCGTTCTGAAAACGTTTGTAAAATATTACTTCAATTGGAGTAAACACTTTCTGATGAGAAATTTTTAAACTATGTTAGTATCTTAATCTTGAATTGATAATTGACAAATTCGACTTTTGGAAAATACATATTCTACTTGAGATTAAACATATGTTTTCAGGATGGTTTAAAGTTGTAAATAAAATTTCATTTCTATTTTTATTTACAACTTTAAACAATTGTAAATAAAATAGAAATAAAACTCATGAAAAACTAGTGTTTTACTAAATGGTTTGACCATTGATTTGGCCAATGAAGCAAAATACCATTTTTTTTCTAAAATAAAATATTATTTTTCTTGCATGAAACTTTTTTTTTATGTCTTAATGAATATAATTTAAGCATATTTCTAAGAAAATAATACCACATTTTATAAAATTTCTATGTTTGTTCTAAAATGGGTTAAAAAAATACTTTAATAAACTATGTAAATAACGATTGAATAATGCTATGTATAAATTGTCAATGATTCAGTATGCTTATTGAAATATTTTTTTCAAAATTAAAGTACAATAGAATTTGCAAAACAGTTTTTGTTATCTAAACAAAGCATTTTTCTTTCCATCGCATTGTTAATTTAATAACTTTTTTAATAGAAATGCCATATAATAAAATAATACTGAACTAGCATTTATATTTAATTAAAATACTAAAGAAATTATAGTGTTCAGTAAAAAAGAACTAGATACTAATATTACCTTTTCAGTATACTCTTCTTCACCATTGTATCTCATGATTTCTGGGGCCATAAATCCTTCAGTACCTCCAAAGCCTTTAGTTCCTGTTGGTAAAGTGGAACGACTGATTCCATAATCAGCTAATTTGGTCTCAACATGGGGAATGGGTGTCGAAGAATGAAATGGAGGTGGTAATTCCCAAACTAAAACATTTTCGGACTTCAGGTCACGGTAAATTATATGTTGCTGGTGCAAATATTCTAATGCTTTTGCAATCTGAAAATATAAATTGAAAATTACAAGCTAATTACAATACTATACATTCTCTTATCACCCTCAACACACTTTTTTTTGTTGCAATTTTCGTAGCCTTACATTAATTTTTTTCCCTCAATTCTTTTAATTCAACTACATTATAGGGGTTGAAAATGATTATTATATGTTCTGACTAATGCAGTATCCATGGGTAGGGGGATGGTGGGTATATGTCCCCTCAATAATTTTAAAATCTTTGTCCATCAAACAAAGACATTTTTCTTGAATTATCATCAAATTAAATTTAACAAAATTAAAAACAAGAAAAAGATAAAAATAACTAATCTTTTAGCAGATATTTTTTTAATGTTTTTAAAAAATTTTTATTGAATGTTTTTAAAAATTATTATAAGAATATTTTTTTTGCATATGTGAATGTATTTTAATTTCATTTCCTTCAAACATTGGACCCCAGCAACAATCAACACTCATCTTTACAGCTATTATCTTCCTAGGAGTACTTTTTTTTCGTACTACCTTTAAACCTACTTTTTTTTAAAATAAATTTTTTGATTACTATAGGTTCAGGTTCTAATGAGCATGTCCTTATAAGTGTACCGTGCAATAATTAAAATATTACTTGGGGGAAAGAAAGACATTCATCAAATTCTAATGTCAAGACCATTTACCGCAAAACTCAAATTAAAAAAAAAATCTATTTAATTTATTGTATGAAATTTAAGAGGTGATTTCATCAATTTTTATTATAACAATTAAGAAAGTTAGATCAAAGACTTTCCTAAATAAATTTAAAGTTTTGAGTCCAGTATTTAATTAGCTTTAATTTGATAATATTTTAATATATTTTTTGAACATACAAAATATATCTTTTATTTAACCACATTAACAGTTTTATTAACATTTTTGGCTAAGTTTCTTAAAATACTTTTTTTTAAATTTTAGTATGAGTATTTTTTAAAAAATTTGTTTATTGTAAATGAAATGTATTACAAACGTATTTTGGATGTATTTCAGTAATTATACCTGCATCAAAGTCATTTATAAGAAAATATAAGAACATATTTTGTTAATTATATATGTATTAAAGTTATTTATAAAAAAACAAACTTTTAAGTGAAATAGTTTTTATTAATTACTTGACCATTGCACTTTTGGCTAATATTTTATTTTTTAAATATAATTAACTTTCCATAATGTAAAACATTTAAAAGCAACTTGAAAATAATTTTTTTTTTTAATTTATGCATTATAAATTAAATGTATTACCTGAAAAATTATTTTCTGCATTACATAAACATCCAACTTTGCACCAGATCGACGATAATTTTTCAGAATAGAATCTAAAGCTCCCATTGGAGCCAACTGAAGGACTAGAGCAAGGGGTTTTGTACAGACTCCAACTAAATGCACTATATTTTGATGACGTAAAGCGAGCAATATATTTAGCTCTTGACGAGCAGTGCAATAGGCTTTGCATGCATACTGCAAAGGATCTCTTTGCCATTTATTCCAAGCAGCCTGAGGGAAAAAATAAGAAGAATTAATTTAAGTTTTGCATCGATAAATATATCGTTGTTAACTATTAACTATTACGAAAATAAGATTAAATGTAGGAAACATCAAAATAGTTAAAAATATGCAACTATTGTGCAGTTTTTTATAAGCATCAATAGCCTGAAGAGACAAATATTGTGAAATGTATTATCTACGAAACAACAGTCAATAAAAACATAAGTTATCAACAAAGAGGAAATTGAAAAATGCTTACTTTGTAAGCTGCAGTATCAGACTGCTTAGCGCCAAAACCAGGATCTACAGGTTGTAACATTTTCATTGCCACTTCTGTATATGTATTGCTACCCTAAATTACAATAGAAAAAATGTCATAGGAATAGTAACAAACTGCATTTTGTGCATATTTAAAAGCAATTTATGTAACATATTTCTTAAGTTTTGTAACATGATAACAGAAACTAGTAATCACTTTATAAATTAATAAGATAATTTAAGCTCATATACTGTTAATCTACTTAAAAGTTATAACCACTGGTACATACTCTTTGTTTTATATTGGCTTTGAAAACAAATCCAAAAGCTCCTCGACCAAGCATTTTTCCTCGTCGAACAGAGTCAGGTGGTATTAAGTGGCGTTCTCCAAGATCTACAAACACCTGTAAAAAGTTATTATCAGCAAAACATTAGTTTTAAACAAAATTATAAAATTAAGCATTATAAAAATTTTATTAAGTTCTAATTATGTTCAAAAGTTTGTACGTAAAATCATATTAGAAATTAATTCAATCTAATTGTAGCCAAATAAAAGTAAGAGGCAAATATATCACATTGATTAAATAATTCTTCTGTTACAACAAAATTTGAATTTGCAACAAAATCGCTACTCATTAAAATATCAGTTTTAAGAAAAATGAGAAAAAATATCATCTTTTTTAGCGAACAATTTTTTTTAATGTTTACCATTTCGAAATTATTTTTTAGAAAACCAATTTTATACTTTTGTGTTTGCCTCAGTAGTTCCTTGATTCTAAGCGAAATTTTTGTGGAATATTTTTCCTCTAAGATTATCCGAACATGCATTTTTCTCTAACAAATCTGTGTGAATAAAAAAGGTCATTATTGAGTGTGAATGAGAATTTAGAACAAAAAAAAAAAAAGGGTTCTAGTAAGGTCAGAGTAAATATCTCATTAAAGATATTTCGCGTAAATAACAAAATTTTAATATTAGATTAGTGGAACTCAAGAGAAAATTTTGTCAGAATATAAATTATTTAAACGTGAATCAAGGCCTCGAGATTTGCGGACTTTCACGAAATAGCACAAGAATCACATGCCTGTATAATATATTTCTACATTCGTGACTATATATTTTTTTTTTCAATTTTTGTTAACTCATAATTCTAACAGATAATTTTTAAAGAAAAAAAACACACAAAAAGATATTTGTAACATTAAAGGGGGCCCCCAGACATGTAGAGACCTTTGGCCCTTCAGGCCTTATTATAAATCAGGCCCTACTTCTGATTATATTGTATATAGAATTTAACATCAGAATGAGAAATTTATCAACTAGATATCTGCATGACAAGATCAATTTGATATGCAAGTAAGCCAGGAAAAAAAGTCTAGAAAATTCTGAGTCAAATAATTATAACATTAAAATCTATTCATGTTTTCAGAAAAAACCTTCTTAATCTAATTTGACTAATATTTAAAAAAGATATTGATGAAGATATTTCAAAAAAGTAAAGTTGAAGAATACGGTGATTTCCAAACATGATAAAAAATTGGGAACAAGATTATTCTAAAAATTAAATAAATTTAAAATTTTTTACTACCGTATCGGGTGCTATTTGTAACAAAGACTGATTTCCATGTAGAGGACACTGAAGCACTCGTTGCTCATATGCAGTCAAAATACACTCTTCAACCATGAAGCTATAAATGAGAGTTTCAGGTAATGCTTCAATACATAATGTGTTTTCGATGCCAGATGTATATTCTGCTTCAGGCCTGCTTTCAGTTGAAGGTTTACGACTGTTTACAAAGTTAAAAACAAATATAATAAATGTTACAAAAAGATCTGAAAACTCATTATCTTTATTTTTAAAAGTAATAATAATAAATGAAGAATTTATTTCTACCTAGAACTATTGCTGTCTGGACCAACTCCACTATCACTATCATGTGACATGGTACTATTACGAGAGCCTCGATTTTTCTGAGCTAAATTTGGAGAGTAGGACAGCCTGCTGCTGCCCATAGAGTGATTACGAGAACTTGAGTCCATTCCAGTCCTCCAAGGAGGTTCTCCATGCCATGGCCCTGGTTCCCAGGCATGATCAGTCACAGAAAAGTGCCCTTTATCTGATGAACCAGTTTCTTCTTTAACATGAGCAACAACACATTGAGTGCAAGGAACTAATCTTGTAACTAAAAATTTTCCTGAAATTTTTTTTCTCCAATAAATAAACAGAAGTCATGAAAAAAATCAAAAGAAATTATCAGCTATTTTATAAACTGTGTTGGTTTTTTTTCACATACATCAAACCGGCATTCAACAACCAACCTAAATTTGAATTTATGACTATCAATGTTCAACTCCATAGCAATGTAATTTTAAACCCTACCCAGAAGACAATGAAACTCCTGAATGGGCCGGAATAGACTGGTCGGTAGGGCGCTGGGCCCATATCCAAGAGGTCGTGGGTTTGATCCTCACCGGCCGAAGACTCCCCGTGTAGTAAATGGTGACTGATGCACGTTAAATCTGTCGAGTCTCAAAGTCCTCCATGTTCCCATAACAAATCAATACCTCTGGGGGTACTGATCTAGGAGTTTCCTTGTCTTCTGGATTGGTTCAAAATTACAAGGCCACGGAATTGAAGATTAGTAGTCGTAAACCCATGAAATTGGGTCGGCTGTTCAACGACGGTTATAAAATAAAATGAAACTCCTGGATCAAGCATTGAAAAAACTATCCTTCATGGACAACTTTTTGATAGAACAAGCATTTGTGTTACTTGATGAGGAAAACCATGAAAAACTCTCACAGTTAGCCAGATGGCAAGGGGACTCTAACCCTCGATTCATCTACCTATGAGGATATTTTAAAACTGTGTTGAATTATATATTTTGAGAGTTATCCATTGGACTGCTGCCTTAACACCAAAGTTACTGTTACTACCAATTATAGGGCAAAAGTAACGCTCACCACCGGCTACAGGGATATGAAATATAATTATTACCAATTCAAAATTTGACTGCAAGTGTCACTTTTTTCAACAAAAATGCACCCTATATGCATTTTATTAGAATTATTTTTTGTTTAATAAATATGGAATTATGATATTTAATAATATGGATAATGAATATTTTATAATATTAAGAAAACTACTTTATTTCATGTTTGTTTTTGTAAGTTTTTAGAAATGAACCTTTCATTGTTTATCATATTTTGTGAAATGCCTCACAATATTAACATTTACAGTTTTTTAGGTGGCCATATGTTTTAAAAGATGGCCACTGTATTCTTTGCACCAATATTGTTAAAAAAAAGTTTTAAAAAAAGTTTGCTAAAAAATTTTTAACAATAACCAACAATAAAAATAGCAACTCTATAACCAGATAGATAAAAACCCCTTTCAAATAACTGAGGTTCTAATGAACACAGAATATTAGAGGAAAAGAATATACCTTCAGATGTGTGAACAAATCTAGTACCCAAATTTGGGTACCAATCCTCCAGTAGAGTATCAATATGATCTACTGACACTGACAACAGCTTGGCAACACACTCAGAATTAGGTTGAAGCTCTATATTATCGTAAGCCACAATTATACCATCCGCATCGACTTTGGGTATCTGTATAACGACAGTCTGGTTTGGCAGGATAATTTCCAAAATAGCTGAATTCATAATCTCAATATCACTCCAGCTTCCCTCTTGCTGAACAAAAAATTTCATCTGGCGATATTCAAATGGAGCATTGTTAAGGTGACTCAGGTGCTCTTTCATTCGAAACAAGGTTGTGTCGAGGTATCGCAGCTCCATTCCAGTTTGCCAACATATCCATTCAGCCCTACGATTGAAAACAGCTGCCAACAAGGGATCCATATCTACATCTTTGGGCAGGAGGAAATAAGATCGAATTATTTCAACAACGATATCATCAGCTAGCATTCTCGTCATCAACCGAGACCAGAAACCACTGGGAAAGTATGACATGAGAAGGAGACGTCGAACTACGCTTTCAATTTGTGTTTTGTGGCGAACGTAACAAGTTATGCCAGAATTTTCAGAATCTTTTTCCATTGGATCGGATATTTTTGGGGTTCCAATGCAATCAGCAGTCAAAGGTATGTCACTGAGAGGTCTCTGTGGTCGTTTTTCGGTGGTTGTTAATTTCAAGGTTAAAGGAGCACTGCTGACTGAATGTCTATTTCCATAACTTTTACGCATTGCCCATACTCTCGATCTTACAGGAACCTAAAACGTGAATGAAAGTCACCTTAAATGATATTTCTTAACAAAATAGATAAATAAATCACAAATATTAATATAATTCATAAACGAAAATAATTTTAGATTAGTTAAAAAAATATATGCAAAGTCACATTTTAATGAATTTGATTAAATCAGTTTCAAAATAATAGAGACATCAGGAAGCTGATTACCAAACTTATATTTCATTATAAACTACCCTATTAAAATTTTTGATAACATAAATTAATGATCTTTTCTTACAGTTGATCATAAAGTGTTCTTATTCCAAGAAATTTGAATGTTTTCGAAATACTACTTAGCAAATTCTTCTAATTATCTCTTAATATGTAAACATCCTTTGAAATAGTTGATATCCATTCTTCGATAAAACATCTTAGCATATAATCAATATCAAATATTTTATTTAGTTAGAGCATTTTAATCATTAATGAAATAAACTTTGTTTTTAACAATTTTAAAGTTAATACAATAATTTATTATTGTATACAATGTTATTTTTAATTCATAACACTTCATGATTACTCTAAATTTTGTGACAGTTAAGTTGCAATTCATAACATGCATGCATAACTACTTCAGAAACTGTTTCAGGTTTTGCTCAAAGCTAGGGGCGGATCCATAAATGTTTCCTTGGGGGGGGGGCATAGACACAGATTCCCCCCCCCCCACACACAATAAAATTTTTTATAAAAAAAATTTTTTTTAAATATTTCTTTTGAAAAAGAAAAAAACTGGGGTTTTTAATGCTAGTCTTCTCATTTATTTTTTTCATAATGAACAATACATAAATAATTCAAGTATTCAACATCTTTAAATAAATGTAATGCGTTTTTAGAAACTTTGGCAAATCTGTCAATGATTTTTTCAACATCCAAATCAATTTCTCAACGAATATTTAATAATGTGAGTCCATTTAATCGTTCTTTATTTTGAGTTGCTCTAAGCCAAGTTTTGAGACGTCCAAGAGTTGAAAAGGAACGTTCTGCTGTTGCTGCTTTAACTGGTAGAGTTATTGAGCAACATATTGATTGATGGGTACAAATCAATGTCACAGGCATTAATAATAATAAATAATTTTTTTATATTTTATTTCTTTTGTAATCTATTAAAAAAAATTTTATTATTAATTTTATTTTCAAATTGGGGGGGGGGGTCATGAACCCTATGACCCCCGCTGGATCTGCCACTGCTCAAAACTAATAGAAAATTAAATAACTTAAATTAATTTATTGAAATAGCTCATTTCAAAATTTAATTTGTAGTTACAAATAAAATCACTAATTCCTATATTAAAAACAAATTTATTGAAAATATAAAACAAATTTGCTTTAAAAGCTTTTTGAACAGAAATCATAATGAGGCAACTGTTTATTAACCTATGACATTATAAATATGTTATACCCTTAAATGTTTTTATTATCAAGAAAATAACATCTACAATAATCGTTTAAGGAAAAGATTTCAAATTAGCCAAATTATCTCTAATACTAAAAGAAATATTTTTGGATCCGAAGAAAAAATATTAAAAAATTATTTTTCATATGTGAAAATCATTTGTATTTTTGGTTCCTAGGCATAAAACAAAATAAAAGAAAATTAGCTTAATAAAATAAGAAATTATAAATCAGGAAAAAATTAAAATTAAATAGAGAGTTTTTTAGAGCAATAAAAGAAAAGAAAATAACAGTAGAAATTCGGTATTAAAATACTCAAATTAATAATTAATCAGACAACGAACACATATAAATACCATTAAAATAAATTATCACAAAATTTTCACATTAAACTTGATTTAGTCCTGCAATTAAAAATGGAAGAAAAAACGTAATTAAATAACTAAACAAATTACACATTAGGAATAATTTTTATTTAAAATAAGTGAAAATAGTATAGTGCAAAAAAAGCATACAAATTTAATTTGTTAGAAATATCATTAATAAAGTGTTTTTTAGAGAAAACAAGAAATATAAATTATATCAAAACTATTTATAAATTTTTAAGTCATTCAAAGTCCTATTTGTACTTTAATTAAAAATGAATTCCATATGTGCAGGTTCAAAAATCAAAATAAAATTATGTCTGTGGGAATTGCATGTACATTTTAGTACATACAAGTACTATAATTAATAATAAAGCAACTTACTCGAACATCGCATCCAGGAAAGCCAGCTCGTAATTGTTCTTCAGAAGGAAGTAGGCAAGGAATAATAATTGTTCGATTATCCCATGTTAGGGCTACTTCAAATTTATTTAACAAATTCAAGATGTAAGTCTGAGCATCAGATGGTGCAAATTGAGAAGATTTAAACACATGTTTTAAGTCTTCAATTTTCATTATACCTAGATTTGAAAAATATAGAAAAATTTAATACTAAAAAGTACATTGAATGGTGGAATTTAATTTACAAAATAAAACTGAATAAAACTACTACAGAATGTTTTCATAGGAATTTCAATTATAACTAACCATGTAAATAAAATTAATTGAATTTGAGCAAAATTTATAATTACAAATCAAGGCCAATATTTAAAACTAGTGATTTACTTCAAATTATGCTGTTTTCTTTTTCAAAGATATAAACACAAACTTTTGTTGAGAGATAATAAAAAAATATTTAAAAAACTAAATGAAATTATTTAATTTCTTATTTGAAACTGGAACATAACAAGAATAATTAAATTAAGCTCTAAAATCAATCTTGAAATCAAATTTTTCTATTTATAACTATTTTAAGCATTTATGCATTAAAAACAAACAAATCTAACAAATACAGAAATTACAATAAGAATTAGTGATCATTTGTAAAACTTTAACAATATCAACAAACAATTCTTATTCTACATTAATGTTTTAATTAAACTTTTATGCATGAATAATTGAACTTTACATATTCCAAAAAGCATATTTAGTGTTTTTTAGAACATAAATTAGTTTTGTATGATAGCTCAAAATGCTTAAACTTGAAAAAAATAAATACGTGATTGCTATTTTATAATAGCTATTTTTAGTAAGTTAGTCTTTTTCAATAAAATTTATATTTCTTAAAATGGAAACTTTTTTTAAAAATTCTGTTTTTTTAAAAGAAAAAATGTTGTTTAACTTATCCAAACATATACATTACCATTCCTTGCAAAAGGATTTATTTCTCTTATAGTTACAACATGAGCTAGCATATCACATAACCACTGCGGATCCAGAAAGTAGAGATCTTTTAATGTAGCATCTTCATAGTGAAGCAATATACCTAGAACATAAAACAATAACTAATAAATTTATATGTGTTATCTTTATTGATAATAACAGCAAGTTCATTATTTATAAATTCATTACAAGTTTAAAGCATTATATTTAATTCTAAAATGAAATGCTAATGAGGAAAATTTTAAAACAACTGAAATTCCTTATGTAAATATTGTAAAAACCCTTGAAATAAAAACTATTTAATTACATACCTGCCAAGTCTCCTGTTTTTTAATGAAGACTTCTGTATTTTATGACTATCTCTTGCTTACCCATATATTCTCAAATTTCTCCGTATTTGTTGAAGAAATTTAAAAAAAAAAAAGTTGGCATTATCAACTCGGATGCTAAAAATACCTTTTTTTATTCCTCAACAGATAGTGCTATTGCCAGTACTGCAGTATGTTGAGTGTTTACAGTTTAAGTAATTATAAATAATGGTTTTAAAAAATGTTCTTTAGATTAAGATTAATGAACACATTTTTTATGTATATAAATCTTACATAAATGTAAATACAGCAGAACCTCTTACCCGGAAATCAGAAAACCGGAACGAAATTCGATAAATTTTCCCACCACTTTGAAAAAAAAAAAAATTTTTTTTTTCCTCATAAGATTTTAGGATTTTTCTTTCTTTTTTAAAAGAGGTTTAACTTACCATCATTTTAGAAATAATCATTAGTGTATTACTTTATCATTTTTTATTCTTTTTAAGATTATTTCTAAATATTTTTTCTTTTTAGTTGGGTTTGACAATAAAAAAAATGGCTTTTTGTAGCGATTCAGAAAACCGCAAAAATCAGTTATTCGGAATAGCGATGGTCCCGATCGTTCCGGATAATCGGTTCCCTACTGTACTTATATTTCTTTCAATTTTGAATTTCTCTTTTTGACTTACAGAAATATGCATGAAAACTTTACTCATAGTGTAAAAAATTTCGCTCGTAAAATACCGGTTATTTTATTTAATGTTGGCAAGTATGTAATTATAATAAAATAAATAATGTAATTTATAATTACTTACCATTTTCATGAAGGAAAGTTGAAGCTTGATTTAATTCTGATAAATCACGAAAAGCTATGTTATATCTCTGCATCATTTCATGCATTACCATATTCCTAAAATAGTTACACAATTAAATAAAAACTTATATCACAAATACTAAGAATATCTATATAGGTAAAAGACTCTTTTGAATAAAAGATAAATAAATAAATTTGTAGAAGGAATTAAATTCTACCGATAGTTTTCAGCACGCAGCACTGGATCCTTGCCCTGTACGTGACGCTCAACTGCTAAAAGACCAACAACATCTTCTAATGCCAAATATGTAGCTGGTATTTTTTGTTCAAGAAGTCTCTCTTTACTTCCTATATAAAAATGAACAAGTGCCATTTTGAATAATTTTTTACTAAACAATGATCTTATTGGATAATATAATTAGTAAAGTGATTATTAAATTCAACGATTAAAATCAGATTAAATATTAGAAAAAACTTTTTAATAACTTCGCAGTTTATTTAATAAGAATATTTAATAAGTTTATTTAAAATAAGATTATTTAATAAGTTATATAATGCAGAGAAAATAGCAAACTTTTATATCTTTCTAATATTTGAAAGTTGTGCAAAATAGTGATAGATTTTTCATCTAACATTATATGCTACATGGGTATATACAACTACATATATTTAATATAAAAACATAAAATTCCATTTTTCTATTTATAATTTTATACAACTGGCATAAAGTTAGTTTTCTGAATTAATAACTTTTTCAACTATAAATAACTTAAAAATAAAGATCAAACTATAAAACAAAATAACTAATTTTACACTCACTCACCAGGACATTTAAGATCAAATACAGTATCATAAATCAGATTGCAAAGTAGCTTGATATTATGTCTCGTTTTACAACTGATTTCAATTGTATCAATGACTCTGGGAAGACCACATTTGTCAGCATCAACAACATTGATAAAACGATCCCTGATCATTTGTTGAAGATCTTCAGAGTAGGAGGGAGGGAAGCGTTCTTTGACCAGATCATAATGGGTGCCAATGATGATCACAGGAGCATTGGGTGCTCGAGCCTGGGAAAGAACAGTGAATATCATTAAAACTAAAAATAGTGCAAATTATATACCAGTTTACAGTTGTGAAAGTAAGTTTTTCGGAATGTTTTGAAATCAGATATGGGGTTTTATTCCCAGTGGCAGCTTAAAGACCTACTTAGCTTCAGATCATAGGGTACGAATTCGTCTAGTAGAATTCGCCAGTTTCATACTTTTAAAAGGTACAGTAGCAAAAAGAAATCTAGATAGAATAAAATGAAGTAGAAACCATTGAATATTTGCAATTTGGTTTTTCATAAAAGCTCTGAAAACATTCTATTTTCAGGATAAATAAATAACATGGTAAGAAGTTTACATTAAATATTTTTTCTTAAACATTTTTAATTCAAATACATCAAAAAGTTTGGATTGCAGAGAAAATGTTATTTTTTTTAAATTATTATTTTAAAATTCTTTTTTTTTTTTTTTTTTTTTTTTTTCACTTAAGCTTTCAAAACACTCTTGTGGCAAAAAATGGTAAAATATTAGTACTTAATTTCATAAATGTTTAATTTGAATTATTTTTGATAACAAACCAAACAGTAGACAATTTTTATTTAAGCTTTGTAGTCTCAAATTTGTGGAGAAAAAAAACGACTATTTTTTCCCTAGTAATTATTGGAATCGAGTCTTTGCAAAAGAACAATTTTAAAGCATTCATATATTAATCAATCAATGATACAGTTTGAAAGCTTATAATTCCGTCTACTTAAAATGAACTCAATAAATATTCAAGTCAGCTGGAATTCACAAATTTCATATTGCAGTTTTTTTTTTTCTTTCTGTAATACACAAAACACAACACAACTGGTGAGAAACAAATGTAACAAAGGTAAAAAAAACAAAGAGAAGTTGAAAAGAAAGCACCCTCGATATTAGAATTTCGAATTAGTAAAAAAAAAAACTCTTTTAAAAGAATAGCTATAAGTAACCAATATTTTAAATGTTAATTAGAAGATAGTAAACAGTATTTAAGTTACTATGCATTATCGTTTTCTTATTTATAATTACTAATTATTGTTTTTTGATATTGTTTGATATTTATTCATTGTTATTATTTAATTAATCACTTTGTAGATTAATTTGAAAACTGGCCACTCCCTAACACCAGTCACATTGGCAAAGTTCTACAAAGGACAGAGGTTTCACAAGATTAATATTTAAGAGAACAAATAGTAAATAAAATATATTCATCTACTATTTCCTTAAACATTCTGTGTTTTATGTAAATTAAAAATAAATAGTAAATAGTTAACTTACCTGTATATTTACTAACCACTGCAATATGCCATCAACACCCCTTTCACCATCAATAATTCGCCACGTGACTAGATATAAAGATCTTTTAGACAGAAAATATTGATGTGTAGCATAATATTCTTTCTGAAAATAAAATAAAGATAGTTTTTAATGGAACACAATTAATAAACTTATTATTAATTCCAATTTATGTTACAGCTAAGAAATCTTACTTGTCCTCCAAAGTCCCAGGTTCTAAAAACTACAGGACCATAGCTTGATTGACCTCGTATCTTCTTTTCATAAATCCAATCCCCAACATCTACACCAACCGTAGATATATTAATACCTTTGGCTGTTTTAAGATTGATATTCTTATTTCCAGTCCTCTTGGCCCAATGCTTAAATAAATAATCATTAGCATTTTAATAATAATAATATTAAAAACCATTAGATAATGCAACAAAATAGTTTGAACTTTTCAATAATTCAAGGAAGTTTTATTATATTCTTAAGAAAAACAATGTAAGTGTAAGAAAGAAATGCATAAAAGGTTTTTGTGGAAATATTCCAACTGCTTAATTACTTAAATTAAAATAATTAGTATTTAATATTTTAAATCTTTTACTATCACTGTGGGGCCATGCTAAATGATGTTGTACTTGAGGAGGGAGCATACAAGGGGAAGGATTCCTACAGTTTGGTAAAATAAAAATAATTAAAATTGGCAGACAAAATATTTTTATATTATTTGCTTTTTTAGTTTTTTAATCTTTATCATCATATCATCAATATAAGTACAAATCTAACCATTATTATTGTTATTCTCACAAATGTCGTTAAAACAGATAGTTTAAAGTTTTAAAATAATAAATTTTAAATATGATTTGTAACATGTTTTCATTTCTGAACTGGTTGCAAACATATATTTATGTCATATAGAGTGAAATTTGACAAAGAAGAGTAAAGAGAAGGATGGAGTCAGACACTTTGTGACAAAGGGAGGAGGGGATCAAAAACATTGAAAAACAAAATGGGGAATAATTTATGAACGGTCTTAGTTTAACATGTATAGATTTCTCAAAATAAATTAACATATTATGCGTAAAAAAATATTTTTCCGATTTTTTTTAAATTATTAGCAAATTTAATAGACATTAAATTTTGCAAAAAAACCTGTATCTCATAACTGAAATTATATATTGCAAAAATTATAATATTATTACAAATTAGACTAGCTATTTAAAATTATTTTGCTGCAATAACAATTGGAACCTAAGTCAATTGGAAGTCAGTAACTATTCAAAATTTGCTAGTCATTCAGAACAATTAATCATATGTACATTAGTAATTTTATATTCAAGATTTCTGCAAAGTAGGGACAAAAACAATTACAACTATGCAATTTTAGTATTCAAAATTGTACTTGGCAAAGAAACAATTAAAGTTACTCTGTTTATATTTGAAATTAATATAAAATAAAATTTAAATGAATATTTTAGACTTTAAAATGAAAAAACACAGATAAATAGAAAGTAAAAACTTGTTAAAATACCTCAGGTGGTTTCTTTCGATAGGCTCCAGTTCCTTCTATTCTCAATTGCTCCAGTAAGGAAGTTTTACCTATCCCTTCAATACCAACAATCATTAACTTCATTCGAGCATATGGTTTAGCACTAAAAATAAATGAATAGCATATTACATGTAAATATTAAAAATAAAACACATGAACAGTGCACATGAATTTATTAGTTTAGATATCTATTAAGAAACATTAAGATCTTAACTATTTGTTTTCACAAATGTCATTGCTTTACATTATTTTTCATTTTAAAGAATAGATTCTGTATAACTGTTTTTCACTGTCAGTTTTATGGATGGTGTTTTCAATATAAATGTTTTTTTAAAAAAAATTCTCGAGCTCTTTATATAACAACTTTCAGATATAAAGTTTTCAACTGCTTGCTACAACTTATTGTTTATAATTTTGTTTTCAATTATCATCATGAAATCATTATTAATAACATAAAATGGCTGTTGGCAACAACAGGGAATATTTCTTTGGATTGGTTATAACACTTTAAACATTGAAAAACAAGACCAGAATCCCTAAGAGATTTAAGTCCCTGACTTCAAAATAAATAAATAATGTAATTTTTGAGCTCAAACCTTGTGCATTTCATAAGATATTAATGTTGTTAAATAATTCTGGAGAGTTTGGTCATAGTACAAAATTATTTAGCTTGATTTTACATTGAATTATCAATTAACTCTCATAATTTTAATAGTAATTTGTAGCAACAATAGCACTTTGGTTAAGGCACCAAGTTGCCATTGCAAAAAGGATCAAGGTTCTATTTCTGCTAGTAGATAGATAACAGCTTGTCTAGGAAGTAAAAATGGTCAATGCACAATGATGACCATAGTATGAATATAATTCATCATTGACTGCACATATCTGCAGAAAGTGTTTCGTGAACAATCTGCTAAAATCATTTAGTGGGGTCCATATATTTAACAAGATCTTTACTTCATTCCTTAATGCACTGAGGCATGAAACGTAGAAAAAATGGTTGCTTTTCTAATGATGACTTAAATTATTAGGCAACAATGACAGCCATTCAAAAACACTTGATTTTGTATCTGATTTTTCTGGTTGTTGCAGGCATAATAATGATTATTGATTTAAACATGCTTTTATGCTTAAAAATAGAACTTTCATAAACTTAACTTTTTGAACGAAAAATTAATTCTCTTAACTATATATTTACAATCAACTTTAGCAATAAATTTCATTTCTGAAATAGTTCATATTTTGTTTTATAGAATCTTTAACCTGGAAGTTTTCAGTGCCAAATTGTGATTCATTGAACATTTTTCTTTTATATTTATTCTTTAAAAAAGCCAGTAAGTCAAGTGCAAAATCGAATCCATCAGCATCTACCAATCAGTTATGTACTTCACAAACAATATCTTACAAGTAAATCAATAAAGGCATGTAAAATATGGGCAAATTTTTAAATATAGGGTAAAAAATACTTACTCTTCTAAAATCGACTTTAAATAGCCTATGACATCCATGGTCTTGTATTTTTTACTATCTATCATGCTTCTTAGTGGTTCAGTGAGATTACACATCCTGGTATTCAAATTCCAAAGCTTACCGAGCAAGCCCATTTCGGGAGGCAAATGACAGATGCCCACATTGCCACTAAGATTCAAAACAGACAAGTTGTTGAATTCGGATATCACAGCAGGAACTTCATCTATTTTATTGTTGCTAACATCAAGCATGGAAAGGTTGGGGAAGAGGATTTTGCTTTTTATTTCCATCTGTAACACCTGTAAGGAACGAAATATGTGATAAAAG